>BPTQ01000006.1:241964531-242643288 GCA_019973895.1 Chrysanthemum seticuspe
TTATGTTTTCATAATCGCGAACCAATCGAGAATTATTCAATTCCTAACCGTACATTTTACCGGGATTTACTAATGGTACCAATTAATCTTAGTGAAACCAAATCTTATACGAACGACCTTCAATGTTAACCAGGTTTTTTGACAACCTAAGTTCTCGCTCAACCTAGTTATAATCACAACCAAATCTTAGTGAAACCAAACCTTAGTTATAATCACAACACAAAGTCTAAAGTGTAGTATAATAGTACAGACAATCACGTTTATAATGCTATAAATTAGATATGTCAGAGCAAACAAAACTAACTACTGTTTGTACATTGAACATTATGTATTGTATTTTACATGTTCAATGAACATTAGTGTGAAACAGAGTTGTATGTAAGTTGTGGAGAGCTACAGAGTTCAGGAGCATACAATGTTGTGTCCAAGCATGTACAAACAATACACCGTAATACTAGTTTGGGTAATTGTTTTAATGCCACATAACAAACATGTACGAACCTGTGTTGTAACATACGAGGACTTGAGACATCGAGAGGTGTTGAATGTATGTTGAGACAAAGTGTGATTACAAGTAACTTGTACATTTTATGTTATGTATTACAAGTTACATGTTTGTCATCAATCAAAACAAACGAGACTGTATAGATTAAATATCGTAATATTTGCACTAACAGACATGATAATATGATGTGAAATCTGAAACACAACACTAATATTGATTCCAAACCAAAGTGATTCTAAACCAACACTAATATTGATCCAACTCGCTCTTGAATCCAACAGTTTTTTGGACCAATTGTAACTTCCAGCAAGCATATTCTAAACCAAAGTGATTCTAATTAACCATGGTAATCATTTAGGGCCATTTTACATGCCAATCCTTAACTTATTAAGAGCTAACCAAGCGCTAATACTTTTGTATTATTACGACGTCAAACACAATAAGCAGATCCAAATAGTGAAACTGTTTGTACAACTTCCAGTAAGCAGATTCTAAACTTATTGTCAATGGAGACCGATTTGGGTTATTTTATCTCTAACGGGTCGGATATGTAAAAGAATAAAAATTAGCCCAACAAAGATAATGTGTTAAAATATGAAAACTATAAACTGAAACATCAAGCCTAAGTTTTGTCCCTTCAGGCTGGCTAATGTAAGTTTTTCACATGCTTTAAATGAAGTACATAGTAGCAGACTGGTCAATGAACAAATAAGACAGAAAAGCTAAATGTCAGTTTGTATTTTGTGATGCTAAGCTGTCTAGTTGCACCTAGTTTAGGACTTATTGGACCTATTCGTGATAATACTATTGGGTCACTAGAAAAGCTTGATCTTTTTAAAGGATATGTTGTTGAAATATTCCAAGGGTCGTGATAATACTATTGCATCTATAACCTAAACATCCCTATAAGTCTATAACTCAAACAAACAGCCAATATTAACGTAAGATTCAATATATGATGTTAACTTACCGAACTTTGAGATACCAATCCAGAAAAATGCTTTATCTCTTGCATCATTAATCCCATATTCTTCTTCATTTCGTCTTGCTCCACTTTAAAGCTAGCTTGCTCATTTTGATGTTTGACTTGCGCCTCTTTGAGTACCCGCACCTCTTCCTCTAAAGCTGCAGATTTCTTCTTTTTCTAATTCTACAGTTGTCCTTAAATTTTCCACAGCCAGAATCTCTTTCTTTGGAGCTGAACGTCCTCTCAGATGTCCCGGAACATGTTTCAGCACTTTCAAACATATTTCCACTGTGTACCCCAACCAGCAGCTTCTTCACTTCGTAAATTTTTCTGTATATAATTGCAACTTGTTAGTGAATGCAAGTAAACATATTTCTCATGGCTGCCCATTCTATTGAAGATATCATCCAGGTCATGGACTCATAGATCATGGATTCATGGTTCAAACCATAAATAAGGAGCAAATACACAAAACTCCATAAAGAAGAAATCAACATGATAGGGAAGTCTACCGAGTACGCAAATAGAAGGGTTCAAGGGTCATGTCTCAAAATATCAACTTTCTTTTATCTAAGCATCAGGGGATTGCATAATTAAATTACTAAAGTCTTATCATGTTGACCATCTAGCTATATTGAAATTTTATTCTGGTTACCAGTTAGTATCCTAATCACAGTAATATAATTAAATTACTAAAGTCTTATCATGTTGACCATCTAGCTATATTTCGTGTCTGATTGCTTATCGATTATTTGCAAGCAGAAGCTACTCATTCTAAGCTGCTCATTACAACAAGAAATAATCAACTGAAGACGAAGTGCATAGTAGCAGAGCATACCAAAACTGCCTCGGCCTCCTCATTAACCATTTTATGATTCTTCTCAGAATAATGTGAAATTTCATAGCCATCAATTACAGTCACTTCTTCCCCTTGTCTCCTTTTCTGTTTCATATAGAAACCATAATTCAGATATATATATATATATATATATATATATATATATATATATATATATAGAACCTACTTACCGTATCAATTCTTCTTGCAGTGGATTTTGTACCGACAGTAGGTGGAATCACATTGAATGACCGGTTCTTCTTATTTTGAGCGCTTAACTTCTGCCAAATTTAAAGGATTACAGTTTAAAAAATTTCATAAACAAAAGACTACAAATTGTAGAAAAAATGAATTTTATACCTGAAACTTCTCACTCGCAAACTTTTGACAAAGCTTAAACCAGTCAGGAAGTTCAATGCCGCTTGGGGGATCCACCATTGCCTCCTCATGTGTAGGAAACTCCTTGTAACGAACGTGTAACTTATACTGCCGATTTTTATGTTGATTCCCTAACTGTGAATCTATCGCATGAAATGACCTCTCACATTTCCGATTGAAGGTTGAATTTTCCTGATATATAATGAAAGGAAAAAACCTTCATCAAATTAAAAAGAAATATAATACTCTAAACTATGGGTCATTTGGAAGAATGGGTCAGACGAGTCACGGGTTGGGTTGACCCGTTATATTACTTAAGAAAGAACAAAACATAAACATTAATACAATCTACATTCAACAATTTACCACGCATTTTGAGATGATATCGGTCTTTAAGGAATCTGGTTGTTTTTTCCATGTAGTGCCATCCATCATTGCATATCACGCACTAAACACCCGCCCTTGGTGATAAAACGTTGGCTATCCTTGCCAACTATCCGGCCTGCACATTCATCAATCTCAAAGACTAGCTTCCCCTTGTCCAATCGCCTTTTCTTTGCTTCATTTAAGGCTCTCGATTCTTTTCGAGTAACTGACGTGCCTAACATTATGTAATCAACACAATAATAGATTATTAATACAATTAAAAACACAACAATATGCGCATGCAAAAACAATATTTCTACCATGTGAAGTTGAACCAATATCGGTCTCGGTTTGAACAGAATTAACTTCACGATCATCCTCCGAATAATCTTTGTGATCTCCCGACTCAGTTTGCACCTCTTCTTGCACCTCTTCTTGCACCTCTTCATCTTCCAATCTCATATAAGCTTGTCTCTTTCGTGGTATATTAGGCTGAGTTTGCACCTCTTCTTGCACCTCTTCATCTTCCAATCTCGTATAAGCTTGTCTCTTTCGTGGTATATTAGGCTGAGTTTGCACCTCTTCATCTTCCAATCTCGTATAAGCTTGTCTCTTTCGTGGTACATCAGATTTGTGAGGGTGTGACACATCTTGACTCTTACTCAACTTAAAAGGTTTTGAAACTTCATGACTGCTACTTATCTTGTACTTTTGTGGTACCATTTGACTTTTACTTGAGTGAAAGGGTTTTGAAACTTCTTGGCTACTGCTTGAATTCTGAAAAGCAACCCTTTTTATGACTCCTTTTCCGGGACCAGCCATCTACGTGTTTAATTAGCATTAAAAGCCCACATGTTAATCAAAAAAGAAAACAAGCATTGTACCAGCAAGAGATGTAATAAACAAACACATGAAAGGTACCTGATAAATGTTACGATTATGACCTGAAGGCTTGGAAAGAGCATTAGTTTTAACTTGTATGTCAGAAGAACGTCGTTTCTGTTCAAGAACTTGTTTGGCATTCATTCTGAAAACTGTATGAAAAAAAAATATACCATGATCAGAATCTACATGCTCCATTATCATATTAAAACACGAATATACGTATGTAAGAACAACTCTCATCATTAATGTAATCACCTCTATAAACCTAAACATGCTCCATTATCATATTGCGAGTTCTATCAGTGGTTTCACAAGAACTAATCACATCTCATTTATTTCCCTCACCACTTCCCAACCTTGATATAATAACTATATATATAAGCTAATAATTCAAAGCCAAATATCACATTAACTGGCCTTATATAACTTCTATTATCAGGCAATAAATCTAAATATTCGTCTCTTTGTAGAAGCAAAACTTGGAAATTAGTGGCATCTTGCTATAACCGTATATATATGCAGGGTATCATCAAATAATTAAAGCAAACAGCTACTTTGCAGCTATCTGCAAGAAGAAAACCAAAGCTTTCAATTGACATTAATGCAGTTAACAACTAGAAGAAGCTTTACCTGATAAATGAATGGATCAGTTCTCCCTCCAGCTCCTGACCTTCTCACCTCCCCTTTCCTCAGCAACATGCCATGTCATCACCCATTTACAATTGTCATTTACCCATGTAACCAACATTTTTTTTACTTTCTTTTTACATAAGTCTCAAATGCTGCACTGTGATTTTCACTTGCTTCCTAAATTTACCATGCCACGTGGCACCTTTCTATAAATACCTTTATGCCATGTCATCACTATAATATAAAGAAACGAGATCAAAACACGAGGAATCATAGCATAATTAGATTTTTAGATGGATCAGAATGCCTATGCAGAAACTGGCATTAGATGCAATGGAACCAGCCAAGTCTGAAACATAAGGACCAAAGTTGATGCAAAACAATAATAATGCATAATTAGAACAAACAGAGCCATAACCAAGCTATACGTAACCAAAACATATGTGAGCCCAAGTTGTTGATATTGAAATTTAAGACCAATACTCAAGCTGATATCTATATTATGTCTCAGAGATTAGCTTACTGATACATATTAAACTGATAATTGCTATTCAGAAGACAAAAGTCAAAGAATAATAAGAAATTCTTATAAAAATAAAGATCTGACCTTGTAGACTTTTCTGGTGTAAGAAAATAAACTATTAAGCTATATATCTAACTGTCTATTCCGAATCACTACAATCATGTTCTGATGATTCCTCATTTTCAGAATATTCTGAACCAGTTAGGTCAATGTCTTCCTCCTCATCATCATCGTCAATAAATCCTTCATCCATGAGATGCACGTTTTGATTTGATTTTTTCCTAGAGTTATCACCAACCGTAGAGCCATCCACCACTTCCAATGGGACATCACCTCGTGCAAGGGATGGTAGCTCTATATTCAAATCATCAATTAAATCTAAATGTAATTCTTGATCTTGATAAACTTCTTCATCACGTAGTGGAACATCAAAAAGAGCACGAGGGGCATTACTATCCACTACAAGCTAAATCTTACCCAACTTTATATCAGGTGCATAAAAAACTTGTTTAGCTTATGATGCAAGTATGTAAGGTTGATCTTGGTACTATTTCCGGGATGCATTTATGCTGATGACTTTAGATTCCTTGTCAATTCGTAGTCCGTTTTGATCATCAACTCTAAACCAATCACACTTAAAAACCAACACTCTTTTATTTTCTCCTAAGTATTCCAACTCTAGCACTTCTTGTAATATCCCATAAAAATCTATCATGCTCTCCCCATGACTACCTTTCACTACAACCCCACTATTTTGACTTTTCTTGTTCATTTCACGACTTTGGGTGTGAAACCTATACCCATTCACCAAACATCTACTATATTGACTCACTGAATTTGATGGTCCACGCGATAAGAGACGAATTTCAGTTGCGAATGATTGTGGGTAACAATTCACCTAAATTATAAGAAAATGTCTTTATAAATTATCGATTTAACTGAATTTGAAATATTAAATCAAAATTCTAAAAACAATCTTACAGACTTACACGTTGTCGGATCCACGAGGAAAATTGTTTGTCATGAACTTCGTTTATATCATCATAGTTTTGTTCCTCAAGTTCAACTTTATGTATACTACAGAGTGTGAAATACTATGAACACATATTCTAAAGAAACCAAAAAAAATAAAAATAAAAATATCATAAATTGATAAAGAACTTACTTTATTAGCTCCCCCTATTCATGGCAATTATTTAAAACGTATGTATGGATCTTCTTCAACTCCATTTCACCAATATAATGTAATTTGGGACTACCTAAGGGACGCCCTTTACATGAGAAAACAAAAATTACACTATCATTGTCTGTCATTTCATTGTTACGCTCAACCTTGTTGAAGGCGGTCTCAACATTGTTCAAATACATGGAAAATTGTGAACACATCCCTTTAAAGTACGCATTTTCCTATAAATATGATAAGTAGTTAGTATCATAACATATTAGAAATTAACCTCGATATGAAGAATGATGTCGGGAATATAACTACCTCTCAAATGGGAACATCCATCGATATTGAGGCGGACCAGCAATCTTTGCCTCGTGTGGCAAATGGATCAAGAGATGAACCATGATGTCAAAGAATGATGGAGGAAATATCCGCTCTAACTTACACAATATAAGTGTAATTCTTTCCTCTTCTTTATCAAGAACATCTAGGTACATATTTCTTGCGCATAAAATCCGGAAAAACTCACTTAGCTCGTACAACAAAAGGCGAACTTCGTTTGTCAAGCAGCCCCTAATTGACAAAGGTAACACTCTTTGGATGTAAAGATACAATTCGTGACTTTTCATGCGATACAACTTGAATTCTCCCCCGACTACACATCTAGATATATTGGAGGCATATCCATCCGGGAATTTTAGCAAGTTCAAGAACCGTAGTAGTTTTTGTTTCTCATCTTTTGTCAAATGGTAGCAAGCCATAGGCATTATGAATGATCTACCATTTGATTGTGATTGTAGGTGTAAGCTTTTCTTCAACCTTTCATCTATCAAATCCCTACGAGATTTCCATGTGTCCTTGGTTTTACCCTTAATGTTAAATAAGGTACCAATCAAACTTTCGGTTACATTCTTAACAACGTGCATGATATCTATATTATGTCTCAGTTTTAGTTTAGCCCAATACTCAAGCTGGAAGAACACAATCTTTTTCTTCCACCCCCGATTATCCTTTAAAGACTTACGTTTTCTCGTGTTAAGAGCATAATCAATTTCTTTCAGTATTTCATTTCCAGACTTAGGTGCGACTGGTTCCCGATAATCCACTTTCCCATCAAAATTCTTCTTATCCCTTCGCCATTGACTTGAAGCCGGAAGAAACCTTCGATGACCCATATAGCATATTTTTCTACTATGAGGCAAGTAACGAGACGAAGTTTCATCCATACATGTTGGACAAGCATCGTAGCCCTTGCCAATCCAACCAGATAGCATACTATATGCAGGGAAATCATTTATCGTCCATAACAGAGCTGCACAGAGTGTGAAGTATTCTTTTTTGTGTGAATCATACGCATCTATACCAACCCACAAATCTTTTAGTTCATCTACGAGAGGTTTCAAATAAACATCAATATTTATTCCGGGTGAATTCGGGCCAGGAATCAACATCGACATGAACATGTATGGATCTTTCATACATTTCCATGGTGGCAGGTTATACGGGACGACAAATACCGGCCAAATGCTATACGGATTACTTAGGTTACCAAACAGATTAAATCCATCCGTTGCTAACCCTAAACATATATTACGCGGATCACTAGCGAATGACGAGTCCACTCTATCAAGGTGTTTCCAAGCCTCACTATCTGCGGGATGTCTAACTATGTTATCAGCATTCACCCGCTTCTCCTTATGCCACCTCATGTCACAAGCAAGTTGTTTATCAATGAACAATCTTTGTAGCCTAGGTTTGAGAGGAAAATATCGAAGCACCTTTTGTGGTACCTTAGAATCTTTATCTTTAAAACGAGGCTCTTTGCACTTAACATTTGGGCATTCGGTATGCAATTTGTACTTATCTCGATACATAACACAATCATTAACACATGCATGAATTTTTTTCTCCATAAAACCCTAAATCACGTACGTATTTTCTGGCTTCATAGAAGTTTTTCTGAACTAGTGATGGAGTTGGCAAGGCTTTTCTAAATACTTCAAGGATTGAATCAAATGATTTGATAGTCCAACCACTTTTTGTCTTTAAATGCAAGATGGTAACAATAAACGAGAATTTTGAATAAGTTTTACATCCCGTATAAAGTTCTAGGTGTGATTCAGCTAATAATAGTCGAAGCATTTCAACATCTTTATTAAAGGTACTTGAAGATTCACCATCACTATGCCAATTAACACCTCCTCTACTTTCACCCATGTTATTTAACATCTCATCAAGGTCATCATCATCATCATCATCCATATCATTATCACCATCACTACCTTCACTAATTGCCATATCATCATCACTATCATCTAAATATGGCTCGCCATGATGAACCTAATTCTCATAACCAACAGTAATTCCTCTTCGCAATAAATGATCCAATATTGTAGTTCTACTTTGTTTGCGATAATTGTTGCAGTCTTTACAAGGGCAAGGCACTTTTGATGACACTTGTTTGTTACGATATGCAAAATCAAGAAACTCATTCACACCTAACTCATATCTTGGATCGCTTATCCTATCAGCTATGTTCATCCATGACTTGTCCATATTCACTCGTACAATAAAATCTATTCATGTATAGAAAATCACATTTGTAACTCTATTCATATTTGCTATCCATTTAAAACAATTAACAAATAAAGGCAGTATATAGTATCATGCATACATAAAAGAAAACATAACTTTATTTCGAATAATTTTCACACAATTGCTTATACACATCAAAACTCGGATTATTTCACGACTACTTGTATATACATAGTATTCAAGTTATTTCACGACTGCTTCTATAAAACGGATGACTTAAACAAAATCACCAATCTAAAGTACTAGTTAGCAAATGAAAGTTCGATAATCATATGTGCACTAAACTTCTTAAATTCAAACTAATATACACATAGAGCTTAATAAATTGATATCGAGAAACACAAACTCGTACCCATGATAATAATTGATCTAACAAACTCGTAATTATCATGATCAACATTCATACACAATCATTTACAGATAACTTATGCACTAATTAGCTTAACCTAAATTCAAACTAACTAATATACTTGAAAGATAACTTATGCACTAATTAGCTTAACCTAAATTCAAACTAACTAATATACTTGAAATATGAACAATACACATAGATCTAAACAATTCGATATCATAAAACACAAACTAAGTATACGAGCTTACCAAGTTTAACGGTTTGTTCAATACAGCACAAAGAGAGTGTGATATCGGGTACCTTTCATTTCTCCTTTCGGGGTTGACAATAACACAAGCGTTATCTGTTTAACAAAGAAACAACACATATTAGAATCGATAACATTTTATTGAAACATTAATAACATGTTGTACCGGCCAACAGAAAGCAATTGTAGAAATCAGATGTATCAGTTGTAGGCTTAAAAAGAGCTTAAACTGTAACGAATGACTACAAGTTGATTTTCCAGACGTGTAACAGTATCAAACAATAAAGATGATAAGATACTTGACTAGTCCGGTTACATTTCCCATTAAACAGAATAACCAAAAACTAATGACACAACCAACAGCACTGTAATAGTAATGACCCTTAATAACAAGAAAGATTACATGTCTGAACTATATGTAAAGCCTACATGGAGCAGATGAGTGCTTAACGAGCATGAGAACATCTGTAACGATAGAAGGCTTAGTTTATTTCCCAAACGTGTAACAGTATCAAATCATGTGTTAGAAAAGATACTTGACTAGTATGGTAATAGTTCAACTTAAAACAATGAAACCGTTAAAAAAGGTAAATGTCATCACCATGGAGTTAAGTCTTCCATTCAAACTGCTTGCAAAGACAATTCTACTTGCAAATCAACAACAGAATCAACCCATGACATTAAAGAAACTAGCCTAATTAATGAAAGTGAACAGCAGTAGTTGCATATATTTCAAACTGATGAACCATAGTTTCAGGTAACAAATATGTAACTAGAAATTAGTACTGCAATCACATTTATCATAAATGCCAAGCATAACAGGGTTTACATGCATTACAAAAAGTTGATATACATGTCAAGCCTACATGGAGCAGATGAGTGCTTGAAGAGCATGAGAACATCTGTAACGATAGGCTTGGTTAATTTCCCGGACGTGTAACAGTATCAAACTATATGTTAGAAAAGATACTTGACTAGTCTGATTCTAGTTCACTTAAACAGTCAAAACAGACAAAAAAAGCTACATGAAAGTCTTCCTATGAACTACAAAAACAACATAGGTAAACATACTACATTATCCTAAAAGCCATCACAAAAGCTTGAATAATATGTCAAGCCTACATGGAGCAGATGAGTGCTTAAAGAGCATTATCACATCTGTAACGATAGGCTTAGTTCATTATCCAATATCATAACATTCTTATCTCCATTAAGCTAGACTTACCTATATGCAAACTTAATACTAATGCATTGGCAGATATGTATAGACATGTTAACAGTTACTCAAAGAACAGCACACAAAATGCCCTTTTGCTCCAGAATACATAAGGGCAATTTAAAAACCAATATCTGTCGATTCAAACAGTAAGTGATAAACTAGCCAGTAGATGCGAAAACATAACAGCAAAACTTCCCATTTCTGCAACTGACCGGCAAAACTAAACCTAAAACTGTTTAATCCAATGACTAAAAATGTTTTCGGAGTTGATTATCATACTAATGACTAAAACTTATTACTTCATTCTAAACGACAAATATTACGCAATCTAACGATAAATATTACGCAAGTATCATTCTCTAATGGACATTTCATCCTTGTTGGTAAGAGTTCCACCAGCTTCATCCTTAAGAGCCAAGAGTAAAGCCTCTTTGTGATAAGCGCTGCCTCTTGTCATCGGCTTAGGGCATGCATTAGCCAGATGACCCTTCTCATTACAATTATAACAACGAAGACCATTAACCCCATTCTGAGCATTACCTTGTTCAACCACTTGAGCCCTTTGTTGTTGTGGAGCACCCATGTTATTCCTCCCAATAGCATTAAACCCTTGACCACCGCTCATCTGACGAACATTACCACGATTCTGAACTTCAACACGTCCATTGTTAACAACACCCTGATTCCTTGTGTTTGAAGAGGTACGAATGCGATTGTTGGATTTGTTTGAATATCGGCCGAAGGCTCTAGCAATCATGACAAACCCTTGTTGCAATGCATCGAAAGCTTCAGTATCTTCATTAGATTCACTGTAAAGTGCTTGATCATTGTTGTTGTTGTATGGAACCAATTGAGTTTCTTGCTGTGACGGATCATATAGGGTAATTGTAGCAGTTGGTTGTGGAGGATTTGTGAAGACAGTTTGTAGAGTTTGAAATTGAGGATAACAAGCTTGAGCCCACAAAGCTAGTTTTGGATTATTCGGAAGTGAAGGTGAAACAGGTAGTCCATGGATAACCCTTTCTTTGTCAACTTCCTTTTGGTGGGGCTTTAAATAGTCGTACAACAATCCGTATGTAGCATGATGAAGGTTCTTCGCTTGACGGATGAAAATGACATACTTTTCCCAATCAGGACCAAGACTACTCAGGAACTTAGTGTTGACTGCAATTCTTGGCATGATGATGTTGTGTTTGTCCAAGTCATTGATGATGTCTGAGAATCGATGATGATATGACTCTAATGTCTCTCCTGGTTCAATCATGAAGTGTTCATAAGCCAAGTAGATTTTGGATTCCATGTCTTCTTGATTGAGTTATGTGCCTTCCATGAGAAGATGAATATGCTCCCACATTACTTTAGCAGTCTTTTGAGCATCAACACTTCGAAGTATCGGATTGGGTAATCCCAAAAGGATGTATTGCATTACCAGTTCATCGTCTTTAAAGTGTAGAAGTTGATCAGCAGTAAGATCATTAAGACCGACAACGTTGGTGAGATCATCTCTTGGTGGATTAGCAGTTGGATCTCCGGGTACAGTGATAGTAGGCATCTGAAATGGACCTTCCATGATGACCTTCTCAAGAACTTTCCATGTGGCTTCTTTAGATCACAGAACCTAAAGAACCTTATCACCCATTGATCATAGTTTCCGGGAGTGAGCATTGGAGGTCGATCAAGTGATCCAGCTTCATTTATGGATTGTTGGCTACTTAAAGCTTCACACATCTTTCCAAACCAAGACGGTTCCTTCATAGTATTCCTGGACGGATGTTGATTGTGAATGTTTGTGTAAGGTTGTACTTGAAGACTAGGGGGTGGTTGAATCATTTGTGGTTGAATTGCTCCTTGAGGAAATTGTTGTTGAAATTGTTGTTGTTGTTGTTATTGTTGAATTTGTTGATAAAATTGTTGTTGTTGTTGTTGGTGTTGTTGAGGATACACATGAGGGAAGTAGCTAGAGTATGGTGGTTGAGACATCTTGAAACTTGTGTTGTAAAATGGATCTTTGTAGTCGAGTGAAACTTTGTTGATGAATAATCCTTAAGCGTAGAAATCAAGCTTAGGCAAGGAAAACCTTAGGCGTAAAATCACCAACTTAGTCGTAAGAAGTAATCTTACGCGTATGATTAGCTTACGCGTATGGTTAAGGAACCTTAGTTTATGCGTAAAACAAAAGCTTAGTAGTAGAATGCTTAGGCGTAAGATTTGCTTATGCGTAAAACAAGGCTTAGGCGTAAGTAAATGCTTATGCGTAAAGGATTCTACGCGTAAGTTATTGCTTAGGCGTAAAACTAGGGTTTTGCCCAAAAATCCTTTACACTTATACTAGTGTAAAAGATATCCAAAGTCGAAGTATTTTCAGGCTTATCCAAGTAAGAAAACACTGAGTAAACCAAGAAAACTGAAGATCAAACCAAGGATAACTTACGCGTAAGATTAGGGTTTGTTTACGCGTAGGAAATGCCAACTTTTACCAAAACTTTGATTTCTGCCCAAAAATGTTTCTAAACCAGATTTTTGAGATGAAAAGGCTTCAATATCACCAAAATATCACAAAAGTGTAAAACTTGATGATCAAAAACTATTTCAACCCTTACGCGTAAAATAAGCTACACGTATCAAATCAAGCTTAAAACCAAAGAAATACACGTAAAGTTTAAAACTTTTTGCCAAAAACTTAAACTTAAACACCTAATAACCTTGATAGTACCAGAATCTTGGATTGAAAAGTGTAAAAAATGCAAGCTTTTTGCGTATAAAAGTTTAATACCGAGAACCTTACGCGTATACCAAACAACTTCAAAAACAAAACCTTTCACCCAACTATTTGGCGAATGATACCACTGTTAGGTCACCATGTTTGTAACACAAGCATCAATATAAGAAATAAGGTAAGAGAGATCGGATGAGCACTTTAGCCAAACACACGAATATAATGAAGAAATGTTTATGCTTAGAGTGAATGAGAAAAGTGAACAACCAACCATCTAAGGATGGTTTACATGAGGTATTTATAGGAAGTAACTATGGCAACATGCAAGTTCCCTTCCTTTCCTTATGAGGCTTGGGCCAAGGCTTATGGGCTTTCTACATAAGCCTTAGCATAATAACAAATATAAAGGCCTAATTAAGCTAACTATTAAATATTACTCCCTCCGTCCCATATTAAATGTCCAGTTTGAATTTTCTAAGTCTTTCTTTCTTTACTTTGATCATAAATATTTTTGGTTGTGTTATATAATATTTGATATAAAATATATGAATAGATTGAGTTTTAAATGTATTTTCACTACGTATTATTTTTATCTAATACTTTATAACACAAGCAAAAATATTTAAGGTCAAAGTTGTAAAAGAAAGACTTGAAAATTCAAACATGGACATTTAATATGGGACGGAGGGAGTAATTACTAACACTTGTAATCAAGTTTAGGAGTGATTCCAACAGGGAGGGTTCCTATATCACATCCCTTTGTAAAACCTCGTAATTCCCTAATGGGCTATGTTATACAAACCCTCCTTATATTGTCACATCAATAGGTTTTGATCAAACCGTACAACCCGCAATGTAGACCATACAAGCCGATGATGCATCGAATAATTGAATACTCTCCCTATGAGAGGATGTAGATAACTCACCCCTTCCCTAATAAGACCTCATATGAAATTTATACGGTCTCATGTAATTACGTAAAAAATTAATAACACACACAAGATTCTAAAGAATTTAAAGGAGAAAAACAAAATAAGCATAGAGTATATCACAATCTGATGTGAAAAAAAGACAAACAATCATACCTGTTGTAATACAACTCATTCACACTCCAAACGATCTTTTAGTTCTTACATTGACAACGACATAGATACAATTAAAGTAAAATTATGATCGTTTATTTAACAGATACATATGATCAAGTCTCATTTTTGCATACTTAAGCTCGAGGGGTGTGGCGATTGTTGGCGCCTGATCCTGGATAATCATTTGTTGATATCATCATCCTTCTCGATAATATGCTTTCATCCCAATTGTCATCTATACTTTCCTGTATTTATCAGAAACAAAGAAATAAAAAAGACGCATTTTTAACCCTTAAAATGTCTTATAAATATAAACTTATGACCTACGGTTATATATTGTAGCAAGGTTTGCTAAAATAAGGTCATTACTATACCGAGTAGGTTGTTCTTGAAACTTCGAATGATCCTTCATCATTAAGATTTATGGTTCCTGCAAAACATAATACAGTGTTAATCGTTATTTGTACTCATCGCTTTTCTTGACAATTTTATACTTTGGTGTTCAAAACATATAAACATAAACTTAAGGAACGACATGGAAAATAATTTGATTACTTGACACAGGGATCGCGTTGAAGGTGGAAACAAGCAAAAAAAATCCAAGTAGAACAACAATAAATCTAGTGCTTGATGCCATTGCATTCAAGGCAGAGCTATTAACTTGGTGTAAACAAATTGTTAGAAAATGCTGAACCATACATACATATATATAAAGGGTACGAGTAGTACCCACGATATACATACATATATAAAATAGTGTTTGATATGTTGCTTTTATTGTTGGTGATGAGTTTGTCTTACATAAAATGTCAACTTGTCTTTTATTTACGGTATATTTTTGTGTTTTGGAAAATAAAATTTATGTCAACTTGTCTATATTTTTGTGTTGTGAAAAATAAATAGAAAATGTCGACTTGTCTCATACATCATAGAAATGGGGAGACACCATTTCATCCGTTTACCAACAAATAAATAAAATAGTACAAAATATTATTTACATATCAATGGATCAATTTTCATTATTCATTTTTATTTGATCTAATGGATGAGATTAATCTCAACAATTTAAAAAGCCCACTTTCATACTCTTTTTTCAAATATTAATAACTTTCAAACCGTTAATCGTTCAGCGAAAAATAAATATTATTGCGACGATCATTTAATTATCTTTTTATAGATAGGCACTTTGATATACTTTCGACAAAAAAAAAAAAAATCATATTTTTCACATTTTTTTAAAAATTTTTTCGTTTTTTTACGTTACTGAAATTTGCATTAAAAAATCATATATGATTAAACACTAATTTGAATATCACATGTGATATTAGTGTTATATCATATATGATATTAGTTTTGTATTATATATGATATGTAATATCACATGTGATATTAGTATAATATCACATGTGATATTAGTGTAAAATCACATATGATATACATATCATATCACATGTGATATCACATATCATTTATGATTTAACACTAATATCACATGTGATATTCAAATTAGTGTTTAATCACATATGATTTTTTTCAGACAAATTTCAAGTAACGTAAAAAAAGACGAAAAAACGTGAAAAAAATGATTTTTTTTTCTTTTTTCGAAAGTATATCAAAGTGCCCGTCTATAGAAAGATAATTAAATGCTATTCGCGACGGTGTAAATATTTTCACTTAGGCTGGTGCAGTAAGGGTGTGAGATCGATTCACACGATCGATTTCAAATCGATCTCGTTACTGTGGCTAATCGATCGAGTGACTTTTGGAAACCAACTTGGTCGTCAACACGATCGACTAAAATGTATCACTTTTTCGAATATAACCGTTGCATGTAACGGTTAAATTTTTTTTAACCTTTATAAATACACAATACAAACACACTTCAATCCACAAATCTATTTCACACAATTCAAACTCAAACTACTTCTCAACACAAGATTTATTATGGCTTGCCGTCTCCCCCATTCCATTGAAGATATGAAAATGTACGTTAACAAACAATGCAAAGAAGATAATGTGGCTCGAAAAAACGCTATTATAGACGTTATCCATCTGTTTGAGCAGGCAAGGGCAGAGAAGCAACAGATGAGAGAAAACTACAAGAGTTGCAACGACATTACGCCTGAACGAAAAGTTGTGATCGACAAATTTTTGAAGTATCAAGCTCACAAAGACGACAAGATTGCTAACAAGTTGTGGCGGTGTGTTCACAAGGTATCGAACAACATCAGCACCAAAATCATCTGGAGCTATCGGGAGAACGAAAAAGATGGTGTAGGTGCATCAACTTCGACTGCCAGTTTTTTTGGGGAACCTCTGCTAGAAGAGGAAGATTTGGCTCGCATCGAGGAATTTGCCGGTTATCGGACTCCCTCGTATGATTCTGCATGCGGGAGCATTCAGATTAGGATTTATGATTTATGATTTCGTATCGTTTTTATATTTAATATATTATTGTTTTTATTTAGTATTGTAACATTTTAATTATTAATGAAATTTTAGTTTATGTTAAAAATGTTTAAAAAAAAAAAATGATCATGGTCGCCCTTAATGGGGCACCAAATCGCCTGAAGGTCGCTGGAGAGAGAAAGCTGACGTGACAGGGAAAATGAGAGGGATTGATTGCCCATACCGGGGGCAGCCTTAACGATTAACGGTTTAAAAGATATTTAAATTATAAAAAATAGGTGAAATAAAAAATTCTTTTAATCTCAACCATTGATTTCTTTTTAGATGGATGATGGAGATGAGTCCATTAGTATATAAGAAAAGTTTGGTATATAAAATAAAGACACTTTATTTTGCTTACTAACAAATCCATGTTTGCCAAAGGACGAATCCCCACAATTCATATAGTTTTATCTAATCGTCACCCACATATAACCTCGCCGACTGACCATATAAAAAATCTACCCATAGAGAAATAGACCGGCATCGAGTTCGAACCTCATTTAAAAGGGTAGTCCGATCCACCAAGTTGAAGGCATTTGAGAAGTCAACAGTAAGCATAGCCAACGACCCATCTGAATGAAACTCATGTAAGAATCTGTTCGCGTTATGGAGCACGGCCTCTGCCCCACTAGGGACTCCCACTCCAAACTGAAAATCACCAAGGTAATTGGACATCTCCTTCTTGACACCCCTCATAGCCACCTTGGATACCAGCCTCCTCCAAATCGTGCCCACGGCAATAGGCCTAATCCCATTGTCCGGTTTGAGCAACGGTGTGAGGGGCGCAGATGCAACAAACTCCGCCAAAACCTTAGGGCACCTCCCCCTAAACATAAATTAACCACCACAGAGATAGCCTTGAGTAACCCAACAGCGATCGCCGACCCCTCTCCGCAAAAAGCATCTAAAAAGTGTTGGGCCCTCAATCCGTCCCGCCCACAAGAAGTCCCTTTTGGGAAAGATTGAATACACCCAAGAACGCTATCAACATCCACAACAAGTGGAGGCTCAGAGAGCAAGGAAACAGGCATAACCGGGGGAGGAAGTATGGGATGCTTAGCCAACAACGCTGTCAAAGTATCCGTACCATAAGGTGCAACCCCCGAAGAACATAATACTTTAACAGCCGCAGTGAAATAAAAATGTGTTAAGATTTGTTCAAAACAAAGATCGTTTTAGCGGCGCTCCGCTGCGAGGTGCGGGTTATTATATTACATATTTTAAGATCTAATTAAAATCGACTTTAGTTTTTATTTATACAATGTTAAAAGTAGAAAAATAAATTTGAAGTATTAAACTGATATTATTTAATTGTTTGACAAATATTTACAAATTTACTTTTAAACACTAAAGCAAAACTTTAATTAACCAAATTAACTAGTTAAAAGTATTTATGTAAAACTTAAATAACCAAAAAAGAATATAACTAAATTTTGAAAAAGGGTAAATTGCAAAAATGGTCTCTAAAATAGCTCAAATGCGCAGGATGATACCGAGACAAAAAGTGTTGCAAAAACGACCTTAATGTTTCATTTTTTGCAAAAAAGCCGCCGAGAGCTACTATTTGCTAACGCTCGTTAGTTATCTTGTTAGTCAAGGGTATTATCGCCATTTCACTCGTTTCCTGCCATTGACTAGCAACACTTTATTTAAAGGACCAAATTTTGCAACGACTTAACTTATGTTTGCCGCCTAAAACACATGGCAACCGAAGAGATTGCCTCGGGACTATTCATTTCCGTATGTATCCTGCTTATTTAAACGAACCAAACGAAACACGCATATCACAACCCCTTTTTCCCCAAAACACACATAATCCCAACGAACCAAACCACCAAAAATGGAAATAAATAATAAAGGGAAGGCTATCTTCACTGGGTCCGATGAAGAGGAGTGAGAAAAAGTGTTAAACAACTATTTATTCTCTGATTTAGTTCTTGAGGGATTTGGCGAAAAACCAATTAGTGAGTATGGTTCGTATAGGAAGAAACCTAAGGAGTTGAGAAAAAGGATTCTGATTTGGTTGAGGAAACATGACTTCTACTATAAAGAGCTTTTGGGTGTTACGGAGGAGAAGGAACATGCTGCGGATACCGAGTTATCGGAGGTTGATGATTTGGAAAGGAGGATTTCAAATGTTGAAGCTGTGTTTAAATATCTAAAGGATATAAAGGAAATGAAGAAAAGCGGTGATGCGAAAAGTAGCGGTTCTAACTTCTAACTAACTGTGTGTTTAGAAGATATGCAAATTTGTAATGGTTGTGAACTCGTGTTATCATCAATAAAATATTGGTTGTCTATGTTAATGATCTATTTTTGTTGTAAATTGCTAAAGTGATGAATTAAGATAGTGTGCAAATGTACAAACTATTAGAAATGGGGGTGTTTGGCATGAGTGTATACATAACTCCCATTTAACATGTGCAGTTTCACTTTGGAAAGTTAAAATGCAATTGGTAAATGTGGCATGAGTTTATTACATAATTCCCATTTAACATGTGCAGTTTAACATTGGAAAGTCAAAATCCAATTGGTAAATGGGAGTCTTGAGTTTTGACTACATTAGATAAAGAGGGTGTTTGGGATGAGTGTATCCATTAGCATTTGTACGATTTCCAGCCAAATACAGACATTAGATACACTACATGACAGTTGACTTTAGAATGTCAATGTTTGGATCAGTTTGGATTTTGATCCATTGTACTAAAATACTCTTTGTAACCATTCATTTCATTTAATTCAATGTAACTGTTTAATCCCAACTTCTGAATACATAACATGATTAAACAAAGATAGACACATAACATTGATCTAAAGACATTAAAGAAAAACATAGAGTTCAAACATATAATCCAAAAGACATGAAAGTTAACAGAATTTCTATTGTTCAAAGATCATTGCATAACAACTGAAAAACTTTGACATGCAAGCTCATCAACTGACTACTTCCTCTTCTTTGGTGGCCTGTCAACTTGAGGTTTGTGAATGGGTGGTAGTATTACTGATGTAGACTCAACTCTTGGCTAGAAGTCGTTGCCACTACAACCATTGATCTTGAATGAGTATATACCAACCCATGTTTCTATCTGTAAGAAGCATGAACCCACTCTTCAGGTATATCAAACCATGTTTCATTATCGATCATGTGGTTTATTGCAGCCACAACATGTTTACATAGTATTCCAGTCAGCTCCACTTCTTACAACAACACTCCTTTGTATCCATGTTAACAACACACTGATCCTCGTAAGGCACAATTACTTGATATAAAGAACCTTCAATCCATTGAACAACGGAATCAGCAGATTCTTTTTTGATAGTATCAAACATGGCTGTCACCGTACGAGTAAGTGGTCCAACAGTCTGATCAATCAGTTGTTGAACTACTACAATCCTCTTCATCAAATACTCTTTGATATATTCAAGACAAGTAATGATGGGTCGATCTGTGACATCATATGGCTGCATATTGAACACCTCACATATGTTGTTTAAGATTAGACTAGATTGGGCTCTGCCTGTTAAACATATCACACACTATATAAGTATATAATCAATTATCAGTATGCTTTTGTACAGTGCAATTTAATGAATTACCTGAAAATTTTGATTTGCTCCATAGTTCAGCTAAAATCTTGATCAACCAATCATAAGCATCAGAATTGTAATACTTGAGATGCGCCATCTCTTTGTTGAATTCAACAACAGTAGTAGCTCTAGCTGCCTTCCAAAGCATGTCCTTGTAAACACCTCCTTTAAAATGTGACTTCATATCCTCATGAATATGCTTAACATAGAACTTTTGTTCAGCACTTGGAAACACACTAGCAATGGCTTGTATCAGTCTCTGTGAACAGTTAAGGTTAATGATGGTGTTAAAAATGTACATGTTCTCATTTTGTATAAAACACATGATTAATTATATAATAGAAATGTGTACCTTTTACCTATCAGAAATGAAAGTGAACTTGCAGTTGGTTTCTGTACCAAGATCCTCTCCAAGTAGTTTCAAAAACCAACACCAAGATACCTTATTTTATGCATCAACTATAACATATGCTACTGGATAAATTCCATTGTTTGCATCAATCCCAACTGTTGTTAGTAATTGACCTGGAAAAGGACCTGACATGAAGCATCCATCTAATCCTAAGAATTCTCCACCACAAGCTTTGAAACCTTGTTTCAGAGCTCCCAACACACATACACCCTTCTAAAAGTTCTTGTTGAAGACTCTGGATTTGGTTCTAGTTGTACATCAATCCTAACAGTTGTGCCTGGATTTTGATTAACCAACTCTTGGACATACTCTCTAAGCATTGAATAATGCTCTGTAAAAACATGTACACTTACATCATGTTTATTGTCTGGATTGACAATCATATTAGAGTTACTTATAGGAATATCTTCAAGTATATGCTCATCATCATCATCAAACACTTCGTCATTATTCGGATTATAATCCAAATCCTCTAAACCACTCTCGCCACTGTCTTCTTCTGTTTTGGTATCCACCTCTACTTCTTTCACATTTTCCATAGGACTACCTACAATTATAAATTCATAACATTAACATCAAATGTACCTTCTTTATAAACTAAGAACAATATTTAAGTAAACACGAAAATGCATTGTGTTCTTACCGTATTGTGCAAAGGCAAGGAAGATCGATGTAATATAACCGAAACTATAAGTCAATGAGGATTTTATCTAAATAGGTGGTCGGGTTAGTGTGGTAACGAGTTAGGGCGGCGGAGACAATGAGGACCATACCTGAAGATGAAGGGGTACATTAGTCATTTCATATGTATTTACCCTTGATTAATGAGATAACTAACGGGCGTTAGCAAATAGTAGCTCTCGGTGGCTGATTTGCAAAAAAAAAATGAAACATTAAGGTCGTTTTTGCAACACTTTTTGTCTCGGTGTCATCCTTGCGCATTTGGGTTACTTTAGGGACCATTTTTGCAATTTACCCTTTTTAAAATAAAGATAATAGTTAATAGAGACAATTTTGTATATGGAGTAGATCAAATAAAAAGTGAACAGACACTAAAAGGTTTAAAAATTCTTTTGAAGGAAACACATGACTTCCCTTTTTCCTCCATTTTCCTTGCACTTCCTTCCTTCTTCCTAACAAACCACATACAAATTTCTTCACTTTAATTTTCTTAATCTTGATCTAATATTTCAATTCAAGATTTAATTACTTCAATTTATAATTTAATTACATCAATTGAAGATCTAAATTTTTCTTCTCATGATTTAATATCTTTAATTTCACAGTAGATTTCTTTATTTTTTTTCTTAACTTTTTCTTTTAAATTATGATCAATAAACCTAAACTCATCCATCATTCACCTTTTGTGGTTACAGAGACGAAAGTCGGCCATAGTGATCCGGGAGTTCCGTATGGAAGGGCTCTCGCTCAACGGATCAAAGGTACGCCGGGGATAACAGGCTGATGACTCCCAAGAGCTCTTATCGACAAAGTCCTTTGGCACCTCTATGACTCATCACATCCTGGGGTTGAAGAAGGTCCCAAGGGTTCGGTTGTTCGCTGATTCAAGTGAAGTTTTATTCTTATAAAAACTTAATAAAAAATGAAGTGTTCATAAAAATGCTTACAAAGTGTTTAATGAAGTGTCTCAATGAGTTTTTTTTCTTTAATTTAGTACTTTTAAGGTTTATTATAAAAAAAATAAATGCTTATTATTTTTATATAAAAAAAATTAGTTCTTGATATATAATCTCACAGATACTTAATTTTTGAAATTGATTAACAAGTGTTATTTGATTAATGTGTTTGTTGGATTACGTGTAAACAATATAAAGTGCCGGACATTAGTTTATGTAGTAGGTTGTCATAGTTATAGGCTTATATATGTATGTAATTAACTTAAGGTCTATGTAGTAAGCTGATGGGCCTTAGTATTTGATGTGCTTACCGTTTGCAAGTTTTAAAAATTTATAAACACGATTTATCCGTCTAATACTATAAACACATACGAGTAAGTATACTCGTTCGCGATAGCAAAGGTGGGTAAGTCGAGATCGTCCCAAAGGATTTTGTGTTTGAAATTGTTTTAAAAAATTAGTAACAAGAAAGCTTTGTCAAGGCTTCCTCCAAAAGTGATGTTTTAGTGAAATTCAATATAAAGAAATATATATACTTGTATGTAGTCTATAGGCAATCATAGTAAGTGTTCATGAAGGCTTGGTGTAAACTCTTGATGTGATGCACAAATCATAAGCAAATGATTTCCAACCATGGTTTATGTTTGCAAAAATCATTCTAAGAACAAAAATATATAGGTAATCATTTCGGTCCTTATCCTAATGATTATCCTTTAGAAAATCCATTTGTTTGTAAAATGTTCTTATTAAACTCGTTCCTATGAATCTTTCGACCTTTCGTGATGAAAATGTTTCTAGTCTTGTTTTAATAAGTAAACATGGTGGTTGTCAATCACCATATCCCCATACTAGTTTGTCACTTAACTTTTTGGAATAAAAACAAGAGAAATCCTTTCGGTCCTTTTTCTTAAAGCATGTTTTACCGACAAATCAAACAAGACTAGTATTTTTCCAACAAACTCATTTAAACAAGATCATATATACATGCATCACATATGAGAAAACTAGTATGATTTCCTACATCCTTACACACAAGTATATTCAAAAACTACTCCATGATAATAATAACAAAACACAAGAAATAACAAAGTAATTCCAATAACTTAAGAGAATATAAATCCATAACAAGGTTCATAGAATACCTAAACTTTTGCGATTACAAGAACTAGACATCGTGGCTTATAGCAACCACACACCTCCAATCACCTAGCTTAACCGTATAACTCCGAATGACCAAAACAATGGATGAGAATTGCTCTCCCCAACCTCCTGGACATTTTACAGTGAATACTAAAGTTTTGGGATGAATAAAATGGTTGGTAATAGTTTTGGTGTAAACTATTACACTTTGGGTTGTGTCACACCTAGAGTACTAAGTCTAGGTTCAATATATAGCCAAAGAGACTTTACTAACTGGCCAAAAACGTTCCCAACAATTTAATAACAAGAAATGATCGGCCTCCAATGATTATAGGGAGTTAAGGCAACATTAAATGCGTTTTTGTGTAACTCCAGTCCATGCAACCGAACCGGTTACGATGCAACCGGATCGGTTGCGTTTTGACCATCGCCCAACCGAATCAGTTGCGGGCTCCAACCGAACGGTTGGGTGCCTCAGCTTTGACTTTCGTTGAATTTCTTGATTTGTGCCTCTTTCTTTGATGATTTCCAAGACGAAACTTGATCTTTCCTTGCTGTAGATACTTAGAAATCATTGCGCTTCCTAATCATTGAGTCCAAAAGCTTCCTTGCTCGACTTCCTTCCTTGGGAATTCTTCAAATGTGCATAAAAACTTCATTTCTTCATCATTTGTGATACCTGGCTACATATACATACACAATACGCATCTTTTGCACTTTTGCAACAGTTATGAGTAAATATAGCCGATTATCACTCACAAAACCAACAATAACGCTACTAAAAACATGTTCATTTTAAGCGTTATCAAATTCCCCCATACTTAAGTTCTACTCGCCCTCGAGTAGGTCTAACATTTGCAAAAATCGAATTCAATGGTTATGATCCGTGGTTCCGAAAATTTAACAATCATCCCAAAAGAAATAATCATTAATTTGCTTTTAATATGTGAAAAACTTTGAAAATTAACCAAATACTTTAGATAACATAACTAGAACACCTCACGAATGATTTTAAGAATTCACTCAACACTCATATATTGGTGGGTATATGTAAATCACTCAATGCCTAGTCATGATCAATGCTTTTTACCATAAGCTTGTACAAGTATCAAAACAAAGAAAATAAATTCATCAAAGAGGGCTTTTATTCGGGTTATAACGTTAAGGCTTCGGGTTTATAAAAGGCATGGATAAGGCATGGGATGGTTTATGAAATTGGTGTTAAAATAAAAATAGAGTCAAGTCTAAACCTCCATGTTGCTAGCCAAACCACAATCCCGAAAATGATTATATCTTCCTCTTATTAACATATCGATCTCCAAATTTATGTATAACTCAATTAACCTCATTGGCTAATCAATATTCTTCATATAGCACATTGGCTATAGCCATTTTTTTTAACAAGTTCCCCCACACTTAGTGTAAGCATACACCACAAAAAATACAAATGAGAAAGACGTCTCCTTCGTCTTTGTTGGAGAATGGTACACACTAAAGACAAAGTGTAACTTCTTCATAATCATCAAAAACAATCCAACACTCCAAACAACTAGCAACAAACCGACAGACATGACATGGGTTGGCTAAGGTTTAAGGTGTAAAATCTTTTTGTATTTTTCTGGATTTAAACAAGAATGAAAAGATTGGCTCGAAGGGTGTAACTAAGGGTATCTAGTGCTAAAGATGAGCACTAACAAATGGGTCCATATAAGGTGGTTAACTAACCAATGTGGTTAGCTAATATATCATTAGATGTAAAATGGAAGGCCATTTGGGTTAAATCCTACGATGCCTCTTATCACTTGAACATATTTTTATCACTCGAGAGTGATTTTAACCGTAATTCATAACTAGTACAAGTTCTAGAATCGACATAATCACCGGCATACTCATAGCAAATATAAAACAAAAGATGTGTTTTATACAAAAAGAAACCTCACAATTAAGTGGAAAAAGGCTATAATGCGTGCTAGAAAATGCTATCGAATCCAAAATGAATTACTTCCGTAATTTGGTTCAAATCAAATTTTTTTTTTCAAAAACCTCATTTTACCATTGAAATACCCAAGTTGTTCTTTAAATATATCCCAAAAATGTGTGAAAACAACTAGACAATCAAGGGCGATTTCATGCTAATTACTTGCATCCAAAAGTTTATCTAAAAATAAGACTAAAAGCTAAAAATTTAAAAATCATATCATTTTTCCTATTTTCTTCCCTCCCCCATACTTAAGTTTTGCATTGTCCTCAATGTAATAAAAATAAACTTCAAAGTAAAGAAAATGGGAAAAAGAAATAGTCAAAAGATACCACGGGATAGAATATGCAATACGCATATTGGGTCATAAGCAAGCATGTGAGTTATCCAACTCCAAATATTTGACCATCATTAAGCTTCCGAGAAATCCATCCTGCAAACAAAACTGCAATACACAATACACAAAACAAAACAAAACAACCCAAATGCTACTAAAAATATGAAAAATAAACAAAGTATGATAATCATCCTAGAGAAATAGTTAAGAGATAGAGATAATATTATTTAACACATGATAACCATAGTTTTGAAACCATCAATCAAGAGTGATCCACGATCATTCGTCATCCTCACTCATCTCATCACCTTCTTCATCATCATCATCCTCGTCACCATCATCATCATCATCACTCTCGGACACATAGTGCTCATCCACAAACTCCGAACGAACTCTCCTCTTCTTCTTCGTTCCTCCAACTCCTGATGAAGATCCTCCAACATCATAGCTTGATCCACCAACCTCGGGTAATCTACCATATGCGGGCACTGGGTCAGGAAATGGTGCATAGCCAGGATATGGGTACGGATACGGTCCAGGATAAGAGGTGTAGGGGAAAGGATATGGTGGAAAATTGGGTGGATTGTAGGGTGGCAACTCGTAATTGGCTTCTTGAGCCATGTGTTGAAAAATAGGCATTGAATAATCATTGATGTAATTGTTTCTCAACATCATCGAGTCTCTCCAAACGTTCCTACACTCAATTTCATTCAAATGTTGGTTCCACTCTCCCCAACCTGAGTCAAAATGACTAGACGTACCCGTTTGCACGTTCCCCATTGGTATATTGCCCATTGGCACATTTCCTTGCTGTTGTGGTGGTTGTTGTTGCTGCGGTTGTTGTGGTTCGATCCATGCTCCTAATGTTTTCAATTTCTTATTCAAAGCATTTCCAAAACCATTTGCATTCCAAATCTCACTAAACTTTGGCTCTCCACACTTAGCCAACTCACTACTATTGTAATACCCAAGATTCCTTGCCAACCTCGTCACAAAATGGCCTCCACAAATGTTGCTATTACCTTTGATTCCCGGGGCTCTCCTAGAAAAATACTCAGCTATTAGCCAAGCCGCATTTCCGTCCTTAGTTTCCTCCAATAACATCATAACCCACAAGTCCGGCTTATGACATTTGTCCCTGCTTCCAATTCTATGAAACGGCCCAGTTACTAGCAACTTGTGTAGTATTCTCATCAACGGATTCCTAATGGTTGCAGCATTCCTCCTAGTGCAAGAAGGATCTCCCACTCGATTCCAATAAGCGGGCACACTAGGGTATTCTTTTTCAAATCTCCTAAGCCTTGAAAAATGATCTTCAAACAATCGATGCTTAACCTCATTCGGTTCATACAAGCCAAGAGAAACAGCAAAATCCGGCAAGGTGTAGGCGTGATCCCGCCCACAAAGCCTAAACCAAACACAAACTTCTTCCATGATGTTCCAAACATTGACCTTTCTCTCAAAATACATAGTCGAAAAGAACTCCATACACCACTCACGATAAACCTCTTCATTTATGCTAAATGCTCTTTCCCATGACAAATCATCAAACGAATCCCCATCAGCCGGATACACATAAGATGTCCGCATCATTTTTCGCAACTCTTCTTCACACTCATATTCGGCAAACAAATCCCAATCAATCACCCTAGGAACCGAACATGTCCTATTTTGAAACTTTGATAATCGTTCCCGGAAAGCATGTTTCTCCTCGTTGGTGAGATCTTTGAACATTAGGTTAGGATTTGCCTCCGTCTTCAAGTTATACGTGACTTTCCTCCTTTCGTTCCTTTGGCAAAACTTGGTAACAATCGGGTTTAGTGGAACCCGTGTCGAGCTTGAACTACCTACAACAATTCTCTGTAGAAATCATAAATATAAGTCAATATAAGAGTGTTAGAACAAACGGGAAGGTCTATGGAAGCCTCTAAGGTCCACTTCAAAAATTCGAAAAATTCCAAAACAGAACCTGGAACCGAATTCGGTTGCAGGGCAACCGGATCGGTTCCTCTGTTGACCTATTCCAACCGTTTGGTTGCGCTTCACAACCGGATCGGTTCCTCAACCTGCATAAGGCTTTGCCTTCTAATCCATTTCCCACTCGATTTTTCTAAGTCCAATTCAATCCTAGACTATATTCTAACATCATCAATGATTTCTACATCCTCAAATTGCTCTAGATTCACTTTCCAAACCTCTAATCATCACATATTCATTTGTTTAGAACTCAACAATTTAGAAATCAATTCGCAATTACTTGTTCTAATCAACAATGTGGCATCTAATACTCATTAAAAACGCATCATCTACCAACTAGGAATCACTAATTGCAACTTAATTTGATTCAAAGGCATAACCTAATTAAATCCGAAAATTCAATCATCTAATACTCATTCCATGTTGAATCAATCACTACAATTCGTTTTGCAATGCATTCCTATATCAATTACCCACTTAATCCCAAAAGATTACAACTTAATTCGAATTCTATCCAAAATCCCCAAATTAGTGACCTAATTTGAAATTCGAATCAAATGCTCTAATTAAACCTTAATTGAGTTAATTGAATGCAGATGCTTACTTGTTTGGGTGCCATGATGATCTTCTACAACTAATACAATCTTCAAATAACTACTATTGGTCGAATTTTGCGAAACCCAGCTGGAGGATTAGTGTGTGTGTGTGTTTTTCTGGAAAAATTGAATTTTTGGTATATATACTTGTATGCAACCGGTTCAGTCATGGACACAACCGTTTCGGTTTGCATTTTTGCCAAATTTTGCATTTTTCACGTTACTTAGGCATTTTACCTTCCAAGCAACAATCGTTTACTCAAAAATCCTATTAAAGATGCACACAACATTCATCCACCATTTGGAAATTTCAACAATCATTTAATCTTAAAACTCAAATCATCATACTCATAACTTAAAACTAAAACTAAAACTCAAACTCATAATGCATTAATCAAATATCTTCAACATAATAATAAAGATAAAAATAAAAAAACAAGAAATCCTAAATGCATAAACTTAAAAAGTTCATGAAATTCAAGAAAACAATTGCTTGTTTATTATGGTGCCTTGTTTCTCCTTAGAATTCCTCGAAATACTCATGCCTTAAGATGTCCTCACTTAGAAATTTCCCGGTCAATTCTCGGTGTGTTTCATAAGTTTTGAACTTCCTTATAAATCTTCTCCCATCCGGGCATAGTATATCGAATTTGACGTGCCATTCTCCATCCCCATCCTCTCTTTTAAATACCCGACCCCTCGGGTCCCCATTCCAAATTCTTGAGTTGAACCGGTAAAGAACCTAAGAAATCGGTTAGCTTTTTGTAAACAAGGATGTTTTTGAATGGATTGTAAAATGCTTCCACCACTAGTGCACGTTCCATCTCATCCTTAATATCAAAGTATGGTGGAGCTAGTGGTCCATACATCAGGTTTCCATGGACATCACGTCCCACTTCAAAACAAGTCAAGTCATCGTCCGCTTCCATCAATTCTAAATCTTCCATGAATTCCACAACTGGTCCCCTTGGTTTGGGATAATAGGTTTGTTTCGAGATTCCATCATAGATAGTCATCGTACCTCTATCCATATCTATGATTGCACTACATGTGCGTAGGAATGGTCTTCCTAGTAGAAGTGGTAAACTCTTATCCACCGGGATGTCTAGGACTAGAAAATCAGCCAAGTAGGGTTGATAACCAATTTGAACTCTTACGTTTTTCACCTCCCCCATCGCTTTTGCTTGGGAATTATCCTCCATGGTAAGTTTTGAGTGATTTGGTTGTGGCTTACTAAGACCCAACGTCTTAAACAATGGATAGGGTATAACATTAACGCTTGAACCCGTATCGGCCAAGGCATACACTGGTGTGGTCCCGTTCACTTTAATTGGCAAAACAAAATTCCCCGGATCTTTCTTCTTTTGTGGCATACCTCTAAACAAAATCCTATCTCTATCCTCCTCCGATAGATCTTTATCCTCCAATCTTGCCCTTTCTAGCATCACCGCATCTAGTTTCTTGCGGTAGAGAACTTAAACTTGTAGTACCTCAATCACCGGCTTTTTCTCATTTAGCTCGAGATACTTTTGTTCAAGGTTTTCCAAAATAGCTTCTTTTTGTTCTTGGGTTAACGGTTTGAAGGTTTTTGGTGTAGTAGGTGGTGAAGGTGTGTAATCATTTGTTTTGTTGGTGGATGTGGTAGGAGTTAATTTGTTGGATGAGGTTTTCTTCCTATTTGCCTTCCCCATCTTTACGACTTCCACATCTTCCTTTTCCATATTAGCACATAACTCCACAAGCATTTCATTCACCCCCTTTTCTTCTTCCAAATCGGTGATATTGATCCTCATTTCCCCCAAGGCAAAATCCACTTGGCATTTGGTTGTTACAAGAAATCCCGCCCAAAACATACATTGGGCTCATCGGCGTTCCCCTCTTCCAAGACAACAAAATCCGTTTCAAAAATGTGACCATGAATGTTAACCTTAAGATTCTTAACCATTCTTCTTCCGTAAGCTTCATAATCCAAACGCACATGGCCAATTTGATCAAGAACTTTTTCCACAATGTAATTTTCACCATAGGCCATGTTTAGTTGCGCGTCCCAAGCACTCACCCCTTCTACACTACAAGGTGTACCGAACCTCATAAGTGGCGAATCATACTCCGTTAGTGGTGCTTGTGTGAATACCACAACTCTTCCCTTCTTAGGAAGTTGAAATTTGTTTTCACCCGTTTCTTCCATACTAACCCTATCAATTCCCAAATCCTTCTTACTCCTTTCTAAGATATTTCCAATCTTCTCCAGCGAACTCCCGGTGTCTTTGAACATTTCATCCAAGTTACGAAGGTACTCGGAAATTCCGCTTAAACTATCCATAATAACTATCTAACAAGACAAAACAAAAATCCAAATTATTAGCGTTAGAGTTAGTAAAAACAAAAGCAAACTATAGAAACATATACTAAGCAAGTAAAGACACTTAACAAAACTGAAAACACAAGCTAAAACTCAAAATTTAAAAAGTATAGATTTTTTACCGAGAGCTCCAATCGGATCGGTTGGCTCACCAACCGATTCGGTTGGTGGTAAACATTTTAACCAAAACGTCCAACCGATCCGGTCGCGGGTTGCAACCGAACGGTTGGATTGACTTCCTAATTTTTTTTTGTATATATTTTTAATAATATTAAACCTGTAAATTCATTTAATTAAAAACTATTAAATGTACTTAAACTCTTAATTAATTGAGACTACTCATTATCCTTATTAATTATAAAATTAATTAAGTTATTTAATGAAAACTATATTAACTAATCTATTAAACTACTCATTAAGACTACTAAAACCATAAAAACTGAAAATTAACTATTTCTAATTACTTTAATTAAGACAATTAACTAAAAACTAAATAAATCTAAAAATAATTAAAATAAAAGAAAATCTAAAAATCTAAGAAAAGCATAAGCAACCCATGAGATAATCAATAAAAAACAGAAATGACAAGAATTAATCTATAAACTATAACACAAAACACTGGATAAACTAAAACTATGAAAATCAAAAGACAAAAATTTTACCGAGAGCACTAACCAGATCGGTTGCTCGCGCAACCGGATCGGTTAGCCTCTAAACCAAGATATTTTTTTTTTCTTTTTGACGAAATTCAATTTTAAATATACCAACTTTACAGAATCTTAACAAAATCAAATTACTTAGAAATCCAAAATCCCCGGCAGCGGCGCCAAAAACTTGATGTGCTTACCGTGTGCAAGTTTTAAAAATTTATAAACACGATTTATCCGTCTAATACTATAAACACATACGAGGAAGTATACTCATTCGCGATAGCAAAGGTGGGTAAGTCGAGATCGTCCCAAGGGATTTTGTGTTTGAAATTATTTTAAATAATTAGTAACAAGAAAGCTTTGTCAAGGCTTCCTCCAAAAGTGATGTTTTAGTGAAATTCAATATAAAGAAATATATATACTTGTATGTAGTCTATAGGCAATCATAGTAAGTATTCATGAAGGCTTGGTGTAAACTCTTGATGTGATGCACAAATCATAAGCAAATGATTTCCAACCATGGTTTATGTTTGCAAAAATCATTCTAAGAACAAAAACATATAGGTAATCGTTTCGGTCCTTATCCTAATGATTATCCTTTAGAAAATCCATCTTACTGACTTTCCCCCTCATCTTTTTGAAAAAAGCCGCTCCACGATGGCAAAGTCTCATCTTGTGCGTTGGACGAAGTTACAATAGTGACATTGAACCCTCGAATATGTTCGAAGATCTCGAAATGATCTTCCAGTTCCGGGGAGAATTCGCAAAACTCCATTTCCATCAAGAATTGAATGGACTTTTCCCGTATTTCGATCGGAATTTGATCGCCGGGTCGTGCTAATTCCATACGAATCAGTACTGAGAAGCATGTGCCCATCACTCCAGCAATGGCACCAAAGATGAAATATAGAGTCCCTATATCCTTATGGTTAGTGGAGAACAACCATCAGACCGGATTTGTCATAAAATTGAGATTCTTTTGTTTTCTTCCTTATCAGAGAGGGTTGTTGAGCGGGGCTTCTTTTTGAAAAAGGGGGAGTGAGGATTGGGGAAGGTCCGGAAAGCCCTCACTTTATTGATGGGGCATTTGGATCCTTCCTCTGGACAAAACTGCAAATACCAAAAAGTGAGAATTCACACATGGATTCACAAGAAATCGAGAGTTTGTAGTAATAGTAGGTACGTATTACTTTCAACGACTAGCCAACAAAGATCGTTATACATCGCCGCAAGAAATTACACGTTGTCCCTCGGCACTAAGGTATGATGTCATAGGCATCCTTCCCGAGCGGCAAGACCACATTATTATCGGTAAACAGCGGCGTTATGACTCTTTCGCTCAGCTGCTCCTTTATGGTATTTGCAACTAACTCATCCACTTTCTCCGTATAGTTGTTGATTGTTAAATTGCGTAGCCAGGCGACTCGCCAGCTGCTAAGATTTGGAGAGCCACAGGTAAGGCTAAACAAAAATCGATACGAATGGAAGATGCCTCTGTAACTCTTTTTTCTCCAATTTTCAGTATGAAGTTACTGGCTCTAAGAAGGCAATTGCACCTTAGCCCATGGACTGATACGGAGACTACTCTACTGTAAAATGTTCTTATTAAACTCGTTCCTATGAATCTTTCGACCTTTCGTGATGAAAATGTTTCTAGTCTTGTTTTAATAAGTAAACATGGTGGTTGTCAATCACCATATCCCCATACTAGTTTGTCACTTAACTTTTTGGAATAAAACACAAGAGAAATCTTTTCAGTCCTTTTTCTTAAAACATGTTTTACCGACAAATCAAACAAGACTAGTATTTTTCCAACGAACTCATTATAACAAGATCATATATACATGCATCACATATGAGAACACTAGTATGATTTCCTACATCCTTACACACAAGTATATTCAAAAACTACTCCATGATAATAATAACAAAACACAAGAAATAACAAAGTAATTCCAATAACTCAAGAGAATAGAAATCCATAACAAGGTTCATAGAATACCTAAATTTTGAATCCAAGGATCCAGACTCAACTAGGGTATATAATAACAATGATTGAATATGCACAGCGGAATAATAAGAACACAATCAAGTTTACCAACAAGGTTTTTCTAATCAAACAATGATCCTCTATGGATCTCTATAACTCTCTCTAAAAGATGTTTTTTCCTGGAGTGTTTATTCAAGGGTCTTTCAATACAAAATCCATCTGTTCCTTTTATACACAAGGAACCCTAAATAGACAATAAATATAAAATAAATGCATATTACTACCTAAAATAGCTTATGCATATCCTAACAAACTAATACTGAATAACTATATTCGTAGGAATACAATATCAGCAGGAACCATGTCATCAGCAGAAACCATCTATAGCTTAAGTTGGAACCTATCAGTAGAACTTCATCAGTAGGAACTTCCAAAATTCCCAACAATCCTCCCCTAAACTTGAATTTGACTTAGTTAACTTCAAGTTTCCAGTTAGATGAGTAACTTCCAAAGCATGAGGATTGATACTTGAACTTCTGCAGAAAAATAAAGTAACCAGCAACAACCAAGTCTATATATATCAGCAACAACTAGAAACCATCTTTGAAGAACAAGATTCGACAGCAACTCCTATCTTTGAGCAGCAACAAAATCAGCAGTATTATGAGTAGATTTGATAAGCCTTTACCAAGTACCTACTCACTCTTGGGCTAGCTAGTCCTTTGGTGGAATCATGACATCACCCTGGTGAACTAGTAACCAGTCCAACACTTAGAACATGAATCATTGGTGTGTTGGATAACCCTAATGATTTTTGGCAAATCATCACAGCCATAAACGGATTTGACATGTCTTTACCTGTAGCCGTTTGCTCAGGACTAGCCAATCCTTTGGTTACCCAATAGGGCGGCAACCATGGTGAATTGATGACCATTTCAACTCTCAGCAATGAAGCATGGGTGAGTTGAGTACCCTATGATTTTGAGCAAACCATTACAGCTATCAACGGAATTGAGATGTCTTTACCAAAAACCGTTTGCTTTTGGACTAGCCAACTCTTTGATGGAATGCCGTCATCATCATGGTGAGTTGATTACCATTTATGGATTTTCGCAGCCTTTACCACAAGCCATAATCTTGTGGGCTAGTCAACTCTTGTGTCAGTAAGACATGGTGGTTTTAGTTGTGTGGTAATTAACCAACACCAAAACCTGCATACAAGAAAGAGTAGAAACTGAACAAAGACAAGTTCGATTTTTTTTTTTTTTTTTTTTTTTTTTTTTTTTTTTTTTTATCAACTATAAATAGAAAATAAAGAATGAATAAAAATATACAAAACATGTAAAATATACCATCAAGCAGCAGCAGAAACCAAAGAAATATGTAGTGTCAACAGAAACACTACGCCTCCCTTTAGGCTTATGAGGATCCAACAACTGCAAAAATGGTTAGAATACAAAAAAAAATACAACAATAAGCCTCCCCTTAGGCTTATGCCTCCCTCAATCAATGCACCTGACAAAGACTATTGTTCTTGGGTACCCAGAATGAACCTTTCCTTTGAGTTTTCCAAGAATAACCTGTTGAGGGCTTAACAGCAGTAGCTACTCTTACTCCACCATGTGCCATATTCATATGAGATACATAAGGTGTATATGACTGAAAATAAGAACTTGTAGGTCTATAGGGCATAAGTCTAGCATTACTGTTCCACCAACTAGTAGTAACTGGTGAAGAATATCCTCCACCATAGGGAACTGGAAAAGGCCTATTAAGCCTATCAGCAGAAACATATGCATACACCTTTGGCTTACCAGTAGGAACTGGTTTACCTGCTCTCACATGAGCAACTTTGGGAACAAATGGAGGAATACTAGCAACATTAGTCCATGTGGGTCTAAAGGTCTGTTGGCCATAGGAAACACCCATCCTTTTCTCATGATAATCACAGTCTTTAATAAGATGGAGTTTACTACCACACACAAAACAAGATTTCTTCTTAAAAGACTTATTCTTAACACAACTTTGTTTATTACACATAAACTTATCAGAAACATAACTAGAAGCAAAATTGTGTTTAACAGAATAAGTAACAGTCTTTGTTTTGGGCTCATCATCAGCTACTTTGGACTTGGGTGTGGTCTTGGGTGTGTGCCTAGGTGAGTCAGACTTTTCACTTGAATCACATGAGGCATAGTCAGTGGACTTTAGGTCTGACGACTTGTCACTTTTAGAACAAGAGACATAGTCATTTGTTTTGCTACTAAGGTCTGGCAAGTCACTTGACTTTTTGCCATATAAATGGTGTGATCCATCAAAGTCTGAGGTAGTGGTGGTGGGCATATGTTCTCCTCTAATTGGTCCTGGGACAGCATGCAATTCTCCTTCTTTTACATAATGTGCTAATCCTGCTGGTGTAGATTTAGACATATCATTCCTTGCCTCTAAACCAACATATTTCTTAAAACCTAAACCTATCCCAGAATTAGGAGCTTGACTACCATAGAGATGACTAGCTAACTTGTCACCAGAAACTAGCCATTCTTTATGCCAAGCTACTTCATTATCCAACTTATCTTGCACTTCTTGCTTTTCTAGCTCTACTTTAGCTCTTTCTTTCTTAGAATATTTTAACTCATTTTTAGCATTAGTTAGATCTCTTTCTAACACTCTTATCTTTTCTTCATAAGCAAGCTCATTCTTTTGAAACCAAATTTTCTGTTTTTCTAAGGTTTTTAAAGAATTTTTGTAAGACTGAACCCCTAGATAACATTCATTATATTTAGGTTTCAAATCATCATAAGACTCCTTAAGGGCATTATATTTTACATCACAACTAAAGACACAATTATGTACCTGAGAGATGCCCATAATTGCAAATTCTTCAGCATCACCTATAGTATAAGCTTCCTTGCTCATCTCCTTGAATTTAGCCTTTCCACTATACCTTGCTTTGAGTGCATTCCATATATCACGTGCATCATCCATATAACGAAAATCTGCTACCTGATTAGCAGGAATAGATTTAAGCAAGATAGTTCTGGCCTTTGACTCTCTTTGTACAGCAATGTGTTCATCTGCAGTCGTTGGAGGAAGAATAATGATTTTTCCATCGTGATCTCTTCCAATCCTTTTTAAGTTGTTGCCTTTTTGGATCACCTTCCAGATATTCATATCATTATTCATGATCCAGTGTTTCATCTTCTTAGCCCAGACCTCGTACTCATCATTCATCAAATAAGGAAACATAACATCATCCCTATTATTATCAAATTCTGTCATTTTAAATGATGTAAATTGATCGAATCTTACTGTACCACTTTTGCGAAGAAAACGACGGATAAAAAAACAACAAATCTTCAATATGACGTAGAGTATAGGACCACCACAGACAAGTCTATAATATTAAATCCCACAAAACCAACTTATAAAACACTGATATCGACCCAAATTTTGCAATTTATCACCAACAAAAACGTTCAACAGTAGCAGCCCATGTGACTCAAGACAGATAGCAGCCACAACTTAAAAACAAAATCTATGAATACCATTTGAGAACAAAACTGGGACCAACGTTAACTAGAATCAGTACATGCCTATCACAAATATATGCCGAATGTGGCCTCTTCAAATCTCTTTGACCAATCAAAAAATGAAATCAGTAGCAACACATCATATACCATGTATAAAAATCAAACTAGTGAGGACCAATAAAACTAATAATCAAATCAGTATACTTATCGCGTCTCATAAAATACCAGTGCTATGGGTCCCTCGTCTGATCAACCAACCCACTTGAATATACGTGATGTACAATACCAGTAGGAATGAAATCAATTAGTATGTTGGGACCAGCAGCAATACGACTCATTAGATAGAGATACAAAACAATGAACCAATCAATAGACGTAGGTCCAGTGTACAATAAGAATAAGTCAACTAAAATTAATCCCTTATATCGCCAGCAAAACAACGACCCAATCAGATTAACCAAAAGAAATTCATTCTCACGTGACCACTTCTAACTGGCCAATCAAAAAACGAGACCACGATAACACCTACGTCGCATACCAGGGAATCCCATCCCACTTGTAAGTATAGTATGCAATCAAAATGCACTGACCAATAATCAATTAGTATGAGTAAAATATAGCATATCATCCCACGTGCACTATCTTTTCTTCAATTTGCAATTTAATACTAAGCGACAAGCAGATGATAATGTATGACCAATTCATATGGAATGAAAATTACCTTGACGAATAGGAATTTATGTCACCGACTGCCGCCGACTACTGGGATTTAGATCCAAATAATTAAATCAGCCCCTCTTTGCCTGGTGTTTCATTTTACAACTGCTGCTACAGAAGAATATAAACCCTAATTACCAGAAAACCTTATAAACCCTAGATCGAAAGCCACGAGGCTCTGATACCAATTGTTGAATCCAAGGATCCAGACTCAACTAGGGTATATAATAACAATGATTGAATATGCACAACGGAATAATAAGAACACAATCAAGGTTACCAACAAGGTTTTTCTAATCAAACAATGATCCTCTATGGATCTCTATAACTCTCTCTAAAAGATATTTTTCCTGGAGTGTTTGTTCAAGGGTCTTTCAATACAAAAGCCATCTGTTCCTTTTATACACAAGGAACCCTAAATAGACAATAAATATAAAATAAATGCATATTACTACCTAAAATAGCTCATGCATATCCTAACAAACTAATACTGAATAACTATATCCATAGGAATACAATATCAGCAGGAACCATGTCATCAACAAAAACCATCTATAGCTTCAGTAGGAACCTGTCAGTAGAACTTCATCAGTAGGAACTTCCAAAATTCCCAACAATCACCTAAACTTTTGCGATTACAAGAACTAGAAATCGTGGCTTATAGCAACCACACGCCTCCAATCACATAGCTTAACCGTATAACTCCGAATGACCAAAACAATGGATGAGAATTGCTCTCCCAACCTCCTGGATGTTTTAAAGTGAATACTAAACTTTTGGGATGAATAAAATGGTTGGTAATAGTTTTGGTGTAAACTATTACACTTTGGGTTGTGTCACACCTAGAATACTAAGTCTAGGTTCAATATATAGCCAAAGAGACTTTACTAACTGGCCAAAAACGTTCCCAACAAGTTAATAACAAGAAATGATCGGCCTCCAATGATTATGGGGAGTTAAGGCAACATTAAATGCGTTTTTTGTGTAACTCCAGTCCATGCAACCGAACCGGTTACGATGCAACCGGATCGGTTGCGTTTTGACCATCGCCCAACCGAATCGGTTGCTGGCTCCAACCGAACGGTTGGGTGCCTTAGCTTTGACTTTCGTTGACTTTCTTGATTTGTGCCTCTTTCTTTGTTCTCACTGATGATTTCCAAGACGAAACTTGATCTTTCCTTGTTGTAGATACTTAGAAATCATTGCGCTTCCTAATCATTGAGTCCAAAAGCTTCCTTGCTCGACTTCCTTCCTTGGGAATTCTCCAAATGTGCATAAAAACTTCATTTCTTCATCATTTGTGATACCTGGCTACATATACATACACAATACGCATCTTTTGCACTTTTGCAACAATTATGAGTAAATATAGCCGATTATCATGCACAAAACCAACAATAACGCTACTAAAAACATGTTCATTTTAAGCGTTATCAGTATTCTTCTAGAAAGTCCATGATGGGGCATTGCCCTACTCTTGTATGTATAAATACTCATGCTAAAGCACATTTGTGACTAGATTGATTCATTTGCAATACTACTCTTACTTATTATGTTTCTCTTGGATCCTCCCATCTATTTCTCTCTCTATACTTTCTCTCACTAGATTTCTTGTGTTAGTTTATATATTTGGGAACCTACAGTGTTGTTGATGAATAACATCACAATGTTTATCAGTTAAAACACGTTGTTCATCCATTTTCTTTTTGAATTACTTTTTCTTTGTTTGTAATGACAATGATTATGAATGTAACTTTTCGCATAAGGCTAGTTTCCGTTAAGTGAGGTAAGTTTCAAGAACTTTTTATGTAATTTGTTACACAGACAGTCTCTAAATTTAGTTCATAATCTGTTTATGTAATTGCAATGTTAAACTCAAAGACGTCTCTTACAATTTCTCTAGGACTGTTATATTATTTTCGGTTGAAGAACTACTGTTTGATGAATGTACAATAATTTTATCTTTAAAATTGAACTTATTTAAATTTGTTATGCGCGAAAGGCTCTCATTGATTCCACTTTACCAACTTATCAATTTGCTTATATGTTTTACTATTGCGCTGCGTTCTCGAGTTTTTTTTTATGAGAATAGAAATGAAGGTTACGGAAGAGTAAAGAAGAAAAGTGAAAAGAAAAGAAAGTTACTCTTTTATTTCATGTTCTCGAGTTAAGGAATGAAAGAAAATTTAATAAATTTGTGTTCTCGAGTAAGGGGAGAAAAAAGGGAAAAAAAATACATAATTATAAATAGGTATTATGCGATTTTCAACATACAAAAACAATATATATATCGTAAGAGATATAAAATAGTTAGGGTTATATTGGTCATTTTATGATAAATAGTCTAAATGAAATTATTTTTCTTCCATATCCCCGTATTCAGGATAAAACTTTTGAGAGAAAAAAAATACTAAGGGTGCGTTTAGTTGGAGAACAAATTCTCTTTTTTTCTATATCTAGTTTTGTAAAACTTTGGAAGGAGAATTAATCTCCACAAAACACTTGAAAATATAAAAAACGCGTTTAGTTGATGTTTCTATTTTCTGTTTTGAAGAAAAGGAGGGAGGGTTGAGGGTTACAAAGGAAAACAAGGAAAACAACTAAAATTTGTTTTGTAATTTTCTTTGTTAAGTTAGGAAATAGGGGATGATGAGTGTGTAAATACTCATCATTTTTGGTCAAATCTGAACTGCAAAACACTTAAAAATGCTCAGAAATGCATCAAAATACAGAAAATATCTCAAAATTGCATTTTATATGTTTCAGATGCAAAATGTTTAAAATCAAATGAAAAATGAGCTAAGTTTGCATAATTGGCAGTTTCAGTCCCCCAAGTTTCAAAAGTTGTCAGAAATAGTCCCTGAGCACTTATTTCAAAAGAAAAGTCACCAAAGGTCCTTTTAAAATCATAAGTTGTCAAATTTCGTCCTTTGGTGAAAAATATCAAAAGTTTTGAGAAATTACAAGTTTAGTCCTTTGAGTTTCAAAAATGACAAATTTGGTCCCTGGAATATTGGAGATTGTCAAGTTTGGCCCTTGGATTATAATTTCAGAATGTACATGATTGGTCCCTGGAAAATCAGAATTGGCAGCTTTGGTCCCTTGTCTTTCAGAAATTGCAAATCTAGTCCTTGTATTAATTTCCTAAGCCTTTTGGACCTTGGACCTTGTCAAAGCCAATTGGACCCCTGCCATTTCCACTTGACCCCTGCCTTTTGGACCCCCTTCAATATATTAAGCCCAGTCAAACCCCCAAGTCAAACAAACACACCCCGCCTTTTTCTTCTTCTTCACCAAATGCCCTGCAACACTCTACATTCCCATCCCTCCAGCTCTTCCCCCACTCACCATGTTCCCTCCACCTCACCAAACTCCAAGAAACATTAAATGCTTCTTCAACCTAACACTCAAACCCCCCGTGTTGATATACATTTTGGCGCCAAAAGTGAATCAATGGCCAATATTACTTCAACTGATCCAATGGCCAAGAAAAATGGTGGGATGTGCTCAGAAACAAGTGGGAAGATATTTCACATATAAAAAGAAGCAAGAGAAGCAAGAAGAAGAGTAGTCTCTAGTTTTTAAATTTCATTAATGTCGTTTTTAATATTAAAGTTTTAGTTAAGCTTAAAAGCTGTAATCTTTTGTTCCTTTGTACTCAAGTTAAGCTGTTTTATCAATATAATCTGCTTTTAAGTATCAATTCAAGTTTGTATTACCATTTCATGTTTACAGGTTTACTGTTGCAAATTTCAATTTCAAACTCTTATGTTCAAGCTTCAAATAGATTATTTCTAAGTTCAAATAAGCTTATATAAGCTACTTATAGCTTTTTGTGAGCTTATAAATCAATTTCAAGCAACTTTGGTTCTTGGTCAACAAAAGTCAACTGAATCATCAAATGGACTTGGTTATGGAGTTTGGTTGATGCAGAGCTTGGATGGGTTGGATTAGACTAGGTTAGTGTAGGATTGGTTCTGGTTTAAGCTGCAAAACAAGCTGGACACTTGTGAGTGTCTATTTCATTTTCATTTCTACTTCAGTTGCATATTGTGTTTGTATTTGTATCTGTGGTTATTAACAGTTTAAACCTGTTTATTTAGTAGTAATTAGGGTAATTAGATTGAGTTTAATTGATAATACCAACTAGTTCAGTGGATTAGCTCATTTAAATTGCAAAACAGTGATATAAGCAGTGTTTGGATCAGTTATCTAATCTGTGTTTAAGGTTAGTTAAAAGGTTAAGTTCATTTGATGTAGTTTTATCTGGGCTTAGTACACTCAAACTAGTCTTTATTTTGCACCTTAGATAGCTCAAAGTCAAATTCATTTTGAATCTGTCTTAACTGCATATCTGTTGGAATTCTTGAAAATCAAAAGCTTGTTTTGTGTTTGCATTAGATAGAGATAGCTTGCAGTAGTTTCAATTCATCACAAAACATCAAATTCAGTTCATAAGATTGAATCAAAACTCACACAAGTCAAACTTTTCAAAACTGCTCAAAAGTCAAAAGTGAAAAGTCCATTTTTCACCCAACTGGGAGGATTTTTAGTTGACTCATTTTTGGTTCAAATCAAGTGAAATTGTGGGTTTATCTAGTTCAGCTGGTCAAGTTACTTATTATGATTTTTATTGAATTTTAGTAATTTTCTAAAAGCTCCAAATGAGCTTGTCAATTGGGTCAAAACTGCCCTGTGACAGGGCATAGTCACAGTGCAGTTTTCATAAGTTTGTGCAGAGCTTGGCACAAGCTCATAAGAGCTTGTCCAGGTCTGGTTTTTGGTTTATAGGTAGCTAACTAGGTCTTCTTTAAGTTCCAACTTCTGTTTTTTAGTTTCAGCTTATTAGGTAGCTTGTGCTTAAGCTACAAAGTAGTTGTCAATAACTGTTTTTAGCACTTAATTCAAAACATCAAATCTTTGTAGTTAGCAATTTAGAGGTTAAGGTCAGTTGTATTTGGTTTCTTTTGAGTAGTAATAGCTTATTATAGCTTCTGTTTTCATTTGGTGCTTATTTGTGGTCTTTAGCTTAACTCAAGTGCTTATTTATAAGCACTTTCCACTGCAGCCTCATATTCCTTCACACAAGCCCCTGTTTTTATATTTTTCTTAGATTCATAATATTAATTTAGACTTTTCTTGAATTTTTCAGATTTTTCTAGGTCAGTTTGCTATTTTTCTTCATTTAAATCAGTTTTTAGGCATTTTTAATTAGCATTTAATACAATTAAATCAGAAAAACTTCAAAAAAATAAGTTTTCATTTTTCCTAGGTTAAGATAAATATAAAAAGTCAAAAAAATATTTTTCCAGATTTTTCTTAGTTAAATTTGTATTTTTAAGCAATTTAAGTAGTTTTAAATAGTTTTTAATTCATAGAAAATACAAAAATAATCAGAAAAATATAAAATTAGTTTTGAAAATTTTCTTTAGTTATTTTAGATTTTTCTAAGTTATAATTTCATTTTTTTAGCTTTATTTCATATTTTCTTGTATTTTAGGCTATTATTAAATAAGTAAAAATAGTTTTTAATTAATAATAATTAGATAAATAGTTTTAAAAATAATTTTCTTTTTCTAAATTTTTTTTTTATCATTAGGTTTGTAAAAATGTCATTTTTATATTTTTAGGATTAATATTGTTTAAATTTCAGATTTTCTTTTGTACGTCACATAGTTTTTAATTTAAGTTTTATAAAAGAAAAATCAAAAACATCATTTTGCAAATAGTGATAGCGTTTATTTAATATAGTTTATCTCTTCAATTTCCTTTAATTTGCATTTAAGCCCCTGTAATTTATAAACTTTTTCTTTAGTTATAATCAATCACAATCCTTTTCCCATTCAAATTCTCTCGATCACTATACGTTTGATTATTCTCGCACAGCTCGTTGGGACATAACGACCTGGGGAAACACTATATTCCTCTGATCTTCATTTCATTTGTGTCTGAACTGTTTTAAGTTTCTTACGGTTAGCCATTCACAAGTGGCTAGCTTGTGTGAGATAACTTGACGGTTTAGCACGAATCAAATTTTTGGCGCCGCTGCCGGGGAGCTGTGCTAATTATCTTCCGTTTAGCAGATTAGTGATTTGTATATTCACTCTTTGTTCATACCATCTATCTATATCTATATATATTTTCTTATAAAAAAACCCAAAAACATCTTAAAACATATAAAAGCACAAAAATATTTTTCTTTTGTTTCTATATATATGTATAACCATAAAACTCAAAAAGAATCTTCCTTTCCCATTTTCATAATTCCCCTCCTTAACTCTGAGAGTCCTTAGAGTTAACTCTAGTGCATGCGCACTCGTTCTTCTAGATCATTGAGTCCTTTGCGTGATTTAGCAGAAATTCCTAGAAGACGTTCTCGTAGACGTGCTGCCCAAATAGTCGAACCCGAGATTCGTACTATTTCAAACAACAATATGGCAGACGAACGAACTATGGCGGAAATGCTCCAGGCACCCACCGAGGGTTATGGAGATGCCATCATTCTACCAGCAATCAATTCTGATCACTTTGAATTGAAGACACATTTGATCCAACTTGTGTATACAAATCAATTCCACGGGTTTGACCGAGAAGACCCGTATGCACACATCCGTTGGTTTAACAAGTTGACTTCAACTATCAATTTCAAGGATGTGCCACAAAAAGTCATCAAGTTGATGCTATTTCCATTCTCACTTGAGGGGACAGCCCGGATTTGGCTGGAAAAAGAACCCCCTCGATCCATCGAAACTTGGGAGGATCTTGTTCAAAAGTTTGTCAATTACTTCTTTCCTCCATCAAAGACGACTAATCTTAAAAATGAAATTTCTGGATTTCGTCAAAATTTCGATGAAAACTTTGGAGAGGCATGGGAGAGATTCAAAGATCTCCTCAGGAAATGCCCCCATCATGAATTCACAGAGCTTCAACAAGTCAATATCTTTTATAATGGGTTGAACGGTAACGACCAAGATTCTTTGAACGCAGCCGCAGGTGGCAATATCTTGAATCGTAAGCCTAAAGATGTGATTGAGATTTGCGAGCAAAAATCAAAAGTTCCTATTTCTCGCAACAAAGTCAATACTCCGAACACTCCTGCTTCTTCATCCAGTAACTCTTCTGAGTTAGCAGCTCCGATAGCCGCTCTAACGGACGTCATCCGTTGTATGATGAAAGAGGTAAAGGAAATCAAAAGCGAAATTCATAAGCCAGAACCAATCAAAGCCGTAAACAAGGTGTGTGAAACTTGTAGTGGTCCACACGCGTATTATGATTGTCAAGCAACCGATGCTTCTTTTTACCAAGCTCACGTAGCTTCGGTAAACCACAATCAATACCGACCACAAGCTGATCCTCACTACCGTGCACCTAGCGGTATGACACCACCTGGTTTTCCTCCTGTGCAAAACCATGGCAATCAAAATCGCTTTGTTCCGAATCAAGGACAAAACTTCAATAACTCTCAAAATTTCAATCAAAACCGGAGCAATTTCAACCAACAATATCAAGCTCCAAATCATCAAAGTTATCAACAACCTTCTCAAACTCCCCTACCAAATGACTTCATGAAAATTACTGAGTCAAGCATACGTTCAATGAAAACTCAGATCAATAACATGAGAGTTGAGCTAAAAAAGGAAATTGATACCACAATGTCTCGGCAGACAAATGAGTTGAAGAATATGATGAGCAGTTTCATGAACATGAATATGAACAAAGCTTCATCATCTTTTGGAGGACTCCCAAGCAATACAATTTCTAATCCCAATGCCGAGTTGAAAGCCGTCACCACTCGTAGTGGTAAGACGCACAATGGACCTTCGACTCCAATGCCTCCTCCACCAGGAGCAATGAGTCAAGTTACCAAGGATACAACGGACAAGGTGCATTTCTCAAGCCCACGAAGTACCGCACACGTCCCACCTTCGGTAGTCCAAGCTTTAAGTCCGGAACCCGAAGTTTCGAAGACAAATTCTGAGCCAGAAAACACTTCCATCCCGGCTCAAAAGTCTAGTCAGCTTCCTTACCCATCAAGAATGAATGATGAGAAGCTCAAAGACAAAAACAAAGAGCAAATGGAAAAATTTTTCCAAATCTTCAATGAACTACACTTTGATATAAGCTTCGTTGATGCTCTCGTTCTAATGCCTAAATTTGCATCCACGCTTAAAGGCTTACTGACCAACAAAGACAAGCTATCTGAGATGGCTAAAACCCCTCTCAATGAGCAATGCTCAGCGGTCCTTCTCAAGAAGCTTCCCAAAAAGCTTGAAGATCCTGGCAGATTTTTAATCCCGTGTGATTTCTTGGGGATGGTTCAGTGCTCCGCCTTGGCCGATCTTGGCTCAAGCATTAACCTCATGCCACTCTCAGTATGGAAGAAACTGTCTCTTCCTAAACTTTCACCCACTTGTATGACACTCGAGCTAGCGGACCGTACCATAACTCGTCCACTTGGGATAGCCGAAGATGTCGTGATGAAAGTAGGAAAGTTTCACTTTCCTACTGACTTTGTTGTAGTAGACTTCGATGCAGATCCTAGAGTTCCCCTCATCTTAGGGAGAGCTTTCTTAAGAACGAGTCGTGCTCTGATTGATGTATTTGCTGAAGAGTTGACCATACGGGTTGACAACGAAGAACTCACGTTGAATATCAACCAGAACTCCAAACCTCTGTCCAAACAGAGTGTTGCCACAATTGATCAAAAATCTGAAAGATTCAATGCAACACTCTCAAATTTCACGGTTAAGAGGAGTCACCAAAAACGTGCTGAGTTAAAAGCTTTGAAAATCAACCCTGGTTCAAACAAATGGTTTGAAAGTTGTACCAGGGAAGTCAAGAGTGTACTTGATGATGATGATCTTGAATCGGAGACTTCATCGGAAGTGGTGGAAATTGCTAGCTCTAAGAGCACACCACTTGTCCCACCTCCGGAATCAGTTTATCGTATCGAGTTTGTTAACTCTGTGGATGAAACCAAACTCTCTTCAGTTTCATCTGAATTGGATGATGATGTTTGTGATCCAATGGGAGACATTCTTCCCATTGAAGAATTACTCAAAAATGATCCATCATCTCCTAGTCTTATTATTACCGACTCTTCCATCCCTTCTCTCACTCCTGATGAGGAAGATGACAACTTTTGGAATGAAGTCGATGCCTTTCTTAGTGATGAGTCAATTCCAACAGGAATTGATAACACTTACTTTGATTCGGAGGGGGACATCCTTTTTCTAGAAAATCTGTTGATTGAAGAACCGTTTCCCACCCTCCCTCCCAGACATCTTATTGACAATCACCATATAAGCTTCAAGTTTAAGCTTAAAAATGTCAAAAATGGTGATTTGCTTCTTTCTGATGAGGAATGGACATGCATTCTCATGCACATCTTTATTCCCTTCTTCACAGATGGTGTGGTTGCTCTTTCCCTTTTCTCTTTCGGGAATAAGGACACCATCTTTGACCCCGGTATCATCCCTTATAGTTTCTACTATTAACAATACCGCGGTTGTATCTCGTCGGTGTGGAACTTTCTGATGTTCATATGTTTATTAACACTGTGAACGAAAGTCCAATCCAGATTGGTTTTCCACGTTGCTTCCCCATGAACCAATGAATGCGGGGATCGAGTCAAGCTAGCGACTCGGGAATCAAAAACAGTAGCATGCCATATGGGTTTTCACCCATATTTCTGACTTCTTTCTACTTTCTACCACCCTAGTGTGGGGGAGTTGCCCCACATGTTTTCTCAAAAAAAAATAATAAAAAATAAAATAAATAAAATTTCTCAAAATAATGGCCGTAGTATTTCCCTTTTACGTTCTTTGTTTCGGCATAACCGCCGGTACTTTGAATATTGAGGGCAATATTCATTTCTAGTGTGGGGGGGAATTCTCACGAATTTTATCATGTAATTATACCGCCTAATTCCCCCATTTTTGGCCAAATTTTTTTTTGGAGTAAGTGTTCTGCACTTACTCATCTTATGGTTATCAGTCCGCCATGTCTAATAAACAAAAGGATTGGCTAATCCAGGAGCAAACGGCTCTTGGTAAAGATATCTCAAATCCGTTGACGGCTTGCAATTTGCCCAAAATTGTATGGTATTCAGCTCACCATATCCTTAAAAGTGAAGAGTTGGCTAGCCCGCAAGTTTATGGCTTGTGGTAAAGGCAGTGGAAAAACCATAATTGGTAATCAGCTCACCAAAGATAATATTGATAATTTATCTAAGAGTTGGCTAGTCCAGAAGCAAACGGCTTCTGGTAAAGACAAATCAAATCCGTTGGAAGCTGGTGGTTTGCTCAAAATCACATGGTTATCAGTGTACCATAGTTCTTACTTGAACTAAAACATTTGGCTACTCCAAAAGTAATGGCTTTTGGTAAAGAGATTCAAATCCATTAAGTTTTTCTCAAAAGATTGCTAGGGACTAGCAATAGTTTAGTGTGGGGGATTGATGAGTGTGTAAATACTCATCATTTTTGGTCAAATCTGAACTGCAAAACACTTAAAAATGCTCAGAAATGCATCAAAATACTGAAAATATCTCAAAATTGCATTTTATATGTTTCAGATGCAAAATGTTTAAAATCAGATGAAAAATGAGCTAAGTTTGCATAATTGGCAGTTTCAGTCCCCCAAGTTTCAAAAGTTGTCAGAAATAGTCTCTGAGCACTTATTTCAAAAGAAAAGTCACCAAAGGTCCTTTTAAAATCATAAGTTGTCAAAATTAGTCCTTTGGTGAAAAATATCAAAAGTTTTGAGAAATTACAAGTTTAGTCCTTTGAGTTTCAAAAATGACAAATTTGGTCCCTGGAATATTGGAGATTGTCAAGTTTGGCCCTTGGATTATAATTTCAGAATGTACATGATTGGTCCCTGGAAAATCAGAATTGGCAGCTTTGGTCCCTTGTCTTTCAGAAATTGCAAATCTAGTCCTTGTATTAATATCCTAAGCCTTTAGGACCTTGGACCTTGTCAAAGCCAATTGGACCCCTGCCATTTCCACTTGACCCCTGCCTTTTGGACCCCCTTCAATATATTAAGCCCAGTCAAACCCCCAAGTCAAACAAACACACCCCACCTTTTTCTTCTTCTTCACCAAATGCCCTGCAACACTCTACATTCCCATCCCTCCAGCTCTTCCCCCACTCACCATGTTCCCTCCACCTCACCAAACTCCAAGAAACATTAAATGCTTCTTCAACCTAACACTCAAACCCCCCCTGTTGATATACATTTTGGCGCCAAAAGTGAATCAATGGCCAATATTACTTCAACTGATCCAATGGCCAAGAAAAATGGTGGGATGTGCTCAGAAACAAGTGGGAAGATATTTCACATATAAAAAGAAGCAAGAGAAGCAAGAAGAAGAGTAGTCTCTAGTTTTTAAATTTCATCAATGTCGTTTTTAATATTAAAGTTTTAGTTAAGCTTAAAAGCTGTAATCTTTTGTTCCTTTGTACTCAAGTTAAGCTGTTTTATCAATATAATCTGCTTTTAAGTATCAATTCAAGTTTGTATTACCATTTCATGTTTACATGTTTACTGTTGCAAATTTCTATTTCAAACTCTTATGTTCAAGCTTCAAATAGCTTATTTCTAAGTTCAAATAAGCATATATAAGCTACTTATAGCTTTTTGTGAGCTTATAAATCAATTTCAAGCAACTTTGGTTCTTGGTCAACAAAAGTCAACTGAATCATCAAATGGACTTGGTTATGGAGTTTGGTTGATGCAGAGCTTGGATGGGTTGGATTAGACTAGGTTAGTGTAGGATTGGTTCTTGTTTAAGCTGCAAAACAAGCTGGACACTTGTGAGTGTCTATTTCATTTTCATTTCTACTTCAGTTGCATATTGTGTTTGTATTTGTATCTGTGGTTATTAACAGTTTAAACCTATTTATTTAGTAGTAATTAGGGTAATTAGAGTGAGTTTAATTGATAATACCAACTAGTTCAGTGGATTAGCTCATTTAAATTGCAAAACAGTGATATAAGCAGTGTTTGGATCAGTTATCTAATCTGTGTTTAAGGTTAGTTAAAAGGTTAAGTTCATTTGATGTAGTTTTATCTGGGCTTAGTACACTCAAACTAGTCTTTATTTTGCACCTTAGATAGCTCAAAGTCAAATTCATTTTGAATCTGTCTTAACTGCATATCTGTTGGAATTCTTGAAAATCAAAAGCTTGTTTTGTGTTTGCATTACATAGAGATAGCTCGCAGTAGTTTCAATTCATCACAAAACATCAAATTCAGTTCATAAGATTGAATCAAAACTCACACAAGTCAAACTTTTCAAAACTGCTCAAAAGTCAAAAGTGAAAAGTCCATTTTTCACCCAACTGGGAGGATTTTTAGTTGACTCATTTTTGGTTCAAATCAAGTGAAATTGTGGGTTTATCTAGTTCAGCTGGTCAAGTTACTTATTATGATTTTTATTGAATTTTAGTAATTTTCTAAAAGCTCCAAATGAGCTTGTCAATTGGGTCAAAACTGCCCTGTGACAGGGCATAGTCACAGTGCAGTTTTCATAAGTTTGTGCAGAGCTTGGCACAAGCTCATAAGAGCTTGTCCAGGTCTGGTTTTTGGTTTATAGGTAGCTAACCAGGTCTTCTTTAAGTTCCAACTTCTGTTTTTTAGTTTCAGCTTATTAGGTAGCTTGTGCTTAAGCTACAAAGTAGTGGTCAATAACTGTTTTTAGCACTTAATTCAAAATATCAAATCTTTGTAGTTAGCAATTTAGAGGTTAAGGTCAGTTGTATTTGGTTTCTTTTGAGTAGTAATAGCTTATTATAGCTTCTGTTTTCATTTGGTGCTTATTTGTGGTCTTTAGCTTAACTCAAGTGCTTATTTATAAGCACTTTCCACTGCAGCCTCATATTCCTTCACACAAGCCCCTGTTTTTATATTTTTCTTAGATTCATAATATTAATTTAGACTTTTCTTGAATTTTTCAGATTTTTCTAGGTCAGTTTGCTATTTTTCTTCATTTAAATCAGTTTTTAGGCATTTTTAATTAGCATTTAATACAATTAAATCAGAAAAACTTCAAAAAAATAAGTTTTTATTTTTCCTAGGTTAAGATAAATATAAAAAGTTAAAAAAATATTTTTCCAGATTTTTCTTAGTTAAATTTGTATTTTTAAGCAATTTAAGTAGTTTTAAATAGTTTTTAATTCATAGAAAATACAAAAATAATCAGAAAAATATAAAATTAGTTTTGAAAATTCTCTTTAGTTATTTTAGATTTTTCTAAGTCATAATTTCATTTTTTTAGCTATATTTCATATTTTATTGTATTTTAGGCTATTATTAAATAAGTAAAAATAGTTTTTAATTAATAATAATTAGATAAATAGTTTTAAAAATAATTTTCTTTTTCTAAAAATTTTCTTTTATCATTAGGTTTGTAAAAATGTCATTTTTATATTTTTAGGATTAATATTGTTTAAATTTCACATTTTCTTTTGTACGTCACGTAGTTTTTAATTTAAGTTTTATAAAAGAAAAATCAAAAACATCATTTTGCAAATAGTGATAGCGTTTATTTAATATAGTTTATCTTTTCAATTTCCTTTAATTTGCATTTAAGCCCCTGTAATTTATAAACTTTTTCTTTAGTTATAATCAATCACAATCCTTTTCCCATTCAAATTCTCTCGATCACTATACGTTTGATTATTCTCGCACAGCTCGTTGGGACATAACGACCTGGGGAAAAACTATATTCCTCTGATCTTCATTGCATTTGTGTCTGAACTGTTTTAAGTTTCTTACGGATAGCCATTCACAAGTGGCTAGCTTGTGTGAGATAACTTGACGGTTTAGCACGAATCAGGGGACTTGTGTTTTGCAAAACATTTTGTTAGAAAACGTTGATTTGAACGCGATATTTGTTTTCCTTGTTTTCCACAAAACATTTTGTGGAAAACAAAAGTGTTTTCTCTTAACTAAACGCAACCTAAATTTTCCTAACATTTCTTTTTGAGAACATCATCCGGTTTTCGTTCATTTTCTTTCATTTCTCTAAAAGAATAGAAAAATACTCTAGAACACAGTGATAAGACCTTAAAGAGTATTTAAGATTTCCCTCAATCATAAAAAAGGTAACGCATAACTTAATATGTTTATCATACTATCTTATAAAATATTTTTTTAAATAGAAATATTTAAATAATCAGCTTGCTTATTATAGAAATTCAATGACTTACAAGACAAAAAACATAATGTACAATACTTTAATGCACAAATTTAAAAAACAAAACGCAAGTCTTACTAGAACTATAATGTACACTAATTTAATGTTATGAATATAATCAATGTTTTTAATATAGTCAATTAATTAACTGGTCAATAAATACAACTAATGCAGTTTTTAAAATTCCACTTACAAAAGAATACAAATTGTCAAGCATTTTGTACAACAAACTTAAACGCAATTCATGCATTAAATTTTACTAATACAAATAATGATACACATTATAATATTCAAGCCCGAATGGGTACGGGCCAAACGGGCTCATATTATACGAATCGCTTGAAAAAGTACAAAACAAGATCTTATACTGAAAACTAACGAGCTAAATGGGCACGGGCACGGGTCAAACGGGCTCAAGTTATACAAATTGGCACCTCTAATATTAATTATCACAATTGTATAATGAAAAATATTGTCATTAGTTAAGGAGTTGAGATACGTCACATGAAATTCTTTATATCCGTAAATTTATTGTCAAAAAGAACATAATATACTAAAATACATAATTTACCAAAAAAATTTATTTCAGAGTATCCGCCGTCACAACGCGCGACTTTCTTGCTAGTCTACATTAAGAAAACAACTTATTTGCTAAAAAACGATTAAAATACAAACGGTGAAAAGATTAATGTATCTTTTGTGCTAGAAATTGTAGGAAATAGGATTTCACAAACACATCATACCAATATCATATGGGGCGTACCAAAATGTTTAGAGAGAGAAAGTTCTAGAGAGATAAAGGGAAGATAGTTGGGAACTATGTGAAACAAAGAAAAATGGTATTGAAGCTCCAACCCTCTACCTTGGGAGGTAGAGGGTATTTATAGTGTCTTACAATAAACGCCTCCTACGGGCTGTGGATCAGGCATACAGTGGGTAAAGACCCGTCCGTCCTCCACGGTTTTACTTAACTAACTTCTTACAAACTTTAAATAACTACGACTACGAGCTTTCTAATGATTACATATACTTGAGGTGACCGACACTTTAATGACTGAATTTTCTAATTCCTAACAATCTCCCCATAAGGGAGGTCACCTCAATTTACACAGAATACAAACAGATATTACATTAAGATCATTCTTGAATTCTTGTTTAAGTTCTTAGCTCAGTAGCTCGTAGTTTTTGATTCTTCATGTTCTGCATGTTTGGATAATTCAAGTGGAGGTCTTTAACTAATCCACGTGATGATGAGTTTTGAGCCAGCTTTGAGATCATCAGCTTGCGTAAATCTCTGACTCTTCCATTGTGGTGTTGACATTATGTGGCGTTGTGACAGTGGACCGACATGCTCACATTCTGGATCATGATTTCTTCTTATCAGAGTAGCGGAAGCTTTAGTTGATTCATGATATTTGCAGCAGTGTAGCAGAAGCATGGAGTGAGAATATTAGAGTCATTGATGCACTAATCATGATTTCTTTTGAGATGAATGTGTTGTGTGAGCATGCGGCTATGGATTGACCTCTCCATTCTGATCTGTTGCAAATTTTGGGTGTACCTGCATACAACAGTTAGCAATAAAGCGCACGAAAATGTCTTTGATCACTTTCGTTGAATTGAGGTACACGGCCCACGGTTCCCCGTTGATCAGTACAAGTACTGCCTGTGATTAGGTATAATTCCGAAGAATCTCCTTGACAAGGTTTCGCAGCTGTTCTAGCTGTTCTCAAACCGGAACGTCTCAAAGAAGACAACATGGAGTGAGTGAACCAGCGAATTTGAGATTCACTGATTGATGAAAATGATTTGAAAAACAATCGTGTATCGCTAAAAATAAAGTGTTTTTGCAATACAACGAAGGTTTTAACGAAAATCAATTATCAATCATAAACACCTTTTAATTTTGAAATATTAATACACAGTCGATGTGCTAGAAAAAAAGATTTTTAAGCACAACGACTGGTTTTTCAAAAGTATCCATCAATCCATAACCTGAACCAGGATTGATTCATAGATTTGAATCGCCCCATTATTTCTGTTCAGTTGTCACATGGTTGATCTATTGGATAGATCTCACATGCCACCTACCAAGAGCTTGTTTGATGTTGGCTCTAGAAGGCTTTCCATCTTCATTGTGAATATGTTTGCATATCACTCAGATGTTCTGGCAATACCACAAGGATAATGCGTAGGACTCTAAAAGTATATTCTCTCTTTCCACATTGTGTGAAACAGAGAGTTTTCATTGATTGTGTCCTTAATGAGATTTATTGATGATTTCGAGGCTCTAGACTCAATTATGCATATTTGGTTCCTATGCCGGAGACTAGGGAGAGGGTCTCCTTCTTCAATATCAACAATCTCTAAGAGAAAGTCGATAGATTATGTCGGTTCCCCGTGAGAATGAAACAAGTCCTTTTAAGAGGAACCTGAGTAGCTTGGGAAGATGTAGTGCAGTGCATCACTGGGTCCATGATGTCTTGTCTTCAATACCAGTGTTACCTTAGTAACCACCAGTAGCATATGTATTGAACCTGGTTTCTGCCCTAAGGTTGAATTATTGGAGGGCTATTTATTTTCACCCTTTTCACATTCAATTCTTTTTCATTCTTCAACCCCTTCAGTGCTTACCGAGACTTCATTACTAGAACCTTGTTGGGTTTATTCCAGTTCTAGCTCTATCTCAGTCGGCACTCTTCCCATATTCTCATTTTTCTCCTTTTTTTTCATTATACCTAAGGACTTCTACACTATCTAGTGGATTGTTAGTGGGTAGATCCCTCCGGCTCTGGCGGGATCGTGGGAACGAATACCGAACCTAGCCATCCTTATAACACCATGCATAAAATAAATTGGTCGGTCTTTTGGTATTGTTCATCAGCCGTTGGAACCAATTGAAAACCATTTGAAAATCAATCCAAGTACTTGTGATATATTATCAAAGCATTTTGTACCTGAATCATTTTTTGATATTTTAGAAAACGGCTCCCCCTCAACATGTGCATCATATGTTTAAAATCATTTTGGCACATGGAGGCAAGAGGAAGAATTCACTTCTTTTGATAAATATTTTCTAAAAATATCGACATTATTTTCCCGATCAAAAATCAGAGATTCACATACAGTTAAAGATATTTTCGGGAAAGAATGTGGTTTTCAATAAAAGAATTGCTCCCCCTCAATATGTGCATCGAGATTTGAATGATTTTTGCACATATTAGGAAAAACCTGTACTTTGAAACAAATTAATCACATTTCAATCCCTTTTGGTTTAAAATAGATGCTCCCCCTTAACATGTGCATGGAAAATTTGAAATCGTTTAGCACATGAATGGTGGAGAGCTTGCTAAACGCATATCAAACCAATTATCGAGTTATCAGTTTATATCCAATTTAAATCACAAATTCTCCCCCGATCACACTTTTCAAATCCTTTGAGAGTTGTGATCTCTATTGATTTAAATTAAATTTTGAGAGCTTTTGAGGAGAATAGTGACTTGCTTTTGAAATACATTTTAACTGATAAGGATCAGATTTTCAGACTTTAAACTCCATTGTTTAAACATGCATGAGTATCTTTTGAAAACATAACATTAGCAAAGGTCTTGAACCACTTGTATAAAACATTGTTCATTTTGATTATCCAAAAGAAGACCTTGCTTGTTTATGTGCCAATTGTTTAAAAATACACTTTTTAATTCGATTGAAATCATTCTCCCCCTCAATCAATGACACAAGTTGTTGATTGAGAGATAGAGATTTTGACTGATGATAAGCACAGATGATTTACAAGAAAATAGAGTACGAGGTATTTTCAAAGCAATTTTGTATTCATTAGATGACAAATATTTTTCAGAAGAATCATTAGACGGAAAAATATTTGAAAAGAAAACATTTGTCTTTTTGGTGACAAACATTTATTTTAAGAATCAGAGCATGAGATTTGAAAAATAAGATTAAGCATGACTATGTTCTTTGCTTTTTAAAACGGGTTACTGCCTGAAATGACAATAAACCACCATTTTTCTCAGCCTCATTTTTTTAAAACAATTTATGTACATTCGAAGAACATCTAAAAACCGGTGACATTCTTTGAATGTCAACACAAAGTCCGTAGATGATATCGAAAAATAAAAAATAATAAAAAAACATGAAAAATAACAATATTTTTTGGTAATTTTCAAGATTTTCTAATTTTTATGGATTTTTGAGAATTTTATATTTTTATATTTTCTTTTGTGGGTTTTGAAATTTTGTATTTTGCTTTTTGAATAAGTATATACAAGAGATAGATGAAGAAAGACCTTTACTCCTCGTCTTCCTCTTGAAGACGTTTGAGTGTTTCCGATTGTAGACTCTTTAGACCAAGTCGTGGAAGGATAAACTCAAAACGTTCTCTAGGCAGAGCTTTCGTGAAGATGTCTGCTAACTGGTATTCAGACCTCACAAAATAGAGTTCTACCACACCTTTTTCCACTTGTTCCCGAATGAAATGATGTTGAATGTCGATGTGCTTTGCTCTTGAATGTTGAACGTTGTTGCAAGAGAGAGCAATGGCACTTTTGTTATCACAATACAGAGGGATTTTGTTGAATTCAAAGCCATAGTCAGATAATTGGGATCTCATCCATAGGATTTGAGCACAACACGATGACATGGGTATGTATTCAGCCTATGTAGAGGATATAGAAGTACTCATTTGTTTCTTTGACGACCAGCTCACAAGCTTATCACCCAAAAACTGAGCACCTCCAGATGTACTTCGACGTGTATCTTGACACCCTGCATGGTCTGCATTTGAATATGCTGTTAGTGACATACCGGTGTCCTTCGGGTACCAAAGACCCATGTTGATGGTTCCTTGGAGATACCGAAAGACCTGTTTAACCGCTTCAAGGTGCTTTTTGGTAGGCTTAGCATGGTATCTAGCACAAATGCATACAGCGAACAGAATATCAGGTCTACTGGCTGTGAGGTACATCAGGGATTCAATCATACTTCGATATTTCATTTGATCTACTATGATCCCTGAGTGGTCCTCATCCAGTTTGGTACGTTCCACCATGGGAGTGTCAACGGTGTCACAAGTGTCAAATCCAGATTTCTTTAAAATTTCATTTGCATATTTAGATTGATTAATAAAAATGCCTCTGGGACTTTGTGAAATTTGTAATCCCAAGAAAAATGACATTTGTCCCATCATAGACATTTGAAATTTGGAACCCATCTCCTTAGAAAAACGGTCACATTCATTGGGGTCAGTCGCGGCAAAGATAATATCATCAACATAGATTTGAACGTGAATTAAATGTTTACCTGACTTTCTGGTGAACAATGTCGGATCAACTACTCCTTTGCTGAATCCAGTAGATAGAAGAAACTTTGATAGCGTATCATACCATGCCCTTGGAGCTTGCTTCAAACCATAAAGAGCCTTCTTCAAGCTTTAGACATGAGTAGGATGCTCTGTATTCACAAAACCTTCAGGTTGGCTGACGTATACGACTTCTTTAAGATCTCCATTAAGAAAAGCCGTCTTCACATCCATCTGATAGACTACCATGTTCTTACTTGCAGCATTAGCCAAGAAGATTCTGATTGCCTCGATATGAGCAACTGGAGGAAATGATTCTTCAAAGTCAATACCCTCCTATTGACGGTATCCTTTTGCAACCAATCGAGCCTTGTTCTTTAATACATCACCATGCTCATCAAGTTTTACCTTGAAGATCCACTTTAGAGCAATGATCATAGCACAGTCAGGAGCAGGTACTAATTCCCATACATTTAGTCGATCAAACTCATGAATTTCTTCTTGCATGGCATTAAACCAACTGTCTTCATTCATTGCAGTTTTAACGTCTTTTGGTTCGACCTTGGATAGTACAGAGTTGAAGAAGCACCATAAGGCATCAGTTGCAAGTTGTTTGCGAGTGGATACAGGACAAGAAGGATTTCCAATGATGTTGTCCAATGGATGATCATGTGTCCATTTTCTAAGGTGTTCGTGTGGTTGTTGTTGAGGAACTGAAGTAGCAGAGTCGATTTCTCCTGATGAAGATGGTTATGATGATGATTCAGGAGCAAATATGTTTTCTAAAGGGGCATCTTCAAGAGTAGCAAAGGGATTCTCTCCATCAAAGGTGCCAGAAACAATTCCATGATGTAAACTCGTTGATTGATGATTTATTGATGAGACAGAGTGATCAGCAGCAGGCGCTTCTGTCACACCCCCAAAATATCGCAGCGGAACGATAGTGTCATTGGGGTATAACTTCATAGCACAAAGTATGGATACAGAAAACGACCTCTATAATGAGACGTTTTGAAAAGTTTACCATTCGATAAATAAGTTAAAGTTTACACCACAAGAAATCACAAGGTTTGATAATACATAAAAAGTTTACAAAACATGTCGAATGGTAATTGTTAAACGCACAAGACTCCAATGTATGCCATGCGACCCAAAAGCTCCATGAAATGCTATCACCTTAAGACCTGAGATAAACATGCTAAAAAGTGTCAACACAAAGGTTGGTGAGTTCATAAGTTTGTAACAAAATGATTTGGAATACTTTGAGAAATGCTCACACAGCAAAGGCATTGTAAATCCACTCAGTTCCAAGTTCCGCCCATACAAAACTTGCAACCTGTGTGTTCACAACCCACTGCCTAAAATAGTATAACAATCATGAATATGCGCAATATGGTAGTTAAAAGTATAAATGTCACCACAAGGGTCTTCCAACAACTCGTGTTGGGATGTTCCTCCAACGCTCACGTTGGGATGTATCCATAAAAATGGCCTTCCAACATACGAATGCTGGGATGTTCCTCCAACGACTCACGTTGGGCTGTATCCAAATTAATGGCCTTCCAACATATAAATATTGGGATGTTTGTTTAAGTCTAGTCGCAACACGCACCAAGTCTAAAGTATAAGTAATATTGTTTAGCAATAGAGTTTAAATGTTTTGATAAATAAGCATGTATCTCGCCCCAAATAGTTTATAGGAATTTAAACGAGTAAAAGCGGGGTATGAACTCACCTGGTGTGATTAATATGCTAACAAAATGATGTGCACGAAAATGAGGCTCGGAAACTATCCGCAACCTAAAATGAATGTTATGACTTGAGTTATGATATGTAATGAGTTATGGTGTTATGATATGCATGCATTTCGTATGTTATTTATACCATTTGCGGGTTTTGAAAATATCACTCGTCGTCGAAAAATACTCTTTTGACGTCTTGACCCTTCAAAAATGACCTTACATGTTTTTACGTCAAAATGTCATCCTACAATTGTTTTATAATGATTTTTGGTGAAATTAACACTTTTCGTCGCAAAACAATGTCGTCGGAAAAATCATGAAATCAACAAAAATGGCTCCGGAAAACTAGTCGTAAAACGGTGTACGTCGATCGTTAGAGAACGAACTCGACGGTTTTGGAAAGTTTGTATCGATATCTAAAAGTTTCAGTTCAGGAGTTTTCGTTCAAAAGGTCTCGATCATAAAGATATCAAGGGCTAAAGATGGTGGTTTTGGCTAATTGTGTGCAGAAAATGAGTTTCGGCCAAGTTTGAACATCCGTAATTAATTTATTATAACTCCGCTTTACAAACGGCTTTTTGTTTTGAAAAATATGGCCGATGAACTTGATTTTACTAGAAGACATTTCGTTCTAAAAAGTTTCACATCATGGTTAAAAACTGCCGCAAACATGGTCGTTACAGCTAATGTAACACTTGTAACGTAAAAATAATATAATTTTTCAGAAAATAATAGTTACGGCAACTTTATAAAAACGTGCATATATTTGTCGTTTCAAATCCGTTTTCTACGTATAATATGTCCTTAGCTTCGTATCGAGGTAAACTAATATATTTTTGATAAGTCGAAATAATTTGTGAAGCTTAAGGCTCGTTTTTGACCCGAAAATACTAAAAACTGCATGCTGAAATTTTCTGAAAATATACGTTTCGTCGTCAAACTTTAAAAATTCACCACGGCTTCGTTATAACTCCGTTTTTATCCGTTCAAAAGGCCACGGATTCGTTTTAAAGTATATTTTCTAAATATCAAGGCCAAAATGTCGTACCAACAGTAGGTTTTTCCATAATTTCGAATTAAGGACAGAACATATAAATATAGTTATCGAAAATAGTTTTTCTCGGACAAAACCTATTCTAATCCCTTCAAATCAACTCCAAAACTAATCTAATCCTACCATACACCTTCTTAGGGTGTCATGGGTTCCTAATCACCATCAAGACCAAAGAATACCATGGGAATAATTATAGGATGACCAATATGTATATATAACTCAAAAATCATGAAATAAAATGGTATAAATCACATAACATGCATACTATCTCCAAAAATGAAAAGAAACATATGAAAATGAAAAGGAAACATGAAAATGATAAAAACAAGCTTACAAGTGATTATGATGAGGTGAAAGTAACAAGGATTAAACTTAAATATCCTTGGTTTTTATTTCAAAACCATATAAAGGATATAACTAGATTGTAAATGACTTGAGCTTGAGAAAAATGATGATCCTATGAAACACCTTGAATGAACCGGTTTTGTGAAGGAGAAGAGAGGAAAAAATGATTTTTGATAGTGTGTGAAATATTGAGGTGAATGATTGTGTAAGAAAATTGTGTACAAATCTTATACAAGTAAAAAAAATCTACCCACCCATTGACTAACCCCCCCTATGGCCGGTTTCTAAGGGAATGTGTTTCCTCAAATATTTTTTTTTTTTTTTCTTTTTAGTTATTGTATAAATGTATACTTGTGTAATTTGTAAGAAAATGTAAGTGAAATGTTGTGTAATAATAACTTTGTAAAGTAAATGGTAGCTTTTAGATAAAAGAAATTTTTAATAGACCAAAGTAGAATGTAATGAGATTATAAAAATTGTAAAAATACTTTCCTTGTGAAAATTGAGTGATAAAATAATTATCGTAAGATTTTTGAGAAAAACGACGTAATAATTAAACTTTAACGATTTAGGTACCAAATAAATTTGAAACACTAGGAAAACTAAAAATATAGTTTTTATAAACTAAATGTGAGTATAAAAATATATTGGGATCATTTTTGAAAGTAACGGATTAAATTTTCAAAATAATAACTCACGCGATAACGTTTATTTAATATAAAATTTACATGTTTAAAGTGAAATGCAAAAATCATGAATGAACCGTTATGAAATGATGAATATGGAGTATGAGAATGACCGGAAAATGAGAATTGTGACATTCTTCCCCTGATAGAAGAATCGCGTCCTCGCGATTCAATCAACGATACATAAGGTTCTACCCTAAGGTTTCACAAAATCAAGTGTATGGTCAAAGTGCTTATGCCAAAACTTACGCGTCTAGGCTTCTTATCTAATGAAACTCGCTGAATCTGAATAATACGGTGGATCACTTAATGGTCTAGGAAAACGTACCAGTTACGCATTGCGGGCTTCCTCGGTCCCTATATAGAATGCTCGACCTCGAGGTGGACTGATATTGAGTACAGGGTTCGGGTTATTTCCTTCAATTGCCATAGCTAGATGAGCTTGTATTGGCGGCTTATTCAACTGAGGACAATTATTCCGGAAGTGATTCGGGCTGTTACATTCAAAGCAAGTCTTTTGATTATTCCTCATGTTGCCCGTGTTAACCGTTGTTGTTGGTCTTGCACGCTCTCTACACTGGCTTGAAAAATGATTGGACTGATTGCATATTGTACATAAGCGGCAGGGCTTGGTCTTCGGGTGATGATAAGCACACTTAGCACATTTGGGATGTGTACCCGCATACTCTCTTTGTTCAGTACTAGTTGCCACAAAAACTCTCGCCCTTTTGTTGTCTGCTACCACGTCTACCTGCTTATTCGACCCACTTGCTTCCTTCCTCTTATCACTGCTCTTCAACGTACCATTTCTAACCATCTCGTCTGTCAGGGTTCCTGCCCTCAGTATCGCACTTTGGATTGTAGACGGCTCAGTTGTTTTCACGGTTCCACGGATTTCAGGTACAAGACCATATATGTACCTCGAGATTCTCTTGGACTCAGGGGTAACTAGATGAGGAACTAGTCTGGCTAACTCATGAAATCGGTCAGTGTAGGCTGCGTGACCAGCCCCTATCATAGAGTGGTGATAAAATTCATCCTCTAGTTTCTGCATTTCATTGTCCGGGCAGTACTCCTCTTTCAATAACTCCTTAAATTCGTCCCATGTCATGCCTATAGCTGCTTCTCTGCCCCTAGCTTGTAGCTGTGTATTCCACCATGTCAATGCCTTTCCTGATAGCAAGCAAGCAGCATACTTCACCCTCTGATGTGTGGCACAATTGCTGATGTCGATCACTGCCTCTGTCTTTTCTACCCATCGAGTATATGCCAAAGCACCTCCTATACCATCAAAATCCACAGGTTTGCATGCCGAAAATTCCTTATATGTGCATCCAATTCTATTGTTGTTGTTGTTGGTGTTGTTGTTGTTGTTACTGCCAGCTACATTGTTGGTGTCGCCATTCCCGTTCCCGTGGTTTCCCGAGTTATTCATATGATTTCCAACTTGTGTGACAATAGTGGGAAGCAATATTTGAAGTTGTTGAGCGATGATGGCGGCAAAGTCAGGGTTTCCGCCAGTGTTGTTGTCATTGTTACCCATGTTGCTACCGCCTCCTCTAACTCCACGTCCACCTGTCATTCCACCCCTTGGTACCGCACCACCTCGGCCAGTACTGCGTGTTACTCTCTTTGGTGCCATTGTCTCTGCAAGGGAAAGAACCGTTGAATTCCCAATGTCTATACTTAACGTCCTCAAACATAATATCACGCCACAAATTGGTTCCTAAGGTGTCCACACCGATCTACGTATGCGTAGTCGCATATGTCCACGTGAGTTGTGACGCATTTATAATTATGTTGGCCACCATAATTATAATTGCTTCATTTCACACGTGTGCATACCACCAAGCATACATGTCTCGGTGATTGGTGTTTCTTAAGTAGGTAGCCAGTCTATCATCCGATTCTAAACAGTGAAGGAGGGATTTAGGGTAGGTATCTAGGAAGAGTCGCACTTGATGTATAGGAAATTCCGTTAGGTGCTAAAGTCACTATGAGGTTAGTCGCCGGCAGTTCCCAAAGTATCCTCAAGAGAACTCCCATCCTCGGGCAAAATCATCAAATCTATCCAGCTTTATAGTAACACTTATTTAGCTCGATCTCGCATCTCATCAAACAAGAACTGTCACGAGATCAAGTTAGATAAGTGCTCGTTACTGAGCTCCATATCTTTGATGACCCAACTAGATTTTGGGACTCCCCTATTGGTACAAGGAAACTACGCTATCTAATGAGGTGGTTCTAGAAGGAATACTTAAGAAAACATATGCGCACGAAAAGTGAGTAAGGCAATAGGAAACGAAAGGATCGACGTGAGAGCGGTTATAGTCTAGGAACTAAAATGCAACCTAGTTCTCTATAACCAAGTCTCTGATACCAATCTGTCACACCCCCAAAATATCGCAGCGGAACGATAGTGTCATTGGGGTATAACTTCATAGCACAAAGTATGGATACAGAAAACGACCTCTATAATGAGACGTTTTGAAAAGTTTACCATTCGATAAATAAGTTAAAGTTTACACCACAAGAAATCACAAGGTTTGATAATACATAAAAAGTTTACAAAACATGTCGAATGGTAATTGTTAAACGCACAAGACTCCAATGTATGCCATGCGACCCAAAAGCTCCATGAAATGCTATCACCTTAAGACCTGAGATAAACATGCTAAAAAGTGTCAACACAAAGGTTGGTGAGTTCATAAGTTTGTAACAAAATGATTTGGAATACTTTGAGAAATGCTCACACAGCAAAGGCATTGTAAATCCACTCAGTTCCAAGTTCCGCCCATACAAAACTTGCAACCTGTGTGTTCACAACCCACTGCCTAAAATAGTATAACAATCATGAATATGCGCAATATGGTAGTTAAAAGTATAAATGTCACCACAAGGGTCTTCCAACAACTCGTGTTGGGATGTTCCTCCAACGCTCACGTTGGGATGTATCCATAAAAATGGCCTTCCAACATACGAATGCTGGGATGTTCCTCCAACGACTCACGTTGGGCTGTATCCAAATTAATGGCCTTCCAACATATAAATATTGGGATGTTTGTTTAAGTCTAGTCGCAACACGCACCAAGTCTAAAGTATAAGTAATATTGTTTAGCAATAGAGTTTAAATGTTTTGATAAATAAGCATGTATCTCGCCCCAAATAGTTTATAGGAATTTAAACGAGTAAAAGCGGGGTATGAACTCACCTGGTGTGATTAATATGCTAACAAAATGATGTGCACGAAAATGAGGCTCGGAAACTATCCGCAACCTAAAATGAATGTTATGACTTGAGTTATGATATGTAATGAGTTATGGTGTTATGATATGCATGCATTTCGTATGTTATTTATACCATTTGCGGGTTTTGAAAATATCACTCGTCGTCGAAAAATACTCTTTTGACGTCTTGACCCTTCAAAAATGACCTTACATGTTTTTACGTCAAAATGTCATCCTACAATTGTTTTATAATGATTTTTGGTGAAATTAACACTTTTCGTCGCAAAACAATGTCGTCGGAAAAATCATGAAATCAACAAAAATGGCTCCGGAAAACTAGTCGTAAAACGGTGTACGTCGATCGTTAGAGAACGAACTCGACGGTTTTGGAAAGTTTGTATCGATATCTAAAAGTTTCAGTTCAGGAGTTTTCGTTCAAAAGGTCTCGATCATAAAGATATCAAGGGCTAAAGATGGTGGTTTTGGCTAATTGTGTGCAGAAAATGAGTTTCGGCCAAGTTTGAACATCCGTAATTAATTTATTATAACTCCGCTTTACAAACGGCTTTTTGTTTTGAAAAATATGGCCGATGAACTTGATTTTACTAGAAGACATTTCGTTCTAAAAAGTTTCACATCATGGTTAAAAACTGCCGCAAACATGGTCGTTACAGCTAATGTAACACTTGTAACGTAAAAATAATATAATTTTTCAGAAAATAATAGTTACGGCAACTTTATAAAAACGTGCATATATTTGTCGTTTCAAATCCGTTTTCTACGTATAATATGTCCTTAGCTTCGTATCGAGGTAAACTAATATATTTTTGATAAGTCGAAATAATTTGTGAAGCTTAAGGCTCGTTTTTGACCCGAAAATACTAAAAACTGCATGCTGAAATTTTCTGAAAATATACGTTTCGTCGTCAAACTTTAAAAATTCACCACGGCTTCGTTATAACTCCGTTTTTATCCGTTCAAAAGGCCACGGATTCGTTTTAAAGTATATTTTCTAAATATCAAGGCCAAAATGTCGTACCAACAGTAGGTTTTTCCAGAATTTCGAATTAAGGACAGAACATATAAATATAGTTATCGAAAATAGTTTTTCTCGGACAAAACCTATTCTAATCCCTTCAAATCAACTCCAAAACTAATCTAATCCTACCATACACCTTCTTAGGGTGTCATGGGTTCCTAATCACCATCAAGACCAAAGAATACCATGGGAATAATTATAGGATGACCAATATGTATATATAACTCAAAAATCATGAAATAAAATGGTATAAATCACATAACATGCATACTATCTCCAAAAATGAAAAGAAACATATGAAAATGAAAAGGAAACATGAAAATGATAAAAACAAGCTTACAAGTGATTATGATGAGGTGAAAGTAACAAGGATTAAACTTAAATATCCTTGGTTTTTATTTCAAAACCATATAAAGGATATAACTAGATTGTAAATGACTTGAGCTTGAGAAAAATGATGATCCTATGAAACACCTTGAATGAACCGGTTTTGTGAAGGAGAAGAGAGGAAAAAATGATTTTTGATAGTGTGTGAAATATTGAGGTGAATGATTGTGTAAGAAAATTGTGTACAAATCTTATACAAGTAAAAAAAATCTACCCACCCATTGACTAACCCCCCCTATGGCCGGTTTCTAAGGGAATGTGTTTCCTCAAATATTTTTTTTTTCTTTTTAGTTATTGTATAAATGTATACTTGTGTAATTTGTAAGAAAATGTAAGTGAAATGTTGTGTAATAATAACTTTGTAAAGTAAATGGTAGCTTTTAGATAAAAGAAATTTTTAATAGACCAAAGTAGAATGTAATGAGATTATAAAAATTGTAAAAATACTTTCCTTGTGAAAATTGAGTGATAAAATAATTATCGTAAGATTTTTGAGAAAAACGACGTAATAATTAAACTTTAACGATTTAGGTACCAAATAAATTTGAAACACTAGGAAAACTAAAAATATAGTTTTTATAAACTAAATGTGAGTATAAAAATATATTGGGATCATTTTTGAAAGTAACGGATTAAATTTTCAAAATAATAACTCACGCGATAACGTTTATTTAATATAAAATTTACATGTTTAAAGTGAAATGCAAAAATCATGAATGAACCGTTATGAAATGATGAATATGGAGTATGAGAATGACCGGAAAATGAGAATTGTGACAGCTTCTTGACTTAAAGACATAGAAACTGAAGGGTTATCTTCATTGACAGGGATAGAAGCAGCCTCTGCTGATGGAATTGACAGATCATTAGCCATTGGCTCATAGTGTTCATCAAACATTGGATCAAACAGTTTCTTCAAGTCATCTTTTGAAGGAGGTACATAAGGAGTTGCTGGCGAAGAATCGTATACTAGAGTAGAACTGATGGGACTACTTGATGATGCGGGTCCAGAACTGGGTTTTCTAGGAACCATTTGACCAGTCAGCTCATCGAACGTAACGTGAATTGTTTCCATGATATTTTGGGTTCTTTTGTTGTAGATTTGGTATCCTTTTCTGCTTGGTGCATATCCTACAAATACTCCAATGTCCGATTTAGCTTTAAGTTTACCTAAGTCTTGGCCCTCATTGGTTGGATAACACAATGCACCAAACACACGAAGGAATGAAAGATTAGGTTTTCGATTGTGGACAAGTTCATATGGAGTTTTTCCATGAGAAGTGTGAACAAGGGATCGATTTTGAGTGTAGCATGCAGTGGCAATGGCTTCGGCCCAGAGAAACATTTGAACCTTTGAGTAAATCAGCATTGTTCTTGCGGCTTCCACAAGAGTTCGATTTTGTCTTTCAACAACACCGTTCTGTTAAAGAGTTCGTGGAACACTTCTTTGATGACTGATTCCAACACTTTCATAAAACTCACTAAGTTGTTTATTAACAAACTCAGTTCCATTGTCTGTTCGGATGATCCTGACAGTTTTGTTAAGTCGAACCTGTAGCTGTTTGATAAATTTGATGGTGATATCTGGAGTTTCATCCTTTGTCCTTAAGAACTTAACCCAAGTAAATCGAGAGTAATCATCAACCACAACTAACATATATTTCTTCCCGTAAATATTCTGCACTCTCATAGGTCCACATAAGTCCATGTGAATGGTATGGAGAACTTCCATAACTGAGTTTGTAGGTTTGGGTTTGTGGGCATACTTCTTGCTTTTTCCCAATTGGCATGTTGAACAAAGATGATCCTTTTCATACTTTAGTCTGGGTAAACCTATTACTAAGTCCTTTCTGGAGAGATCATTTATGGTACCGAAGTTCAAGTGATTGAGACGACGATGCCATAACCATGACTTTGTTTTCGAAGCCTTTGACAACAAGAAAATTGGAGAAGACTTCATCATATCTTCGATAGAGATGGTGTATAGATTTGAACCACGTGTTCCTCTTAAAAGTTCTTTACCAACAAGTTCTCTAGAGAAACAAGTATGTTTTCTGAATGCAACTTCTAGATCAGAATCACAGAATTGACCGACAGAGAATAAGTTATGACTAAGACCTTCAACGTAATACACCATGGAGATTACACTATCACCTACAACATAGTCTCCATAACCCATAATTGCACCGAAATGATCATTCCCGAATCTAACAGTCCAGATGAATTTACTCACAAAGTTCATGAGCCGTGACCGGTCTCCAGTCATATGCTTGGAACAGCCTGAGTCCAGGTACCACAAAACGATTTGAACGATCTGCAGTTCAATACAGACAAGAATGGATAACTGGATAATTGGGATCCCCATGCAAGAATGGGTTCCATTTGGTTAGTAACAGTGATTGGAACACCCATATCAGAAGTAGAAACAATGGAATCATCAAGGATAGATGCAGTTCTAGTGTCCGTATTAAACCTATTCAAAGTATGTTCAATTCTTAAAGGAATAGTTCTACCAGTAGGCATTCATTTCCTAATGGGCATTGATCTAGATAATTTAGGGCACATCTCATTAAGATTGAATTTGCGGCCAGTAGGTATCCACAGATAACCTATGTTACTAAATTTCCTTCCTGTGGGTTTCCAATGTTTTCTAACCTTCTTCCGCCATTGCTTACTAGCCTTCTTAGCTTGATTTTTTGCATTAACTATCTTGTCAGGACATTTAACAGTATTAATCAAATCATTCATACCACATTCATGAATAGAAACAGAAACCAAGCAATCATCATTACATGTTTTGTCAAAAGTATCAGAATTCGAATTAATTACAGTACGCTTATAGCTAATACTAGAATCAACACGATTCGTTTTATTCAACACAAACTTAATGTTCATAGGGTGATCTTCTACTTTCTTCCATTGCACATTCTTAGCTTGCGAGGTCCTATCTTGCATTGTACTGCCTGGAGGCTTTGACCCGCTTGCTTTTGTGTCACTGATTACTCCTGTAGAAGGAATTATGGGAACATTAGTTGGTTGGGCTACCTTTTGCAATCCGGAACTAGAAGTGCAGGGATCTGAACTAATTGAAGGCACTCTAGAGTTCACTTTCTTAATACTGGGCATAGAATGGGTTGCAAACTTGGCACTAGGCATGGAACAAGGCATCACAACTTTATCTTTCACACCTAATGATTTAGGACAAGTTTCTCTTAGACATTCTAGCAGCTCCTGAGATCGTTTGGCCTGAATGCAAGCAAACCTAATTTCTCTATCAAGTGGCTTATTTATGAAATCCACTTCTACAATCTCACAGAGACATTCTAGACTATCCTTAAGGTGAGCGAGATAGTTATGAAATGCAAGTTTGTTATTTCTAAGATGAGGATGAATGTATTTAACAGTCACAGTATATTTGCAGTCTGCAGATGACTTTGATGCAACATTCTCATTAAAGATAAGTGGCATTTTCCCTTTTACCTGACTCCTCAGATTCTCAATTTCCTTTTGTAAAGACGTTATTATTTCATTGTTTTTGTCACGAGTGACTTTCACTGAATCATATAACTCTTTAAAGTGTTGTTTCACCTTTTCATTTTCATCTAGAAAACTCTCATTTTCCTTTTGTAGAACATTAACCAAGTTTTGAAGATGGAAACTCTGAGAACTTTGAGAATCTAAAGGAGGAGGCATTTGGGAGCATGTCACATTGTTCTTTTCACCCTTTAATTGTGAAATTTGGGTTCTCATTTTTCTGATCGTGTTAGAATGATCTCGAATCTGTTCATCACGTTTGCTGATTTCAAAAACTGCATCAAATTCAGGAGCATCCAAGGATGTCTTGATATTTGAGGTTTTAACATTTTCTTTTAGATGTTGATATTTTAATTGCAAAGCAAGATGCTCAACTTCCAATTTAGAAAACTGTTTCACCAGGTTATCATGATCATCCCGTTCAAAATTTTCATGCAATTTAGAGTTAGTTTTCTCAAGCTCAATGACACGATCATGGGAGACTTTCAGAGCAACAGATAATTCATGAAATTGAGATGCATTAATTGAACAATTCGTGGCAGTGTAAAACACATCTTGAGTGATACATTCAGAAATCAGATTCTCATTTAAGGTATGCAAGTTTTTCCTCTCAATCTCATTATATTTTAATTCTCGCTCATAGTCATTGACCTCAACTATCATTGCATCAAATTCCTTTTTCATTTCTTTAATATCTGAATCCATCCCCTTTTTAAGACTCTTAAATTGACCTTTTAATTGTTTAAAGAAAGGCATGACCTCAGTTAAATAGCATTCTTTAGTTTGCTCAAAACCCCTCTCCCCTTCAGTTATCCCAGTATGTGTGATCCTTTTCTTACATGTCTTCTCAAAATCAACAAATAATTGATAAATGACATACTGACTGATTAAGGTCTTGCTCTTAGTGGGAATAGATCTAGGGACTAAATGTATTGGTGTATTGGGGGGATATACAATGGCAGGAAGCATTCTCCTACATGGGGAATTCTGTTCAACAAACTCATCAGCTTTTTTCATGTCCATATCCTTTTTCCAGAACACTTGTTCAGGGGTCAGCTGTGTTTGAGGTCTAAATTTGTTAAATGCAATCCAATTATCCTTAGCATAGTTGGGTGTTTTATAACTGATTTTCTTTTCTATGCATGAAGAGCTCTTAAGTTTTTCATCCAATTTCGTTCTAGTGACTTCTTCTAACTGCCTATCTTCCTCAGTATTCTCAGCGCAACTAGGTTTCTGTCTAGGCTTAAGGATTTCATTGCCATCATAAATTACCTTCTGTGCTTCTCTAGCTTTCTTACAGGCCTCAGGGTTTAGTTCATCAACTAAAGCAACACTATGTTTGTCACTTAGAACTCTATGCTTAGTGATCATGTGAGCAGTCTGAATGGTGTTTCCTTGTACGTACAATTTGTTTTCAAGTTTGTTTTTCAAAGTTTTTAGGTTGGAAAATTCATTTAAAAGTTTTGACTCCTTAGCATTAAATTCCTTCTTAAGCACTTTCACATTTTCTTGAAGTTCTTGTTTTTGCTTAGCCGTTTTATTAAGCTTTTCTTTTAAGGAATCTAGCTCTTGTTTTAGAATTTCTTCCCTAAAGTTATTTTTTCTAATAATTGTACGCATTTGGACATCCATTTCCTGCTCACGAGTGGTTAACTCAAACTTAGCGCGTTGTTCATAAATGGCAACTTGTTCTTTATAGGCATTAAGTTCAGAGATAACAGAATCATCAGGGGCACATGGAGTGAATTCATTAAGAACATAGTCATCATTGACTGCAGAAGATGCATCACTTGGTTCAATCACATTTTCACTTTGGACCACATATTGATCATATGGGACAATATTACTATTACCCATATTGACAATATCTGTTTCACAAGTTTCATGTGATTGCACTTTATCATGTATCTTTTGCTCATCCACTTCATCATATAATTTTAATACCTCTGAAATGATTGATTCTTTGGATGGACCAGCTTGCTTAGATGATGAGACCTTAGGAGAGACCATTGGAGAGATGCTAGCCATGAAGATTGTCTGGGCAGTAGGCTCATCATCGACATCAGAGTCATATGCATCACAATCGGCAACTTGAAAGGCATTTTGATGATTGTGACCTATTTCCTGAATCGACTGCTCATCCACATCTGCATCATAGGTTTTGGCATTACCCTCAGCAAGAAACAACAACTCTTCTTCATCCAAAACTGCTCCATTGTCCTGACCTTGCACCAGTAGCATCTTGTCCCTGAAGTACTCTGCATTTTGAGGGCGTTTTGGAGATGTGCAGTTCCTTGCAATGTGTCAATCACCACCACAGTTGTAGCACTTGACTGGCTTCACTTGTCCCTGATTGGCATTTCTCCCATGATTCTGATTAGCCACATACCCTCCACCTACTCCACCTCTTCCCTGTTCATACTGCCTTACTTGAACTGGTTGCACCATAACCTTCCCATCTCTGATTGTAGCTTGATTGTGTGGATTGGATGCTGTTCTGAGGTTATTGTTGGTGTGTGGGAGGGAATTCAAAATTTGACTAACCATGAGAGACACTTGATTGATGAAGTTTTCCATGAGTGTGTTTGAGTCTGGAGGCTTATATACTGGATCAGGAATGAGCTTGTAATTACCATTACCCGTGGGTATGACTTGAGAAGCTTTGGTGGTAATTCCAACATTGGTGTAAAAGGCTGTTGAGTCATTTGATGAGCTTGATTCTCCCTGTTTAGATTTGAACTGATCAACAATCATTCGCTCAAACATGACATGTCTCTCATTCTGAAGCAGGAAGGCATACAGTTGCTCATAGTTGGTGTTCTTTAATCCTTTGGTTAGCTTCACAGAGGTGACAAATTTGTGCCATTCGGGATTCATGTTGTTCACAAACTTTGAATTCAGCTGAATATTTGGCATGGTCATTTTGATATTCCTCATATCATTCACAAGCTTGTGGAATCTCACGTAATATTCATAGATACTTTCTTCTGGTTTCATCTTAAAGTGCTCAAATTCATCATACAGTTGTGATTCCCTGTCTTCCTTAGTTAATTCAGAACCTAAGAGAAGCATCTTGACACTATCCCAAACTGCCTTGGCTTTGGTGTTGTGATTGATCAACTTGTAGATGTCTTTTGGAAGAACCTGAAGTATAATGTTTGAAGCCCTGATATCAGCATCGAATCTCTTTTTCTTCTTATCACTGAGCTCATCATACGTTTTTGGTCTATCCAATCCAAAGATCATTGTTCCATCTGCAGCAATATCAATTATGTCTCTTGTAGTCTCAATCTGATAAGGTCCTTCATCAATAGGTTTGAGAATATTGACCCCATTTTCTTTTCCCAAACAGTACAACCTGATTCTTTGAGCCCATGAGTCATAATCAGTTCTGTCAAGCATAGGTGGACGAGTATCTGATCCAGCTGCTTGAACGTCCTCAGCTATAGAAGAAAAGATAGTAGGCACGATGTTAGACATGATTACAAGTTCTACGGGATTTTACTATTCTTTGATTAAACCGGGAAATTGATTCTTTCACGGGATTTTACTAAACCAAAAGAACAACCGTAAAAATGTAGCACGAAGAATTGACACGTCTCAATAGATAAGTAGCAAAACAGTCAACTCGCTTCGGTATCAACTCGCTAAGTAGTCAAGTCGCTTAACAGACAAGTCGCTTAACAAACAACTCGCTTAAAACCCAAGTCGCATAAAGAGTCAACTCGCTAAATTGCCAAGTCGCATACAGAGACAACTCGCTTAACCACCAAGTCGCTTAAACTAACTCGCTAACAGTACAACTCGCTTAATGCTTTAGAACTCAAGTCGCTTAAAGAAACAAGTCGCTTAGAACCCAAGTTGCATAAAGAGTTAACTCGCTAAATAGCCAAGTCGCATATACCAACTCGCTTCCAATAACAAAGCAACTCGCTTCCAAGAAACTCAACTCCGTGGCTCAACTCGCTTCGTACAACTTTAAAAAACAACCACTTTATCAATCAAAAACAACCAAACCACAATGATTTAAGCCTTCCAATTAAAAACCTAAACACATATGATGTCCTAAACACAAAAGTACAATCAAAATTCAAACTTTAACACTAGAATTTGTCCAAATGATTCAAACTCTCTTAAACACTTATAACCCCAAAAACCTTATGAAATCCACCAAAACAAAGAGCATGATAGATGAGTGATCAAACCATGGCTCTTGATACGAATTGTAGGAAATAGGATTTCACAAACACATCATACCAATATCATATGGGGCGTACCAAAATGTTTAGAGAGTGAAAGTTCTAGAGAGAGAAAGGGAAGAGAGTTGGGAACTATGTGAAACAAAGAAAAATGGTATTGAAGCTCCAACCCTCTACCTTGGGAGGTAGAGGGTATTTATAGTGTCTTACAATAAACGCCTCCTACGGGTTGTGGATCAGGCATACAGTGGGTAAAGACCCATCCGTCCTCCACGGTTTCACTTAACTAACTTCTTACAAACTTTAAATAACTACGACTACGAGCTTTCTAATGATTACATATACTTGAGGTGACCGACACTTTAATGACTGAATTTTCTAATTCCTAACAGAAATGCTCTTTTTAATAGCCATTTATATATGAGAAAATTCCTTAAATATGCCAAAAACTCAACCATGATTTTTTACATGATCATTTTCATGTGCCCTTTCTCATTTTGGTCATGCTCAACTGCTCGACTCCACTAATTTTATGACATGTGTCCTTTGCAAGTACATTAGTTAGGTGAAATATTTTATTGTTTTATTATAAAATTACAAATATACCCCTCTATATTATATTATTATCTCTTTACTAATCCATCACCACCACCACCTATCAACCACCACTGGTCAACCACCACTGCTCAACTACAACCGGTCAACCACCACTGCTCAACCACAACTGGTCAACCACCACTGGTCAACCACTTGTCCACCACTATTCAACTACTCGACCACCTCAAAATACTCCAACTATCCATTTTACCATCAGATCTATTTTACCAAAATTAAATCATCACTAAAATTAAATCATCACTATTTTACCAATTCAAAATCACCACATTTATCAAATCATCACTAATCTCAAAAAATTCCATGTAATAATAACAAAAAGAAACAAAATATTCCGTGTAACAAAATGATTCAAAGAAATCAAAATGATTTCTTTGACCTTAAAACTTCCGCTGGAATCCTTTGACCTTAAAACTTCCGTGTAACAAAATGATTCAAAGAAATCAAAAATTCCGTGTAACAATATCAAATCATTACCAATTCAAAATCACCACAAACAAATTGCAGTTTCACACTTGCCCAAAAAAAAGAAATCAAAAAATAAAAATACGTCTGATAAGATGAGGCTCAGATCTGTTTTACCATCAGATCAAGAGGAACAATCCGCCACGACTGCAATAATAAATAAGTTGCCAAGCCAAGATACGGATAATCTCAACTTGACCCGATTTGACCCGTTTCACATTTGTTCAATCATCACAGACGCTAATATACTTGTTCAATCGTCACTAATATCAAAAAATTCCGACCCATCACGATAGATCAAATTGATTCAAAGTTTATCATGATCGATTGTTGCTTTAAATCCGACCCATCACGATAACTTAGATGTTAATGATGGAGACACGGATCTGAGATCTAGTAGCATGAAAAAGTGGTGGTGGGTGGAGTATATAGATTATATGTTGCTTTAAATCCGGCCCTCAAAAAGACACGGATCTAAGATCTACTATTTTGAGTTTCTGTTTGTATGAAAAAGAGATAGAATAAGATTGATTATATGTGGTGGTGGGTGGAGTATATAGATAAGGTAGGTGGAAGGGTATTTTAGACATTTAATAAAAGTAGTTTAATTAATAATATAATCAGTTGTACTTTAAATATTAAAAAATAAACATATGTCACAAAAGTGGTGGAGTTGAGGAGTTGAGTAGTCGAGCATGACCAAAATGGGAAAAGGCATATGAAAGTGACCATGTAAATGACCATGGTTGAGTTTTTAGCCTATTTAAGGAATTTTCTCTTTATATATTTACCCCTTATTGCAAAATGTTTAAAAATCCTTTTTAACTTTTACCATCAATGCTTTTAGTCACGATCAATATTTTTTTGAAGTTCGTATTTTAAAGGTTAATGCTTTAGAACATTTTACAAAATCTTTTTTCAGTTAATATGAAATTTAATAATTTGCATTTTTGCATCACAATCACCGATGTATAATACATCATCTTTTATCATTTTTTTGATTGTGTGGTTTTATAAAAATAAAAATTTAATAATAGTTTTGATTTTAGGACATAATTTGTCGATGTATGTAGTAAATATAAACATCATACGAGGCACTTAACAATAATATTGCAATCACAATTATTTTTTGTTAAAAATTTTGTCGCTATGCATAAATACTCGCCAAGTCTTAAAAAATGTGACAGACGCAATGTTGATGTTACAATAACCGAACGTACAAACAAGACAGATTTCCTCAAAGAGTGTGTGCCAACTATTCATATTGTGGTATTTCGACCATTGCGTGAAATCCATAAGTCAAATAATTCAGAGAAGCACTCGAAAATACTTCTTGTAACAACGGATAAGATGTTACTTTTGATGGAAAAAACAGTCGCCAACCATTGTGCGGCTTGACTTATGCTGGGACAAAAAGGCAGCACCATTGTGTTGGAATATATATAATCTACTAATCATATTAAAGACATATAATCAATCACAAGTACGCATTGGAATAAATAGGATCATATAGTGCATAATTAATTAACCTTAAAAGTAAACGTACCTTGTTAGCTTCCACGCGAATTAGGGTTTATGGAAAATCCCCAAATCGATCAAGAACACAATAAAACCTAAAGTAGGGTTTATATAATTTGACTAGATGTAAAGTCGATTACTTCACCACCAAAAATCCAAATAGGATTTCTCTATATTCTCGCACACACGTTGTTATAGCAATTCAATTAGAATGGTAGTTCTCGATCATGAAACAAATCAATCTCTAGTTTCCAACAACCAAAATCGAAACCCTTGACTTGCTTTGGGAAGAGATCGATTGGCTATAGAAGAGAAGAGAATATATACTTGTTAGGGTTTTCAAGCTATGAGAATAATGAAGCCTAAAGGGGTTCATTATATAGGTTTCTCATAGCTAGTAAAAACCATCTCTCCAACGATGTGGGATAAATGATTTTTTCGTGAAATAATTAATATAATACATTATTAATATTAATTATATAAATTGGAACTTTAAACGTAACGCGTGCGATCCCATAGGCTCGAGTTCGACCCGGACATACGTTTATAAAATATGTTCAGAATCCAACAACTCTCACTTGGACATGTTTTAATAAATGTAAGACATTAGTTGGCGTCTAGCAATAAGGCAATGCCCCCTGATCAACTAGAGTGGGGTTTCATGTTAGGATTTAGAAAATCCGGTAGTTAAAGAGTCGGTCACCTCATGTATATGTATTCGTTAAAAAGCTCGTAGTCGTAGTCATTTAGTGATAGTTAGTAGTTTGTTATGTAACACCGTGGAGGACGGACAAGTCTTTACCCACTGTATGCCTGATCCACAGCCCGTAGGAGGCGTCTCATGTAACTAACTACAAATATCCTTTGCCTAGCAAGGAAAAGGGTTGGAGCTTGTAATACATTTTTCTTTGTCTCACTAAAGTTCCCAACTCTCTTCCACTTTCTCTCTCTAAAACTCATTCCATTCGACCCATATGTATGTGTGATTATGTGTTAGTGAAAACCAATATATTACAATTGGTATCAAGAGCCATGGTTTGATCATCTATCCTTCATGTTCTTGGATTTCTAGTGGTTTTCATAGGTTTTTGGGTTTGAATGAGTTTTGAGAGTTTTCATCATTTGGATCATTTTTAGTGTCAAAGTTTGAATTTTGATAGTACTTTTGTGTTTAGAATCATCATAAGTGTTTAGGTTTTGACTTGGAAGGCCTCAATCATCTTGGTTTTAGTGTTTTGGATTGAAAAAGTTTAGTTTTTGAAGTTTTGCTAGGAAGCGGTTTGTCCCTCGTAGAGCATTTCTTTGAAGCGGTTTGATCAACTTTTTAAGCGGTTTGTCTTTCGGGTTTAGTTTCTGTGAAGCGGTTTGATCTCATTTTAAGCGGTTTGTCCAGTTCTGTGGAAGCGGTTTGTCATCTAAGCGGGTTGTGTGTTGAGACAAAGAGACAAGACATGACAAAGTAGTGGAAGTAGTGGACGTACTTGTGTTCCCCTGTGGTTTTTGTGATAAGCGGTTTGTCACTTTAAGCGGTTTGTGTGTTAAGCGGTTTGTCACTTTAGGTGGTTTGACACTTAAGCGTTTTGACACTTAAGCGATTTGACAGCAAAGAGATTTGTTGAAATCGATTTGACAAAAGCGATTTGTCAGGTTTGCGATTTGAATCAAGCCGTTTGTCAGTTGTGCGATTTGACTTTTGAGACATGTCATTTCTTCGTGATACGTTTTACGGTTTTCTCTTGATTTAGTAAAATACCGTGAAAGAATCTATTTCCCGGTTGAATCAAAGAGTAGTAAAATCCCGTAAAATTAGAGATCATGTCTGCAATCACTTCTTCTGTTGCTGATGACGTTCAAGCTGCAGGATCCGATACTTGTCCTCCCATGCTTGACAGAACCGATTATGACTCTTGGGCTCAAAGAATCAGATTGTATTTTTTAGGAAAAGAGAATGGGGTTAACATCCTTAAGTCTATTGATGAAGGACCATTACAAAGTGGAACGACTAGGGACATTCTCGAAACTGGAACTGATGGAAATGTTACATTAGGGTTGGATAGACCAAGAATGTATGATGAGCTTGATGATAAGGAAAAGAAGAGGTATGATGCTGACATTAGAGCCTCAAACATCATACTTCAAGGTTTACCAAAGGACATTTACAAGCTAATCAATCACAACACTGAAGCCAAGGCTGTCTGGGATAATATCAAGATGCTTCTCTTTGGTTCGGAACTAACTAAGGAAGATAGAGAATCTCAGTTGTATGATGAGTTTGAGAACTTTAAAATGAATCCAGGGGAAAGTGTTACTGAATATTATGTGAGATTCCACAAGCTTGTGAATGATATGAGGAATATCAAAATGACAATGCCAAATATCCAGCTCAATTCAAAGTTTGTGAACAACATAACTCCCGAATGGCACAAATTTGTAACTGCAGTCAAACTAAACAAAGGATTGAGGAACACCAATTACGAGCAATTGTATGCTTATTTGCTCTAAAATGAGAAGCATGCTGCATTTGAATGAATGATCATGGAAAAGTTTAATACCAATCCTGGAGATGCAAGTTCTTCAAATGATTCAACTGCATTCTACACAAATATGGGAATAACTACCAAAGCATCACAAGTCATACCAACTGGGGACGGTAATCACAAACTCATTCCGGATTCAGGATATAAGCCTTCTGACTCATTCATGGAACACCTTGTCAATCAACTGGCCCTAATGGTTAAGCAAAACCTGAACCTTACTCCACACACCAACAATCATCTCAGAACTGCATCTAACCTACACAATCATGCTACAGTTAAAGATGGAAGGGTAGTAGTGCAAAACGTGCAAGGAAGGAAGAATGCTTATCTACCACATAATGAGCAAGGAAATGTTGGGGTTGGAACAAGTTATGGGAATGCAGGAGCCGGTGCAGGTTATGTGGGAAATCAGAATCGAGGAAGGATTGCGGCTCAAGGTCAAGGGAAACCAATCAAGTGTTACAACTGTGGAGGGGAAAGACACATTGCTAGGAACTGCACTCAACCAAAACGTCCACAGAATGCTGAGTACTTCAGGGATAAGATGCTACTAGTGCAAGCTCAAGACAATGGAGCACTGTTGGATGAGGAAGAGTTGTTGTTTCTTGCTGAGGGGAATGTCAAAACTTATGATGCAGATGTGGATGAACAACCAGTGCATGGTGTGGCCCTGAACAATCCCAATGTCTTTCAAGTTGTAGATTGTGATGCATTTGACTTTGATGTTGATGATGAACCAACGACACAAACCATCTTTATGGCTAACATCACACCAATGGTCTCTCCACCTCAGCAAGCTAGTCCCTCCAAGGAATCCATCATATCAGAGGTATTAAAACTATATGATGTGATTGATGTGCAAAAGATTCACAACAAAGTACAATCAACTGAAACAATTGAATCATATATTAAAAATATGGGTAATAACAATGTTGTCTCATATGATCAATATGTGAAGCAAGATGAAAGTGAAATTGTACCAAGTGGTACATCTTCTGTTGTCAATGATGACTATATTTTTTATGAATACATTGCATATGTCCCTGATGATTCCATAGCCACTGAACTAAATGCATATAAGGAACAAGTTGCTATATACGAACATCGTTCTAAGTTTGAATTGACTACCCGTGAGCAGGAAATGGATAAACAAATGCGTACACTTATTAGATTAAGTAATTTTAGGGAAGAAATATTAAAACGAGAGTTAAGTTTCTTACAAGAAAAACTTAATAAAACTGTTAAGCAAAAGCAAGAACTGCAAGAAAATGTAAAAGTGCTTAAACAAGAATTAAATGCTAAGGAAACAAAACTTTTAAATGATTTTTCCAACCTAAAAACTTTGAAAAACAAACTTGAAAACAAGTTGTATGTACAAGGTAATACCATTCAGACTGCTCACTTGATCAATAAGCATAGAGTGTTAAGCGATGAGCATAGTACTAGTCTTGTAGAGGAACCCAATCCCGAGGTTGGTAAGAAAGCTAAAGATGCTCAAAAGGTAATCTATGATGACAATGAGATCCTTAAGCCTAGAAAAAAGCCTTCGTGTGTAGAGTACACTGAAGAAGATAGAGAATTAGAAGATGCCTCTAGAGATAAAATGGATAAGAAACTAAAAGATCCTTGGTGCATAGTGTATTATATCACATTTAAAACACCGAATTATGCTAAGGAAAACTGGATTGCCTTTAATAAGTTTAGACCTGAGACTCAGTTGACCCCTGAACAAGTGTATTGGAAGAAATATATGGACAAGCAAAAAGCTGATAATCTTGTTGAAAATAATCCCCCTTATAGGAAATTACCTCCAGCTACTGTGTATCCTCCAAATACACCTATGCATTTAGTGCCTAGAACTCTTCCCACTCAAAGCAAAACGCTAGTCAGCCTGTATGTAGTTTACCAACTATTTGTTGACTTTGAGAAAACATGTAAGAAGAGAATCACTCCAATGGGAATTACTGAAGGGGAAAGGGGTTTTGAGCAAACAAAAGAATGTTACCTAACTGAGGTCATGCCTTTCTTTAAACAACTAAATGAACACTTTGAATCTCTTCAAAAGGCCATAGATACTGAGGTTAAAGATATGAAAAGAATGTTTAATGAAATGGAAAACGAGGTCAAAGATTATGAATGTGAGCTTAAAAGTAATGAGATTGAGAGGAAGAATCTTCACATCCTAAACGATAATTTGATTTCTAGATGTATTGCTCAAGATGTGTTTTACACTGTCACAAATTATTCTATTACTGTTTCTCAATTTCATGAATTATCTGTTGCTTTGAAAGTCTCCCACGATCGTGTCATTGAGCTTGAGACCACGAATTCAAAATTGCATGATAAAATCGAAAGGGTTGATCATGATAACATGGTCAGATAATTTTCTAAATTGGAAGTTGAATATTTTGCTTTGCAATTAAAATATCAACATCTAAAAGAAAGTGTTAAAACCTCGAATGCCAAGACATCCTCGGATGCTCCTGAGTTTGATGCAGTTTTTGAATTAAACAAACGAGATGAACAGATTCGAGCTAAGTGCAACACGATCAAAAGGTTGAAATCCCAAATTTATCAATTGAAGGGAGAAAAGAATGAAGTGACTGGCTCCCATATGCCTCCTCCTTTAGATTCTCAGAATTCTCAAAATTTTCATCTTCAAAAAATCATTAACGTATTACAACATGAAAATGAGTGTTTTCTAGCAGAAAATGAAAAAGTTAAACTTCATTTCAAAGAGCTATATGAATCACTCGTGATAAGAACAATGAAAAGATAACTTTTTTGCAAAATGAAATTGAGAATCTGAAGAGTCAGGTAAAAGGGAAAATGCCAATCACCAGTGGTGAGAATATTGCACTGAATGTGCCTGCTTGTACTAAATATGCTATGACTATGAAGTATATTCCCCCTCATCTTAGAAACAATGAACTTGCATGTCAAACATATTTTTCGTACCTTAAGGATAGTCTAGAATGTCTCCGTGAGATTGTTGAAGAGGATAAGATAGAGATACCAAATGATAATATGATTAGGGATGCATGCTTATATGCCAAACGATCTCAGGAACTTTTAGAATGCTTAATAGCTATATGTCCTAAAACTGGTACTAGGAAAGATAGTGTCGTTATGCCTTGCTCTATGCCTAAAGTCAAGCATGTGACCCTTGATATGCCGTGTTCTATGTCGAAAGTCAAGCATGTGACATTTGATGTGCCTCGTAGAATCTCAGATCCCAGCACTTCTAGACCAGGAATGCAAAAAGTAGTGAAACCAACTAATGTTCCCATCATTCCTTCTACAGGAGTAATCAGTGACACTAAGGTAGGCGGGTCAAAGCCTCTAGGCAATACATCCCCTTAAGAAGTAGGTCTATGCCCACTAAGGTATGGAAACCTACTGGTAGGATCATCCCCTTAAGAAGTAGTCATACTACACATAGGCCAAGTGCTTCCACTAGTCTTACATCCACCACTAATAATGTCATAGCTTCTATTTCTGATGTGGGTTTTCCAATCTTAGTTACTAACCAAGTGGAACCCATTCTCGCATGGGGATCCAAATTATCCAGTCATCCATACTTGTCTGTGTTCAACTGCAGGTCGTACAAATCGTTCTGTGGTATTTGGACTCAGGCTGTTCAAAGCATATGACTAGAGATCGCTCGCAGCTCAAGAACTTTGTGAATAAATTCATTGGGACTGTTAGATTCGGGAACGACCACTTTGGGCAATTATGGGTTACGGAGATTATGTATTTGGTGACAGTGTAATCTCCCGGGTATATTATGTTGAAAGACTCGGTCATAATCTGTTCTCTGTTGGTCAATTCTGTGACTCTGATCTTGAAGTGGCCTTTAGAAAACATACTTGCTTTGTTAGAGAACTAGATGGTGTTGAACTTCTAAAGGGAACACGGGGCACTAATATGTACACCATCTCTATCGAAGATATGATGAAGTCTTCTCCAATCTGCTTGTTGTCAAAGGCTTCTAAAACAAAGTCATGGTTATGGCATCGTCGTCTCAATCACTTGAACTTCGGAACCATAAATGATCTTTCTAGAAAGTACCTCGTAAGAGGCTTGCCCAGATTAAAAAATTAAAAAGATCATCTTTGTTCAGCATGCCAATTGGGAAAAAGCAAGAAATATGCCCATAAACCCAAACCTGCAAACTCACTTATAGAAGTTCTTCATACTCTTCATATGGATTTGTGCGGACCCATGAGAGTGCAAACTATAAACAGAAAGAAATATGTGTTAGTCGTGGTTGATGACTACTCTCGGTTTACTTGGGTTAAGTTTTTGAGGTCAAAGGATGAAACTCCAGACGTCATCATCAAACTTATTAAACAGCTGCAGGTTCAGCTTAATAAAACAGTCAGAATTATCCGAACTGAAAATGGAACTGAGTTTGTAAACAAAGAACTGAGTCAGTTTTACGAAAGCATTGGAATCAGCCATCAAAGAAGTATTCCACGTACTCCTCAACAGAACGGTGTAGTTGAAAGATGAAATCAAACTCTTGTAGAAGCTGCAAGGACTATGCTGATTTATTCAAAGGTTCCAATGTTTCTCTGGGCGGAAGCCATTGCCACTGCATGCTACACCAAAAACCGCTCTCTAATTCATACAACTCATGGAAAAACTCCTTACGAACTTGTCCAGAACCAAAAACTGGATCTTTCTTTTCTATGTATGTTCGGTACCTTATGCTATCCTACTAATGAAGGTCAAGATTTGGGTAAATTGAAACCTAAGGGGGACATTGGAGTTTTTGTTGGTTATGCACCAAACCGGAAGGGTTACCGAATCTATAATAAAAGAACTTGAGACATCATTGAATCTATTCACGTCACGTTCGATGAGTTGTCTGAGCATACGGCTCCAGGACAATCCAGTCCTGGACCCGCTTCTCAACCTTTATCAAGTAGTCACATTAGTTCTTCTCTTGTACATAATCACTCCCTTACAGCTCCATATGTACCTCCATCAGAAGAAAATTTGAAGAAATTGTTTAATCCGATGTTTGATGAATATTATAAACCTCAAACTAATGACAATTCTGGACCACCAACTGCAGCTGCTTCTAATCCAACCAATATGAATGGTCCATCCATTTCAATGACTTTATCTCAAGAAGCGCCAGTTGTCGATCATTCATCATCATCTTCGAATCCTCAATCTTTGGTTGTACATCATGGAAATGTAGCTGCTAATTATGATGGAGATAACCCCTTTGCTACCCCCGAAGATGCCCCGTTTGAAAACATATTTTCCCCTGAACCAACACCTGAACCATCTTCATCAGGGGATCCAAACTTTGATACATCAGTTCCTCATCATCAACCACATTGTGGAAAACTAGAAGGGGGGTTGAATAGTTTTACCAATTTAAAACTTCCTTTTAAATATTTAGATCGACTTATGTCAATCTATTTGGTTGTTTATATTGGACGTTGATAGATAGATATATAAACGTGTAATGAAAGATAAAGAGTAAGAAGCACATCACCACGACACAAGTATTTATAGTGGTTCGGCTACAAGGACACCTTCCTTGCCCTACTCCACTCCCCGAGTCACCTACTCCAGAGTTCGTAAACACTACACCAACTCCTTATGGCGGAGAAGCCTTCACAACGTCGCTTAACCTTTTTCCGGTACAAAGCTAAATACCGAGTTCCTTCACACCAAGGCGAACCACACCTAACACAACGTCGCCTACCCTTTATACGGTGCTAGGCTAACCACCGAGTTCTTTCACACCAAGGAGAACTAATCCTATCACAACGTCGCCTACCCTTTATTAGGTACTAGGCTAAGCACCTAGTTCCATTACTATGGAGGAACTACCACCCTTCACAATACAACACCTAATATCATGGAGATCCACTCCTTGTTACAACACCATCAAGGATATCACCATCTTTGGAAATAAACAAATACTTATATGTATAACGATGCACCTCATCGATTATATGACCTAGGCATTCTTCCCAAATGCCACTTGATTTGATTCTTAGGCATCCTTCACTAATGCCTTTGACACAACGCTTGGCACCTTTCACTAATGCCATCGTCTTGACACCTTTAGCATTCTTTACTAATGCTTTGACACGGACGATAAGCACCTTTCACTAATGCCTTCATCTTGACACTTTCGGCATCCTTCACTAATGCCTTTAACCCAACATCTATGGAGGAAGAAAGAACTATCAACAAGAGAACCTTAGTTGTCTTGATGATGACGAAGCATGGCAACTCTTGGACTTGAGCTTGCTCGTCTTCATGAAGTGGTGATCTCGCCTTTAAGAGGAACCTAGAGAATCACACAAAAACAAAAGACAAGATACATAGATCACTTGGATCTGAGGTTAGAGGGATATAATACTTGGGGAAGTATGTGTGTAAAGTTGTATGTAGAAAGGAAGAAATGGCTCTCTATTTATAGAGGAAATTTTCTACTGTTCCCCGGATCCCGCGGATCCCTCCCACAAGGGATCCGGCTAGCACAAAGCTAGGGATCCGTGGGACGCTCTTCTTTGCCCATGGGTATTTTTGGTTATGGGTTGATCCATGGTTTTCTTTCTAGATACAATGTATCTCAAGGATACAATGAACTTGGTTAAGTGGTATATATAAAACCATGGGTTATTGGTCAATACCATTTGCTAGTTTTTACCCATTTAGTATATACTTGTTTTTACCCATTTTAGTATAGAAAAATGATTTGTAGGCCTAAGTAGTGGACCTAAAAAGAGACCTACAAATGTGATTGGTTTATTTTAAAATGATTGGTGAATATGGAGAGAGAAATTGTGTATTTTAAAAATTGCATATGTAAATGAGTTAGGTCTATTTGTAGGTCTAGTTAGTAGGCCTATTTATCATAACTCTTTAGTATATACTTGTTTTTACCCATTTTAGTATAATTAGTTTAAGTATATGTTAACCCAATATGTAAACACTAGTTGTTGTACATACGTATCTAAATCATAAAATCACTTATACTTGTTTTAGCGTTTTATGTGAAAATGTAAGTGTGTTAGGAAACTATTGACTCAAACTATTTACGTATTCTATTTGTTTCGTTAAAATGATTTTACGTTTGTTATCGACAAAACATTAGAAGATCGTAAAATATAAATAAACGTTTTTACGGCTTATTTGTATTAACACACATGAATATCTCAGAAAATGGACAGATGATCATCCACTAGATAACATCATTGGGAACCCTTCTCGCCTAGTATCCACTCGTAACAACTTGCCACTGATGCCTTATGGTGCTTCTTCAATTTTTTATTATCAAAGATCGAACCTAAAGATGTCAAAACAACAATGTCTGAGGACAGCTGGTTTAGTGCTATGCAAGAAGAAATTCATGAGTTTGATCGTCTTGATGTATGGGAATTAGTACCTGCTCCAGATTGTGCTATGATTATTGCTCTTAAGTTGATCTTCAAAGTAAAGCTTGATTAGCACGGTGATGTTATGAAGAATAAGGCAAGGCTAGTGGCTAAAGGATACCGACAAGAGGAGGGTATTGACTTTGAGGAATCATTTGCTCCGGTTGCACGAATTGAGGCTATCAGAATCTTTCTGGCTAATGCTGCTAGCAAGAACATGGTGGTTTATCAGATGGATGTAAAAACTGCTTTTCTTAATGGGGATCTCAAAGAAGTGGTTTACGTCAGTCAACCCGAAGGTTTTGTGAATCCAGAGCATCCTACCCATGTCTACCTGATAACATCAAATAGTCCTGAATATTAAGTGTCAATTTCTCCCGAAAATGCTTGTAATTTATATCATTTATATGGATTTACGCTTGTTTTCCATTGTTTTCCACTTTCAGGTAAATAACGAGCATTGGAGCTAAAGAGACGCGGAATTGGAGAATTATCTAAAGAATTATCATAGTATCTTGATTTTGAAGAAGTTACGGCGTAACTCATCTCTCACATTACGCCGTAACTATTGCGTGACTCAGAAAACCAACTTATCAGAAGGTTACGGCGTAACTCTTCCCAAAGGTTACGACGTAACTATATCAGGTCAAATGAGGTTCCACGCCGCTGATACTTACGCCGTAACTATTTCATCAACTACGGCGTAACCAAGTTTACTGAAGACTACAGCGTAACCACTAACAAGGTTACGCCGTAACTAGCAGATCTAGTGCAAAATACGAAGAAATTGAAGGTTACGGCGTAACTCTTGTAATGGTTACGCCGTAACCTAGATCTGGCCTATAAATACCCCACGAATTCTAGCATTTCTGATCATCCCATTCCACACACAACAACCAGAGATTGTGGGAAAAAGCTTAAGGCAAGTCTAGAGGAGCATACGGAAAGGGAGAAATCACTCCCCTACGATAAGCATTAGCATTTTATATTTTATTTACTTTCAATTCATGTATTTCGTACCTTTGAATATTGAATTGGTTTGTATGATTAATATGAGAGGCTAAGCACCTCTTGGTGCTGGCCTAGTTATGATTCATTAATAGTTTTGTTTGCATTTACATTACTTTCGTACAATTATTTCTAAGTGTATGCATGCATAGTTTATTGGTAGCCACCCTTGGTTCGGTAGTTTTGAATGGCGGTAGAGGCCAATTGCCTAGGAGATATGACCAACTGACCCTAGGTGAGCGGACTGAGATGGGAAGGGTAAGATATGACCAACTGACGACCCTTTCTACTAGTGCTATTTGACCAACTAATCACCTACTGTTTGGATGAACTTAAGAATTAGGGGGTGAGTGTTTAATTTGCTAATGCCCGGGCACTCACTATTATAAATCTAGCATGTAGCGGTACTTAATGACTTGGCTTAGGGGACCAGGAACAACAGGACTTATGAAGGGACACCTGACTTCTCTTGTGGTGGCATCTTCGCTGATAGGTTAGGGCGAATTGACCAAATGTTGTCTGTGGAAAACTAGAAGGGGGTGTTGAATAGTTTTACCAATTTAAAACTTCCTTTTAAATATTTAGATCAACTTATGTCAATCTATTTAGGTGTGTATGTTGGACGTAGATAGATAGATATATAAAAGTGTAATGAAAGGTAAAGGGTAAGAAACACATAACCACGACACGAGTATTTATAGTGGTTAGGCTACAAGGACACCTTCCTTGCCCTACTCTACTCCCCGAGTCACCTACTCGAGAGTTCGTAATCACTACACGACACCAATCTCCTTATGGCGGAGAAGCCTTCACAACATCGCCTACTCTTTTTCCGGTACTAGGCTAACCACCGGGTTCTTAACACCAAGGTGAACCACACCTATCACAACGTCGCCTACCCTTTATTAGGTACTAAACTAAGTACCTAGTTCCATTACTATGGAGGAACTACTACCCAACACAACACAACACCTAATCCCAAGGAGATCCACTCCTTATTACAACACCATCAAGGATATCACCATCCTTGGAAATTAACTAATACTATATGTATAATGATGCACCTCATCGATTATATGACCTAGGCATTCTTCCCTAATGCCACTTGATTAGATTCCTAGGCATCCTTCACTAATGCATTTGACACAACGCTTGGCACCTTTCACTAATGCCTTCGTCTTGACACCTTTAGCATTCTTCACTAATGCTTTTGACACGGACGTTAAGCACCTTTCACTAATGCTTTCGTCTTGACTCTTTTGGCATCCTTCACTAATGCCTTCAACACAACACATATACGGAGGAAGAAAGAACTATCAACAAGAGAACCTCAGTTGTCTTGATGATGACGAAGCATGTCAACTCATGGACTTGAGCTTGCTCGACTTCAAGAAGTGGTGATCTCGCCTTTAAGAGGAACCTAGAGAATCACACAAAAACAAAAGACAAACTACATTGAAAGATCCCTTAGGATCAGTGGCTAGAGAGTTACAATACTTGGGGAAAGTATGTGTGTGAGTGACAAGCCAAAAGGAAGAGATGGCTCACTATTTATAGAGGAGAAATGCTTACTGTTCCCCAGATCCCACGGATCCCTCCCACAAGGGATCCGTCTAGTGTAATCCTAGGGATCCGTGGGACACTCCTCTTTGCCCATGGGTATTTTGGTTATGGGTCATGGGTTATTGGTTGATCCATGGGTCTTATACTACATACAATGTATCTTATAAGTGCAATGCACCTAGTCACATGGGTATGGGTCAATACCATGGGTTATGGATATTATCCATATATGATATAAGCATGATGTCATGCAATGGGTTATGGGTCAAGCTCCATGGACTTTGGGTTGTACCCAACTGCATTCAATGTATTTGGTCAATGGGTTATGATACTTAAGTTTCTACCCATTTATATTACCCAATATACTACATACTAGTTATGTGTATATTTTACCCAAATATGTAAACACTAGTTGTTGTACATATGTAATACTAAATCATAAAATCACTTATACTTGTTTTAGTGTTTTATGTGAAAGCGTAAGTGTGTTAGAAAACTATTGGCTCAAACCATTTACGTATTTTATTTGTTTCGTTAAAATGATTTTACGTTTGTTATCGACAAAACATTAGAAGATCGTAAAATATAAATAAACGTTTTTACGGCTTATTTGTATTAACAATCTCCCCTTTTTTGTTGATGACAAAACATAAAATTATTTTAAGGAAAAGCTAAAATTCATAAAAGTTCGAATTGGAGTTTTTACTCTCTTCTCCCCCTTTTTTGTCGAAACAAAAAGAGCGTCGAAAAGAAACTAACACATTGTTTTAAGAAAAACATGTAAAAAGAAAAAACGTAAAAAGAGCAAGTGACGGGAATGGTTCTCGTCTTAACTCCCCCTTGACGATTCCATCACTTTGTGAGGGCGTCAAGTAAATATAAACTAACAAGCTAACGAATTGCAATTTTGTTTGCAAATGGTTTCGTCCTTGCGACGAAAATGCTCCCCCTTGAAGATTGCAATGTTGCAATGGGGTGTCATGAAGTATAATCCAAATAAGGATTATGTTTCAAATGGTTTTGCAATATAGTTTGACACAAAGATCCCCCAAGCTTTATGGTGTCAAAATTTTCATGTGTATTTTGAAAATCTACAAAATAAGGGTTAGAAAACAAGAGTATAGTGCATAATTTCTTGCAAATAAGACTCAAGTTAGTAGAAAATTGTTCTTCTGTACCACGGATCCCACGGTTCCCTACATGGAGGGATCCGTCTAGGCATTTGCCAGGGATCCGTCTGTCTGGTGACAGATGATTCAACAAAGGTGATATATCAAGCAATGCTAAATATAGAAGTGAGATATGTATACAAACAACAAACATATACTCAGAGAAATATGGCAAATAAGATATCATTCAATAAAACAAAGAGATAGTCAAACAAATCTCTAAAACTAAGAGAATAATTTTGCCATACATATTCTACTAATACTAATGAGTTACTAAAACTTAAAACACACCAATGTGCTTGAATCTAGGGGTGAGTGGACTTGTTGATTTGATCCAATCTCTCAAGAAGATGATTAAACATGAAATGTAATTCATTTCGTGCTTCTTGAACAAGTCCTTGAGTGATAAGACAATTTGGGCAATTATTGTCTTGGTTTGGAGCCGGAGAAAAATGGATATTTTGAGTAGGCTCTACGAATGATTGTGGGGTTTCATTTTGAGACGTGGGATGAGGTTCTACTAAAAATGAGGGTGGTGGTAATGGAAATTCCTCCATATTATCAAGTCCTTGATGGTTCCTTGTTTCCCATGATGGACTATTAGGTGTTGTAGGTGGTTCCCTATTTAACGAGAAAGTAGGTGAGTGGGAGGTTCTTGGTAGTGAATGCTCTATTGAGTAGAGGTTAGGGTGAGGAAGAGGCTCGTTAAGTGAGTGTATTCCATGCTCAAGGAATGAGGACTTAGATGGCTTACTAGAACTAGCTATGTTTGGTTTTGAACTAAATGACCCCTTTTCTAGCCCAAAAGGTTTGATGATAATCCTTGCGGTTCTCTTAGCAATTGTTGAATGAGTTTGTTGAGGTGGGATTCTAGCATTGTTATCTCTTATGGGAGATGATTCGGTGGTTGAAATTTCATGGATCATATGACCCTTTCTTTTCGATGAGCCTTTGGTTGAGGAGTAATTTGAATTAGGGAATATAATTCTTGGCCATTAAGGGGATTAAGCATGCACTTAGGATATTGATTAGCTCTAGGGAGATAATAAATGAAAGCTAAAAGTGGTTAGATAACCAAAAGGTGGCTTAAAATTGAAGAGGGAAGCTGATTTAAGCTTTCTGCAGCCACGGATCCCGCGGATCCCTCTCACCAAGGATCCGGCTGGTTATAAACCAGGGATCCATCTGTCAGACAGATTCTAGATGAAATAGTTATGCTTTTTGAAAGGTCTAGTACCTATGTATCTCAAGGTTTTGACTTAATTTGGAAGTCTTGAGTGGTGGATGTCTTAAATGCTCAACCATAAGGGGTGATTGGTGCTTAATGATGGTTTTGGGTAGGAAAGTATACTTTAGGTAGTCTAACTAAGTGCTTGAGAAAGATACCATTTGTATTGAGATGAAGAGATGGTAGAATTTAGTCCTATAAGTCAGATGATGCCTCAAGAAAAATTTACTAAAATCTTAAAAAATAAACAAAAATGAAAAACTATTTTTGAGCCTAATGTTGAGTCAAAAGTGATTAAAGCTAATTTTCTAAAATTTATGGATATATCAAACTAAGTGTTATGAGATGTGATAAATAATGTGTGAGTGTTGGAGCGAAAATATGATGAGTTTTGATGAGTTGATAAATCAAAAACACTTTGAAATATGTCCTAGGTAAGCCATGGGTGAGTGTGAGGCTTTCAAATATTTGAGGAAGACTTAGTTGGCTCTAAAGTCTTATGTTTGAATAGTGTGAGATGATCTAGTGAGCTATTTTGATGTAAGCAAGTCTGTATTGCTCATCTGTAGTCACGGATCCTACGGTTCCCTTCTGGGAGGGATCCGGCTAGTTGTATTGCTGGGATCCGCCTACTGCATATCAGAAGGCTTCCAGCAAAAATGCAATTTTGCACTTATAGCAAAGCGCTTCTCCTAGTTGTTTCTACAAAGACTATATGCAAGAACACATCAAGTAAAATGCATAGCACATGTGGGGGAACTAAAAGTACCTAAAGATGAGTGACGATGACTACTTGAAGAAGTCGTAAAATCTCATCCTACACGTTCCTAAGTTAAGATTGTTCAATGCCAAGTTATGGCAATAGATACATACTACATCCTACACTACATAAGTATTAGTTTAGATGTTACAACCCATTGTTTCAAATTGTTTTTCATAAATTAAGGTCCTATGACCTTACCTTACTTCTCCACCACTTCCCGTCTTCACCTCTCTTCCACTCTTTATCACACCATTTCTACTTCTTTGTTAGGTCACCATATTAGTAACACAAGCATCAAGAGAAGAAATAGAGAAGAGAAGGATCGGTTGAACACTAAACCAAACACACGAATATAAATGAAGAAAGGTTTATGCTTAGGTGAAATAGAAAAGTGAACAACCAACCCTCAAGTGAGGGTATTACAAGACTATTTATAGGAGGGAACTAGGGCAACACTCCAAGTTCCCATCCTTTTCTTTATTGGGCTTGGCCTAGGCTTATGGGCCTTCTACATAAGCCTAAGCTTAATAACAAACATAAAGGCCATATTAAGCTAACTATTACATATGAATCACTAACACTTGAATTAAGGTTTAGGAGTGATTCCAACAATCTCCCCCTAAGTGTTGGTGATGAATGAAAGAGTGATAAACATTGTAGGTGCTGATGTAATAGTAGCTTTGACGTCTTCTGACATTCTTCTTTCTTGTGAGAAGAAGTGTCTTGATTTGAACAATCTCCCCAGTGTAGAGAAGTTGTTTCTTTTTAAGTATTCTGATTTGACGTCTTCATTTACTTTGTTCTTTAGTTCTTTGTTCTTTGAAAGTGATAGTATGATGTGGTAATCTGCATCAGGTCTGCTTCGATGCTCCAGTGTCTCCACGTCTTTCTCCAACATGCTCACACGCTCTTTAACATTGGATTACAGTTGATGAAGATCTTTAAGTCTTTAAACTTTGTAGATTCTTTGTTGACGAAGAATCATTCTGACTTTGTGTTGCCTTTGATTATGAGAGAACTTTCATAAGTGATGTTGTTGGTATGAGCATGTGGAGAATCTGCACGATCAGTCCGCTCCAGAGCTTCCATAAGAAGTAAACATAGGAAAGGTTAGTAATAAGCGGATTCCGGCACTTACAAGTTTGAACTTCGAGAGTGTTAACATCATAGTGTGAAAACACAACTCTAATTCTCACAAAGGCAGTTCCTGAATCGAAGTCCCACAAGTGAGATAACACGATGTACCGAAGTACACCTACGGTTCAGATGAGTCGCTGAGGTACACCGAAGCATCACCTCACGACTGTAGACCGTTTGAGACACACTAAGCGTAATCCACGGGGAGTTACCAAAGCGACCTGCTGTCAGGGCTGTATGATATTGACCCTGGCAGGAGTTTCCATTCAATCACTGAGGATCACAGATGTGAACCTCTCATAAATGTTCTCGACAGATTGCTAGGATCTTTGAAGGACTCGATAATGTACCAATGACGTTCTTATTGTTGAACGACAAGTGATGAAATGTCAAGTGTACCTAAGAGATCTTTTGATGAATCTCGTGGCTCTAGACTCAATAGTGCATTTTGGTTTTCCTGAGCGGAGACTAGGGAGAGGTTCTCCTTCTTCAATAACAGCGATCTCTAAGAGAAAGCCGATAGTTTACGTAGGGTTCCCTGTGAGAATGAAACAAGCTTCTGTTGGGAGAAACTTGAGTGACTAAGAAGGTTTAGTGCATGCGTCACTGGGTCCATGGCGACTTTTAATCTTCAATACCGGCGTCACTAAGTGACAACCAGTAGCATATGAATTGAACCCGGTGTCTGCCCTAAGTTGAATAATCTGGAGGGCTATTTCTTTTGACCCTTTTCTTTGCATTTCTTTTTAATTCTTCAACTCCTTCTTTCTCCAATTCTCATTTTCTCCTTTTTATAATCATACCTAAGGACTTCTAATTCTAACTATTTGTAGTGTCCTTGGGTAGATCCCTCCGGCTCTAGTAGATCATAGGACGGTTATTCCTAACCTTAATCACCTTATAACTCCATTCCCATAAAACCATTTTCATGAAAATCTCTCGAAGCGTTTGTGAATGAAAAACATGTTTGAACACTTCAAGAGTTTTAGGTTTTCAGAAATACTCCCCCTCAACATGTGCTTAAGAGTTTTGACAGAAATCTGCACAGTGAGGAAAGAGCGCGCACTTTTTGAATTTATCGACTCAAGATAGACAATTCCTTGCGAGACACTATTACGTTGCATAGTTAAAGAGATACATTGTCAGCTTTTAGGTGACAACTAGCTCTAATAACTACCTTGAAGATGTGGACAACCCCGAGAGCTTGTCAAACCCGTCACAGTTCATATCTATCAAGAGCTTCTTGAATAGGTACAATTTACTTGGATAAGTCTTGGAAGACAAATCTTTTCAATGTAAGACTGTTCAGATCCCGTCAATTCATGGGTTGAAGTCTTTTCACACGAGGATTCAATAGCAGTTTCACAACATATTTCTTATCACATAAATTTCTCCCCCTCAAAAATGGCATATAAAAATGTTATTTTTGAAGAAATGTTGATAATAAATATGACCATTTTGAGTTTTGTGGGAAGATTACACAAAGAACAATTTGTGAACAAAGTTTTTATGTCAAATACTCCCCCTCAACAAGTAATACTAACTTTTGAGGTTTTGAAAACGTAAGGGGAAGTGCTTGTTCTTTTGAGCAAAACCTTGAAAAGTGAAAGGTTTGATAGGTTTTACTCAAAAGTAAGAAGCTTTCGCTCCATTTATAGAATTGTGACACTGAAGCGTACCACATGGTCCTTTCATTACAAGAACAGGTTGTACACTGTTATGTGTGCACAAACCATTGTCAGATAATCAAACAAACAAAATCACAATCAAGAGAGTACCCAATGATTACAGACGATCAGCTACTTTCTAAGGACGTTGGAAAGTCAGAATCGGAAAGTTTGGTCATCCTCCCACATAGCTCTCCAACCGTTGCATCTGATCCCGATGAATCAAACAATCATCAATCCTAGTGATAAATCAACGAACATCCTTGCGATCCTTTGAATTCCATCTCTTAGTCTGAATTATACCCAACTCAATGTCCTTCAATCAATATGACAATCCATCTCGAACCATCTCCAGGGTGGCGTCATAGAACTTAGTGAATTTCATCGAAAGCTATGAAGCAAGTATGATGATTTTCACTTAGGAAGACAAACCCAAACTTTTGTTTATGAATGATTTTGTATTGAGGTTCTTGATTGATTCCGTTGAAGTGTAGAATTTAGGTAAGATTTGACCCCGAGGTGGAGAACTTCAACACGCTCTTTGATTTGAAGCGTATGAAAACAAGGAGTGCAGTAATGTACTTGATCTAAATTTCGGTTGAGGTTCTGGTTGGGGCTCAGGTATGTCGTGATCCTCACCACCAGTGTATGTAAAGTGATCAACGGTTTTCTCCATTGGTGGTGTGGTTTCTGAATCCCTTAGTTGATCAAATGGTGGTGGTTGTGTAGCTTGTTGTGTAGTGGTGATAACATGCTTAACCATTTGTCGAATCGTTGAATGGAGTTGCCTTCTTAACAGATTTTGTTGTTGACATAGGTGTTTCTTATGTTGATGGAGGTGATGATTGAGATGATGATTTGGGTTTGGTGGAAGTGTCAAGAGGTGTTTCAGAAGACTGTTGAGTTTGTGTATTGGATTGTAAACTATGTAGTTGTCTGATTCCTTCTTAAACTTTTCCTTCTCAACTCTAGCAGCTTCTTTTGCCTCTTTTCGAATCATTTCCTCTTCAACCGCCAAATTATCATCATCAAGGACTCTTTCATCCTTATCATGATCGTAATCTCCTTAGTCATATATTTCCACATCTTCACTATGATTTTCTTCTTGCGGATGTTTTAGTTGTTGTTGTGGTTGCTTCATTTCAACAGTTGTGGTGACAGTGACACCCTGATCCTTACCGGGTTGATTAACCGGATCAGATGGGGTAAGATATGTTTGAAATGGATCTTCCATAAGTGGAGGACTACTACTTGACCCTCCTTCCCCCACCGGGTTGATTAACCGGAAAGGTTAAAGCATGGTATTCCATCCTTTTCTGCTTTAATGTCTTATGAAATTTTATTTCCTCTTCCATTGAATCATACTCATCATCAGGATGACTTTGTGAGCATGAGTTTGAATGGATGTTGCAGAAGGATGTCCACAGCAATTCTGCAAGATGATTATGAGCATAAGAAGTTGTTGAAGATGACACGGTGATTGTTCTTGCCAATCGTTTTGTCGTATCCAGTTGGGAATGTGTTTCCCATCAAGAGCTCTGCTGGGGCATTGATGATTGCTTGATTTGCAGCCATTTTGTGATATGAAATACATTAGACAAAAAGACAGACATATGGAAACATAACGTGTTTGTTTTAGTCTGATTTATTATCTAATTCCTTGTTTGATGGTAACATGTTTATGTTAGTTACAAGTCCTAAGTCACATTATTCCAATTGATTGAAGTTGATGTGATAAGTTACGTGAACATGTTAATTTTGAAATTTCAAAGTCCACTTTTTCACTTAACACACAACATATTAACTTTTGTAAGCTTATACGAAACATCAGGTATTTGTGACTTATACCTAACATTTAACAAGTAACATATGCGTACTAGGCCAAAATGTAGTGAACAGTGGGTTATGTGTAACAAGGATCCTTATGCGTAAGAAAGGATCTTATGCGTAGGAGTAAACTAAAGTGTAAGACCAAGCTTAGGCGTAAGAGTTTCTTACGCGTAATACAAGTTCAAAGGCTTCAAGGTTACGCGTAGGGATAAGCTAGATGTTACGCGTACAGTTTACTCGTAAGAGTAAAGCTTATGCGTAACAAGCCTTGTTTACGAATATCTTTCCAAGATACACTTAATCCACTGTAGACCCCTTATGCGTAAGAGCTACGCGTAAGATTTCTCTTAGGCGTAAACTTTACGCATAAAGTATTCCTTAAGCTTAAAGGTTTGAACACCTAAAGATTCTGACATTACGAATAATTAACCTGTTAAATATAAACATGAAAACTTGATTGCAGTTAACTTCAAACATCTTTTAGATCACAAAACAAGCATAAGAACATATCAGATACACATAGAAATACTTAGGCGCAAAATTACTTAAACCCAAAACCCTTAATCTACGCGTAAGAGATATAGCTACCCAAATCAAACAAGAATGTTTCTGGAGTGTCCTAGATGTCATATGAGTGCAAAGGAACAAGATATAACACATTTCCACCACAGAATCAGAAGATTCAAGGGATATGAACCCTAAAAAACCTAAAACTTAAATTCTTACAGTTTAGATGTTTCTGGGCTAATTTAAAGGTTCAAAACATGCATATATACTTATTCTAACACTTTCTTGACCACCTAATAACATATCACAGAATAGAAAAAACCCTAAATGAGCGCAAGAACCCTAGAATTCAAATTAATGAATCTTAAGATTCTGGATGGTTTTGGACGATTGAAACAAGTTTAATAGATACTAAGAAAGGTTTTAACACAACTCATTTCAATCCAAACACTTTTATGCATAAACACCCAGTTCGTTCGAGTGAACAATTTTCCAAAATCAGTTTAAAGAGTTTTAACCGTTGGTTTTGAAAGAATTTTAGAAATCCTTGTTTATCATCTTGATTAAAACAGTTTAGAACTTATAGATTATGAAAAACTTGAACGGATTTAAAAGATTTGATTTAGGCCGTTTGATCTTGGTTGTTTTAGGAGTAAATGATTTTGTTAACATTAATTTGCCAAGTTGACACATTCAGTCCCTCAACCTTAAAGAGGTTCCAAACAAGATCCTTTAACTTCCGTTTAGGTTAGATAGAACACATGTAAGGCAAGAAACTTAACGATACTCCCCCTCGACTTTTGAAATTATGAATTTTGAAGACATTTGAGTCCGAGGAGAGTATTTGACAAGAAACGTATCCACCATTTTAGAAGAAACAACATATTTTAGAAAAACATGGAAGTACAAGGTTTTATGAAACTAAAAAATATTTACTTTCTCCCCCTCAACACTTGTTTGGGAAAAATAGTGAAAGATTTGATAGAACAAAGTGTTGACTGAAGATTTGTACTTGCGATGTTTGAAAGAAATGAGATAGAATAATATTTTTGAATTTCATCAGATTTTATATTTTTGTATTTTGTTTTTGAAAAATATTTACAAAAGATGTTTTGGTGTTTGATTGGTTTTAAGAATGTTTTAAGAGTTCATCCAGTTCCTCTTGAGTCAAACACCGCATACCAATCCGGTGGACCAACTCATTAAACCTAGCAGGAGCTAAGGCTTTGGTGAGGAGATCTGCCAATTGGTATTCAGTACCCATAAAGTATAATTCAACTGTACCCTGTTCCACGTGGTCCTTGATGAAATGATATCGAAGATCGATGTGCTTTGATTTCGAGTGTTGAACAGAGTTGCACGAGATCGCAATAGCACTCCGATTGTCGCACTACATCGGGATTCTGTCAAACACGTAACCATAGTTTTTGAGTTGTGTTCTCATCCAAATGACTTGAGCACAACACGCCGACATGGCTACATATTCTGCTTCTGTTGAGGAGAGCGATGTACAATCCTGCTTCTTCGATTGCCATGACACCAGTTTATCACCAAGAAATTGTAGTGCTCCTGAAGTACTTTTTCGTGAATCTAAGCATCCTGCGTGATCAACGTCTGAAAATGCTATTAGTTCAAAACCAGAATCCTTCGGATACCAGATCCCCAAATTAATGGTTCCCTTGATGTATCGGAGGATTCTTTTAGCCTCTGAGAGGTGGGTTTCAGTTGGTCTTGACTGATAACGGGAGCAAAGATATACGGCAAAAACAATATCAGGTCTGCTAGCTGTTAGATACATGAGAGACCCAATAATACTATGGTATTTTGTAGGGTCAACCAGTTTCCCATGCAAATCAGCGTCCAGCTTCTTGGTATGTGACATTGGTGTGGCATAAGTACCACATGTATTCATTCCAAATTTGTTCAGAATTTCAAAGGCATATTTGGATTGACTCAAGAAAATACCACGGGGTGATTGATGAACTTGCATTCCAGAAAGAATGTGAGTTCACCCATCATTGACATTTCAAAATGTTTTGTCATTAATTTTGCAAAAGCATTTGAGTATTTTAAATGTGTTGACCCAAAAATGATGTCATCCACATAGATTTGAACGATTAAGATGTGAGCCCCGTGATATTGTATGAAAAGTGTGGGATCGACCGAACCTTTGGTGAATTTATTGGCAATGAGGAAGGATGATAACTTATCGTACCACGCCCGAGGAGCTTGTTTGAGACCATACAGAGCTTTGTTCAGTTTGTAGACATGGTTCGGGAACTCGGGATCAACGAATCCTTCTGGCTGGCTGACATAAACCGTTTCTTTCAGTTGTCCATTCAGAAAGGTAGTTTTGACGTCCATCTAAAAGACCGTTATGTTCATATGAGCCGCGAACGCGAGAAAAATCCTAACAGCCTCAAGACGAGCAACTGGAGCAAATGATTCTTCAAAGCCAATACCTTCTTCCTTTCTATAACCCTTAGCCACCAGACGTGACTAGTTTCTGATTACGTTCCCTTCAGCATCCAATTTGTTCTTCCAAATCCATTTGAGACCAATGACGTAGACCCCTGTTGGTCTTTCAACTAGTTCCCATACTTCAAGACGTTTGAATTGGTTGAGTTCTTCTTGCATGGATTCAATCCAGTTGTCTTTTGTCATTGCGTCTTTAATGTTTTTAGGCTCAGTTTGGCAGACAGTGAGTGCATAAATGCAGTGTTCACCATCTGTGTGAAGGCGTTGTCTTGTAACGACTAGTTGATTTGGGTTGCCAATAATGTTCTCAAGAGGATGGTCCTTCATCCAACGATGTGTGGAAGGTTGATGTTGATATACATTATGCAGATTTTGAGGATTCAAATGGTTTGTTGATGATTCTGCGACATCAGGTGCAGCAGTTTCATTGGCAAACGGGTTAAAGAACGCATTTAGATCAAAGTTTGCAGGTGGGGGTACTTCATTAAGAACATCATCAGCTGGTTCAGTGTCGTTGGAAGCAGTTTGTTCAACTGTTTTTGTAGAGTCAACTGGTGGTGCTTCTTCAACAGTAGTTGTTGTAGCAGGTGTATCAGGTATAAGAGTATGATCAGGTTGAGCAGCGGAAACAGCGGATACACCTGGAGCACATTCATCAATGTCATCACTAAACAATGGAGCAAATAGCGTTTCCATTTGTTGACGAGTAAGCTGGGGGCTTAGTTCAGCTGATGATGGGGTTTGAGGGAAGTTTAAACGGTTGTGACCGGGTTCTAAGCTGTTTTGCTAAGAAGCCATTGTGAATATAAACATAGATTGACGAAGTTTCTGAATCAGCTTGCCCCCAAACTGACAACTGTCTTTAGCAGATTTGAAACTTTGATGTAGTAGACATTTCTTCTAACTTTTGAAGTTTTCAGTATGCAGCGGAATTTGTGGAAGAGCAGAAAACCACACAAAGTAAATCTGACTAATTGCGAAAAATCCGTTCGAGGGTAACATGCCAGAAATCAACAAGATCTTCTCACGTATGTAGACGCATCACACAAAACACACCATGAAAGACGAAATGAAACGACTTTTCCCTGAATGTTGTGGTCTTTCGGAATACTAATCACCTGTGAATATGCAATAACTCGATACTAAGACCGTGTGTGAGGCATCATAACATCATATTTGGGTAACTTCACACAAGATCACCCATGAAATTGAGACGATAACACCAAAGTGAGACGTTTGAGCCACAGATCGTCTTATTTCTTCCCCTAATTGAAGAAATTCAAGAAGGCATTGGGTTTTCGCAAAGAAGTATGTAGAAGAACAAGGAAGAAATGACCACCTACACACTCTCTCCCCCTCGATGTTTTCAATGATTCAGAATCATACACCACGTATGTTGATGATGAATTGAAGACAGCAAAACCATGTATAAGGAGACAGCGAAACCATGTATGTTAAATTAATCGAACAAGTGTGAAGTACCATAAATATCTCGAGAGAATCAACTTTTGATAAAACTTCTCTGTTTAATCATTTTGTTGATCATCAGCTGTGTCATTGTTATTGGAAACAGTTTGATCTTCTGTTATCGAATATTCGATTGGAGGTGCAGTTACAGCAACGGTTGTTGTTGTAGATTCAGGTGTATCAGAAATTAGAGTATTATTAGGTTGTGCAGCGGAAACATTCGATACATCTGAAGCACGACTTTAGACAGAATCTTTAACCAGAGGAGCAAGAAATGTTCCCAATTGTTGACGATTAAGTATAATGATGTTGCAGCTAATGGATCATTAAGATTTAGACGGTGAGAAACGGGTCCTACGCTGTATTGCAGTAGAAGCCATTGCTGTTGTACCTGCATAGAAAAAATATGAGGGGGGCAAGAAAGAAGAAACATGGATCCGAAAGTGTAACTGGGTTCCAGATGTTAGAGGCATAACGATGTAGTGTCAATTATCTTCTTGACACCTGAACATGCTATTTTGATGATTTCCTTTCCTACCTCAGGGATGGATGTTGTGGGTTTCACACTTGTTTTGATGCAACTACTTAGTATCTTGCTTGTAGGAATCCACCTAAGACCAACAGTGTTGAAAACTCTACCCGTTGGAATCCATCTATGGTTAGATCTAGGGGATGTTGAATCTTCTTTTGGGAAGAGTCTGCGTCCTATATTGATCCACCTATTAGGTTTCTGACATTTTACGTTTAGATCAACGGGTTTATTTCTAACTGTTTGATTAAACTTAGGTTTTGGTTTGCTACTACAAGCAGTGTTCAGTAATACACCAGGTCGTGAACCTAAGATTCCATCCTTTTGGAGTAGTTCCCTCTTCCTAGCCTTTTCTAGATTAGAGTTCTTGTGCAAGTCATTAGTATCATATGAATATTGAATTTTGATGCTCGGTTTAGACATTGTGTTCGAACTAATCTTAGACGGGCCAGGTGCAACTACTTGTAGAGGTTTAACAGAAACAGATTTAATAGAAACAGGTTTAACAGAGACAGAATCATTTTTCTTAGGCCAAGAATGTGGAGTGACTGGATTTGTCAAATGATTATTCTCAACAACTTGGGAGGCAAACCGTGGTTTTGAAGATTTAGAACGATCAGATTTAAAAGCAGTTGGTTGTCTAACTACTGATTGATTTCTGATTGGTTGAAGAGACGATTTCCCCAAGATTGTTGGTTTTGTGAACTTAGTATCCACACTCTTGCCAGTTAATCTTCTCAGTTTCTTTTGTAAAGCAACATGTGCAAGCTCCTTTGCTTGAATTTGACCCTTTAAATGCTCATTTTCTTTTACTAATGTATCCACACGATTACTTTGTTCATTAGAATACTGACCATTGTGTTCTGAAGAAAAAGATTTGTTTTGTAATTTAAGTTCAAGAGAGATGCAATGTGCCTCTAGTTTTGAAAAATCTTTATGAAACTGAGCAATGGTCTTTTTGAGAAGAATGATTTCAGATTCAAGAGTTTGATTTGACGTTTCAGTTGAATTGTTAACAAGTAAGGGCTCAGACATGAGAAAGTTGTCTGGACATTGTGTAACACACTGGTCAACCTCTCCTTCATTACTGAATTCAGGGTGATCAGTATGTTGTGTCGCATTTGCATTCAGAATATGATCAACAGTAGATAGTACCTCAACCATTTGTTCTTTGTCAAAGTTTGGCTCTGTGTCATAGATGGGTAAGATATCTTCCTCAACCATTTGTTCTTCATCAAAGTTGGGCTCGGTGTCATAGTTAAGTATGATATCTTCTCCAGATCTGCTGTTGTCATCCTGCTTTTCCAATGCAACAACCTCATTGTCCGCATTACCGACAGATGCAATAATCACAACATTCTCTATATCCCTTTGAGCATTCCTTCCATGTACATCAACTCTTTCACCTTGCACGACTGCAGGGTTTCGGGAATTTGATGATGTATGACGTTTGGAATTGTTAAACATTGAGTTCAACTTCTCTTTTAGAACAATAAATCCTTCTTGCAATTCCACAAATGCCTTTTCTTCTTAAGAATCATCAGTAGCAAGGTTTGGTGATGAAGGTTTTAAGCAGTAGATGGAAGAAGATGAAGTCATCATACTTGAAAGGCCGATATAGTGATTATCAAAATTTCCCTCCAAAAATAATTTTGAAAAATTTTGTCTCCCAAAATTTGAAATTCACTATAAAATTCAATTCTAAGGTTGAAAGAAAAATTTGAGTTATGACAATTTTGACGCCAAATTTGACCCGAAAAATTCGAATTTGGGCCCAAAAATTTGAATTTTTGACCAAAATTTTCACAGTTAAACCAAAATTTGAATCTCGCGTAAAAATTGAACGTTTAGTCTCCCCTAAAAATTAAATTTTACTCAAAATTTCCAAAAATTTGATTTTTTTTTTGATAACTTGTGTTGATGATGGATCTTTGTAGTCGAATGAAACTTTGTTTGTTGAACAAGTCCTTAAGCGTAGAAAACCAGCTTATGCGTAGAAAGAACCTTACGCGTAGAAAGAACCTTACGCGTAGTAAGAGCTTACGCGTAAAAACACCACCTTACGCGTAACAATGAGACTTACGCGTAAGAATAGCTTACGCGTAGACTTGGTGAAACCTTAGCTTATGCGTAAACCAAAGAGTTATTAGTAAGAACCTTATGCGTAATATTTTCTTAGGCGTAAGACTTTCTTATGCGTAGAAAATGCTTACGCGTAAGATGTTTACTCGTAAGCTTTTATGCTTATGCGTAAAACTAGGGTTTTAACCCAAAAATCCTTTACACTATCACAGTGTAAAAGATATCCTAAGTCGAAGTGTTTTCAGGCTTATCCAAGCAAGAAAAACACTGAGTAAGCCAAGAAACTGAAGATCAAGCCAAGGAAATCTTAAGCGTAAGTTTAGGGTTTCTTTACGTGTAGAAAAATACCAAAAACTGATTTTATGCCCAAAAGTGTTTAGAAAATTGATTTTAATGATGAAATAGCTTCAATATCACCAAAATAACAAGAAAGTTTAAAACTTGATGATCCAAAACTCTTTTTCACCTTACGAGTAGAAAGAGGTACACGAATGAAATCAAGCTCAAAAACACTTCTACACACGTAAAGTTTCAAACTTTTTGCCAAAAACTTAAACTTTAACACCAAATAACCTTTAAAGTACAAGAATCTTGGATTAAAAAGTGTAAAAATTGAGTTTTTAAGTGTGAGAAAGGTTGAAAACGAGAAACCTTACGAGTAGACAAAAAACAAACCGTTTCACCCAACTAGATGGCGAATGATACCACTGTTAGGTCACCATATTAGTAACACAAGCATCAAGAGAAGAAATAGAGAAGAGAAGGATCGGTTGAACACTAAACCAAACACACGTATATAAATGAAGAAAGGTTTATGCTTAGGTGAAATAGAAAAGTGAACAACCAACCCTCAAGTGAGGGTATTACAAGACTATTTATAGGAGGGAACTAGGGCAACACTCCAAGTTCCCATCCTTTTCCTTATTGGGCTTGGCCTAGGCTTATGGGCCTTCTACATAAGCCTAAGCTTAATAACAAACATAAAGGCAATATTAAGCTAACTATTACATATGAATCACTAACACTTGAATTAAGGTTTAGGAGTGATTCCAACATTCTTTTTCTTCAAGAAGTTGGCGAAGCACTTGAAGATTCCCTTGGTTTGTTGCCATTCGGGTGATGCGCTAGGAACGTCCTACAATTGGTTGATGTAATCCAAAGGGTCAAGATCGGTATTTCCGAGTGGGTTGCTACTACCTTCACCTTCTCTTTGCCTCTCCCTTTCATCCGAGGAATCCGTGGGTGGGTGAGGCATTTTGCCTTCCACCATGAACCTTGTAGTTCTACCCTCGGTCAATAACACCATAACTTTGTTGCAAAAGCTATGATCATAGGATTGTGGAAAAGGATCTAATGCAAAGATGAATTTAGCAAGACGGGTTAGGAGCATTGCGTACGGGAGCACCATTTTGTCCATGCTTCTTACACTTTCCATTCTTTTAATCATGTAGTAAGCAAGGTTGAAGCGAGTCTCGGTCACTAGACAATAGATCATGAAGCTTAGACATGCGTTGGGGTGATCCTTGTTTCCTACTAGGCACAACACATTCTCCCTTACCACATTTTTCCATTTCCTATACAATGCGTACATCTCGGAGAGCTTCATTTGGAAAGGATCCCTATAGATCACTTTCGAATTCCTAGTGACCCTTTATGGGGATGCTCTTGGAATGAACACGGTGTCCCTTACCGTGGTTGATTTCGGGATTAACATGTTATAGATTTCATGATGATCAACCATAGCATGTATCTCTTCCAAAGACCACTCATTAGAATACATACACACACCTTGATATGGAACCCCTACTATTCTTCCAAACTCCACAAGCGAAATAGTGTACTCATGCTCATTTATGATGAAGACAATTGAGATGGACCCATCATCATTTCTAACTATCCTCATTGTCTTGTAGAACTCGAGTACAAAAACCGGGCAAATTTGTTCGTTTATGTCCAATAAACAATCAAACCCAATAGCTCCTAAAACTTCTCTTATGTCGGTATTGGCGAGAAATGATGGTTCCACTACTCGACCTTCGTGAAAGAGTCTCTTTTTGAGCATTTTAAAAGCTTTCCTATCCTCGGGGCTAAGTCCATCTTTTCTATGGTACATTGGTATGTAATGAGCGGTATCTTGGTAGTCTTGGTGTCGGTTGCTTGGCATGATTATTCCTAAACAACATAACCACAATGTGGTGTTAATTTTGAATAGTAACCTAGAGGGTTTGATTACAATTTTGCTAAAATCATTTTTATTGAATTCATGAAATGAGTTTAATTTGTATTAACAATGTTGATTCTTTGATTTGGATTATCTTAGAAAACAACGTGGTAACAAATTATCATAAACCCATTTGAACCCAACTTCTAAAAATGAAGAAATTGTAATCCTAGTAATCAAGGAATCAAATTAACAATGTAGTGAAGATTATACTTACACAAGTGATTGTTGTGCTTGAGAGAAATGATCAAATTGCTCCTTTGAACAGTAGTTGTGTTCTTGTTCGTGAGTCTTTGAGGGGAAAATAATTGTGGAACATCCAGAGTAATCATTACTAACTTATGCTATCTTCTGTTGCACGGATCCCGCGGATCCCTCTCATTTAGGATCCGGCTAGTGTAAACGCAGGGATCCGGCATGACAGCAAAAATCAGCTTAAGCATTCCTTGATAACTTTGGTTTGGAAGTTCTAAAAGCTCCTAGAGTTTGATGTTTAAGCTCAATTACTTGTTATTTGAGTTTTTGACGGTTTAGTACTAATCCTGATAGACGTGGTTCCCTTTTTAAGAATTAGTCACAATTCTTGGAAGGTTTATCAAAGATTATGATAAAATCCAATTTTATCATAATATAAGAAGTTTCACACGTAAATTTATTGACATAGATGGAGTGTCAATAATTCTTTTGTGATGGATAATGATTAAGGCTATCGAATAACCAAGATATCATTATTACAAGTTGGTAGTGTAGTCTATACAAATCAATCGAAGAATACTATTCTTGATGATGACTTTAATATAGATAACTACTTAAGTAATTACTAATAGATATTAATTATGCAACTAAGATTTTAACAATAATAAAAACAAAAGTAAATTATTAACGATCATACCTTTGCTAAATATTCTTTTTAAGAAAAGAAGTATTTAGATGAAATGCTTTGTGATCTTCTTGGAATCTCCAGATTCATGTGTAAGAAGAACAATACTAAACATTCTTTTTGCGAAAAGAAATATTTAGATAGATTCTTCATGATCTTCTTGGTAAGCCCAAGTCCAAGTATGGAGAATACTTAACAAGGAAAATGTTAGAACATTCTATCATTGTCCAACAATAAACATAATAATGATTTTTAAAACATGACTTGAAAAATCCTTCTTTTTAGTTTTTAAACATACACGGATCGTATCAAGTTTTTAAAGTAGAACATACTCTAAGAAACTTGGTAACGAAACTCTGATGCCAATTGTGGAAAACTAGAAGGGGGGGTTGAATAGTTTTACCAATTTAAAACTTCCTTTAAAATATTTAGATAAACTTATGTCAATCTATTTAGGTGTGTATGTTGGACGTTAATAGATAGATATATAAAAGTGTAATGAAAGGTAAAGGGTAAAAAGCACATAACCACGACACGAGTATTTATAGTGGTTCGGCTACAAGGACACCTTCCTTGCCCTACTCCACTCCCCGAGTCACCTACTTGAGAGTTCGTAATCACTACACGACACCAATCTCCTTATGGCGGAGAAGCCTTCACAACGTCGCCTACTCTTTTTCCGATACTAGGCTAACCACCGGGTTCTTTCACACCAAGGTGAACCACACCTATCACAATATCGCCTACCCTTTATTAGGTACTAGGCTAAGTACCTAGTTCCATTACTATGGAGGAACTACTACCCAACACAGCACAACACCTAATCCCAAGGAGATCCACTCCTTATTACAACACAATCAAGGATATCACCATCCTTAGAAATAAACTAATATTATATGTATAACGATGCACCTCATCGATTATACGACCTAGGCATTCTTCCCTAATGCCACTTGATTAGATTCCTAGGCATCCTTCACTAATGCCTTTGACACAACGCTTGGCACCTTTCACTAATGCCTTCGTCTTGACACCTTTAGCATTCTTCACTAATGCTTTTGACATGGACGTTAAGCACCTTTCACTAATTCTTTCGTCTTGACTCTTTTCGCATCCTTCACTAATGCCTTCAACACAACACATCTACGGAGGAAGAAAGAACTATCAACAAGAGAACCTCAGTTGTCTTGATGATGACGAAGCATGACAACTCATAGACTTGAGCTTGCTCGACTTCAAGAAGTGGTGATCTCACCTTTAAGAGGAACCTATAGAATCACACAAAAACAAAAGACAAACTACATAGAAAGATCCCTTAGGATCAGTTGTTAGAGAGTTACAATACTTGGGGAAAGTATGTGTGTGAGTGGCAAGCCAAAAGGAAGAAATGGCTCACTATTTATAAAGGAGAAATGCTTACTATTCCCTGGATCCCACGGATCCCTCCCACAAGGTATCCGTCTAATGTAATCCTAGGAATCCGTGGGACGCTCCTCTTTGCCCATGGGTATTTTAGTTATGGGACATGGGTCATGGGTTATGGGTTGATCCATGGGTCTTATACTAGATACAATGTATCTTATAATATAAATAAACGTTTTTACGGCTTATTTGTATCTCAAACCATTTACGTATTTTATTTGTTTCGTTAAAATGATTTTACGTCTGTTATCGACAAAACATTAGAAGATCGTAAAATATAAATAAACGTTTTTACGGCTTATTTGTATTAACACTGTCCTCTCGACTTTGACCCCACCTGAAGTAATTGGAAGTAAGTAGACGTAGACATTACTAGCTAGGAGGATTAACTTGGTTAGCACCACTTTTCTCTATTGATTTATCCTTTACCTTTTATTTGCTTTATTCTGCTTTAGTAGTTTAATTAATAAATTCCTTATCGAAACCATTATTAATCTGTGACACCTAGACTTAGTAATAATCCAACACACATAGCTCTTGGGACGACCTCGGCTTTACCGATTACTACACTACACACGACCGAGTACACTGCCCGTTAGTGCATTAGGGTAGACCATAGGTATAACGAGACTTTATAAATATTAAAACCTGGTCAGTAAAACCTGCATTAAGTTTTTGGCGACGCTGCCGGGGAGTTATATTAGGATTAATATTAAGTCTTTCATTTGGTTTTATACTTTTCTCACGATCTTATTTCAAGTTTTCAGATACCATGGAAGTTGTTAACATCGATGACCTCACTCTTGAGGAATATTTGGCGTTGACAAGAGCGGCACAAGGGCCGAGTCTCGTAAGACCGGCAATTGGAACGGATGTCCGTTTCGAAATCAAAGACCAATTTATGAGGGAGCTTCATGCTAACCCTTTTTCAGGAAACAGGGACGAAGATGCATATGAGCACGTTGAAAATGTCCTATATATCGCTAGCCTTTTCAACATTCCGGGCATGTCTCATGATGCTGTTATGCTAAGGGTATTCCCAATGACTCTTACTAGAACTGCCAGAAGATGGATCGAGAGATTGCCCTCCGGGGTAATTAATACTTGGGCTCTACTTAAGAAGAACTTTATTCAGAGATATTGTCCGCCATCGAAGATTTCTAACCAGCTTTTGGAGATCCATAATTTTAAACAAGAAGACGATGAAACATTGTATCAAGCTTGGGATAGATACAACGATCTCCTTTATAAATGTCCTACAAATGATCTGAACAACCAGCAAAAGGTCAACATCTTCTACAAAGGAATCAACGTAACTACAAGGCAAATGCTGGACTATCAAGGACCCATCCCGAACATGACTCCTACTCTTGCTATTGAAGCCATTCAAAAAATGGCTGATCACTCTTAAAAATGGCACGACGGAGGAAGTAAAAGAAACCAAGGCGGAAGTTTTGATGGAATTGCAGCAATAGCCAACAAGCTTGAGAATCTCGGTCGAGATACGCTGAAAATCTGAGAAACTGTTCATGCCATCCAAGTCGGCTACGAAAACTGTGGTGGGGGACATCTGACTAAGAATTGTCCTAAAATTGACAAGGAAGATACGAACGAGGAAGCTAAATATGGAGAGAATAGGCCTTTCTACGGGGATAATCGTAATGGGTATTGTGGAGGACCTTCACCGTATTATGAGCGTAATGAAAGAAGAACTAACCTGGAGGAAATTATTAACAATTACCTTGTGGAAACTACCAAGAGGCAAAAGAAGCAAGAGGAATGGCTGAAAATTTCCAAGATAATACAAACAAGAGCCTTTCTTCCCATGACGTATGTTGGGAATAAAGCTAACAGCTACCACTGATAAGCTATGGATGACACTGCTAAAGATTACACTAGCAGTGGAAACACATTACCACTGCCAGTACATATATTACCACTGCTATTAGGATAATTGTTATGTATCCGTGTATTGATAAGTATAGAAAAGATCTTGTGTATATTCTATATTGTTAGCATTATACTTATCTTGTAAAGGACTCCTTGTTCTATAACTGGAGATCTTAGGTCATTATTTAGAGTACGAAATACTCACGTAAGCTTCAAGGTGTAACCCTAGTGATAAGCAAGATCACTCTTATTATTTCTTAATAATATTGGAGCTTTATGTTAAACTGGTCTTACTTATATTATATCGTATAATCCATCTTCTAAGTATTACTAAGTATATTCCGCGTGCTTATTAATATAACTCAAAGTATCAGTAACACAAGGTGTGTGTTTAGATCCATCAAGTGGTATCAGAGTGAAGGTTTTGATACTTTGATTTAGAAGATCCAAGGAATAAGCTTAACCAACTCACTCTAATCAATGGAGATGGAAAACAACCAGTCCAACTCTGCTCCAAGGCTTCCTAAGCTCAAACTTAATGAGTTTGAGATGTGGAGGATAATGATTGAGCAATACTTTCTCATACAAGACTATGCTCTATGGGAAATCATCTTAACTGGTGATTCCTTCAAGTCTGTAAAGAAGACTGAGAAAGTTGGTAACACAGAAGTTGTAACAGTTTCTGTACCTGAGACTAATGATGAAAGAGAAAAGAAGAAGAATGACCTAAAGGCCAGAAGTTTGTTACTAATGACTCTTCCTAAAGACCAGATCATTGCATTCAGTAAATACACAACAACAAAAGAACTTTTTGAAGAGATCTGCTCAGTGTTTGGTGGTAATGATGCTATAAAGAAGACACAAAAGACATTGTTGAAGAAAAGGTATGAAAACTTCTCTGCTTCAAGTAATGACTCACTTGACAGCATCTTCACCAAACTCCAGAAGATTGTCACACAACTGCTGTGTTTGGCGTTGAGGTAGAAAAGGAAGACCTCAATTTGAAGTTTCTAAGAAGTTTGCCTACTGAGTTTCAAACTAATGTTACAGTCTGGGAAAATAAACCAGAAATTGAAACTATGAAGCTCAATGATCTTTACAACAACTTCAAACTCATTGAATAAAGATTGAAGAAGGCAGGGAAACTTGGTAGAAGCTCTAGCAGCTTAGCATTGTTGTCAACCTCTGTTGACTGTGATGATTCTGAAGATGACTATGATGATGATTTTGCAACTGCTGGTTCTACTGTTTCCACTTGTAATGTTAGTGTTACCACTGCAGGTTCAAAGAAGAAGGTTGCTGGTATTGGAGATCCTACCTTTTATGATTTTATCTCCACTCAAGTTAATGGCTCTATATTAACTCATGAAGACATAGAGCAAATTGATGAAGACGGCTTGGAGGAGATGGACATAAAATGGCAAATAGCTCTCCTTAGCATGAGGGCTAGGAAATTATACAAGAAGACTGGAAAACTAATACACATCAATGGTGGTGAAGCTGCAGGGTTCGATAAAAAGAAAGTAGAGTGTTTCAACTGTCACAAGTTAGGGCATTTTGCTAGAGAATGCAGAAGACCAAAGAAGCAGGACAACATGTCTACTTGGTACAAGGAAAAGAAAGAACCAATTGTGGAAGAACCAAAGGCAATGCTGGCAATTGATGGTGTAAGCTATGATTGGAGTTTCATGGCTGATGAACAAGAGGAACAACCTTCAGATGCTTCTCTTGTGTCTACAGAACATGCTCTCATGGCTTTCTCTGACTCTGAGGTACAAACTTTTGAAAGTTGTTCTAAAACATGTAGGGCTTCTAGAGAATGTGAAAGGCTTAATGAATCTTTTGAAAACCAAAGAACAGAGTTTTTTGCTGCTAATTATGCTGTGACAAATCTTAGAAGAGGCATATCTGTATTAGAGAAACAACTAGAGCATTATAGAGAAAATGAGTCAAAATATAATGATGATATGATTGTTCTTAGAAGAGAGTTAGATCATAAGACAGCAGTGAATGAGGCACTAAAAGAAGAGTTTGAAAAACTTAAAAAGATAAATGAGAATGTCAATTTATCTGTTGACACCTGTTATTATCAGTCTAAGTCAATTGATAAAATTTGGAATGCTCAAATTACTAGTAAAGATAAGTCTGGTATGGGATACAATACTGCTCCTCCACCACTAAGGGGTGTTCCATCACCTCCTGGCATAGATTTAGCTAATACAGGCCTAGAAGATTTTCAGGAACCTATTCGTGAATATGGTCCTCTCAAATTTGTGACAAGTGAGGAAGAGGTTAAGCATGAACCTGATGTTTTTGAAAGTGCAAGTGACTCATTTGTTGTAGATGAGAATGTTAAAAAGAATGTAGAGACTTCTATCCCAAAAGTTGTTAATACTATTACAGAGGAACCTAGGAAACACGTTAATAAGCCTAGATCAACTGTAAGGTATGCTGAGATGTATAGAAATAAGTCATCAGCTCCTAGGGGTAACCAGAGGAGTTGGAATCATGTAAAATCTCAACAACTAGGTAGTGATTTTGTGATGTACAATAAAGCATGTTATATCTGTGGTAGCTTTAATCATTTACATGCTAATTGTGACTATCATGTTTGGAGAAGGGAAGTCCATGGGAATAAAAGGGTGGAGTCAAACAGGTTTCAAAATTATATACACCCTAATTCTTAAATCAAAATGATCCCAAGAGCAGTTCAACTAAGAAGTGGTCTTAAAACTTTTGCCACTGTTAACACTGCTCACCCTAAATCACCTGTTACAAGTGCAAAACTCAAAACAACTTTTGCAAAATTTGCACAAACAGGGAAAAGGTATTTTTCTGATAAAAGGGTTAACTATAACCAATAGTAGGTACCAAAATCTAAACCAGCAGTTACCACTGCTCATTCAAAAGTTCCCACTGCAAGGGTTGTAAACAAGACCAGGGGTAACATGGGAAATGCTGTGAAGGCCTTAGCAAGTTGGGAATGGAAACCTAAAGGAATTACCTCTACAACCAATCCCAATGGTGTATCAATGACCTTTGATAGATTTAACTATATTGATACACGAGGCAAATCCAAGTCAATCATGGCTTGGGTCCCCAAAGGAAACTAACTCCTTGCTTATATGTGCAGGAACATCCAAGGATAAAAAAATCAGATCGAGGCTACACAGATAGTGGATGTTCAAGGCACATGACTGGCAAGAAGTCCTATCTCTCAAATTTTGAACATTATGATGGACAGTATGTCAGCTTTGGAGGTGGAGTTAATGGAAAAGTTGCTGGTAAAGGGGTCATCAAAACTGGTAACTTGGACTTTGAACCTGTGTACTATGTAAAAGAGCTTAAGTATAATCTTTTTAGTGTGTCACAAATGTGTGACAAGAAAAACAATGTTCTTTTTACTAAAGATATGTGTTTTGTTCTCTCTAAAGATTTTAAGATGCCTGATGAAAGTCAGATTCTTCTTAAGATTCCTAGAAAAGGCAACTTATATAGCTTTGATATGAACAACATTGTTGCTAAAGATGATTATGCTTGCTTGCTTGCAAAGGCCACAGTGGATGAATCCATGTTATGGCATAGAAGACTTGGTCATGTTAATTTCAAAACCATTAATAAGATTGTCAAAGATGGTTTGGTAAGAGGCTTACCTTAGAAAAGATTTGAAAATGATCAAACCTGTGTGGCTTGTCTTAAAGGCAAACAATACAGAGCTTCTTGCAGGTCAAAGTTGGTTAACTCTATTACTCACCCACTTCACATGTTACATATGGACTTGTTTGGTCCTACATCTGTGAGCAACTTAAATCTTAAGAAGTATTGTCTTGTTGTGACTGACGATTTTAGCAGGTTTACATGGGTTTTCTTTCTAAGGACTAAGGATGAAACAACTGGCATCCTTAAGATCTTCATCACAGAAGTTGAAAACCAATATGATATGAAAGTTAAAATCATTATGTGCGACAATGGGACAGAATTTAAGAATAGAGTTATGGATGATTTTTGCAGAGATAAAGGTATTAAAAGAGAATTTAGTGTTGCTAGAACTCCTCAACAAAATGGTGTTGCTGAGAGGAGAAATAGGAAACTTATAGAGGCTGCTAGAACCATGTTGGCTGATTCAAAATTGCCAATCACTTTTTGGGCAGAAGCAGTTAACACTGCATGCTATGTGCAAAACAGGGTTTTAGTAGTGAAAACAAAGAAGAAGACACCTTATGAGTTATTTAGAGGTAGACCCCCTATCATGGACTTCATGAGACCATTTGGATGTCATGTCTCTATTCTCCATACCATAGATTATCTGTCAAATTTGAAGAAAAGTCTGATGAAGGGTATTTTGTTGGGTATTTCATGGTTAGTAAAGCTTTCAGAGTATTCAAGAACCCAAAAGATTGACTAAAATCTGCATGTTGAGTTCCTGGAAAACAAAGTGAATGTCAAAGGAGCTGGTCCAGAAAGGCTGTTTGATCTTGATACTCTAACTCATACTATGAACTATGTACCTACCCCTACAGGTACATCTTCTTATGATTTTTCAGGTTTAGAAGAGTTTCTTGATGATGATGAACCAAGCAAGGATCAAGCTGATGATCAAGATGAATTCAGTTTGCCACTTTGGGACTATGCACATAATGATGATATTCCAAAGACTGGAGATGCTCAACCTTCTAATGATTCTGGAAAGGAAGGAGATAACAACATGAACACTGAAAATCCTGAAAGCAGTGGAAATTCAGATTCCACTGCTAGGCCAGATGTTTCCACTGCAACACTAGAAGTGGAAATTACAACTCCAGTTACAGAGGAAGCTCAAGCCAATGATGTTGAAATCTCAAATATGCCAAGTGAGATTGCAGTTCCTTAGACTCCCCATACTTCAATTCATAAATCACATCCTCTTGAAAATGTGATTGGGGATGTCCATTCACTAGTAAAGACTAGAAGACAAACAAAATTGCCTGATATTCATGGATTTATTAGTGAAATCTATGAATCTAAGAATCATGAAGGCAAGAATGAATGTCTTTTCATGTGTTTTCTGTCACAAATGGAGCCAAAGAATGTATACAAGGCACTTGAAGATGAAAGTTGGGTGGAAGCAATGCAAGAAGAGTTTCTCAAGTTTAAGCTTCAAAAGGTTTGGGTGCTTTGCGATTTACCTCATGGCAAGAAGGTAATAGGTACGAAATCGGTATTCAGAAACAAGAAGGATGAGAGAGGAATTGTTATCAGAAACAAGGCTAGGCTTGTAGCTCAAGGATACACTCAGGAGGAGGGTATTGACTATGAAGAAGTGTTTTCCCCAGTTGCAAGAATTGAAGCAATCATGCTTTTCTTAGCCTATGCATCCTTTATGGGCTTTAAAGTCTATCAAATGGATGTAAAAAGTGTTTTTCTATATGGGGCAGATTGATGAGGAGGTATATGTTTCACAACCTCCAGGCTTTGAAGACCCTGAATATCCAAACAAAGTGTACAGGGTGGTTAAAGCATTGTGTAACACCCCAACCCGACAAGGTTAAAGATATCGCAAATACGGTTTCATATCAGAACTTTAAATACTATACAATAGCGAAAGCCTTTACAAAATATTCAAAAAGAAAACATAAATAGCTAAACTTCAAAATAAATCTAAGATCTCTATGGTCAAATATTGCTCTCAGCTCTACTCTCAACCCAGATCAGCTATCCCATAATCTCATCTTGAATACCTAACAACCTGCCGCAGGAAAAGAAAATGCGGCTGAGCTTACAAAGCCCAGTGAACAGATATAACGAAACAAAAGCTAAACAAAACAAATATACAAATAACAAAATCGTGACGAAATGAAATTACTGAATCAGTTAGGATTCTGCGAAAGCACAAATATACATAAATCCAAAAGACACACATAACAGTTTAAACACCTCATAGCCCATTAATGACACAAATGCAAACACTTCAGAATAACCAGACACTTAACATATCAAGACAATAGATTACATATAAACCAAACGAAAAGTCTAAAGACTAACGGAAACAATTCCTAGAAAATAATCCTGGCATTCATACAAATCAATTAATCAACATTTAACACACTTAAATCAATATTGTAGCAGCGGAAATAACGGTCAAATCATGGCAGTCTCACATACAGATAGAAAACACAGTAGGCATACAATAACTAAATAGACAAAGACATAACATAGCCATTAGCAATTATCAGAACATATATCACACGCTAAACCAGTTTCCAGATCAAATCTTAACATCAGCATAGTTTAAACATGGCAGATCAAATCATAAACAGATGGATACGCTAACATATAGACCGAGTTCGCCAGATTAACGGAACAATTGCAGTTATCAACTTTCAGGATACTTACTTTCACATTAGCACATTCATCTCACAGATCAACGAATTCACATAAACGATAAACTAGCATAACATCAGATGATAACATACGAATCATATTCAAACACATTATCATTTACTAGCATAATAGACGGTAGTCACATAATCATACCAAAGCATAAACACATATATTAACATATAATAAGCCTAGCACATAATCATAACACTGGAACATACCGAATCAAAATAAGAATACTTAACATAGAAATAACATATTAGGATCTAGTTAAACTACCACGAGTCCAGAACATATCATATCAGAAACATCATAATTATATAGAAATAATCTCAGAAATAATTCGGAGTAGCTAGCTCCCAGAGTTTTATGAAGACGCGTATTGCACACGACATCAGTCACCAGACAAATCATATCGGATAACAGATCAGATCTAGGATGCATCCATACGCCCCACAAACATATATTGGTAATATAATATAACTTGAACTCATAACAGATAACAGATAAGGGACGTGGCAGAACTTCACTCTACTGCCCTAGAGTCATGTCAGAAGTGCATCACTGACACGGACATGGAACCCCCATGACTAGTTATTATTTTGACTCGGGTGTCAAACTATCTTAGGTCAAACAGATTTTTATAAATGACACAGATCATACTCAACACAAAGTCACAGATAACATATTAGATAGCTCATATAAGGTTCATATTCAGATATTCAGAAGTAGAAATTTATACCACAATCACAAATCATACATTCATATCTAGAAGTTCATAATTAAACTTAGTGAGGTTCAATAAATATGCATATCAGAGTCTTCATAACACAAGTTCAAAACAGATATTGCATGGTTCAATAAAACAGAAGTTCAGATAAGCAACAGATCACAAAATCAGAAAAGGGTTCATAGCAATGGCATCGGAAACCCTAATGAGTAAAATAGGAAAGCTAACGAAAAGAACGTCATAAGGAACCTTTACTAAAAAGGTCAGAATATCTGTACCTTAAAGCCGATGAAAGGAAAAGCAACCGAATGAATGAACGTAAAGATATAACGTCGCGTCTCTTTCAACGAATCTACACGGATTATGATTTATTTAATACTTATTAGAAATCATTAAAGTTATAACGGATTCATCGCATTAACATTCTTAGAGTTGTAAGCATATTCTTATTCTTAGTGACGAACGGAAATTACGACATTTTTAGAGTATTAATCATTATTTAGCCAAACTTATGGGTTGCAAATGACAAATGGTAACTTAAGGGTTTAATATGACAAATATCTTATTTGAGGGCTTATATGATCGTCATTCAAAGTATAAGGTTTATAAATGTCAAAAACGGATTTTAGGACTCTCTTTCAAATAGTTTACACAAGCCTTCTTAACTTACCTGATTAATCAAGACTCACACGTAACATTGTTCGAACGCAACTTAAATGAGACCATGCATGCAATACTTCCAATTCCTGACTTAGTTCCTTACATACAATCATAACTCACACACGTTTACATCATGCTTAGTACTAGCTCATTATACTCTTAATCATTAGTTATTAATGACTCCAAGACTTACCATTCTCACATGAAATAACGAATTTACACACTTAGTTTTTAACCCTAATCGACTTCCTATTTATATTCTAGGGTTTTCGTTATGCATGTTCTTTACTTAGCTAACACACGTTTACAACTTTCACATGGTTCGGCTATACCTATTTTTAGGCTAATAATTGTTTTACACAAACCCTAGCTCTTCTACATACAATACATATCCACGTTTGCATATTTTTACCTTGGCTGATTCATGATCCATGTGGTTCGGTTATATATATAGGTTCAACATACTTTATAACCGGTTCATACAATACGTACTACATAACATGTTCTCTAATACTTATAAGGTTCAATTCATTATGTTATAGTTTTTATTTTCATACGGCTCGACCAAAAAGAACACAAGATTCGACTAGACAAAACATGATACAATATGTATTAACGTAAGGTGTTATCAAAGGAAGACGAGAAAACATGTTATACCTTAGCTCTTGGGAACAAAACTCGACACCAAGGGGGAGTTAGGCTTCGGCCGAATAGGAAGAAAAGAGAGAAAAGCAAAACTAGGGTTTCAATTTGAGGTTAAGTGATTGTATTTATAGTTGTACAAATAAGTTAGGCTTTAGATGGGGTGGGTTTCGGCTTGGGTCCAACCGAACAAACAATCCACGCCCTTTTGGGCTCTCGGTGTCTTGATCCAACCGAACACAAACACACGCCCATCTTGGCTCAACAAGAAACGAAATAAAGCCCAAACGATTTAGCGAGACGTTTAACTTTCGTCGTACAATGTCGATCACGTACACATGTTAGTTAAGTTTTTAATTATCCGTAAGTTAGGTTTTAATTTCGTTAAACGAACGTTATTATATTTTACGCATTTTATAATTGTTTACGGTGAGGTAAATTAGTCTTTTGATATGTTTTATATTTTCAGGGTTTTACAATTCTCCCCTTCTAAAAAGAAATTTTCGTCCTCGAAATTGGACAAGACGGAACAGGACAGCAAACCAATGCGGATTTCAGAGTTTCGAGGAATTAAAATGAACACGGAACTCATCTCAGAACAAACGGATTTTTGTCAGAATCTACAAACTCATACTTTCCAGAAATCAAAACAATAATCAAATACTTACAACAGACTATCCTATATTCATCAAGTAATGGCAGATAACGGATGAGATGCAGAAAATCAAACGACAAATTCTAACTTATCAGATATCTAATGATGAGATCAATCATATGCATAGACGGAACTAATCCTAATTGTCTCACTAGTTGCAGATAATCAAACTAAAATGATCTAATGTTCCTCAAACACTTCACGAAAAATCCTAGGACCACAATAAGGGTACACGGAGGCGTACACATTTAGAGCAAACATAGCAATCCATAGTTTACACAAATCATAACAATTTCGGATTCCAAGCGTACAAAACTTATACGTAACAGATATCGACGAAAATCTCACAATTAGGTACAAAATTCCAATCAAACATGAGGAGTGACAAATAACAGATACAAGTCAAAGTCCAATCACGTATCAACCACAGGCATTTCCCCCAGACGTCATATAATTTCAATAAGCTCAAGTTATATGATCTCGGTATTATCACGTTGATCAGGCGTCATAATACTTGCATCACATAACAACTTCTTATTGTCATCATATTCTGTCCCGGGTCATGGCAAACCACATAACCAGAATCACAACAAAACATATCACATACAGATAACATATAGATAGCAAGTAACCTACTATAACAGACCAGATTCACATGAGTATACCATCATCATGGTCATACTTTATTTCAAGCTGTGATTAAGTAACATCATTAAGAAAACAAATCGCAGACGAAACTTATGAGGACTAACGGAAACTTAATGAATCTATCAGAAAGGAACAACAAAAAGGAACTATACTTCCAAAATTTTGTTTTATTCCCACTAATCAAACAAAATTGCAGAATTGTCATAAGATGAACTTCCAAAACAAAACTTAATAATCCAAGATTCAATCATCTAAATGAAAACAAAAGGACCTAAACTCAAAATCCAATGTCAGAAATTTCTCATAAAGAGGACAACTAATCAGGAGTGCACATTTCTATTCTTGTACTGGATTAAACCTACTAGAAGCCGTAGTCTCTAAATCCGAGTCCACCTCATATTCTTCCTCATCTTCTTCTTCTTCCTCTTCTTCCTCACTTATCCATCCGTTCTTATTTCCTTCGCGCTGCGGTAATAAGCGGCTAGCAAAGTCACTTCTCTGATTCCTCTCTTCCTCTTCCGGCACACGGTCCACGAAAGCATACAAATCGCGACTCCTAGTCCAACCTACTCCTCCATCTTCAAGGAACTCGGGACATCTATCATGATACCTAGTGGTGAAACCTTGGTTGTCAACAACTTTAGTTTCGTACTCCTTTACTACTTTTCCGTCTACGTCCTTTAAGGTCAGCTTCTCCTCAATTGTGCATGGCCACATACTAGCCGGAACTCGTATCCTCCTGTTGGTCCGCTTCACTCTACCAAACCTCTTGCAGCCTTTAGCAGTAACAACGGTCCATCTCACCCTCTCCTTAGGTTGTCTAGCTGGTCCTTGTTTGCTCCTATCAGGTGAATTTGAACGAAGAGGGATCACCATCTAAAAGAATAACCAACTATTAGCAAAGTCTAAGTACGATAGTGGACGCAAAGAAAGTACGCAGAAGGGAAATCCTAAATCTACCCAATCCTCACAGGTCATAGCCTAAGCTCTAAGGGTCCTAAAACCTAGAGCTCTGATACCATAATTGTAACACCCCAACCCGACAAGGGTAAAGATATCGCAAATACGGTTTCATATCAGAACTTTAAATGCTATACAATAGCGAAAGCCTTTACAAAATATTCAAAAAGAAAACATAAATAGCTAAACTTCAAAATAAATCTAAGATCTCTATGGTCAAATCTTGCTCTCAGCTCTACTCTCAACCCAGATCAGCTATCCCATAATCTCATCTTGAATACCTAACAACCTGCCGTAGGAAAAGAAAATGCGGCTGAGCTTACAAAGCCCAGTGAACAGATATAACGAAACAAAAGCTAAACAAAACAAATATACAAATAACGAAATCGCGACGAAATGAAATTACTGAATCAGTTAGGATTCTGCGGAAGCACAAATATACATAAATCCAAAAGACACACATAACAGTTTAAACACCTCATAGCCCATTAATGACACAAATGCAAACACTTCAGAATAACCAGACACTTAACATATCAAGACAATAGATTACATATAAACCAAACGAAAAGTCTAAAGACTAACGGAAACAATTCCTAGAAAATAATCCTGGCATTCATACAAATCAATTAATCAACATTTAACACACTTAAATCAATATTGTAGCAGCGGAAATAGCGGTCAAATCAAGGCAGTCTCACATACAGATAGAAAACACAGTAGGCATACAATAACTAAATAGACAAAGACATAACATAGCCATTAGCAATTATCAGAACATATATCACACGCTAAACCAGTTTCCAGATCAAATCTTAACATCAGCATAGTTTAAACATGGCAGATCAAATCATAAACAGATGGATACCCTAACATATAGACAGAGTTCGCCAGATTAACGAAACAATTGTACTTATCAACTTTCAGGATACTTACTTTCACATTAGCACATTCATCTCACAGATCAACGAATTCACATAAACGATAAACTAGCATAACATCAGATGATAACATACGAATCATATTCAAACACATTATCATTTACTAGCATAATAGACGGTAGTCACATAATCATACCAAAGCATAAACACATATATTAACATATAATATGCCTAGCACATAATCATAACACTGGAACATACCGAATCAAAATCAGAATACTTAACATAGAAATAACAGATTAGGATCTAGTTAAACTACCACGAGTCCAGAACATATCTTATCAGAAACATCATATTTATATAGAAATAATCTCAGAAATAATTCGGAGTAGCTAGCTCCCAGAGTTTTATGAAGACGCGTATTGCACACGACATCATTCACCAGACAAATCATATCGGATAACAGATCAGATCTAGGATGCATCCATACGCCCCACAAACATATATTGGTAATATAATATAACTTGAACTCATAACAGATAACAGATAAGGGACGTGGCAGAACTTCACTCTACTGCCCTAGAGTCATGTCAGAAGTGCATCACTGACACGGACATGGAACCCCCATGACTAGTTATTATTTTGACTTGGGTGTCAAACTATCTTAGGTCAAATAGATTTTTATAAATGACACAGATCATACACAACACAAAGTCACAGATAACATATTAGATAGCTCATATAAGGTTCATATTCAGATATTCAGAAGTAGAAGTTTATACCACAATCACAAATCATACATTCATATCTAGAAGTTCATAATTAAACTTAGTGAGGTTCAATAAATATGCATATCAGAGTCTTCATAACACAAGTTCAAAACAGATATTGCATGGTTCAATAAAACAGAAGTTCAGATAAGCAACAGATCACAAAATCAGAAAAGGGTTCATAGCAATGGCATCGGAAACCCTAATGAGTAAAATAGGAAAGCTAACGAAAAGAACGTCATAAGGAACCTTTACTAAAAAGGTCAGAATATCTGTACCTTAAAGCCGATGAAAGGAAAAGCAACCGAATGAATGAACGTAAAGATATAACGTCGCGTCTCTTTCAACGAATCTACATGGATTATGATTTATTTAATACTTATTAGAAATCATTAAAGTTATAACGGATTCATCGCATTAACATTCTTAGAGTTGTAAGCATATTCTTATTCTTAGTGACGAACGGAAATTACGACATTTTTAGAGTATTAATCATTATTTAGCCAAACTTATGGGTTGCAAATGACAAATGCTAACTTAAGGGTTTAATATGACAAATATCTTATTTGAGGCCTTATATTATCGTCATTCAAAGTATAGGGTTTATAAATGTCAAAAACGGATTTTAGGACTCTCTTTCAAATAGTTTACACAAGCCTTCTTAACTTACCTGATTAATCAAGACTCACACGTAACATTGTTCGAACGCAACTTAAATGAGACCATGCATGCAATACTTCCAATTCCTGACTTAGTTCCTTACATACAATCATAACTCACACACGTTTACATCATGCTTAGTACTAGCTCATTATACTCTTAATCATTAGTTATTAATGACTCCAAGACTTACCATTCTCACATGAAATAACGAATTTACACACTTAGTTTTTAACCCTAATCGACTTCCTATTTATGTTCTAGGGTTTTCGTTATGCATGTTCTTTACTTAGCTAACACACGTTTACAACTTTCACATGGTTCGGCTATACCTATTTTTAGGCTAATAATTGTTTTACACAAACCCTAGCTCTTCTAAGTACAATACATATCCACGTTTGCATATTTTTACCTTGGCTGATTCATGATCCATGTGGTTCGGTTATATATATAGGTTCGACATACTTTATAACCGGTTCATACAATACGTACTACATAACATGTTCTCTAATACTTATAATGTTCAATTCATTATGTTATAGTTTTTATTTTCATACGGCTCGACCAAAAAGAACACAAGATTCGACTAGACAAAACATGATACAATATGTATTAACGTAAGGTGTTATCAAAGGAAGACGAGAAAACATGTTATACCTTAGCTCTTGGGAACAAAACTCGACACCAAGGGGGAGTTAGGCTTCGGCCGAATAGGAAGAAAAGAGAGAAAAGCAAAACTAGGGTTTCAATTTGAGGTTAAGTGATTGTATTTATAGTTGTACAAATAAGTTAGGCTTTAGATGGGGTGGGTTTCGGCTTGGGTCCAACCGAACAAACAATCCACGCCCTTTTGGGCTCTCGGTGTCTTGATCCAACCGAACACAAACACACGCCCATCTTGGCTCAACAAGAAACGAAATAAGGCCCAAACGATTTAGCGAGACGTTTAACTTTCGTCGTACAATGTCGATCATGTACACATGTTAGTTAAGTTTTTAATTATCCGTAAGTTAGGTTTTAATTTCGTTAAACGAATGTTATTATAGTTTACGCATTTTATAATTGTTTACGGTGAGGTAAATTAGTCTTTTGATATGTTTTATATTTTCAGGGTTTTACACATTGTATGGCTTGCATCAGGCACCAAGAAAATGGTATGAGACCTTAACTACTTATCTTCTTGATAATGGGTTTCATAGAGGCAGAGTGGATCAGACTTTGTCCATCAAGAAAGACAAAAATGATATCTTGCTGGTTCAAGTATATGTTGATGATATCATTTTTGGTTCTACAAAGACATAGATGTGCAAAGAGTTTGAGAAGCTAATGAAAGAAGAGTTCAAGATGAGTTCTATGGGTGAACTCACATTCTTTTTGGGTCTTCAAGTACAACAAAGGCCAGATGGTATTTTCATCAATCAAGATAAATATGTGGCTGAGATACTATGGAAGTTCAAGTTCTCTGATGCAAAGTCATCCAGCATCCCTGCAGACAAGTCTACACATCAACTCTTGAAGGAAAATAGTGGTGAAGCAGTTGATGTGCACATGTACAGATCTATGATTGGTTCTTTGATGTATCTTACATCATCTAGACTAGACATAATGTTTGCAGTATGTGCTTGTACAAGGTTTCAGGTCACTCCCAGGTTCTCACACTTGACTGCTGTGAAGAAGATTTTCAGATATCTTAAAGCATTTCCCAATCTGGGATTATGGTACCCTAGAGAATCACCTCTATAACTGGTTACTTTCTCAGATAGTGATTATGCTGGTGCTAGTTTGGATAGAAAATCTACTACAGGTGGATGCCAATTTCTTGGCAATAGATTGGTGTCTTGGCAGTGCAAGAAACAAACAATGGTTGCAAATTCATCAACTGAGGCAGAGTTTATGGCTGCTGCAAGTTGCTGTGCTCAAGTTCTATGGCTTTAGAATCAACTTTTGGACTATGGGTATAATTTCATGAATACCATCATCCATATTGACAATAGCAGTACCATTTGCATTATTAAGAATCCAGTTCAACACACAAAGACTAAACATATTGAAATTAGACACCATTTTATAAGAGATTGTTATGAGAAAAGGCTAATCCAAGTTGTCAAAATCCATACTGATGACAACTATGCTGATTTATTAACAAAAGGACTTGATGTAGGTAGATTTCAGTACTTGGTAACAGGTATTGGAATGCTAAATCCATAAAAAAAAAAATTGTGTCTAATGGTCTTTGCTGTTGAGAAGAAGTTTTTGGGTACTAAAATTGTTGTATAAGTTTGTATATATTTGCTTGTATTTTTGTTTAACCTTTATGCAGCAAAGCTGGGAGTTGATCATAAAAGGTGTGTAACTGAGACACACAACAAATGGTTATTGATTCATCATGTCTAATCCACATAAGAATCAACTAGTCCAGAGCAAACGACTACTGGTAAAGACTTAACAAATCCGTTTATGGTTGATAGTTTACCAAAAACTATATGGTTATCAACTCACCATATTCTTTATGATTTCGAGTTGGCTAGTCCATAGCAAACGACTCATGGTAAAGACATATCAAATCCGTTGATAGCTGATGGTTTGCTAAAAACTATGATAAAGAGCAGTCCAATTTTCATATGTTTTTCTTTACCACTGCTCTTTGAAAATCTTTGTGAAAACTTACCACTGCTAGTTCACAGTTTCCACTGACAGTGTTATTTTTACCACTGTTGATCTTTGTGAAAACTTACCGTTACAACTGTTGTGTCAATAACAATTTTTTTACTAGCCGTTGAGAGTTAATTGCTTTCCATATATTTATACGGTAAAATTTTTAGAAGGTTATCTACTTTCCTAATTGATATTTATCCTCTAAAGATAAATCTTTTCCTTAGATAATATTTCTTGCGCAAAACTCTTAAATCCTACCACTATATATCTTTCTCTTTCAATTGATGAGTTATTTATTCAATTCTTACTGACATAATATATTTTTCATCAAAAGCTTTTATGGCACCAATCACTTTTGCAGATGAGCACAACCAAGTGGCCTACTTGGAAAAGTCAAACGAGAAGAGTGGCCATGTTTTTCATCAGATTGTGGACTTTCTAAACACTACCGATATAAGGTATGCTTTACTTCTAAATCCCACAATCTATATCTCTCAAATCAAACAGTTTTGGACTTCTGTTAAGGCCATAACCATTGAAAATAGAGATACACATGAAACAGTGGATGCTCTTAGAGCCACTGTGGACGGGGTAACTATTGATGTTACTGAGGCATCCTTGAGGAGAATTCTCCAATTGGATGATCTCAATGGTATCATCACATTACCTATGCCAAAAATTCATACATATCTTTCATCCATGGGGTATGATACCACTGACAAAAAGGCTACTTTAAAAAAGAGTGGTTTCTGTCCTCATTGGAGATTTTTGACACATACTCTTTTACATTGTCTTAGTCCTAAGAAAACATCTTATGAACAATTCAGTTCAACAATGGCTTACCCTTTGGTTTGTCTAGCTACTGATAAGATTTTTAATTGGTCAAATATATTTTTACATGTATGAAAGGCAATGTAAAGAGTTCAACAAAAATTTTGATGTATCCAAGGTTTGTGCAAGCAGTGTTAAATGAATTTCAACTACAACCCCATACAAGAGTTTATAAAATCCATTGCCTTAAGCCTAAAGTTTTTCAAAACATGAAAAAAGATGGCAATAGGATTATTACACCTCTTTTTCCTCAAATGCTTGCAAAGATTTCACAGGTACAAAACTCACCCATAATCACTGTTCCAAACATTGATTACACTCCACCAGTTTCTCACACCTATGAGAGGAGGCACAAACAACCAACTTCTCTCATTACAACATAGCATGTCCCTGATCCTTTTGGTTTAGGAACAAGAAATGGTGGTTCCAGGCTTCACTCTAGTCCAACTAGGGAGGAACCTGAGCCAATGCCCTATGATTCACCTCTCCCAACAGGTCACACAATTGGAAGTGTTGAGGGCAGTGGGCAATCTATGGAATTGATGGACCTATGTACCAAATTAGCAAAGCAGGTTGAATCTCTGGAACAAGACTTGGCACACGTAAAGAAGCAACATGCCAAGGATATTAAACATTTGAAAGAGGAGATTCAGACCTTGAAGGAAGAGTTGCAGGGGCTGAAACAGAAGAGAAAAATTGCAAAGATAGTGATATCATCTCCATCCTCACCTGATGATGGTGATTCAGAAGATTTCAATAAAGATTTGGGAAATTCTCCCAAACAGGGGAGGAAAACATATGCTGAAAACAAGGGGAGGAGAATTGACTTTGGAGATGAAGGTGTTTCAAGTAAAGTTACTGAGGAAGTTGATACTCAAGAAGTTCCTCAACAGCAACTAGAGCAAGAAATTTTCAGTACTGCAACAACTGATTTCATTCCCACTGCTGATCAAGCTATTACCACTGCAGAGGAAGAAATCAAGAAGAAGAAAGGAAAAGCAGTTTTGCAGAGCAAAGAGCAAACAAGAAGGAAGATTTCAAAGAAAGAACAAGCTCAAATTGCTCATGATGCAGAGGTTGCTAGAAAGATCACTGAAGATCAAGTTGCTAATAAGAAAAGACTGGAGGAGATAGAGATTGCAGACTTCATGGAGGCTAAAAGGCTGGGCAGAATGGACACCACTGATCCAATGGATGTAAATCTAATTTCCACTGTTCCACCTACAATATTCAGAGAAATGATTCCAGAGTTTAGCTATGTACCTACAGAACAAGAGATTGAGTTCTTGATTACTAATGATCTAGTGGTCAAGAAGAAGGCAATTGACCTAGTTGCAGACAAGTCTTTAATTGAAGAACAAAGAACAGCACAGTTAAAGGATTCCATTCAGATGAATAATAATCAAGCACTTCAAGATGCTATTGTTTCAGTCAAAAATGGTCAAAAGAAACCAAGACAACCAACCAAGGCACATGTGATTTCAATGATGAAAGATTATTGTTGCAGTGTTGGTGGCTGGAAAAGACATTAATTCAAAGGAATGCCTGATGATAAAGTTGAAGGTATCTACTACAGAGTTAAAAGGCAAGACCAAGATTTTATTCCAATGGACTCTGAAGAAGAAGAAAGAAGGTATGATCCTGATTGAAGAAGAAGATTTTTATCCTGAACCACTGCAAGTCAGACATCCTATTATTGATTGGGAAGTGTTTACTGCTAGCAATTTTGCTCCAACATGGAAGATTACAAGGCTAGGTGGTGAAACTTCATCGTTCATTCAATTTGAAGAACTCATCAAAGCATGTGACAGACATGATCTGGATACTTTGTGGAGATTGGTTCAAGAAAGGTTTGATGCTGAAAATCTCAAAGATATGAAGGAAATGCAGTTATGGATTAATCTAAGAAGGCTATATGAACCAGATACTAATGATGATTTCTGGAAATTATCATGTTCATGTCCTGGTAATAAATGGTTTTATTATGATTCATGTGAAGTTTATCATGTTTCTACATCAGATGGAGTGGATGCATTCATGTTTGCTGAGAAAGAATACCCACTCAGAGCTGGAACTCTCACTGTGATGTTGTGTACAATAATAAGAGTTCATGAAGATAATGAGAAGGTCAGAGCATTGTTACTTAGGCTTCAAGATCAATGTTCAAGAGCTATTCAGGAATTAAGGAGAAAGTGAAGTGTTTGATAGAATTCCCCAAATCCTTACAGAAGATGCAGATTGAAGAAACTTATTGATTTGCAGAGAAATCACAAGTTTAGGGGAGGATTGTTTGGAATAAAGCTAACAGTTACCACTGATAAGCTGTGGAAGACACTGCTAAAGATTACACTAGCAGTGGAAACACATTACCACTGCCAGTACATATATTACCACTGCTATTAGGATAATTGTTATGTATCCGTGTATTGATAAGTATAGAAAAGATCTTGTGTATATTCTATATTGTTAGCATTATACTTATCTTGTAAAGGACTCCTTGTTCTATAAAAGGAGATCCTAGGTCATTGTTTAGAGTATGAAATACTCACGTAAGCTTCAAAGTGTAACCCTAGTGATAAGCAAGATCACTCGTATTATTTCTTAATAATATTGGAGCTTTGTGTTAAACTGTTCTTACTTATATTATATCGTATAATCCATCTTCTAAGTATTACTAAGTATATTCCGCGTGCTTATTAATATAACTCAAAGTATCACTAACACAAGGTGTGTGTTTAGATCCATCAATGTATCACTAAAAAACTTGGAAACTTTAATTGGAAAGCTTGGCAACGAGGTACAGAGAAGAAATGAGGAACAAAAGAACAAATCTACTATATGTAAGGTTGTATTCTCTGATAATGACAAGTCCTCTGATGAGTCTAATACTGATGGCAAAGGTGAGTTACGCCGTAATCACATCTCAGAGTTACGGCGTAACCAGAATTCAAGCAAAGACACGGGTACCAAGGTCGACAACCCTAAAAGGAGAAATCATTGGTGTAAGGCTATTGCAATTGATGATGGGGAATGCTACAGCTTATGGGCCTCGTGTGATCCTCGGAAAACTTGCGATGGGGGAGTTGATAAAGAGAGGGTAAATGATGACATATACATGTGTACTACACTTAACGACGAAGAAAGGTTAGCCAAGTTCTCGATCAATGAAGTGGAAGGACCACCTATCAAGCATTACTGCAAACCCTTACTCATCACAGAAGATGAGATTACTCACGCTTGGCCAACGTGCAACCCTTTTCATGATTATTGCAACGGAGGAGGTAATGTAAAGAACGAAGTTTGGATATGCCCACATGAATCTGGGAGGCATGACGTTGATTTTGGAAATCTATCATTCAAAAATTGGTATTCAGTAAGATTCGGGGATGCAATAATTAATTCGGTTTTGTTTAGAAATCTGGAACTCAAATATGAAAAACATATTCTTCGAGGAAAAACCATTAAGCCCCTCGATGATATTCCTTATGAAAATGACAATGATGAAGGAACTCAAAATCATTGGTGTGAACAAATTAAGACCGCTGACGGAAACATTTGGGCTTCCTGCAACCCTTTTGAGTATGAATGTGACGGGGGAAGCAGCATTGAGAGAGCTGGGGAAGAAGAGATCCTATGGACTTCAACTAATGAATCTGAAAGAACAGAGATGCCTTGGCCAGATGATCTCGGATTCAACGATTGGGTCAGAATCAAATACGGAAAAATTGACGCGTTAACTAAAGAGAAAATCTGGAATGGATGTATGAGTAAAGATCAACCTATCAACGAAATTCCTAAATCAGAAGATGCAACCAAGGACTCGTCTAAGATAGAAAAAGAAGAATGCAAGAAAATACTTGTAGAAAATTCACCTAACGATGACCAACTTAATGATACCGATTCTGAAGACGATGATTTTGATTACCTCGAGTTACAAGGCGAAGACGGTTTCATTGACCCAGATGATGAAGTACACAAGAAAAGAAGATGCAAACTTCTTGGCATCCCGTTTAAGAGACTGCCACCAATTATAGCCGAAAAATATGAGTTTAAGCGATACCATTTGGGACCTGAATAAAAATTTTGCAAAATTCGAAAGATTGAAACCAAAGAATATCTCCGCACTGCCACAAATGTCGGTTGGGTCAGACGTAACTTGATGAAAGATATGGAGGAAGTCGGGGAAGTCCAAAGGCCCTCATAGAAGCCCCGCGGTTCTGAGTCTAACTTAAAGACTCGTAAATAAAGAAAAGTGCTCTTTCGAGAGACAACCCGAATTATCCCTTTCTTTTGTTTTATTTCCATTTCTGTAGGGTTTTGTGTTTTCTAACCATTTTTGCAGGAAACGAGGAAGTAATTGCCGCTGCAGTTTGCTGATCTGACCAGAGTTACGGTGTAACTCATCTATGTGATTATGCCGTAACCAACTTTTTGGCAGCAGAATTCCTGAAGCATTACTAATTACGATGTAATACCATCTCTGTGGTTACGCTGTAACCACTCGATTTGCAGCTTATGCCAGGTTTTGCCAGTTACGGCGTAACTCCCTCAAAAGAGTTACGACATAACCTTCCTCTACTTTAAGTTTTTCATTTTAAAACTAAATAACCTTGTATTAGTATTTTAAATGAACTTTGTGGGTGTGTTCCTTGTAAACCCTCACGAGACTTCACTCGTCCACTTGGGATACCAAGTGGTTTAAAGGCTTGTTGCATATGCTAAATGCAACCGTGATTCCTACGAAAGTGAGTTAGGTTTATTTTTCATTTTTTATTTTTTTTCTTTTTAGAATTATGCTTGTCGGTAGTGTGATTTCAGGGATTGAAGTTTGTTCATGATGCTTATACGAAGCCACGTCTCTTTTTCGTGGGCCTTCTTTCTTTATAGAGCAAATTTCAGGGAAGTTCTCGCTCTAATTCTACTTTTCTCTTCACCTTTATTTAATGCTTAGTACAAAAGGGACTTTGTACAATTCAAGTGGAGGGACGGGAGTAGAATTATCTCTTGAACATTATTTTTCCCTCGTTTTTTTAGTTTATTTTGAAAAATTATGCCATTTTTAAAATTTTTGACATGTTTTTCTTAATTTAATTAGATTAGACCTTAGCCGAGCACATACAACCCTTGATATATTATGGTGAGATTAGCCTTATCCGTTTCCAATATTTTACCCCAAATCCACCAAATTATGAGTGTGTCGGTAGCTTGTAAACTTTAGAACTTGGCCTTTGCATCATTTTGAGACCATAGACGAGGTATGTTGAGTTAGCTCGATGTATTTGGACTTTTCAGTTTTAGAAGGCAATATTATAGGATTATCACTCAAACAGCCTACCATTGTGTGTCTATCGATTAGTCACCTCGACTTCTCGACCCCTATGTGAAACCCTTTTGTTGCACTCACCTTTAGTGCAAGATACCCCTAGATACACCCATCTGAGCCATTCCTTTCATTTTGTTTACCCAATATATTGTTTCGATACACCTATACACCTTAGCCTGCCCTGTAGTCTTTATTTGTGATTGGGAAGTCATCATTTTCCTAAGTTCAAGGTTCAAGTGGAAAGGTTCGAAAATCACGCTTTCATCGACAACATTCTTGAAGATCATTGAAGACCCCCGAATTCCCATTGTTCATCTCAAGTGGGGGGATATTATGTTTAGTTATTATTGTTATGTTGAAAAAAATAGTTGTAAAGTGCAATGTTATAAGCACTATGTTATGAGCTTTATAGATTTAGTATCGAGGAGGCCACCTCGGTCACATTTGAAGATTGGAGTTGGTATTTATGCCAATAGTTGGAGAAAAGGTAGTGTGCCCATCATGACCTTTTTTAATGACACATCTACCTTGTATTTCATGATCCGGTTTCTTGACTTCAAAGCTTGAACTTTGAGCGGACGGTAAGTGGTGATGACTTGGTTATAGATTTAGACTACCTGCTTGTTTTTTATTTTACACGATTTATATATCCCATGTCTTATCCTATCCTTTTAGTCAGGAAGCGTGTCTAGGTGATGCAGCGAGCAATCTTTGGTGTCTTGGCCATGGATTTGGTCATGTATCATTGATTTTGTCCACTTCGCCGTGACATGTTAGTAATGACGAGTCACCCCTTAACCTTTGTCGAGAATTGTTTAGCCCTTAACTCTAGTGGTGGAGATTTGTGTAACCGCCAAGCTTATGATAGAATACATGCTATGACTGTGCGATTGAGTGATCACCCCGAAATTGACACTTAGAATAGTTGAGAGATTTGAGTGTTTTGTTCCCCTTTCGTGAGGTATCCGACTTTGTTTTATTCTAGCATAAGGGATTTGTAAACTTATATTTTCTAGGTTATGGGAGATATCTTTTTAGGAATCTTTCTAATAAGGTCTACTTGAGGGCAAGTAGAGTTCAAGTGGGGGGATATTTGATAACATCAAATAGTCCTGAATATTAAGTGTCAGTTTCCTCCGATAATGCTTGTAATTTATATCATTTATATGGATTTACGCTTGTTTTCCATTGTTTTCCATTGTTTTCCACTTTCAGGTAAATTACGAGCATTGGAGCTAAAGAGACGCGAAATTGTAGAATTATCTAAAGAACTATCATAGTATGCTGATTTTGAAGAAGTTAAGGCGTAACTCATCTCTCACATTACGCCGTAACTATTGCGTGACTCAGAAAACCAACTTATCAGAAGGTTACGGCGTAACTCTTCCCAAAGGATACGACGTAACTATATTAGGTCAAATGAGGTTCCACGCTGCTGATACTTACGCCGTAATTATTTCATCAACTACGGTGTAACAAAGTTTACTGAAGACTACGGCGTAACCACTAATAAGGTTACGCCGTAACTAGCAGACCTAGTGCAAAATACAAAGAAATTGAAGGTTACGGCGTAACTCTTGTAATGGTTACGCCATAACCCAGATCTGGCCTATAAATACCCCATGAATTCCAGCATTTCTGATCATCCCATTCCACACACAACAACCAAAGAACGTGGGAAAAAGCTCAAGGCAGGTCTAGAGGAGCATACGGAGCTGTCTTCAAGGGAGAAATCACTCCCCTACGATAAGCGTTAGCATTTTATATTTTCTTTACTTTCAATTCATGTATTTCGTACCTTTGAATATTGAATTGGTTTGTATGATTAATATGAGCGGCTAAGCACCTCTTGGTGCTGGCCTAGTTATGATTCCTTAATTGTTTTGTTTGCGTTTACATTACTTCCGTACAATTATTTCTAAGTGTATGCATGCATAGTTTGTTGGTAGCCACCCTTGGTTCAGTAGTTTTGAATGGCGGTAGAGGCCAATTGCCTAGGAGATATGACCAACTGACCCTAGGTGAGCGGACTGAGACGGGAAGGGTAAGATATGACCAACTGACGACCCTTTCTACTTGTGCAATTTGACCAACTGATCACCAACCGTTTGGATGAACTTAAGAATTAGGGGGTGAGTATTTAAGTTGCTAATGCCCGGGCACTCACTATTATAAATCTAGCATGTAGCGGTACTTAATGACTTGGCTTAGGGGACCAGGAACAACAGGACTTATGAGGGGACACCTGACTTCTCCGGTGGTGGCATCTTTGCTGATAGGTTAGGGAGAATTGACCAAATGCTGTCCTTTCGACTTTGACCCCACCTGAAGTAATTGGAAGTAAGTAGACGTAGACATTACTAGCTAGGAGGATTAACTAGGTTAGCACCACTCTCCTCTATTGATTTATCCTTTACCTTTTATTTTCTTTATTCTGCTTTAGTAGTTTAATTAATTAATTCCTTATCGAAACCATTATTAATTTGTGATACCTATACTTAGTAATAATCCAACACACATAGCTCTTGGGACGACCTCGACTTTACCGATTACTACACTACACACGACCGGGTACACTACCCGTTAGTGCATTAGGGTAGACCATAGGTATAACGAGACTTTATAAATATTAAAACCTGGTCAGTAAAACGTGCATCACTACCGCTTGAAGAAGGCCCTTTACGGTTTGAAGCAACCTCCAAGGGCATGGTATGATACACTATCAAAGTTTCTCTTGACAAAAGGATTCAGTAAAGGAGCAGTTGATCCCACATTATTCACCAGAAAGTCAGGCAAACACTTAATTCACGTTCAAATTTATGTTGATGACATTATTTTTGCCTCGGCCGACCCTAATGAATGTGACCGATTTTCAAAGGAGATGGGCTGCAAATTTCAAATGTCTATGATGGGACAAATGTCATTTTTCTTGGGATTACAAATTTCACAAAGTCCCGGAGGCATTTTTATTAATCAATCTAAATATGCAAATGAAATTTTAAAGAAATTTGGATTTGATTCTTGTGACCCTGTTGACACTCCCATGGTGGAACGCACAAAATTGGATGAGGACCACTTAGGGATCATGGTTGATCAAACGAAATATTGAAGTATGATTGGATCCCTGATGTAACTCACAGCCAGTAGACCTGATATATTGTTAGTTGTATGCATGTGTGTTATATACCAGGCTAAGCCTACCAAAAACCACCTTGAAGCGGTTAAACGGGTCTTTCGGTATCTCCAAGGAACCATTAACATGGGACTTTAGTATCCGAAGGACACCGATATGTCACTAACAGCATATGCATATGCAGACCATACAGGGTGTCAAGATACACGTCGAAGTACGGCAGGAGGTGCTCAGTTTTTAGGAGATAAGTTAGTAAGCTGGTCTTCAAAAAAACAAATGAGTACGTCTATATCTTCTACAGAGGCTGAATACATAGCAATGTCATCTTGTTGTGCTCAAATCTTACGGATGAGATCCCAATTATCTGACTATGGCTTTGTATTCAACAAAGTTCCTCTGTATTGTGATAACAAAAGTGCCATTGCTCTCTACTGCAACAATGTTCAACACTCAAGAGCAAAGAACATTGATATTCGACATCACTTCATCAGGTAACAAATGGAGAAAGGTGTGGTTGAACTATATTTCGTACGGACTGAATATCAGCTAGCAGACATCTTCACCAAAGCACTTCCTAAAGTTCCCAACTCTCTTCCATTTTCTCTCTCTAAAACCTATTCCATTCGACCCATATGTATGTGTGATTATGTGTTAGTGAAAACCAATATATTACATTTCATGAACCACAATTAATGATTCATCATTATACTATCCTTTTGTTTCAAATACTATTGTTAAATATGGATATGGATCTAAGTCATTCCATAATTTAATTATTATGTTTCTCGTTATATCTGATTGATCAAGATTATCAAAATCATCGGGACATATCCAGATCTCATTTGGGTATGTACGTATAAACATCTGATCAACCCTAAAAGGGGTCCAGTAGTATTATTCTTTAAAAAAAATCGAAGGAACAAATTCTATCTTGACTGCAAGTGTAATCCGTGAATTTCACATCACTTCTGAAAATAGCCCTTATGACCACCAGTTACTAGTAGACTATTTCACAGAAACTGGCTCCACCCTTGCCATTCTGGCTTGTGTCTCAAGTCTAAGGATAAATAAAGTTTATCATTTACATGATTTACTTAATGACAAAGATCCATAAAGTACAATCATGTCAGTTGGGATAGTACGCTATGCAATCTTTTGGATATCATGTGAGTATGGTAGGACCTTCCTTCAATATACAAAATATATTTTAACCAATCCCTAAGATGTGTCTTAATTGAATCATATTCTCATATGATTGATCGACAATGGACATTTAGAATACCATAAGTTATTCATGGAGTTGAACATGCAAATTTATGATACAACTTATTATAAATGAAAACAAACATACTGAGTACTGTAATTCATAAATACCCGTAGTTTTAGAAGAATGTAATTACATATAGCACATAATTGGAGTACAAAGTATTAAAGGCCTAATTTTAAATTTATGATTCAAAAGCTTCTGGAAGAAGACCGACCCTGAGACCATGCTTGTTTACCTCAAATATAATTTGAATTTCAAGTTTTTTCCCATTTTCATTGTTCATCTCCATCTTCCTCATACGTTAATATAGTACGACTATGTCTCTGATGCTATTCAATGCTAGATAAAAAACATATTTTGAATCTTTGTTACTTATCATAAGTTTTTTTTAGTACCGACCACTACTTAAGAGGTGTTTAATTGGTTTATACATCATTTATCCAAATACTAAATAGATCAATGCATGATAATTCTAGTTGATGAATTATGCCTCAAGTCATGATAATCATACTTGTTGACAAGGCATAAATTCAACTAGCTTTGATCTATCAGAATTTTTTGAATACTTATTTCAAGAATTCAATTAGTGAAGTTCTTTGTATGTGTGGATACAAATAACTTGATATTGCTACATAATATTTCATAAGGTGTGTGACAACATCAAACACCTATTTATGACAATCATCTTTTAAACTTCTAAAGTTTAAAGTATTCATATTCTTTAATGTATAATGTAACTATGCTCTTAGTTGAGCACAAGTAGTCCACATGGTCATCATCAAGAATGAAATCATACCATGACTAGTATTGAGTGCCATCTCAATTAAACTAATATCATTATTTTTCACACAACAATATGCTCTTTAAAAAATCCGTAAACAATGAACATTTATTTTGTAATGTTTGGTGCCTTCCTAAACTTAAAGTTTATTTACTATGAAAATTACAAAACAATTATCGTATTGTACATCCATAGAATCTGGGAACAACTCCAAGCAGAGGAATGTAATTCTAAATCCAAACATATTCCATTAGAATATTCATTACACTAGTTATCTAATAAATTTCAGTTAGATATCAATATTGTCAAATCATCTGGCATTCTTGCATACTACAACAATTTCTCTATACAAAATGATGTACATGCTGAATCATTGAGTCAAACATAAGATCTCATTCCTGTTCTATCTTATCAAAAGATATATATCCATTGGGACTTTCTAAAGGATATATCATGTTCTATTAGACTCGTTTATCGCACATGTTTATAATTATAAACATATATTCCAAGGTTATATGTTTTACTTCCTAAATCTTTTAAGTGAAGTTTCATTCCAAGCTAAAACTTAACACTTTAACTTAGATGAAATGTTACTTCCCATATGTTATACAACATACATGATTTAAGAAAATAAACATAATACTCACACTAGCTTTTAGGAATACTCAAGAGTTATGTTAATTTTAATTATAAATCAAAACATGGATTTAATAATTAACATAAGATTCATCTGCTAGATGCATGCATCTATCCATACTTAGATTATTGCAGTTTGTACACTTTCAAAGATTATTTGAACACATAAAACCCCTTTGATTACTTACCATCCTCGCAAAAGTAATCATATAAGGAAAAAATTTTAGATATTCAATTGTCAAATTTCATATTAATGCAAATAAGTATGACACTTATCATCTTTATATATTTAATGTGCCTAGGAAAGAATATTCAATCACAGTTAATTGCTTAAGTATGATTAATAATCTTGTTACAAGACATGCATTAAATATGTATACAATATTTTTCATATGAGCTCTTCACAAAGAATCAAACCACTAGGGTTTTCCTTCTCTTTGAAGAAACTCACCTTCATTCTATAGTCTAACTATTTAAATTAAGATAAACCAAGTTTTCAAATTGATTATCTCTATGGACAACATCTTAATATTCATAGTATGAGTAACTTAATGAATTCAGTAATCAGCAATGCATCATTATGATTAACAAGTTCACTATGATATTGTAACTCATATTCATCAGCCTTGATTTAAAATAAATCAATCAAGTGATTGAAGTATCCTTGCGGATCTATGAATGAGAATCCCTTTATCCGGAGGTTTAACATTTACATGTTTAGCCTCATCATGACATTTACTAGTGTGTTTTAGAAGGTTATGTATTTTGTAATAGTATCTGTAACATATTGGATTTCACAAACACATTAAACCATAACTAATATGGGGCGTACAATATAGGATTTTAGAGAGAGAAAGTTAAGAGGTTTGGGAACTTAGAGAGAGAAAGAAAAATCTTATTATGAGCTCCAACCCTCTACCTTGGGAGGTAGAGGGTATTTATAGTACCTTACATAAAACGCCACCTACGGGCTGTGGATCAGGCATACAGTGGGTAATGACCCGTCCGTCCTCCACTGTGTTACTTAACTAAATACTAACTAACATTAAATAACTACGACTACGAGCTTTCTAACGATTACATATACTTGAGCTGACCGACTCTTTAACAACTGGCTTTTCTAAATCCTAACAATCTCCCCCAAAGGGAGGTTACCTCAAATTACATTGAATAGAAACAGATATTACATTAAGATTTTTCTTGGATTCTTGTTAAAGTTCTTTGCTCAGTAGCCCGTAGTCTTTGATTCTTCATGTTTTGCATGTTTGGTTAATCCAAGTGGAGGTCTTTAACTGATCCACGTGATACTGAGTTTTGAGCCAACTTTGAGATCATCAGCTACAATAAATCTCTGACTTTTCCTTTGTAGTGTTGACATTATGTGAAGTTGTGACATTGGACCGACATGCTCACATTCTGGATCATGATTTCTTCTCATCAGAGTAGTGGAAGCTTTAGTTGATTCATGATATTTGCAGCAGCGTAGCAGAAGCATGGAGTAACAATATCAGAGACGTTGATGCACTTATCATGATTTTTTTAGAAATGAATGTGTTGTGTGAGAATGCGGCTATGGATTGACCTCTCCATTCTGATCAGCTGCAAACATTGGGTGTACCTGCATACAACAGTTAGCAATAAAGCGCACAAAAGTATCTTTGATCACTTTCGTTGAATTGAGGTACACGACCCATGGTTCCTCGTTAATCAGTACAAGTACTGCCTGTGATCAGGTATAATTCCGAAGAGTCTCCTTGACATGGTTTCGCAGCTGCTCTAGCCGTTCTCAAACCGGAACGTCTCAAAGAAGACAACACGGAGTGAATGAACCAGCGAATTGAGATTCACTGATTGATGAAAAGAGATTTGAAAAACAACCGTGTACTGCTCAATATAAAGTGTTTTTGCAATACAACGAAAGTTTTAAGGAAAATCAGTTATCAATCATAAATACCTTTTATTTTGACATATTAATACACAGTCGATGTGCTAGAGAAAAGAATTTTAAGCACAACGACCGGTTTTTCAAAGGTATCCGTCAAACCATTTCTTGGACCGAGGTTGATTGAATAATTAATCGCCCCATTGTTTCAATCCAGTTGTCACAAGTTTGATCTATTGGATAGATCTCACATGCCACCTACCAAGAGCTTGTTTGATGTTGGCTCTAAAAGGTTTTCCATCTTCATTATGAATGTGTTCGCATATCACTCAGATATTCTGGCAATACCACAAGGATAATGCGTAGGAATCTTAAAATATATTCTCTCTTTCCACATTGTGTGAAACAGAGAGTCTTCATTGACAGTGTCCTAATGAGATTTATTGATGATCTCGTGGCTCTAGACTCAATTGTGCACATTTGGTTCCTATGCCGGAGACTAGGGAGAGGGTCTCCTTCTTCAATATCAAGAATCTCTAAGAGAAAGTCGATAGATGTTAGGTCACCATGTTTGTAACACAAGCATCAATATAAGAAGTATAGATAAGATGATCGGATGAACACTACCAAACACACACGTATGAATAAGATAGAAAGGTTATGCGTAAGTGTATTGATAAAATGAACAACCAACCCTCAAGTGAGGGTTTACAAGGATTATTTATAGGGCAAGGAGCTAGAGCAACACTACTAGCATTCTTCCCTTCTTATGGGCTTGGGCCAAGGCTCATGGGCTTTCTACATAAGCCTTGGCATGATAACTAACATAAAAGCCATAATTAAGCTAACTATTACATATTAAATACTAACAATTGAATTCTAGTTTAGGAGTGATTCCAACAATCTCCCCCTAAGTGTTAGTGATTGATGATATAAACGTTGTAGGTGCTGATGTAATAGTAGCTTTGACGTCTTCTGACATTCTTCTTTCTTGTGAGAAGAAGTGCCTTGATTCGAACAATCTCCCCAGTGTAGAGAAATTGTTTCCTTTGAAGTATTCTGCTTTGACGTCATCATATTCTTTGTTCTTTGATCTTTGTTCTTTGTGATGGAAGTGATAGTATGTTGTTGTTATCTGCATCAGGTCTGCTTCGTTGCTCCAGTGTCTCCACGTCTTTCTCCAACATGCTCACATGTTCTTTAACGTTGGATTTCAGTACTGATGTAGTTCTCTTAGTCTTTAAACTTTGTAGATTCTTTGACTTTGACGAATTATCATTTTGACTTTGTGTTGCCTTTCGAGAGAACTTCCATTAGTGATGTTGTAGGTATGAGCATGTGGAGAATATGTACGATCTTTTCCACCCGCAAGCATCCATAAGAAGAAAACATATGACATGGGTTAGAAATAATCCAGCGCTTACAAGTTTGAACTTCGAGAGTGTTAACAGCATAGTGTGAAAACACAACTCTAATTCTCACAAAGGTTGTTCCTGAACTGGAGTCCCACAAGTGAGATAACACGATGTACCGAAGTACACCTACAGTTCAGATGAGCCGCTGAGGTACACCGAAGCATCACCTCATGACTGTAGACCATTTGAGACACACTAAGCGTAATCTACGGGGAGTTACCGAAGTGACCTGCTGTCAGAGCTGTTTGATGTTGACCCTGGCAGGAGTTTCCATTCAATCACTGAGGATCACATGTATGAACCTCTCATAAATGTTCTCGACATATTGCTAAGATCTGTGAAGGACACGATAATATAACACTTGTGTTCTTATTGTTGAACGACAAGCGATGAATTGTCAAGTGTACCTAAGAGGTCTTTTGATGAATCTCGTAGCTTTAGACTCAATAGTGCACTTTGGTTTTCCTGAGCGGAGACTAGGGAGAGGGTCTCCTTCTTCAATACTAGCAATCTCAAAGAGAAAGCCGATAGTTTACGCAGGGTTCCCTGTGAGAATGAAACAAGCTTCTGTTAAGAGAAACTTGAGTGGCTAAGAAGGTTTAGTACATGCGTCACTGGGTCCATGACGACTTTAATATTCAATACCGGCGTCATCACGTGACAACCAGTAGCATATGAATTGAACCCGGTGTCTGCCCTAAGTTGAATAATTTGGAGGGCTATTTCTTTTCACCCTTTTCTTTACTTTTCTTTTTAATTCTTCAACTCCTTCTTTCTCTGATTCTCATTTTCTCTTTTTATAATCATACCTAAGGACTTCTAATTCTAACTGTTGGTGGTATCCTTGGGTAGCTCCCTCCGGCTCTGGCGGATCATAGGACGGTTATTCCTAACCTTAGTCACCTTATAACTCCATGACTAACCTATGTTGCCATAAAACCATTTTTATGAAAAATCTCTCAACGTGGTTATGAGTAAAAACATTTAATACCACTATTAAGAGTTTGAGACTTTGCATAAATACTCCCCCTCCACACGTGCTTAAGTATTTTTACAGAAATCTACACGGTTAGAGAAGAGCGCGCACTTTTTGAATTGATCGACTCAAGATAGACAATCTCCCGTGAGACATGGTTACGTTGCATAGTTAAAGAGTTACATTGTCAGCTTTTAGGTGACAACTAGCTCTAATAACTACCTTGAAGGTGTGGACAAACCTCGAAAGGTTGTCAAACCCGTCAAAGTTCATGTCTATCAAGAGCTTCTCGAATAGGTACAATTTACTTGGATAAGTCTTGGAAGACAAATCTTTTCAATGTATGACTGTTCAGATCCTGTCAATTTATGGGTTGAAGTCTTTTCACACAAGGATTCAAATAGCAATTCGCAACATATTTCTTATCACATAATTTTTCTCCCCCTCAAAAATGGCATATAAATGTTATTTTTAACGAAATTTTGATATCGAATATGACCATTTCGAGTTTTGTGGGAAGATTATCATGAAGAACAATTTTGTGAACAAAGTTAGTAAGCAAATACTCCCCCTCAACAAGTGATATAAACTTTTGAGGTTTTGAAAATCATAAGGGGAAGTACTTGTCCTTTTGAGCAAAACTTTGAAAAATGAAAGTTTTGATAAGTTTTACTCAAAAGTAAGAAGATTTCGCTCCTTTTATAGGATTGTGGCACTGAAGCGTACCACAGGGTCCTTTCATGACATGTACGGGTTGTACACTGTTATGTGTGCACAAGCCATAGTCAGATTAAAAATCACACATCCAAAAGTATGAGAGAAACAAATCAAGGGTTACCAGGAGAATCCGGTAGTCCAGCAATAACTCCAAGAATGCGTTCTGGACGTTGGTAGCCTATGATAGATATGCTGGGACGACCTCCTACAAAACTCTCCAAAGTTCTGAACCGATCCCTTCTGAACAACCTTTCATCAATCCGCGTGATGATTTTCTTCACATCCCTTCTCTCCCTTAAATTCCATCTCTTCAGTGACCCAATGCCTTGTTGTATCGCCTTTAACCAGTAAGCTAACCCATCCCTGACTTTCTTTAGTGTATGATCCCCAAACTTATGAAGATCTTTACACGCCATTAAGCAATTTCAGTGTAGTTCACTACGGTAGACTACTCCAAATGGTTTGCTGATAAGGGTGTACTGAAGAAGATGGCTAATCTCGAGAAGGTCGAGCTGTGGTTTAGTGAGGTTAACACGCGTCTGATACGATTCCACGACAAGTTGTATGTATTCTACACGTTCCTGGATCACTATGCTTTTGATGAAGATTAGCAAGGACTTGATGTATTCACGTTGTATCTCTGTAGAGAAATGTCTCATTCGTCCCTGTACCTTGGCAAGATACAGATCTTCAATGTCGTTGAGAGACAATCTCTGAAAGTCCGCTTCACAGAATTCATAGTCCTCTCCGTCTTGTCTTTTAACCACTATTTTCTTGAGAAATGTGTAGTCCCATTTAGACGAGAGAGTTACATGCTTGATAGCAACGATCCCTTTATCACTTGACACTTCATGCTTTGATGTGAGTACCTGGCAGCTCTTGTAGTAGATTATTCGGCGTTCAGGCCAGTGATGAATCCCATACATTGCATCAAGATCATACTCTTCCACAGTGTCAGAGAACATGTGGGTGGCATCTTCGTTGATTGCTATGTTGTTTGAGTATATTGCTGCCGGGAACGGAAGTGTAAGTGATGTCACGTATTTCTTAGATACATCGCTACCGTGTAGAAGAAATTCCAGGTCTTTGTTGAAGAAGTAGCGGAATGGAATATGTGGTTGATCCGGACTGCCAATTGTGGGTAGAGGTCTAGTCCAATCTGTTTAGTATGGAGCTTTGTCTTTGCGGGTGAAGTCGATGTTAGCTTCGGGATTGAGCCAATCGATGTTATTCAACATGGCTTGTGCAATGTTGTCGAGGTGGTATTCCACTTCAATTGCACTTTCGGAGCTATCTTTGAGCAGTTGGAAGGCATCATTTTTTATTCGCTTGAGCTCAGCCTTCGTCATCTTCTTCACTTTAAATTTTTCTTGTAATAGCTTGACATGCTCCACGGTACGGCCATCTACCATTTCTTGACCTTCTGGTATTCGGGTAGTAGCATCACAAAGTTGATAAAACTAGTCGTATTCAGTGGTTGTATTGTCATCTAGCCATGAGACAACATCAGTCTTAGTCATCTTCATCTTCTTCTTTGGCTTTGATGAGGATGCTGGTTTCTTTGTTGTGTCGGGAGAGGTGGGTTGTTGTTGGGGCTCATGGAACTCTTCATCGTCACCACCAGTGTATTCGAAATGATCACCGGTTTTCTCTGTGGAGGGTGGTAACTCAGAGTCCTGAGGTTTATCAGCAGAAGAGCGTGGAGGGGATCGTCTTTGTGTTGGAGTCCTTTGGGGTGGTGGTGGCATAGAGGAGGATTCAGCAGACTTCTTTGGACGTTTAGGCTCCTTATCCTTATCGTCATTGTCTCTTGGACGCTTAGGCCTTTCAGCTTCTACTCTGCATGCTGTTTTGAGTTGGTATTCTAGCAATGCTTCAAACAGTTTACCTTCGTCAGAAGTAAATGTAGCAGATCGTTTTGACATTTGCGTTACCAGCCTAGAGACCAATTCAGCATCGGAGAACACTATAGGATCAGTTGGGTTGATTGTTACGGTTAGAGGTGTTGATCTTATAGTTTGCTTAGCCAATTGCTTGAGATTCGGATAAAGTTGTCTCTTGAACATCTCTCTTGTCACTCCAGGGACAGTGTCGAGAAGAAACTTGTGAGTATATTCTCTAGCCGTCTTCTCCATTTCCCTTTGGAAATCTCCTTTGAGAAGCTCCTGGATTTGCTCCCTTTCTTTCAACATCTCGTTTATCCTGTTTTGAAGAAAGTTGATCGTGTCAGCTAGTTGATTCAGCTTTTTGTTGATCACGTCTTTCTTTTTGACTTGCTTGATAGCTTTGACAATTTTTGTCTTAGCTCGGGATATCCAAGAGTCAGTTGGTTTCTTTACAGACTTGGATGTGGATCTGGTTGTGCCTTTGGATGGTGGAGGTGAAGAGTGAGAAGATGAATCTGATGATGATGAGACATGAGGAGACTCAGGGTCTTTTGGTGGCTCAGAAGTTTCTTCCTTGGAGCGTGATGGACTATCTAGAAGAAAATCATCATAATCAACTTAGTCATCTTGTCCAGACTTAGCCAATTCTTCAGCCTTAATCCTGGCTTCTTCATCTGCTTGAGCTTGAGCTTCATTATCTGCTTTTTCTTTAGCTGCAACCTCAGCATCTTCATCAGAAATTTTCTCAGTCTTCTCCTTTTCTTGTTCCTCAAAGTCATAAGTGATAGTATCTTCCAGTGGTTGTTGTTGATCGTGGGTGGTGGTACCAGTTCCCTTATCGGGTTGATTAACCGCATCAGGAACTGGTGTAGATAAAGCACCACCACTTGACCCTCCGGGGCCACGAGTTTGTTGTAGTTTAAACTGTTCAGCAACGCGTTGGAGTCTTAAATTCTTCACCTTTTTCCTATAGTCTCTGTCTTCATCCAGTGGCTCTTCGTCCGAGCTTTCCTCTACCTCTGGCTCAGCAACTGGGGTTTTACCTTTATCAGCTTTTGGACTTAGAGGTTTTTCAACAGTCAGTGGGACATCGATGGGAGTTTCTGAGTAGGTAATCTCTTCATCGGTGTCAGTATCCTCTGAGTCCTCGTCCTTTAGTTATGGTTAAGGTGTGAGGATAGGGATAGCAACCTTGGACGGAATTTTCCTTTTGAGAACATGAGTCCTTTTAGGATACTTTCTCGTACTTTCAGTGCTCGTTACACTTCTAGTACTACATCTTCTTGTTTTCCTAGTAGGTGTACCAGAGGATTTGTCATCAAGGAAACCTACTTTGCCTGCTTCAACTGCTACCAGATATCGTTTGTACGAGTAAAGTTCTTTGATATCATCAGTAAGGAGATGATCTGGCAATACTGCACCTTGTTTATTTGTTGTTGAGTCCTTAAATCTGACAGTGAGTGTGGGCTCATACAACACGGAGTGTTGTTTGGGATCATCAAGTCTCAAGGGAATATCAGGATTATACCCTAGAGCTCTTTTGATCAACAGTTTGGTGTATCTGATATACGCGATCTTGGTGCCAGGCCTTTTAAGGTAAGACATCATGTCATCCCATATCAGAGCTTCAACTTCTATGTCTTTCATATTGACCAAAGCCCAAAATATTTGTAGTTCTATGAGCTTGGGATGCTCATGACCACTATCACGTCCGGAAACGGATTTGGCAATCATTATGTAGAGGGTTCTCCATGGCTGGGGAATGTTCTTGAGATCAACAAATGAGTGCTTTGTGATTACCCCGGTAGCTTCATCATAGCCGATGTTGACCATGAACTGGAGAACGACCTCTTCCGTTGGAGTAGCATTGTATTCAGTAGGCTCGATGACAGGAATCAGAAGAATAGCCCTCAAATCTGCTGGCGTGATGGTGACATGTTTATTGTTAAGAGTCACAGTCATGGCACTTTGACCTTTCACCTTTCGTATAGTGTGCCAGAATTGGTGAATGTAGATCTCAGGTATGGTAGCAGAGTTAGTGAGCATGTTCTGATAGGGGTGAGTCTTCAGAATATCCACTGCAATCTGACACGAAGACTCTGAACAAGAGAAGTTTTCAAAATCAACTTTGAGGTTGTTCTTTCCGATCTTCATTGGGTAACCATGAGGGAAGATTTCTTCAACAGTGAGAACATTTGGTACTTCCACATTTTGCATTTGAGCGTCCATGTCGTGATCTGAAAGATATTTAGCCAAAAGAACCAACATATCAAAAGACATTACGTTAGTCAACAGTTGATTTTATTGTCTGTTTATTTAATGTGATATGTCGATGATTGTTACTAGTTCAATGTCACTTGTTAGTCCAATAGTCCAAAGACGTCGTGATAAGTTTCGTGAGTTGATTAACTTTGAGTTTTAAAGTCCAAGTTTTCACTTATTTTCCACAACTTATTAAACATTTAAGCTTATTAGTGACATTTTGGTTTCGTGGCGTTATGATTTATTTATTTACAAGTTTGCACGCGTAACAATTCATAATGTTGGTTAAAACTAGGCTTAGGCGTAGGTTTTGCAAGCTTATGCGTAAACAGGAGTGGTTATACGCGTAAGCATAAGCTTATGCGTAGGATCTTGACTTACGCGTAAGAAATATTACGCATAGGGAAAGAGGGCCTTAGGCGTAAAGCTTACGTGTAAGCGTATATGGAACCTTACACGTAAGGCTTACTCGTAAGAGTGAACCTTATGCGTAGAGGTTACTGTTTATGCATATCCTTCACAGGATACGCGTAGTCCCCATTGTAGAACCTTACGCGTAAAGGTTACGCGTAAGATTTCTCTTACGCATAACATTCTACGCGTAAGGTGATCCTTATGCGTAGATGTACAAGTAACCTTGATTCTGAATTATTCACGCATAGTAACCTGAAATAAATTCATCATATCACCAATATTAACACATACATTCATTCCTTTTCAGTTCTAATCATGAATACTCATTTAAGCAGTTATGCGTAAAAGGACTTATGCGTAAAACTCAAAACCCTAAACCTTCAAGAATTACGACTAAGAGTTTTAGCCATAGGAAATGCACCAAAGTTTTTATGGGTGATCTTAGAGGCCTATAGAGATGTTCTGTATAAGTTTCAACATCAAAGACGCTATGAGTCAAAAATACCCAAAACGTATAAACTTAAACCCTAAAATTTGATTCTCACACAATTGATGTTTCTGGGTAAGTATTAAGCATGGATATAATCAATTCAATATATAAACAACAATTTTCAACCATCAAATTAACCAGAAACACTCACACATGAAAACCCCCAAATCGACTTATGAACCCTATTTTTGGAAAATGGACAAGTCGTGTTTCTGGGTGGATTTGTTTGATAAAAATGGTTTTGGCACATAGTTTAGAACATTTTAACACCATTATATCATAACAAACACACACCTGATGATCTTGTGTTCATATGCTTACGCGTAGAACACGAAAGTCATCCAAACTCAAGATTTAGCCGTTGTATTTGCAAATAAATCGAAACCATTGTTTGTTTGAACACTAAGAATCAAAAACCACTTACAAAGTTAAGATCTAAAGCACGGTATAGAAGTTTGAAGGTTAGGCGTAGGATTTGTTGTTGAGAGTAATAAATGATATGAAAAATTAGGTGAGGTTTTGTTAAAAAATACTTTAAGCTTTTGACAATTTCAGTCCCTCCACCTTAACCATTTACATCCAACGCCCATAACTTCCATTTTGGTTACCAAACGAAAGATATTTGGAAAGAAAGTTGACGACACTCCCCCTCGAATTAAGAAATAATGAAATTTTATAAATTTGAGTCCGAGGAGTGTCAGTAAACCAGAAATGTGACCACCATTATCAAATAAACAACCGGTATGAGGTAACATGCAAGTACAAGGTTTTATGAAACCGAAAAATATTTGCTTTCTCCCCCTCAACACTTGACCGATAAAATACTGAATTTTGAAAGATTAAAGTGTTGACGGAAGATTTGTACTTGCCATGTTAAAAGAAATATAGATAGAAGAATATTTTTGTTGTTTTATCAGATTTTATAATTTTGTATTTTGTTTTTGAAAAATATTTACAAAAGAAGTTTGGTGTTTGACTAGGTTTTTAAGAATGTTGTAAAAGTTCATCCAGTTCCTCTGGAGTCAAACACCGCATACCAATCCGGTGGACCAACTCATTAAACCTAGCAGGAGCTAAGGCTTTGGTGAGAAGATCTGCCAGTTGGTATTCAGTACCCATAAAGTATAATTCAACAGTACCCTTTTCCACGTGCTCCTTGATGAAATGATATCGAAGATCGATGTGCTTTGATTTCGAATGTTGAACAGAGTTACACGAGATCGCAATAGCACTCCGATTGTCGCAGTACATCGGGATTCTGTCAAATACGTAACCATAGTCTTTGAGTTGTGTTCTCATCCAAATGACTTGAGCACAACACGCCGACATGGCTACATATTTTGCTTCTGTTGAGGACAGTGACGTACAATCCTGCTTCTTCGATTACCATGACACCAGTTTATCACCAAGAAATTGTAATGCTCCAGAAGTACTTTTCCGAGAATCTAAGCAGCCTGCGTGATCAGCGTCTGAAAAAGCTATTAGTTCAAAACCAGAATCCTTCGGATACCAGATCCCCAAATAAATGGTTCCCTTGATGTATCGGAGGATTCTTTTAGCCTCGGAGAGGTGGGTTTCAGTTGGTCTCGACTGATAACGGGAGCAAATACATACGGCAAAAACAATATCAGGCCTGCTAGCTGTTAGATACATGAGAGACCCAATAATACTGTGGTATTTGGTAGGGTCCACCAATTTCCCATGTAAATCAGCGTTTAGTTTCTTGGTATGTGCCATTGGTGTGGCATAGGTGTCACAGGTTTGCATTCCAAATTTGTTTAAAAGTTCAAGGGCATATTCGGACTGACTCAAGAAAATACCACGGGGTGATTGATGAACTTGCATTCCAAGAAAGAATGTGAGTTCACCCATCATTGACATTTCAAAATGTTTTGTCATTAGTTTTGCAAAAGCATTTGAGTATTTTAAATGTGTTGACCCAAAAATGATGTCATCCACATAGATTTGAACGATTAAAATATGAGCCCCGTGATATTGTATGAAAAGTGTAGGGTCGACCGAACCTTTAGTGAAATTATTTGCAATGAGGAAGGATGATAACTTATCGTACCACGCCCGAGGAGCTTGTTTGAGACCGTAGAGATCTTTGTTCAGTTTGTATATGTGGTTCGGGAACTCTGAATCAACGAATCCTTCTGGTTGGCTGACATAGACCATTTCTTTCAGTTTACCATTCAGAAAAGCAGTTTTGAAGTCCATCTGAAAGACCGTGATGTTCGTGTGTGCCGCGAACGCTAGAAATATCCGAAAAGCCTCAAGACGAGCAACCGGAATGAATGATTCTTCAAAGTCAATACCCTCTTCTTGTCTATAACCCTTAGCCACCAGACGTGACTTATTTCTGATTACATTCCCTTCTGCATCCAATTTGTTTTTCCAAATCCACTTGAGACCAATGACGTAGACCCCTGTTGGTTTTTCAACCAGTTCCCATACTTCAAGATGTTTAAATTGATTGAGTTCTTCCTGCATGGATTCAATCCAGTTGTCTTTGGTCATTGCGTCTTTATTGTTTTTGGGTTCAGATTGGCAGACAGTGAGTGCATAAATGCAATGTTCACCATCTGTGTGAAGACGTTGTCTCGTTACGACTAGTTGATTCGGGTTACCAATAATATTCTCAAGAGGATGGTCTTTTGTCCAACGATGAGTGGAAGTTTGATGTTGATATACATTATGCACATTGGGAGGATTCAAATGGCTTGTAGATGATTCCGCAACATCAGGTGCAGCAGTTTCATTAGCAAACGGGTTAAAGAACGCATTTAGATCAAAATCTGCAGGTGGGGGTACTTCATTGTTTAGAACATCATCAGCTGGTGCAGTGTCATTGGATGCAGTTTGTTCAACTGTTGTTGTGGTGTCAACTGGTGGTGCTTCTTCAACAGTAGTTGTTGTAGCAGGTGTATCAGGTATTGGAATATGATCAGGTTGAGCAGCAAAAACATTGGATACACCTGGTGCACGTTCATCAATATCATCACTAAACAGAGGAGCAAATAGTTGTTCCATTTGACGTCGAGTTAGTTGTAAACTAGGTTCAGCTGATGATGGGGTTTGGGGGAAGTTTAAACGGTTATGACCGGGTTCCAAGCTGTTATGCTCAGAAGCCATTTCTGTAACTTCATCGAAATTTGCATGAATCGTTTCCATAACCTGCTTTGTACGACGATTCCAGATCCGGAAACCCTTAGAATTTTCACAATATCCTAGAAAGACTCCAATGTCAGCTTTGGCTTTGAGCTTACCAAAGTCATCACGATCATTATTCTGATAACAAAGGGATCCAAATACATGAAAGTGTTTAAGATTCGGTTTATGGTTGTGGATAAGCTCATAAGGTGTTTTGTTGTGGCGCTTGGTAATCATTGAGCGATTCTGAGTATTGCATGCAGTTGACACGGCTTCAGCCCATAAGTAATCCGAAATTTTAGCATTGATTAACATCATTCTTGCGGCTTCCACTAACGTTCGGTTTCGTCTTTCAACAACTCCGTTTTGTTCTGGTGTACGTGCAATAGATGTTTGATGCTCAATTCCCACTTTCTCATAAAATGCACGAAGAGTTTGATTCACAAATTCAGTTCCCTTGTCTGTTCGAATTTGTCTGACGGTGTTCCGAAGCTGAACTTGAATTTTCGTGAGAAAGGTGATGATCATCTGTGGAGCTTGATCTTTACTTCGAATTACTAAGATGTAGCGTTTGTCATTAATCGTTTGCACACGCATCAGACCACACAAATCCATGTGAAGAAGATGAAGCACATGGTGTGAGTTGTGTTCCACCTTTAAAGGAAAATGAGCACGAGTGCTTTTCCCTTGTTCACAGGCTGAGCATAGGTGATCTTTAGAATACCAAAATCTGTGGAGACCTTCAACTAGTTTATATCGAGCAAGGTTGGTTATGGTTTGAAAGTTTAGATGTGAGAGACGACGGTGCCATAGCCAGGATTTTGTAGATGTAGCCTTAGAGAGTAGACAGATGGGAGATGAAGCAATCATGTCTTGTATTGAGATTGTGTAAATACTTGATGTGCGTTGACCAGACATAAGATCGTTTCCTTGTAGATCACGAATGAAACAAGTTTTCTCCCTAAAAGCAACTTCCAAATCTCCATCACAAAATTGACCGACTGAGAAGAGATTGTGACCGAGACCTTCCACATAATAAAATCTGCTAATTTCGATGTTGCCATTGATGTAATCTCCATAGCCCATGATAGCTGCAAAGTGATCATTCCTGAATCTGACAGTGCCAATGAACTTTGCAATAAAGTTTGATAACAGTTTGAGATTGCCTGTCATGTGTCGGTGTTAGGAATTAGAAATTCCATAGTGAAGTATCGGTCACCCCAAATATTATCTAGCATAAGTTAGCTCGTAGACATATCATTAGTTACGTTATTTGTTAGTTTATTAGTTAGTTATTAGCGTAGTTTAGTTTAGTGCAACACCGTAGAGGAAGGACGGGTCTTTACCCACTGTATGCCTGATCCACAGTCCGTTAGGAGGACGTATTGTATGTAACTACAAATACCCTCTACCTCCCAAGGTAGAGGGTTGGACCTTTCATTCTTAATCTAACCTTCTATGTTTTCTTTCACTTTCTCTCTCTAAAAAGGCTCCCATCCCACCTTTTCTCTCTAAACTCTTAAACCATACGCCCCATTTATAATGTTATGATGTGTTTGTGAAATCCAATATGTTACAAATGGTATCAGAGCCATGGTTTGATCATCTCTCTCACATATCCTTGGATTTCTAGTGGTTTTAGATGGTTTTTGAGTTTGAAAAAGTTTAGTGGTTTTTGCATCATTTGGATCATTTCTTGTGTTAAAGTTTGAATTTTGGGTGTACTTTTGTGTTTAGAATCATTGTAAGTGCTTGGGTTTTGATTTGGAAAGCTTGAATCACTGTGGTTGGGCTTGTTTTGGATTGAAAAGTGTGTTTTTGAAGTTTTTCTTGCTAGCGACTTGACTCTCGTAGTGTTTTTCTTCGTAGCGACTTGCTTCAGTAATTGTTAGCGAGTTGTAGTGTTAATTGTTAGCGACTTGAGCCTAGTGACTTGTCTATTGAGACAAGCCGACAAACAGTACAAGTGAGTGGATTCTCCACTACGGCTAGCGACTTGGTTAGGTTAGCGACTTGCTTTCAATTTTGTTAGCGACTTGTACTTTGTATTCTCAGCGACTTGGTGTTAGCGACTTGGATCTTAGCGAGTTGTTCTTTAGCAACTTGATTGTGTCTTAGCGACTTGGCATTATAGTGACTTGTGTCTAGCGACTTGGTGCTTAGCGACTTGATTTCATAATTCTTAGCGACTTGGTGCTTAGCGACTTGTCTTGCTAGCAACTTGTTGCCTTTTCCCGACAAAACTTCAAACGGCCATAACTTTTGAACCGTAACTTCGTTTTCAGCGTTCTACCCATCAAAACGACCGTGAGAACGAGGAGAATGGCACGCCGAATAAACTACTAAATCCGCTCCGAAAAGAAGTTATTGAGGTTTTTTATGTTTTTTTACCTAAATTTCTCCGTAAAAACGGGCATAAACCAATCCAAATCTCAACCAAACAACATCTCTGCTAATCCTTCAAACAATCATATGTCCTAACACACAATTGTCTTTCATTGTGTCTATCCATCAGTCATCTTAACACATTCGATTGGTCATTGCTTAACGGTTTGGTCTTGATTTTAGTAAAATCCCGCGAAAGATTCTATTTCTCGGTTTAAATCATAGACTTGTAAAATCCCGTGCATACTACAACATCATGTCTTACACTACTGACCCAGTGATTTCAGAAGTACTTCAATTGTATGATGCTGTGGACAACAATGATTATGTATGCTACACTGAACGGTTAAAGACGTTTGAATTAATCAATGTGGATGTGAGATCTTCATGTTCTAAGTACAATGAGAATGAATTGCACCTGCTAATGCTACAGAATGCCATGCAAAAGGAATGCTGCATTATACCCTATCAACAACTTCACTCTCACCTCATGTTACTTCTACCCACAACAACGGAACGAACATGTGGATCTATGTTCATTGGTGTATATTTTTATTCACTTGTTCAAATCAAAAATGGCAACTTCAGATGCAATTTTTGAGGGGGAGAAGAGTGCATATACTACATGTTTGAATTATGGTCATATGACTCTCCTTCAACTCCTAATGCTTCACTTAATAAGGATAACTGGGATTCATTGTTTGGGATTCATTGTTTCAAGATATGTTTGATGAGTACTTCCAAACTCCAACGAATGTTGATCATCTAGTTTCTGAAGCTCATGCTCCGGTTCCTACTGACTCAATTGGTTCACCATATAAGAAGTACTTCTCAGAATTCTCAAGAAACCTTATCTCTAGTTACTTCACAAGGCGTTGATAATGGCTATCATAATATTGCAGTTGCACTCATGAATAATGATCCGCTCTTTGGTATTCCTTTACCAAATCTTCACGGATTATTGTTCCTCTCAATGTGCACGCTATAAATCAACCACATGAACATTAAGGAAAATGACTACCTCATCCGCTCGAAAACATTATTGGTGAATCTTCCAGATCAATCTCTATATGTATACCTCTAGGAAGAATGCATTGATGTTGAGGAATCATTTGTTCCGGTTCATTCAGTGAGTCAATATACACCCGATTGTATGTTTATTCACGTGTTGGACATTTGACACAAGTTGATTACTTCGGAGTTAATCATTTATCACTTATTTGAGATTGAAGTTGACTTTCACAAAGGCGTGTTCTTATTTGATAACTTGCTCGGGCTTAAGAATTTGAGTTGAAGACTTGGTTTATCTAGTTACCAGCAGTCGGGTGGATGGTTAAAGACCTGGTTAACTATCACTATTAGAAGTTACGTTGTTTTACTCAGTGACACACGCACATGACATTGTGGATAATCGCAAGAGGTGTTAATGTCTCATACGTTGATTGAGTAGTGAGTACTTAAGAGATTTGCTTGGAGCACAAATTCTCGACACCGTTCTTCCATCATTAAGTGCAAGCTTAAGACACAAATGTGGTGAATTCGACTTCAGGTTCAAGATTGGTATATCTGGTTTTCTTCAACAGTGGTCACTTCAAATTGTCTACATATGGGTTGATAAAGATAGTCAAGGAGATTTTCTGTAACAGTTGATTCTCACAGGATTCATTTGAGCTAATTCTTGTTCTTCTCTATTTCAAGAATATTCGGTATGTATAATTTGTTGTTGATTCTGAGGTATCAAAACCAGCAAGGGGGAAGGAGACATACATCTAAATACACAACGAGTACACATGATGAACCTAATACTTCTTCTCTATTGAAGTAATCCCAGGAAAGACAAATGTCATAACCGTAGAGATACTCAGTGTTTACTCATAGCTTCTGGTGTATTATTCCAACTATTTGGGGGAAGGATATATTATTCCAACTATTTGGGGGAAGGATGTATTATTCCAACCATTTGGGGGAAGTGGTCTCTGGATACTTTTGGTATGTGTTATCTCAGCTTTCAGTAGGAAGAAATATGACAAGAATATTTGGAGCGTGAGATGATATTGCTTATCGACATCTTCTATATGGTTTATGGTAGTGCTTCCGGTTATTGCTTCATGTACACAATGTAATGAATATGAGAAGAATATTTGGAGCGTGAGATGATATTGCTTATCGACATCTTCTATATGGTTTATGGTAGTGCTTCCGGTTATTGCTTCATGTACACAATGTAATGAATATGAGAAGAATATTTGGAGCGTGAGATGATATTGCTTATTGACATCTTCTATATGGTTTATGGTAGTGCTTCCGGTTATTGCTTCATGTACACAATGTAATGATGATTCCAATGAGATCGCAACCATCAGGGAAGAGATATGTGTACATCAGGGTCGCACAACATATTCACATGATCGAGCTTAATCAGTTATTCCGGAGTTGACATCCGCAGAGAAGATCAGTAAGTCAACCAGTTACTGTGATGTCGTTGTCTCTACTCTGGTTGGGTACTTGTGTACATTATGGGCTGATTGGTTATATGGAAGATAACGGGAATGCACTTAGTAAAATGAAGATGTTGATATATTGTTACCCTGAATAGACAACTAGTCAATCTCGAAGAGTAATGTGTACATCGGGGACGCACAACAGGTTCATGTGATTGGACCTCATCAGTTATTTCGGATTTGATAACTACTGAGACGATCAATGTTTCAACTTGGTACTTTGGTGTTCTCGTGTTCTTCGAGGTGCTGAGCTTCATTCAATGAGACCATTTTTCATTCATTTCTACCTCTTGGGTAAATGGTCTTTATTCTTAGTTTGTCGATTTGGGGGGAAGCTACCAAAGTCTCACTTTCTGTAGGCTCAAGTTCTGACGACGATTCAAGAGCCTCGAAAGCTTTGGTGGTGAAAGTTTAAGAGATGATGACTTCTATCTTCTACAAAGTGCTATACGATATCCTTATCTCGGTACTCGTATCATCATCTTCTTAAAATATTTCTCTATCGTTGTAAATATTTTTCAAAAAAAGCAAAATACAAAATTATAAAACCTAAAAAACAAAATAGAAAAATATAAAATCAACAAAAGCCCATAAAAATCAGAAAATTGAAAAATTCTAAAAATATGTTTTCTCAAGACATGTCTTCTGGTTTCGATAACATCTACGGTCTTAGAAATGTCATTCAATAATGGCACGGGACTTTAGATGAAGTTCGAGCAGGAGGCGTAAATATTTCTTTTTTATCATGTCTCAAAATATGGCTTACAGTTACTTCAGACTGTAATCCGTGCTTAAAACTATGGTTTGCTATTATTTCAGATAGCAACCCGCTCTTCAAAGAAAGGAAAGTGCTACGCTAAACCAATTTTCAAATATTTCGTGCACTTATCCTAAAACAAAATGAGGAAAGTATGTCGAAGGACTGTTGTTCCTACTCAAATATTTTTCCTTCAAAATTCTTCAGAAAAATATTTGCTTTAACAAAATGGTGGTAAATGAGTTGCTTTAAAAACAATCAGTTTCAGAGTTTTCATAAAATTTGCAAACTCAATCAATGACTTTCGCGCTTTTAATCTTTTATAAAATGAGTCATTGATTGAGGGGGAGAATGTTTTCAAATTTACATCATCTAACGGACTTTCTTTCTCATCCTACGTGCTTATCTGGAAAAATATAATTGCCATGTTGAAGGACTAGGTTTCTAGGATGTGATTTTTAGGATTAGATGATTATAGATTGATGAACACATTATTCCCATAACTTTACATGATCTGATTGATATGTTGAATTGACTTTTATTAGTCGATTGATGTTTGGGTGATGTCGACCACCATATATCTGTATGTGTGTTCTCTAACGTATGCAGGTATATTGGTATATAAGAATGTTCCCGATCCGGATTCCATAATTTAAGAAGATTGGATGCCGAAAGGAAAGGGTAACTATATCTTGGGTTGCCAAATGAAGAAACGGAGCTTAATTGGACTTCTATGGAGAGTTGGCATGGAAAAATGCAATGTAAGAGGTCTCACTGCATCAGCAGATGGTTTTCTTCATCAGCAAATGAAGAAACGAAGCTTAATTTGACCTCAGTTGGCATTAAAATGCAACGTAAGAAGTCTCACTGCATCAGCAGATGGTTTTTCTTCCAAGCCCAACAGCAACAACAGAAGCTTCTCAACCACCTAACGTATCTTTGTGCAGGAAATTTTATACCATTTTTTAAACAATTTTCAAATAATATTGTTTTTGAAAAATGGAAAAATATTGGTTTTGAAAATAAACTGGACAAAATTTTGAAAATCACCGGACTTCATTTTATCAAAACTATAAGTCACTCAATCATCGACTACGGTCATCGATTGAGGGGGAGAGTGATTTAAAATAAATTATTTTCAAACAATATTTCTTCATAAAAGTCCGGATTGTACAAAATAAGTGGTGATCTAAAGATTTAATGTTATGTCATGCTATGATTTTTCTTTAAGAATCAAGATCTTTCAAAATGAAATTTTTTCTGTTCTTGTTTGATTGTGAAATTGTTTTATTTTACTTAAAGATCTCCTAAAAACTATCATACCTGACACTAACAATCTTTAATTTTTGTTATTGGTCCTCATCTGTCATTTTTCGAAATTAAATCTTGCCACGTCTTTCCCCTAAAACTTTTCTAAATGATTTAAATCAATTGGGATCACAAATCTCAATTGGTTTGAAATTTTTGATCGGGGGAGAGATCGTGATTTAAATCTCAAATCTGTTTTAGTCCTTTAAAGGCACTCCTGCCTCCATGTGCCAAACAATTTCAATATATGATGCACATGATTGAGGAGGAGTATTTATCCAAAAACAAGATGAGTATTTAAACTAGGCCACATATTCTCCCATGTTTTTCAAACCTTATTAAATCACTTGGGATCCAAAATCTCAAAGGGTTTGATATTTGTGATCGGGGGAGAATTTGTGATTTAATATGAAATTTGATAAATATGATCGTTTTGATTCAAAGTGCAAGTTCTCTCTAATATGTGCCAAACTCTTTCGTATATCGATGCACATATTGAGGGGGAGTGAATGGTTTCTTAATGGCTTTTGTGATCATGAATGTGCTTCAAAAGAACTCTTTCCTCTATGTGATAAAATGATTTCAAATATCCTATGCACATATTGAGGGGGAGAATTTACCAAGAAAATCAAATGGCTTTTTCGAAGGAAAATGTGATCAAGAAATTATTTCAAATAACTCTTGCCTCCATGTGCTAAACAATTTACAAATCATATGCACATGTTGAGGGGGAGCATTTCTAAATGATCAAAACAATTAAGGTACAAAATGCTTTGATTTTATATCACAAGTACCTTGATTGATTTTCCAAATGATTTTTCAATTGGTTTCAAGAAGGAAAGAACAATAACAAAAGACCGACCATTTTACTTTATGTATGGAGTTATAAGGATGGTGAGGTTAGGTATTCGTTCCCACGATCCCGCCAGAGCCGGAGGGATCTACCCAGGGACAATCCACTAGATAGTGTAGAGTCCTTAGGTATGATGAAAAAAGGAGAAAAGTGAGAAATGGGAAGAGTGCGCACTGAGATAGAGCTAGAACTGGAATAAACCCAACAAGGTTCTAGTAATAAAGTCTTGGTAAGCACTGAAGGGGTTGAAGAATGAAAAAGAATTGAATGTAAAAAAGGGTTAAAAGAAATAGCCCACCAATAATTCAACCTTAGGGCAGTAACCGGGTTCAATACATATGCTACTGGTGGTTACCAAGGTAACGCCGGTATTGAAGACAAGACATCATGGACCCAGTGACGCACTGCACTACAACTTCCCAAGCCACTCAAGTTCCTCTTAAAAGGAATTGTTTCATTCTTACGGGGAACCCACATAATCTATCGAATTCTCTTAGAGATTGTTGATATTGAAGAAGGAGACCCTCTCCCTAGTCTCCCGCATAGAAACCAAAAATGCACTAATTGAGTCTAGAGCCAAGAGATCATCCACAATATCTCGTTAGGACACAAAATTAATGATGACTTGCTGTTTCACACAATGTGGAAACTAAGTATAGATATTAAGAGTCCTACGCATTATCCTTGTGGTATTGCCAGAACATCCGAGTGATATGTAAAAGTATTCACAAAGAAGATGGAAATCCTTCTAGATCCAACATCAAACAAGCTCTTGGTGGGTGACATGTGAGATCTTCTCGTAAGATCAAGCTTGTGACAACTGGATAGAAACGATGGGGAGATTCAATCTTGAATCAACCTTGGTCCAGGAATGGAATTGACGAATACTTTTGGAAAAATCGTTCGATGTGCAAATATTCTTCTCTCTAGCACATCGAATGTGTATTCATGTTTTCAAACACAAAAAGTATCTCTGATTGAAAAAATACTTTTGGAAAAACCGTTTGATGTGTGAATCTCTTCTTTTATCTAGCACATCGAATGTGTACTCTTTTCAAATACAAAAAGTATTTCTACTTGAAAATGGATCTTTCTCATAAAACCTTCGTCGCATTGCAAAACTCTTTCTTCTAAGAAATACGCGATTGTTTTCCAATCATTTTTCATCAATCAGTAAATCTTAATTTGCTGGTTCACTCACTATGTGTTGTCTTCTTTGAGACGTTCCGGTTTGAGAACAGCTAGAACAGTTGTGAAACCCTGTCAAGGAGATTCTTCGGAATGATACCTGAACACAGGCAGTACTTGTACTGATCAACAGGGAACCATGGGCCGTGTACCTCAATTCAACGAAAGTGGACAAAGACATTTTCGTGTGTTTTATTGCTAACTGTTGTTTGCAGGTACATTTGGACGGTTGCAGCTGATCAGAATTGAGGAGTCAATCCAAAGCCGCATGCTCACAGCATCCACACTTAATTGAAGAAATCATGACTTGTGCATATCTACATAACCTGGCTCTGATATTTTATACTATGCTTCTGCTACGCTGCTGTAAATATCATGAACCAGTAAAACTTCCGCTACTCTGATGGAAAGATGTCATGATCCCTATAGTGTGAGCATGTCGGTCCAAAAGTCACAACATCACATGATGGCAACACAATAAAGGGTGATCCAGAGATTTACTGTAGCTGATGATCTCGAATAAAGCTCGAAGATCATCAAAGATGTGGATCAGCTAAAGGCCTCCACTAAAAGTACAAAGTTATCGGACTTTAAAGAATCACTGCTAAAGCACAAAGATGCAGATGTTGAAGAATCAATGTCTACGAGCTCAAGACTGAAGATTAAATAGAATGCTAGGATTCGAAATGTAAAACATGGGGTGACCTCCTTTAGGGGGAGATTGTCAGGAATTAGAAATTCCATAGTGAAGTATCGGTCACCCCAAATATTATCTAGCATAAGTTAGCTCGTAGACATATCGTTAGTTACGTTATTTGTTAGTTTATTAGTTAGTTATTAGCGTAGTTTAGTTTAGTGCAACACCGTGGAGGAAGGACGGGTCTTTACCCACTGTATGCCTGATCCACAGTCCGTTAGGAGGACGTATTGTATGTAACTATAAATACCCTCTACCTCCCAAGGTAGAGGGTTGGACCTTTCATTTCTAATCTAACCTTTTCTCTTTTGTTTACTTTCTCTCTCTAGAAAGGCTCCCATTCTTCTTTCTCTCTCTAAACTCTAAACTATACGCCCCATATTTGTGATTGTTTGTGTGTTTATGAAATCCAATATGTTACAGTCGGGAACATCCGCTATCAACAACCCAGAAGATGATCTGTATCACCTGCATTCAACACAGACGACACAGATGGAATTGAAGTAGATGTGGAACCCGAAGAGTTAGAGGGTTCCGATGCAGATATAGATGAAACACACATGTTCATAATTTTAGGTGTCCATGTAAAGCCAAGTGTATTATGTAACCATTTCTTCCATCTCCAACTAGTCTTTGCTTTAGTCTTAGTGAATGCACTAGGTGGTACTACGATCCTTGGAAGTGATAATGGAGCTATAGGGACATCAATGCTTTTCTTAGAATTTAAAGAGGGCGGTTTACCAAGAACAGACTTAGAAGCTTTAGTGGGCCTAGAGGTATTTCGTTTCTTAGGATTCCGTAAACGAGACAAGATAGTTTTAGCAACACATTTATCAAGACAATCAGAAAGCATACTTTTACGACATATAACACAAGAAGCTTCAGACTTAACATCAAAAGTACTTAAAGGTTCAGCATTCGTTACATCACTTTTTCCATTACATTTGTCAGACGCAATATCTAAAGTGGGAGCAACTTGAGTTTTATTCAAAGTCCTAGGGTGTTCTTCTACTACAGCATTCTTTATTGTTCTTTTCTTACGTTACAACTTCCTATTCTTCCTTGTATTGCTCCTAGGCTGTGAAGTGCAGGCGTTGGGAAAAGAGGCAACTATTCCTGTTTTAGTAGAGGGAAGCACATTAGTTTCTTGTGGTTTGTCATGAGATGTTCTAGAGTCATTTTGAATCTATTTTGGTGCAGTTACATTTGTGTTACTATCCCTATCTTGCTTAAGTTGCACCAACTCTGCCTTTAGATCATGGATTTTGTGTAACAAATCTAGATTTTCAGAACGAGTGAGTCCTTCTCGTCGTAAAACATCTTTGGTATATGCCAGATGATTATCCACATATTTTGACGCTTTAGCGCGAGTCTTTTTGAGTAAATCAAATATGATGCTATATTCCTTTTTTACTTTTGAAATTTCTTGTTCATATTTAGAGATTTGACACTTCAAAGACACATTTTGGTCATCCAGTTGCTCAAGTTTAGGGCAAAGAGTTTTGGTATGCAACTGGTTGATCTTGTTTTGCAAAGCGAGTTCACGATTATTACAATCTTTTTGACACCATTGAAGACGACGTTTTGCGTTTGAAAGTTCGTTTAACAAACGTTCATTTTCATCTTTTAAAAACTTGATTTGTGACACAGTATCAGTATTCTCAACAATTTCAACAGAATCAACAATATCAGCAGAGATATAATGAAATGCATATGCAAAAGAATGTAGTAACACAACATTATGGATATCAGCAGAGATAACATCTTCCAAGAGTCGATCAACATCTTTTCGTAACATTTTCTTTTTACGTTTTGTATTTGAAATTGATGTTTCTGTTTGTTCGAAAACTCTTTTCATAAGTCCAAGCTCCTTGTGAAAATCCCTTTCCCAATAAATAGCACAATTTTTCAAATTTCGGACATGAGGTAAAATTATTTTCTGAAGAATATCTCTTTGTGCACGCGCAAGAGGCGATTGAAAATGTTCAACTTTTATTTCAGAATGAAATTCAATTTCACGTTCTAAAATTTTGATGTCCGAAATGAATGTTTCAAAATATTTTAGAACTTTACATTTTTTGGCTAATGGTTTTATTTCACTGAGTGAAGGTAAAGGACCATTAATTTGTACAGTATTGGAAAGGGGACCCTCAGAAGTAGGTGTGATAACCCAAGGTGTGTTAGAAAAATCCTTTTGTGCAACGAAAGTGATGGCTTTTGAATAGTTAAATGGTTTGTTATAAATAATATTTTCTAATTTTGATCGACTCTCGTCTTCTGCATCTAATTCCTCTTGACGATTATATTCAACAACACTCATAATGGAATCATCGACTCTATGTTCTGTACTGTAAACTTCAGGATTTGGTTTGAATGCTCTGTTTGAAAACTTAGGTTTGTAATCAGCAAGATTCGGTCCATATCCATTTGGATTTGGTTTAAAAGTAAACTTTTGAATCGTTGTGATTGATTCACCATGTTTATAAACAACAGTTTGAAACTCTTTGATTTTGTTTGTAAGTCGACAATTTCCTCAATATAGTCATCTATTTGTTCGTGGAATGCTTTTTGTACTCAGAGAACTGTTTTTGACAAGTTAGCAACTCACACTTGGCTTTTTGAGTTTCCAAGGTAAGAGCGTTAAGTTGTTGTTGATGATCATGTTTCAGTTGTTCTATTTGAGACAACAAAGCATTCTTGGATGCGACTAGATCACGTAGCTGTCATTCTAATGATTTTTTGTTTTGATGAGATTTAGCAAAAGCGACTTCAAAACCTCGTTCACGTTTTTCTTGAGTTTTGAAAACGTTGAGTTGCCTTATTAAGCATTCATTATCCCTAGTTAACAGTGCATTTTTTTCTTTTAATTGCTTGCAAATTTCCAATCGAGATTCTTGGTCTTTAATTAAGGTCATGAGCTCAACTTCTAGATGAGACGAAGGTTCATCTTGTTCAACGTGAGTCTCAACATGATCATTAGTCAGATCCTCAAGTATAACCACGGAGTCAACTTGATTATCAATGGTAACCATAAGGTCATCTTGATCGTCAAATGTAACTACGGGGTCTATTTGATTATCTTCAGAATGAGATGTAGACGGCGCATGTTGAACACTCTGATCCTTGTCGGATGTAGATGTTGGCTGAGATATCAGATCATTAATGAGTAAAGTTTGATCCGGTACCTGAGACAAGCCGTCAGTGTCATACACTGGGCCTGTGTCACTCATGTGGAGAGCTTGCATGTGTGCCATCAACATCACTGCTGCATTAGCCTGCAAGTCCTCCATGTCATCATCAGAATCTGCATCTGCCATGAAGCTATGTTCCTTGTTGGTAAGAGTTCCACCAGCTTCATCCTTGAGAGCCAAGAGTAAAGCCTCTTTGTGATAAGCGCTGCCTCTTGTCCTCAGCTTGGGGCATGCATTAGCCAGATGACCCTTCTCATTACAGTTATAACAACGAAGACCATTAACCCCATTCTGAGCAGTACCCTATTCAACCACTTGAGCCATTTGTTTTTGTGGAGCACCCATGTTATTCCTTCCCATTGTATTAAACCCTTGACCACCGCCCATCTGATGAACATTACCACGATTCTGAACTTCAACATGTCCATTGTTAACAACAGCCTGATTCCTTGTGTTAGATGAGGTACGAATGCGATAGTTAGATTTGTTAGAGTATCGGCCGCAGGCTCTAGCAATCATGACAAACCCTTGTTGCAATGCATTGAAAGCTTCTACATCTTCATTGGATTCACTGTAAAGTGCTTGATCATTGTTGTTGTTGTATGGAACCAATTGATTTTCTTGAGATTGTTGCTTTGATTGATCATATGGTGTGATTGTTGCAGTTGGTTGAGCAGTGGGTTGTGGGGGATTCGTGAGTACATTTTGTGAGGTCGGGAATTGAGGATAACCAGCTTGAGCCCACAATGCTAATTGTTGATTGTCTGGAAGTGAAGGTGAAGCAGGTTGTCCACGGATAGCTCTTTCTCTATCAATTTCTTTTTGGTGGGGCTTCAAATAGTCGTACAACAATCCGTATGAAGCATGATGAAGATTCTTAGCTTGCCGGATGAAAATGACATACTTTTCCCAATCAGGACCAAGACTACTCAGGAACTTAGTGTTGACTGCAATTCTTGGCATGATGATGTTGTGTTTATCCAAGTCATTGATGATGTCTGAGAAGCAATGATGATATGACTCTAATGTCTCTCCGGGTTCAATCATGAAGTGTTCATAAGCCAAGTAGATTTTGGAGTCCATGTCTTCTTGATTGAATGCAGTGCCTTCCATGAGAAGATGAATATGTTCCCACATTGCTTTAGCAGTCTTTTGAGCATCAACACTTCGAAGGATTGGATTGGGTAATCCCAAAAGGATGTAATGCATTGCTAGCTCATTAGCTTCGAAATGTAGAAGTTCATCAGCAGTGAGGTCAGAAAGAGTTGCAATGTTGGTGACATCATCTATTGGTGGAGTAGCATTTGGATCTCCGGGTGTAATGACAGTAGGCATCTGAAATGGACCTTCCATGATTACCTTCTTTAAAAACTTTCCATGAGGCTTCTTTAGATCACAGAACCTAAAGAACCTTATCACCCATTGATCATAGTTTCCGGGAGTGAGCATTGGAGGTCCATCAAGTGATCCTGCCTCATGAATGGATTGTTGGCTACTTAAAGCTTCACACATCTTTGCAAACCAAGACGGTTCCTTCATAGTATTCCTTGATGGATGTTGATTGTAAAAGTTTGTGTAAGGTTGTACTTGAAGACTAGGTTGTGGTTGAACCATTTAGGGTGGAATTGCTCCTTGTTGTGGATAATGTTGTTGGTTAAATTGTTGTTGATAAATTTGTTGTTGTTGATTGAATTGTTGATGTTGTGGATTGAGTTGTTGTTGTTGTTGTTGTTGTTGTTGATTATACGTGTAAGGAAAGTAGTTAGAGTATGGTGGTTGAGACATGTTGAAAACTTGTGTTGTAAAATGGATCTTTGTAGTCGAATGAAACGTTGTTGATGAAGTATCCTTAGGCGTAGAAACCAAGTTTAGGCAAAGTGATACTTAGGCGTAAAAACACCAAACTTACGCGTAAAAGCAATATTTACGCGTAGGATTAGCTTACGCGTAAGAATTAAGAAACACTAAGATTAGGCGTAAACTGAAAGTTAGACGTATAAAACTTATGCGTAAGATTAGCTTATGCGTAAGACACTGCTTAGGCATAAGAAAATGCTTAGGCGTAAAGAGTTCTACGCGTAAGTGGTAGCTTATGCGTAAAATTAGGGTTTTGCCCAAAAATCCTTTACACTAATCTCAGTGCAAAAGATATCCAAATTAGAAGTGTTTTTAGGCTTATCCAAGCAAGAAAACACTGAGTAAACCAAGAAAACTGAAGATCAAGCCACGGATAGCTTACGCGTAACTTTAGGGTTTTGTTACGCGTAAAACTTAACCAAAACGTATTTTTAGCCCAAAGAGTTTCTAAACCAGATTTTTGTGATGAAACAGCTTCAATATCACCAAAATAACACAAAAGTGTGAAACTTGATGATCCAAAACTTGTACACACGTTACGCGTAGAAATGAACACACGTTTGAAATCAAGCTTAAAACCAATGAAATACACGTAAAGTTTGAAACTTTTTGCCAAAAACTAAAATTTTAACACCTAAAAACCTTGAAAGTACAAAAATCCTGGATAGTAAAGTGTAAAAAATGAGTTTTTATGCGTGAGAAAGTTTGTAAACCGTATGTTACGCGTAAAACCAAAACTTCAAAAACAAAACCTTTTCACCCAACTATTTGGCGATTGATACCACTGTTAGGTCACCATGTTTGTAACACAAGCATCAATATAAGAAGTATAGATAAGATGATCGGATGAACACTACCAAACACACACGTATGAATAAGATAGAAAGGTTATGCGTAAGTGTATTGATAAAATGAATAACCAACCATCAAGTGAGGGTTTACAAGGATTATTTATAGGGCAAGGAGCTAGGGAAACACTACTAGCATTCTTCCCTTCTTATGGGCTTGGGCCAAGGCTCATGGGCTTTCTACATAAGCCTTGGCATGATAACTAACATAAAAGCCATAATTAAGCTAACTATTACGTATTAAATACTAACACTTGAATTCTAGTTTAGGAGTGATTCCAACAATAGATAATGTGGGTTCCCCGTGAGAATGAAACAAGTCCTTTTAAGAGGAGCTTGAGTAGCTTCGGAAGTTGTAGTGCAGTGCGTCACTGGGTCCATGACGTCTTGTCTTCAATACCGGTGTTACCTTACTAACAACCAGTAGCATATGTATTGAACCCAGTTTATGCCCTAAGGTTGAATTATTGGAGGGCTATTTATTTTCACCCTTTTTCACATTTATTTCTTTTTCATTCTTCAACCCCTTTAGTGCTTACCGAGACTTCATAACTAGAATCTTGTTGGGTTTATTCCAATTCTAGCTTTGTCTTAGTCCGCACTCTTCCCATTTCTCACTTTTCTCCTTTTTTTCATCATACCTAAGGACTTCTATACTATCTAGTGGATTGTCCCTGGGTAGATCCCTCTGGCTCTGGCGGGATTGTAGGAACGAATACCTAACCTAACCATCCTTATATCTCCATACATAAAGTAAATTTGGTCGGTCTCTTTGGTATTGTTCTTCTGCCATTGGAACCAATTGAAAACCATTTGAAAATCAATCCAGGTACTTGTGATATATTATCAAATTATTTTGTACCTGAATTGTTTTTGATATTTCAGAAAAAGCTCCCCCTCAACATGTGCATCGTATATTTGAAATCGTTTTGGCACATGGAGGCAAGAGGAAGAATTCACTTCTTTGATTAACATTTTCTAAAAATATCTACATCACCTTTCCGATCAACATTCGTGTTTCAAATAATGTTAAAGATATTCTTTGGGAAAGGATGTGGTTTTCAAAAGGTTGCTCCCCCTCAATATGTGCATCGAGATTCAAAAGTGTTTTGCACATATTAGGGAAAACTTGCACTTAGAGATAAATCAATCACGTTTCAATCCTTTTCGGTTTGATATAGATGCTCCCCCTTAACATGTGCATGGGAAAATTTGAAATCGTTTGGCACATGTAGGGAGGAGAGCTTGCAAGTCACTTACAAACCATTTGTCGAATTATCAGTTTAAATCCAATTTAAATCACAAATTCTCCCCCGATCACAATTTTTAAGTCATTTGAGATTTGTGATCTCTTTAGATTTAAATTGTTTTTGAAAGCTTTTGAGGAGAATTGTGACTTGCTTATGAAAACATTTAACCGATAAGGATCAAATCTGAGACTTTAAACTCCAATTATTAAACATGCTTGAGTAACTTTTGAAAACATGACATTAGCCTTGGTCAGAACCAATTGTATGACAAATAACCTTTTGATTTAATTGAAATCATTTTCCCCTTTAATCAATGACATATATTGTTGATTGAGAGATAGAGATTTTGACAAATGACAAGTCCTGATGATTTTCAAAAAAAATTGAGTCCGAGTTATTTTACAAAGCTATTTAGTTTTTATTAGTTAACAAATATTTTTCAGAAGAATTTATAGAAGGAAAAATATTTGTGAAGGAAATATTTGTCTTTTTGGCGACAAACATTTGTTTTTAGAATCAGAGCATGAGATTTGAAAAATGAGATAAAGCATGGCTCTGTTCTTTCTTTTTAAAACCGGGGTATAGTCTGAAATGACTATAAATCTTTGTTTTTCATTCTCTCAAAATGTTTTTTTTTTTTTTTTTTTTTTAAATAATTTATGTACATTCGAACTTCATCTAAAGACCCGTGTCACTCTTAGAGTGACAACACAAAGACCGTAGATGAAATCGAATAACAAAAAAAATAGAAAAAATATTTTTAAGTTTTGGCAAAGATTTTCCGATTTTTATGGATTTTTTGAAATTTTATATTTTTCTATTTTCTTTTTGAGGGTTTTATAATTTTGTATTTTGTTTTTAGAATAAATATTTACAAGAGATGGATGAAGAATAGCTTTTACTCCTCGTCTTCCTCTTGAAGACGTTTGAGTGTTTCCGATTGTAGACTTTTTAAACCAAGTCGTGGAAGGATAAACTCAAAACGTTCTCTAGGAAGAGCTTTGGTGAAGATGTCTGCCAACTGATATTCATTTCTCACGAAGTATAGCTCAACCACACCTTTTTCAACTTGTTCCCGAATGAAATGATGTCGAATGTCGATATGCTTTGCTCTTGAATGTTGAACGTTGTTACATAAGAGAGCAATGGCACTCTTGTTATCACAGTACTGAGGGATTTTGTTGAATTCAAAGCCATAGTCAGATAATTGGGATCTCATCCATAGGATTTGAGCACAACAATATGACATGGCTATGTATTCAGCCTCTGTATAGGATATCGAGGTACTCATTTGTTTCTTTTAAGACCAGCTCACAAGCTTATCACCCAAAAATTGAGCACCTCCTGACATGCTTCGACGTGTATCTTGACATCCTGTATGGTCATCATCTGCATAGGCTGTTAGTGACATACCGGTGTCCTTTGGGTACCAAAGTCCCATGTTGATGGTTCCTTGGAGATACCGAAAGACCCGTTTAACCGCTTCAACGTGCTTTTTGGTAGGCTTAGCCTGGTATCTAGCACACATGCATACAGCGAACAGAATTTCTGGTCTACTGGCAGTAAGGTACATCAGGGATCCAATTATACTACGATATTTAGTTTGGTCAACCATGATCCCTGAGTGGTCCTCATCCATTTTAGTACGCTCCACCATGGGAGTGTCAACTGGGTCACAAGAATCAAATCCAATTTTTTTTAAGATTTCATTAGCATATTTAGATTGATTGATAAAAATGCCTCCGGGACTTTGTGAAATTTGTAATCCCAAGAAAAATGACATTTGTCCCATCATTGACATTTGAAATTTGGAGCCCATCTCCTTAGAAAAACGGTCACATTCATTGGGGTCAGTCGAGGCAAAAATAATATCATCAACATAGATTTGAACGTGAATTAAGTGTTTGCCTGACTTTCTGGTGAACAATGTCGGATCAACTGCTCCTTTGTTGAATCCATAAGATACAAGAAACTTTGATAGTGTGTCGTACCATGCCCTTGGAGCCTGCTTCAAACCGTAAAGGGCCTTCTTTAAGCGATAGACATGAGTAGGATGCTCTGGATTTACAAAACCTTCAGGTTGGTTGACGTATATGACTTCTTTAAGATCTCCATTAAGAAACGCCGTTTTTACATCCATCTGATAGCCTACCATGTTCTTACTTGCAGTGTTAGCCAGGAAGATTCTGATTGCCTCGATACGTGCAACTGTATCAAATGATTCTTCAAAGTCAATACCCTCCTCTCGACGGTATCCTTTTGCAACCAATCGAGCCTTGTTCTTTAACACATCTGCATGCTCATCAAGTTTTACTTTGAAGATCCACTTTAGAGCAATGATCATAGCACAGTCAGGAGCAGGTACTAATTCCCATACATCTAGTCGATCGAACTCATGAATTTATTCTTGCATGGCATTGAACCAGCTGTCTTCATTCATGGCAGTTTTAACGTCTTTTGGTTTGACCTTAGATAGTATGGAGTTGAAGAAGCACCATAAGGCATCAGTTGCAAGTTGTTTGCGAGTAGATACTGGACGAGAAGGGTTTCCAATGATGTTGTCCAATGGATGGTCATGTGTCCATTTTCTAAGGTGTTTGTGTGGTTGTTGTTGAGGAACTGAAGTAGCAGAGTTTGGATCTCCAGATGAAGATGGTTTAGAAGTTGGTTCAGGAGCAAATATGTTCTTAAATGGAGCATCTTCGGGAGTAGCAAAGGGGTTATCTCCATCATAGGTGCCAAAAACATTTCCATGATGTACACTAGATGATTGAGGATTTGATGATGAGGATGAGTGATCTGTAGTAGGCGCTTCTTGACTCAATGACATAGACATTGAAGGGTTATCTACGTTGTCTTGGTTAGGGGCAGCCTCTGTTGATGGATTTGTTTGATCATTAGCAATTGGTTCATAGTGTTCATCAAACATTGGATCAAATAATTTCTTCAAATCATCTTCCGAAGGGGGTACATATGGAATTGCTAGTGAGGGATTTTGTACAAGACAAGAACTAATGGGACTACTAAATGAAGGTTGTGATGCGGGTCCAGAATTTGATTGTCCTAGAGCCATTTGCCCAGACAGCTCATCGAACGTGACGTGAATAGTTTCCATGATATCACGAGTTCTTTTGTTGTAGATTCGGTAACCCTTCTTGTTTGGTGCATAACCCACAAAAACTCCAATGTCCGCCTTAGCTCTTAGTTTACCTAAATCTTGACCGTCATTCGTTGGATTACACAAAGAACCAAATACACGAAGGTAGGAGAGATCAGGTTTTTGTTTATGGACAAGTTCGTATGGAGTTTTTCCATGAGTGGTGTGTATAAGGGAATGATTTTGGGTGTAGCAAGCAGCGGCAATGGCTTCAGCCCAAAGAAACATTGGAAACTTTGAGTAGATTAGCATAGTTCTTGCAGCTTCAACAAGGGTCCGATTTCATCTTTCAACTACACCGTTCTGTTGAGGAGTGCATGGAATACTTCTTTGATGACTGATTCCAATGCTTTCATAAAATTTACTTAGGTCTTTGTTAACAAACTCAGTGCCGTTGTCTGTTCGAATAATTCTAACAGTCTTGTTAAGTCGAACCTGCAGCTGTTTGATAAGTTTGATGATGACATCTGGAGTTTCATCCTTTGTCCTCAAAAACTTAACCCAAGTGAATTAAGAGTAGTAATCAACAACGACTAACACATATTTCTTCCCATTTATCGTTTGCACTCTCATAGGTCCGCACAAATCCATATGAAGAGTATGAAGAACTTCCATAACTGAGTTTGCGGGTTTGGGTTTGTGGGCATATTTCCTGCTTTTTCCCAATTGGCATGCTGAACAAAGATGATCTTTTTAATACTTTAATCTGGGTAAGCCTCTTACAAGGTCCTTTCTGGAAAGATCATTAATGTTGCCGAAGTTCAAGTGATTGAGACGACGATGCCATAACCATGACTTTGTTTTCGAAGCCTTTGACAACAAGCAGATTGGAGAAGACTTCATCATGTCTTCGATAGAGATGGTGTATAGGTTTGAACCACGTGTTCCTCTTAGCAGTTCCACACCATCAAGTTCTCTAACGAAACAAGTATGTTTTCTAAAAGCCACCTCTAGATCGGAATCACAGAATTGACCAACAGAAAACAGGTTATGACCAAGACCTTCAACATAATATACCCTGGAAATTACACTATCACCAACAACATAATCTCCATAACCCATAATTGCACCAAAATGGTCGTTCCTGAATCTAATAGTCCCGATAAATTTACTCACGAAGTTCATGAGCCGTGAGCGATCTCCAGTCATATGCTTGGAACAACCTGAGTCCAGGTACCACAGAACGATTTGAACGACTTGCAGTTGAACACAGACAAGAATGGATAATTGGATCATTGGGATCCCCATGCAAGAATGGGTTCCACTTGGTTAGTAACAGTGATTGGAACACCCACATCAGAAGCAGAATCAATGGAATCATTAGGGACAGATGCAGTGCTAGTGTACGTATTAGACAGATTCAAAGTATGTTCACTTCTTAGAGGAATAGTTCTACCGGTAGGCATCCATTTCCTAATGGGCATTGACTTATATAATTTAGGACACAACAAATTAAATTTGTGGCCAGTAGGTATCCACAGATAACCTATATTCCTAAATTTTCTTCATGTGGGTTTCCAATGTTTTCTAACCTTCTTCCGCCTTTGCTTTCTAGCCTTCTTAGCTTGATTGTTGGCATTAACAATTTTAACTGGGTATTTAATAGCATTAATCAAATCATTCACACCACATACATGATTAGTAACAGAAACCAAGCAATCATCATTACATGTTTTGCCAAAAGTAGCAGAATTAGCATTAATTACAGCATGCTTAGAGCTAATACTAGAATCAACACGATTCGTTTTATTCAACATAGTTTCATTCTTCCTAAAGTGATCTTCTACTCTCTTCTACTGAACATTCCTAGCTTGCAAGGTCCTATCATTCTTTGTGTTGCCTTGAGGCTTTGACCTGCTCGCTTTGGTGTCACTTTTTACTCCTGTAGAGGGAATGGGAACATTAGTTGGTTTTGCTACTTTTTGCATTTCAGGTTTAGAAGTGTTGGGATCTGAGCTACTTGAAGGCACATTAAAGTTCACTTTCTTAACACTGGGCATAGAATGGGTTGCATACTTAGCACTAGGCATAGAACAAGGCATCACAGCTTTATCTTTCTCACATAAGGATTTAGGGCATGTTGCTCTTAAACATTCTAACAGCTCCTGAGATCGTTTGACATATATGCAAGCATACCTAATTTCACTATCAAGTGGCTTATTTATGTGATCCTCTTCTACAATCTCACGGATACATTCTAGACTATCCTTAAGCTGACAGAAATAGTTGTGAAACACAAGTTCGTTATTTCTAAGATGAGGAGGAATATATTTAACAGTCACAGTATATTTAGAGTCTGCAGATGCGTTTGATGCAACATTTTCATTAAAGACAAGTGGCATTTTCCCTTTTACCTGACTCTTCAGATTCTCAATTTCCTTTTGTAACGAAGTTATTTTTTCATTGTTCTTGTCACGCATGACTTTCATTGAATCATATAACTCTTTGAAGTGTCGTTTGACCTTTTCATTTTCTTCAAAAAAAAACTCTCATTTTCTTGTTGTAATACGTTAATGATATTTTGAAGATGAAAGTTTTGAAAAAATTGAGAATCTAAAGGTGGAGGCATTTGGGAGCCAGTCACATTGTTCTTTTCACCCTTTAATTGTGAAATTTGGGCTTTCAACTTTCTGATCGTGTTAAAGTGAGCTCGAATCTGTTCATCACGTTTGTTTATTTCAAAAACTGCATCAAACTCTGGAACATCCGAGGATATCTTGATGTTTGAGGTTTTAACATTTTCTTTGAGGTGTTGATATTTTAGTTGCAAATCAAAATGTTCAACTTCCGACTTAGAAAAGTGTTTTACCAAATCATCGTGATCATCCTGGTCAATTTTCTCATTTAGTTCTGAGTTTTTGTTTTCAAGCTCAATGACACGATCATGGGAAACTTTCAAAGCAACAGATAATTCATGAAATTGAGAAGCAGTAATAGAATACTTAGTAACAGTATAAAACACATCTTGAGCAACACAACTCGAAATCAAGTTCCCATTTAAGATGTGCATATTCTTTATTTCAATTTCATTATATTTAAGTTCCCGTTCATAATGATTGACCTCAACTATCATTACATCAAATTCTTTCTCCATTTCTTTAATCTTTGAGTCTATCCCCTTTTGAAGACTCTCAAATTGATTTTTTAATTGTTTAAAGAAAGGCATGACTTCAGTTAAATAACATTCTTTAGTTTGCTCAAAACCCCTTTACCCTTCAGTTATCCCTGTAGGTGTGATTCTCTTCTTACATGTCTTCTCAAAATCAATGAATAGTTGATAAATAACATACAGGCTGATTAAGGTTTTGCTCTTAGTGGGAAGAGTTTTAGGAACTAAATGCATTGGTGTATTTGGAGGATACACAGTAGCTGGAGGAACTTTCCTAAGGGGAGTGTTTGTTTCAACAAGTACATTTGATTTTTGCGTGTCCATGTCTTTTTTCCAAAAAACTTGTTCTGGGGTTAATTGAGTTTGAGGTCTAAACTTATTGAAGGCAATCCAGTTTTCCTTAGAGTAATTTGGTGTTTTAAAAGTGATATTATCTTTTATGCACAAGGGATTCTTAAGCTTATCATCCAATTTTTTTCTAAAGACTTCTTCTAATTTTCTATCTTCCTCAGTGCACTCAGCACAAGTGGGTTTCTGTCTGGGCTTAAGAATCTCATTTCCATCATAGATTACCTTTTGAACTGCTCTAGCAACTTTTCCATACTCGGGATTGGGTACCTCTATAAGGGGGATGCTATGTTTATCGCTTAAGACTCTATGCTTAGTGATCATGTGAGCAGTCTGAATGGTGTTCCCTTGTATGTACAACTTATTTTCAAGCTTGTTTTTTAAAGTTTTTAGGTTGGAAAAATCAGTTAAAAGTTTTAATTCCTTAGCATTAAATTCCTGTTTAAGCACTTTAACATTTTCTTTAAGTTCTTGCTTTTGCTTAACAGTTTTATTTAGTTTGTCTTTTAAGGAATCTAGCTCTTGTTTTAATATGTCTTCCCTAAAACTACTTTTTCTAATAATTGTATGCATTTGGTCATCCATTCCTGCTCACGGGTAGTTAACTTGATAAGGTTTTAAAAGGTACCATTTTGAGGGGTCGTTTAAGTCCTTATTTGATCACTTTTGTATCCGTTATTGCTTAATATCGTTCCTTTTCACTTTTTAGGTCTCGTGAAGGCAAAATGCTGGAATGGCACTTATTTGGACGAAAAGGCGCGAATATATGAAGAAAATGGCCAAAGTCGAAATCGATACACTCACAGTCGCTGAATGTAGAAGGCGACGGCGTCAGGAGCTATTTGCGACGCCGTCGGAGAATTATTGTGACGGGTCAGAACTCAAAACTCGTGTTTTCAAGAGACGGCGTCTAGTTGTGAAAGAGTAGGCCGTCGCTACTCAGACGGCCTAGATGCGATCCAGACGACGTCAGAAGCTGAAGAGGACGGCGTCAAGGACATAAGGTGACGCCGTCGCAAGGTTAACGTGGCCAAGACGAAACCCTAATGGCGGCGACACGACGGCGTCACTAAACATAAGGTGACGCCGTCGCAATTGTAATCTTATATATAGAATCCGAATTTTTCAGTCTTTGGGTGGAGAGTCTTTGGAGTAAAAACCTAAAACCGAACCTAAGGTGTCTTGTACAGTATTTTAGGGTTTTTAACCCTATCTTACACCAAGATAAGTCTTTGCTTCATTAATTCAATTATGTCTTTGATTATTTGTGTGTATGCTTGCATGTTCTCCATGTCCGGCTAATTTATTTGTGTGTTTGCTTAGGAAGTATGAAACTTAATTATTGAATATTGATTGGTTGTTTCTTATCTTAGTTGATTAATGATCTAGTAATGCGATAGGTCATTCGTTGTGTACTTAATGCTTGATTCATCTTTGTGAACCTTAGAGTATGATTACCTGAGTGATTGTAGGCTAAAACATCCGAAGAGTGCCTTAGAGTAGGAGTCTATAATCTCTAAGTGGATTTGTAGACAAGACCCTTTGGTAAGTTCAAAGAGTTAGGGAGAAACGCATACCCTACAACTTTAGAAACACAACGCAACTAGGAATAAGACGTGACACTCAACCATCAATAGGAGATAATTAAGGAGTAATACAAACTAAGTAAACACATCTTTAAACTATCATACGAGCACACATTAATTAGACATAGACTCCCACAACCTTAGTTTAGATAATTAGATAGTAGTAGAGTAATCGGTAGAAATACCAACCCCCCAAATCCAATACCCGAGATTCGTACCTTTCCATTTTCATAAAATATAAAAAGATAAAAAAAAATAATCTTCTTCAACCTTAACCTTAGCGTAGTAACTCCCTACTAGCATTCCTATTCCCCTAGAGAACGATATCAATACCCGTGGCTTACCCTAATTACTACACTACAACGATTAGGTTCACTGCCTAGGGTGTTATAAAACTTGCTCGAAGAAAAGGAAGTTCCTTTGACCCCGAACGACGCGTGTAGCGTTATCAAGTTTTTGGCGCCGCTGCCGGGGAATAGAATAGCTAGTTAGTAGTCCACCTCGTTTAGGTTTCTTTGCTTGATTCCTATCAAGTAAACTTTTTTCTCATTTTTAGATTTCTCTTAGTCTATCCCCCTTCTTAGTAACCTTTGTTCGTAACCTCATCACTTTTCATCATGGAAGGTGATAACCCACTACCATTCATCAACATACCACCAAATGACCCGCCAAGAGCCCGTACTCTTGGTGAATACTCAAGACCAAGCCACTTAGGCTATAGGAACACCATTGAGCTTCCCGACCAAGCCCAAACTACGGCCCTGCGATCCGACACCATCCGGTTGGTGCAAAACGGATGTGCATTCCATGGACTTCGTTCCGAAGATCCAAATCAGCATCTGAGGGATTTCCTCAAAATCGTCGATTCCATCGACCTTGATGCTACTACTCGGGAGACCACGCGCCTGCGTCTCTTCCAATTCTCTCTACGGGACCAAGCTAGTAATTGGCTTGAGCGACTTCCCGCCGGCTCCATCTCAAGTTGGGATGATCTTACTTCTCGCTTCCTTGCTCAATTTTTCCCACCGGGGAGAACCACTAAGCTTAGGAATGACATCTTGATGTTCCAACAACGTCAAGGTGAATCTCTCTACGAAGCATGGACCCGATTCAAGGACTTACTTCATAAAGTCCCTCATCACGGCATTGATCTTTGGCTCCAAGTCCAAATCTTTTATGATCATGTCAACTTTCCCACTAAGCGATCCATTGACCAAGCGGCCGGTGGAAAACTTAGTGATCTCACCGCAGAAGAATCATGGGAAATAATAGAGGACCTTGCCCTCTATGACAACGAAAGTTGGGATGACCCCCGTGAGCTGCCCAAAACCGTCAAGGCAATCTCCTTGCCTCCTCCCGACCGTAGGATGATCGAACTTGAAGATCAAGTTAAATTCCTCATGAGTTCCTACGAAAATCCTAAGTCTTCACACCATGTGAACAAAGCTTCCTCTTCATGTGAGCCGTTTTGTGATCCTCATAACACGCGCAATAGCACCCGATCCCCCGAACACGCTTCTGTTGACTACGCATCCTCGCGTATTAATGGAACGGGAGGAAGATTCCCTACAACACCCGGACCTAGGAATTTCAATGAAACCCGAGAGGCATGGAAAGGAAAGCCTGATTTCTACTGGGGACAAACCAAAGAATTCACCTCTAATGATTTCTCATGGCCCCCACCTAACGGTCCTAACCAACAAAACATCGAAGGGATGTTGCAAAACCTAGTTACATCCCAAGAAACCCAAATAGCTAAGCTCTCGAACCGCTTTAATAATCAACAAGCCGAGATGGATAGGAAAATAGACAACATTTTGAAAGCCATAGCTAATAGTGATAAGAAGGTTAGTGCTATCTCAACTCCCGAGCCTTCAGGCATAGAGATTAAGGATCCAAGCAAGCTAAAGTATGTCCAGTTCGTCAATACCATCGCCTTAGTTGAACCTGATGAAACAAATGACGAAGAGGACTATACACTAGTGAATGAGGAAATACCCGAGGAAATAGATGAAGTAGACATTGACTATTTCAACGAATTTCCTACGGACGAAGAACTATCTCGCCACCCTTACTTAGTGCGTGACCTCCGTCACATGTATGTTAGGAAAAGTCCTCGAATTAAGTTTGGGAACCCTTGGAATCTTAACATACCATGTGTCATAGGACACCTTTTTGTGGCAAAAGCTTACATTGATCGCAAGTCCCCAATCAACATAATGACTAGCACCTACTACAATTGGATATTGAAGAAGCCTATTCCAACTAGGCAAGACCCCAATGATCCTAATGTTAGTTGCAATTTTCTTGGTAGAGTTAAGGGATTTCCCGTTTATGTAGGTAGTTTCACGTTTCCTACGGACTTCATAATTGTGGATGATATTAGCACGGCCATAGACCCTAGCTTGTCCCATGTTATTCTAGGAAAACCTTTCATAGAAAGCACCGGGATGACCTATGACCCCTCATTAGGAGTAGTGCGGTTCAAGAATAAGACCGATGACATAGCTTACCAAATGCCGTTTAAGATTGAGAAATTTTCATCACTCTCTAATGATGAAAAGGAACTTAAACTATCGGTCTATTATAGGAATGATGAGGATAGGGAGAAAGGTGTTGATTATGTTATGGCTAAGATTTTCGGATTCTACAAGGATTGTTTGAGCCTAGGACCGGAATACAGGACCGAATGGGGAGAGGATGAACTCTTAGAGAAGCGCATTTTAGGGCACTTCTACAACATGGAATCCCCCTTTAGAGGCCGTCAAGAGAACGGTGGTGAGAAAACGTAGGAGCATGACTATGAGTCTAGCTACAAGACTCTTAAATAAAGAAAAGCGCTTCGTGGGAGGCAACCCATGCTTAATTGTTTGCTTGTTAGTGTCATATATCTTTTATTAATTGTTTATCTTCATGTTTAAATTTGTAAAAATGCTTTATTTTGTTTTTAACTTCGTCTTAATTACATATAAAGGTATTTTACATAAGGGATAAGTGTAGGGAGGATTACACACGTTTTCAAAAGAAACGTAAACATGAGAATAACAATTAATTAAAAGATATATATGTTTGTTTGTTCGAGTCAAATGCTTGTATCGAGTCATAATGGATGTTTTGCAGAAAATTTTTCCAGATTCTAAAGATGTAAATTTTCCAGAAATTTTTCCAGAAAATCGCAGACCAGTTTTTGTCAGGATAACCTGACGGCGTCAGGATTGCAACCTGACGATGTCAGGAAGGAGTAAAAACATCAGATTACTTTTTCTCGTTTTCTGAGCTACTTATAAATTTTTGGAATTTTCCAGGTCTTAATTTTCTTAGAAATTCTGTAAACATCCATTCCACAAGCATTATATCCTAGTTTAAATCGAGTCTTATATATATTATTACCACCGATTTTACGCGAAGGTTTCGTTTGTTTTCTTCAAGTGTGCAGGTTTAGTTTGTCAAGAAGAAGTTACATAAGATTGGAAGGAGCTTTTCACGCAATAATTCTTCTTGAAAAGAATTTAACCACCACTTTACACGGATCCTACCGAGCTAATCAGGGGAGTATTAGTTTCTTTCGTTTTTAATTACCTTCTTTTATCATAACTTTGATACTTTCGGGGAACATTGGGGACAATGTTCAGTTTAAGTGTAGGGAGGGAAAATAAAACGGGAACTTTGAAACTATGCTTATCCTTGACTATTTGCTTTGTCCAATTGCAATTTTGTAATAAACCATGAGAAAATGTCGGTTAGGGTAATTTTGGCACCAAATTTGAAATTTTTCATGACATATAGGAGTGGGCCATTAGTCTTAACAAAAGCGTCTCACGGATAGGAAGTTATATGACTAGCACAAAACCCTTTACCACCCAAATTCCACCCAAAATGTGAGGATCGCCCTTAGATTAGTAGGAATTAAAGCATTCATCTTTAATGCTTAGAGTGTGAACCGGTAGTATATTAGATTCTAGAACTTGTTTTGTGATGCATTCCGAGATCGCAAGTGAGGCTACACTTGTGTAGTTAGGAATAACTAAATGATAAGAGGCATTAGGATAACCCTTGTTTGATACCTGTAATATAATTACTTCTTCCACATCGGTTGAGTAATTCCCCCACACCCTTTGCGTTGTACTCATCTTTAGTACACGATACCCCTAGTTAACCCCTCAGAGCCTATCCTTTTCGCGGTTCTCGTGATGTTTTGGTTTTTCTGGAATATCAATGAAGAGCATTGTTTACACCCCACCCCCAAATATACACCCAAATCGCCTTAGCCTACCCCTTATGCACTCACTTTTAGTGCAAATGTTTGTTATCACCCTAAACCCTTAGTTCAATTATCTAGTTGCTTGCATAAGTTGCTAAGTCGAGTCATATCCTTTGTATACAGTTTTGGGATGATTGGGATTCATGGGAAAAGTTAAAGTTTATGAAATGACGGGAAGGGAACGTTAAATTCAAATTCCCTTTGTTTGCGTAATAATGTACCCCAAGTGTTTTGATCTTTTCAAATCAGGTCAAATTAGTGTTAGAGTAATAAAAACTCAAGTGTAGGGATATGCCTGTAAATCCCTAGTATTTTGATGTTATCTTAGAGGATGGTAGAGTAAAAGTGTATGAAAAAAAAAAAAAAAAAAAAAATAGAAAAAGAGAAAAGAAAAAAAAAAGAATAGAAAAAATACGGGCTACCATCCTACATCTATCTTTTAAATTTATGTTTGTTTATTTCAGTTATCTAGAGTTTTAGAGTGTCGAGTCTTGGCTTAGCAACGCCATTCTTCATATGCAGTTAACATAAAGATTTTTGACTTACCACCACTAAATAGCCTATCCCACCAAACCCTTATTTCCCTACCGTAAGCCTAACGTTACAACCCTTTAAAGACCTCTTTGATAGTATTTCCTAGGTGCTTACGCCAAAGCGATGGAGGTTTGATCTATTCTCAAGCCTATGGTAATCTATGTACTAGGACCGGTTAATGAGTGTTTATCTTCCATTTCCTATATTGTTATATTTCATTTATACACCCGAGAGAGATGTGAGTATCCAAACACCCCATGTGAGGTGCTAGTATGTAATTTCCGTGCTTGTTATGACTTTTACGGGGCTTATATGTGTTGTGGACCGTTTTGAATTAATGTTGAATGACCCCTAACTTATAAATTAATTGGCTAAAAGCACATTTGCTTGAGGACAAGCAAATAACAAGTGTAGGGATATTTGATAAGGTTTTAAAAGGTACCATTTTGAGGGGTCGTTTAAGTCCTTATTTGATCACTTTTGTATCCGTTATTGCTTAATATCGTTCCTTTTCACTTTTTAGGTCTCGTGAAGGCAAAATGCTGGAATGGCACTTATTTGGACGAAAAGGCGCGAATATATGAAGAAAATGGCCAAAGTCGAAATCGAGACACTCACAGTCGCTGAATGTAGAAGGCGACGGCGTCAGGAGCTATTTGCGACGGCCGTCGGAGAATTATTGTGACGGGTCAGAACTCAAAACTCGTGTTTTCAAGAGACGGCGTCTAGTTGTGAAAGAGTAGGCCGTCGCTACTCAGACGGCCTAGATGCGATCCAGACGACGTCAGAAGCTGAAGAGGACGGCGTCACGGACATAAGGTGACGCCGTCGCAAGGTTAACGTGGCCAAGACGAAACCCTAATGGCGGCGACACGACGGCGTCACTAAACATAAGGTGACGCCGTCGCAATTGTAATCTTATATATAGAATCCGAATTTTTCAGTCTTTGGGTGGAGAGTCTTTGGAGTAAAAACCTAAAACCGAACCTAAGGTGTCTTGTACAGTATTTTAGGGTTTTTAACCCTATCTTACACCAAGATAAGTCTTTGCTTCATTAATTCAATTATGTCTTTGATTATTTGTGTGTATGCTTGCATGTTCTCCATGTCCGGCTAATTTATTTGTGTGTTTGCTTAGGAAGTATGAAACTTAATTATTGAATATTGATTGGTTGTTTCTTATCTTAGTTGATTAATGATCTAGTAATGCGATAGGTCATTCGTTGTGTACTTAATGCTTGATTCATCTTTGTGAACCTTAGAGTATGATTACCTGAGTGATTGTAGGCTAAAACATCCGAAGAGTGCCTTAGAGTAGGAGTCTATAATCTCTAAGTGGATTTGTAGACAAGACCCTTTGGTAAGTTCAAAGAGTTAGGGAGAAACGCATACCCTACAACTTTAGAAACACAACGCAACTAGGAATAAGACGTGACACTCAACCATCAATAGGAGATAATTAAGGAGTAATACAAACTAAGTAAACACATCTTTAAACTATCATACGAGCACACATTAATTAGACATAGACTCCCACAACCTTAGTTTAGATAATTAGATAGTAGTAGAGTAATCGGTAGAAATACCAACCCCCCAAATCCAATACCCGAGATTCGTACCTTTCCATTTTCATAAAATATAAAAAGATAAAAAAAAATAATCTTCTTCAACCTTAACCTTAGCGTAGTAACTCCCTACTAGCATTCCTATTCCCCTAGAGAACGATATCAATACCCGTGGCTTACCCTAATTACTACACTACAACGATTAGGTTCATTGCCTAGGGTGTTATAAAACTTGCTCGAAGAAAAGGAAGTTCCTTTGACCCCGAACGACGCGTGTAGCGTTATCATAACTCAAACTTAGCACGTTGTTCATAAATAGCAACTTGTTCTTTACAGGCATCCAGTTCAGAGATATCAGAATCATCAGGGGCACATGCAGTGTATTCATCAAAAATATAGTCACCATTGACCGCAGAAGATGCATCACTTGGTACAATCTCACTTTCACTTTGTATCACATATTGATCATATGGGACAATATTACTATTACCCACATTATCTGTATCTGATTCATCAGTTTCATGTGATTGTACTTCTTTATGTATCTTTTGCTCATCAACTTCATCGTATAGTTTTAATACCTCTGAAATGATTGAATCTTTGGATTGACCAGCCTGTTGTGGTGATGAGACCTTTGGAGAGACCATTGGTGAAATGATAGCCATGAAGATTGTCTGGGCAGTAGGTTCATCATGGACATCAGAGTCAAATGCATCACATTCAGCAACTTGAAAGGCATTTTGATGATTGTGCCATTTCCTGAATTGGCTGCTCATCCACATCAGCATCATATGTTTTGGCATTTCCCTCAGCAAGAAACAGCAACTCTTCTTCATTCAAAACCGCTCCATTGTCCTGAGCTTGCACCAGCAGCATCTTGTCCCTGAAATACTCTGCATTTTGAGGGCGTTTTGGATATGTGCAGTTCCTTGCAATATGTCCTTCACCACCACAGTTGTAGCACTTGATTGGATTTACTTGTCCTTGATTTGTATTCCTTCCACGATTCTGATTAGCCACATACCCTCCACCTACTCTACCTTTTCCTTGCTCATACTGTCTTCCTTGCACTGGTTGCACCATGATCTTACCATCTCTGACAAGAGCATGATTGTGTAGATTGGATGCAGTTCTGATTTCATTGTTAGTGTGTGGAGTGAGGTTCAGATTTTGCTTAACCATAAGAGCCAGTTGATTGATGAAATGTTCCATGATTGTGTTTGAGTCTGGAGGCTTATATGCTGGATCTGGAATGAGCTTGTGGTTACCGTTACCCGTTGGTATGACTTGAGAAGATTTGGTGGTAATTCCTACATTTGTATAGAATGTTGTTGAGTCATTTGATGAGCTTGCCTCTCCCTGATTAGATTTGAACTTTTCAGGAATCATTCGTTCAAACATAGCATGCTTCTCATTCTGAAGTAGGAAAGCATACAATTGCTCATAGTTGATGTGCCTTAATCCTTTGGTTAGCTTGACTGAGGTGACAAATTTGTGCCATTCGGGATTCATGTTGTTCACAAACTTTGAATTGAGTTGAATATTTGGCATGGTCATTTTGATATTCCTCATATCATTCACAAGTTTGTGGAACCTCACATAGTATTCAGTGACACTTTCACCATGGTTCATTTCGAAGTTCTCAAAATCATCATACAATTGAGATTCCCTGTCTTCTTTGGTCAATTCAGAACCAGAGAGAAGCATCTTAACATTGTCCCAAACTGCCTTGGCTTCAGTGTTGTGATTGATTAACTTGTAGATGTCTTTTGGAAGACCCTGAAGTATAATATTTGAAGCCCTGATATCAGCATCATATCTCTTTTTCTCCTTATCATTGAGCTCATCATACGTCTTTGGTCTGTCCAAACCTAAGATCATTGTACCATCTGCAGCATTTTCAAGTGTGTCTCTTGTAGTCTCAATCTTATAAGGTCCTTCATCAATTGATTTGAGGATGTTAACCCCATTTTCCTTACCCAAATAGTACAGCCTAATTCGTTGAGCCCATGAGTCATAATCGGTTCTGTCTAGCATACGTGGACGAGTATCTGATCCAGCTGCTTGAACTTCCTCAGCTACAGAGGAGATGATTGTAGGCACGTTGGTAGACATGATTACAGATTTCACGGTATTTTATAACTCTATGATTAAACCGGGAAATAGATTCTTTCACGGGATTTTACTTAATCAAGAGAAAACCGTAAAATGTAACAATTAAAAACAATAATTAACCAAGTCGCTTTAAACCTTGAAGACAAGTTTCTTTAACCCAAGTCGCTTCAATGGACAAGTCTCTAGGCACACAAGTTGCTAGAGTGACAACTCGCTAGAAGAACAAGTCGCTAGTGACACAAGTCGCTATGAAGACAGATCGCTAGTGACAAATCGCTAGACACAGAAGTTGCTAGAGTAACAAGCTGCTATAAGGACAAGTCGCTAGGGACAAAACGCTAGACAAAATAGTACGACCACTACTTTGTACTATTTGTCGCTTTGTCTCAAAAGACAAATCGCTAGAGCACAAGTCGCTTCCCACAACAAAGACAAGTCGCTGAAGAACGTAGAGACAAGTCGCTACGAAGAAATCTATGCACAAGTCGCTTCCCACAACAAAGACAAGTCGCTAAAAACGTAGAGACAAGTCGCTACGAAGAAACCTAGTCCGAGACACAAGTCGCTAGATAGAAATATTCAAAAACAACACTTTTCAATCCAAAAACTACCCAACCACACTGATTCAAGCCTTCCAAATCAAGACCTAAGCACTTATGATGATTCTAAACACAAAAGTACAATCAAAATTCAAACTTTAACACTAGAAATGGCCCAAATGGTGCAAATACCACTAAACTTTTTCAACCCCAAAAACCATATAAAACCACTAGAAATCCAAGAACATGTAAGAGATATGATCAAACCATGGCTCTTAATACCATTTGTAACATATTGGATTTCACAAACACATCAAACCATAACTAATATGGGGCGTACACTATAGGGTTTTAGAGAGAGAAAGTTAAGAGGTTTGGGAAGTTAGAGAGAGAAAGAAAAATCTTATTATAAGCTCCAACCCTCTACCTTGGAAGGTAGAGGGTATTTATAGTACCTTACATAAAACGCCACCTACGGGCTGTGGATCAAGCATACAGTGGGTAAAGACCCGTTCGTCCTCCACTGTGTTACTTAACTAAATACTAACTAACATTAAATAACTACGACTACGAGCTTTCTAACTATTACATATACTTGAGGTGACCGACTCTTTAACAACTGGATTTTCTAAATCCTAAGAGTATCTCTTCAAGATCTAAAGAAACTTACACTTGCTTTTTGTAATATAGAGAATATCTATAAATACTTAGCATGTATGTGGAAAACTAGAAGGGGGGGTTGAATAGTTTTACCGATTAAACCTTGGTTTTAAACTATTTAGATTAACTTATGTCAATCCATTTGTACGTATGTTTTTGGATGTTGATAGACAAGCGTATGGATAAATAAAAGCTAAGATAAAGAGTAAGAAACACAAAACCACAACGCGAGTATTTATAGTGGTTCGGCTACAAGGACACCTTCCTTACCCTACTCCACTCCCCGAGTCACCTACTCGAGAGTTCGTAATCACTACACAACACCAACTCCTTGTGGCGGAGAAGCCTTCACAATGTTGCCTACTCTTTATCCAGTACAAGGATAGATACAGGGTTCTTCCACGAGGTAGAACCAAACCTACCACAATGTAGCCTACCCTTTATTCGGTACAAGGCTAGATACCGAGTTCCATTATAAAGGAGGAACTACTACCCAACACTACACAAATCCTATCCCTAATGAGATCCACTACTTATGAAAACATCAACAAGGATATCAATATCCTTGGATACACCCTATCTTTATTTGTACTTCGATACACCTTATCGATTGTACACCCTTGGTATTCTTCACTAATGCCTTTGACACGGACGTTAAGCACCTTTCACTAATGCCTACGTCTTGACTCTTTCGTCATTCTTCACTAATGCCTTTGACACGGACGTTAAGCACCTTTCACTAATGCCTACGTCTTGACTCTTTCGGCATCCTTCACTAATTCCTTCGACACAACACTTCTATGGAGGAAGAAAGAACTATCAACAAGAGAACCTTAGTAGTCTTGATGATGATGAAGTATGGCAATTCATGGACTTGAGCTTGCTCGACTTCAAGAAGTGGTGATCTCGCCTTTAAGAGGAACCTAGAGAATCACACAAACATAAAACTACATACAAAGATCACTTGGATCTGTGGTTAGAGAGTTTACAACTCAAAGAGAAAATATATGTGAAAAGGGTAAGTTGTAATGAAGAAATGGCTCACTATTTATAGAGGAAAAAGTGCTACTGTTCCACGGATCCGTCCAGTGTATTCCTAGGGATCCGTGGGACGCTCCTTTTTGCCCATGGGTTTTGGGTCATGGGTCATGGGTTATGGGTCATGGGTCCTAGACTTTGGACCATGGGTATCAAAGTAGATACAATGTATCTACAAGATGCAATGCATCTAGTCCATGGGTCATGGGTTAAATCCATGGGTCATGGATAATATCCATTTATGACTTATGCATGATGTCATGCAATGGGTTATGGGTTATGCTCCATGGGTATGGGTCATGAACTTTGGTTTTTACCCAACCACATTCAAAGTATTTAGTCAATGGGTCAAATACTTAAACTTCTACCCATTGTATTACCCATTATGATACATACTAGTTATGTATATATTTGCCCAATATGTAAACACTAGTTGTTGTACATATGTATTACTAAATCATAAAATCACTTTTACTTATTTAGTGTTTTATGTGAAAACGTAAGTGTGTTAGTAAACTATTGGCTCAAACCATTTACGTATTTTATTTGTTTCGTTAAAATGATTTTACGTTTGTTATCGACAAAACATTAGAAGATCGTAAACTATAAATAAACGTTTTTACGGCTTATTTGTATTAACAATCTCCCCCTTTTTGTTGATAACAAAACACAAAATTATTTTAAGAAAAAAACTAAAATTCGTAAAAATTTGAATTGTAGTTTTTACTTTCTTCTTCCCCTTTTTGTCGAAACAAAAAGAGCGTCGAAAAGAAAGTAACACCTTGTTTTAAGAAAAACGTGTAAAAATTAGGAAAATAAAAGTATAGAGAGCAAGTAACGGAAAGTTTTCTCGTCTGAGCTCCCCCTTGACGAGTCCATCCCTTTGGGAGGACATCAAGTAAGAAGAAATGGTTTCGTCTTTGTGACGATTATGCTCCCTCTTAATGATTGCAGCTTTGCAAGGGGATGTCATGAAATGTAATCCTAATGAGAATTATATTGCAAATGATTTTGCAATGTATTGCTTTGACATAAAACTCCCCTAGCTTTAGGGTGTCAAAGTCTTCATGTGTATATTGAAAATCTACAAAACAAAGGTTAGAAAGCAAGTATCTAATGCATAATTTCCTGCAAATAAGACTCAAGTTAGTAGTAAACAAGTATTCTGTTGCACGGATCCCATGGCTCCCTCCTTGGAGGGATCCGTCTAGGCAAAATAGAGGGATCAGTCTGACTGTAAGCAAAATACAGCAATGGTGATGTAACAAATGATGTTAACATCAGAATGAGATATGTATAAAGAAAACAAAGATACTCTCAGGACAATATGGCATATAACATGTAATCTCATTCAATAAAACATACGAGACATGATTTACAAATCTCTAAAACTAAGAGAATGATTTAAACATGAAAAATCATTCCTAGACTATCTAGATTAAGCTTAAAACTAGGACACCACTTGAAACCTTAAGCTCAAGGTTGTTTGGGTTTGTTGATCTCGTCGAAACGTTCGAGGAGATGATAAAACATGAAACGTTGATCTTCACGTACTTCATGTATCAAGCTTTCAACATGTTGAAAATGATAACAATCTTTGTCATGGCTCGGAAGTGGTGGTGATAGAAAGGAAATGTCTTGATGTGGAGGATCAAGTGAAGAGGGTTGAGGAGCCTTAAAAGAAGGAGGGATTGGCGGAGGCACATTTGATGATGGCTCAATTAAGGATGATGGAGGAGGTAGAGAAGTGTCAACTTCCATGTGGTCGGGTGGTTGACTTTGATGATTCCTCATAATCCAAAATGGACTATTTGAAGGTGATGGAGAAAAAGAAACCGGAGCTAGTGTTGACTCAACACCTTGATTTTGTTGCGCTATTCTTTCCATTGAGAATGTTGGCAATGGTGGAGGATGTGATGGCCTAGGAGACAAGTCCTCTATATTGTAGAGGTGTGGTGATGAGAGTGGAGTGGTGAATGATATGGCTCTAGGCACTAAGGGTGATGGTTTAGTGGAATTAGAGGGTATAGTGGTTTTTGGCATTGGTAGTTTTGTGGGAACAATCCTTTTGGGGATTGGTTTGATAGGTGGAGGGGAGATCCTACCATTTGTGGATTTAACAGAAGATGATTCGGTTGAGGAAATTTCGTGTACAACACGAGCATTTTTCTTGGGTGGTCCTTTGGTGGATGAGTTACCACTAGGAGCTTTTCTCATGATGAGATGATTAAAAGAGGTTTGTAAAAGTTTCTAAGTGCTGAGAATGAGGATGTAGATGATGACTTTATGAGTCTTAACAAGATGGTTTATAAAGGAGGATTTGACAAGTGCATTCAAGACTTTAAGCCACTAAGATCCTTTGGAATGTGATGATTGACATGCACAAGAGTCAACTTCAGAGTTGCACTGAACTAGGGACTTAATTAAGATAAGATGGAGTGTTCAAGTTAGCAAGATGAGCTTGAAATGATTGTTTTAGCTAGAGTTAGGATGAATCTGTCACCCGGATCCCATGGTTCCCTCCAATGAGGGATCCGTCTAGGCTATTCCTAGGGATCCGGCTCTCAGCAGCTAAGAATGGATAAAAATGATGTTTGTAAGGTCTAATACCTATACCTCTTGAGTGTTTTAGTCTTCCTAAATGTCTTAAATGAAAGGGTACTTAAATGATCAAGGGCAATGAGTGATGTAGCTAATGATTGCCTTTTATGGAAGAAAATGGAACTTTTATGAGTACCAATGAATGACCAAAGATGACACTAGAAAATTTGAGAGTGTTAAGTGGAGCTAAATGATCCTAGAGACCAGATAGTAACTTAAGATAATTTTTGTAAAATATCTTAAAAGTTATAGGAAATGAAAAAACTAGAATTTGACCCATTTTGAGGTAAGGATGACTAAAATCAATTTGCTAAAATTAAGAGATTTATAAAACTAGATGTATTAACATGTGAGAGATGATGTGTGAGTATAAGAGCGGAAGAATGATAAATTTTGGTGAAATGATAAATCAAAAAGCACCTTGAGTGTGATCTTAAATGAGCTATGTGTGACAGTGAATCTTACTAAGCGTGAGGAAGACTTAAGAGATCCTAAGGCATTATGTTCAGCTGGTGTGAAGTGATCTAAAGGACATAGGTTGAAGTAAAAAGACTGCAACTGCATTTCAGTTTGCCCAGATCCCACGGTTCCCTAAGTGAAGGGATCCGTCTAGCACAAACTGAGGGATCCGTCTACAGTTAAACAGTACCTTCACAGAGGGTATGCAAAAGTTGCATAAGGTTTTGTTTTTCAAACCTAGTGTTTTCTAAGAAGTTTGAACGCCTATATAAACCACACATCAAATGTTAAATGTTATATTTCATGAGAAAAATCATATTACAATGATTGAAAGATGAATTCTAAGCATTGAGCCTATTTGAAAAGGAGAATAAGTTCCTTGATCATTTTCGCTAGATGGATCGTCAAATGGATGATAAGTATTTGTCGATTCAGGGATGAAGAAAGACTTGATGAGAGATGTGTTTAGAGGTTCCATCATCTTATTCACGAGTACGTACAACAAACTTTGAAATTGAGGGTGGAAGTACATGATGTGATGATAAAGGCGTGTCAAGAACATTCCATAGGCGAGATTGTATGGTTGTTGTGTTAGCAAACAATACATTATGTGAGCACAACAAGCGGGAAGGATTTCTCGATTTCCCCTAACACTCCAAACATTTTCACGTAGGATGAGTGCGAGAGGCTTGTACTCATCTCGGATATCTCGTGTATAGATAATGTTTGGATCAGAGTGATAGGGTCGAGGTTTGCATAACATGCGAGTCAAGTCTTGAGGGGAAGGTATGTGTGAACAATGTGGACTATTTTCTTCACGATTGTTAAAGAGAGAATCAAGAGACCAATCTTCAGTGAAGGCACATTGTCCATGATTTGGAATTCGGAGAATGTGAGCAAATTGCTCAAGAGTTAAAACAAACTTTTGGTTTTTGATCCAAAACCAAAGATATAGAGATCGATCCTCGTTACGAACGAGTTCAACTTGACGGAAGAATTCCAATACAAACCTTGGATAGATTTTCTCGTTAATTCCGAGAAGACATCTAGTCCTATGGTTTGGAAAGAGGTAATGATACCTTCTTCGTATAGTAGAGGTGTGTCGACAATACGTCCTTCATGGAAGTGACGAGTTTCGAGATTATTGAACCCACGGACATGATTGCCAGTTGTGTTGGGCTCAAGAGAGATGTTAGGAATGTAGAAATAAGTGAGTGAAAAGTCGAACTCATACTCATGAGACATGACCAGACCTATGGAAGTGAAAATTTAATATGATGAGACGTATTAGAGCAAAGAGATGATCACCTAACGTTTTTTCTATTAACAATGATAATTAACTCACTTAGTATTAAACATTCTAGTGGAATATTTCTTTTAGGAAGAAAGTGGTTTTTAATTTGCATGAGAAACTGTTTTCTAGAAAGACGGTTTTCACGGTTCCCTTCCAAGAGGGATCCGGTTAGTTGAACTACAGGGATCCGTGGATCTGTAGTGGCAGAAAAGGGTTTTGACGAAAAATAGATTTTTGCATCTTATAAGTTTATACAAAGATATGTATTATAGCCAATATTTACTTTAGCATGCATTTTCGGTTTCTAGAGTATCTCAAGACTAGAAGTACGAAGGACAAAGAGTAAAAAAATTAAAAAAATGACAAACACATTATGAAAAATAAACTAGATAAACTATAAAATTAGTAATATTTCATTTCAATGCTAGGAACGATACAAAGGATTGGGTATATAACACCAATGTAGATTAACAACACAAAGTACATGTCTCCATAAGAAAACTTAATCATGGGAAACACGAGAGCGATGAGTGTCAAGACGATAAGTATGAAGGCGATGTAAACCATGATGATGAAGATCTTTCTTGGTTTTGGTTTGAGATGAGATGAGATGAGAAAGAAGATGAAGTTTGAATGAGAAGTAGTTTTTGAAAGATGAGGGTTTGGTGGACTGGACGTCGGAGGGGATATTTATGGGGAAGGAGGAATTTTTGATATTTGTGTTTTGTTTTATTATTAGAAATATTTGATTTTTGGATTAAGTAAAATAAGACACAAATTTATAAACCTAAACTATAAACGAAAGAGTAACACGTATGCAAGAAAAGTTTCCTAACGAAGCTACGTGTAATATATGAGTATGTGAAAAGATAATCATATAAGTTCCTATGTGAGCATACTTATTTTCAAAGCTAATGTTATCTAGAGATAAGTATAAAATCATACCTCTAATGCACTTATGAGTGTCTTTCTAATGACAAAAAGAAATGTCAATAGATAACTCTGGTTCCTTCGTGATTAAGATACCTTCTAGGGGAAGGTAATCTTGTTACCAAGCAATTCCTATGGCTTGATAAATATGAGCTTTTAACTAATCAAAATGACAAGGAAAGTTAGTGCAATCTAGTAAGGTAAAAAATATTGTTGTCATTTAATCAACATCCTACAAAAGTGTTTTTAAGACATGGTGTTTATTTTTGAAAAAGACCTTTTTGTAGTTTTCAATTTAAGCACGGATCGTCTCAAGTTTTCAAAGTACAATATACTCTAAAAAACTTGATAACGAAGCTCTGATACCAATGGTGGAAAACAAGAAGGGGGGGAGTGAATAGTGTTACCGATTAAAACTTGGTTTTAAACTATTTATATTAACTTATGTCAATCCATTTGTACGTGTGTTTTTGGATGTTGATAGACAAGCATATAGATAAATAAAAGCTAAGATAAAGAGTAAGAAACACAAAACCACAACGAGAGTATTTATAGTGGTTCGGCTACAAAGACACCTTCCTTGCCCTACTCCACTCCCCGAGTCACCTAATCGAGAGTTCGTAATCACTACACAACACCAACTCCTTGTGGCGGAGAAGCCTTTACAATGTTGCCTACTCTTTATCCGGTACAAGGCTAGATAACGGGTTCTTCCACGAGGTAGAACCAAACCTATCACAACATTGCCTACACTTTATCCAGTACAATGCTAGATACCGAGTTTCATTATAAAGGAGGAACTACTACCCATGTAATACCTGAATTTCTAAAATTCACAAAAAGACCAAAATACCCTTATGATCAAAAATAAGAATAAATTAAATAAACAAAATACCAAATGAGCTACGTAAATTCAGAAAACTTATAAGAAAATCACATATGATCCAAATAAATCTTGAATGACTTGGTAAAGTTAATTTTTATAGATTATAATTTTCTAAAATCAATTATGTATTTTTAATAAGTAGCCGAAAATATATTTAATAGTTTTATAAAAGAAATTAATTAGTAAAAAGCCCAAGATAAATTTATATTATTAAGAGACCATTTATTTTAATTCCAATACATTATAAAGCCCACAAGAAAAATTATAAAACCATATAAAAACACATGTACGGTTCTTTAACAACCCTAACTAGCGATTATATACAAACCGACTCCAAAACCCTTTACAAATCGAATTCCAGTTTCCAGAGCTTGAGACCATTTTTCTTGGAGAGGATTGAAGGTAAACAAGGTGTGAAAAATAGTGTTTGAGTTCCAAAGTTGCTGTTGTAGTCGTGGTTAGTTTTTGAAACAATTAGGGTTTCGGCGATAAGGGTTTTTGTGCTTCTTTTGTTCTAACGATTCAAGCTCATCAAGGGTATGTTTCTAATGTTGATTTCAGTCCTATAAGTCGTATATAACACATAAAAATTGGCCATGCATGTTTAAGATGTCGTATGAAATTATTTAGAATCTAAAACCCTAAAAAGCGTATATAATTAACGAATGAGCTTATAATATTTTTAGAGATCATGAATTGATTTTTCCAGAAGTTGTTACATGTTATAAGACCTGTATAAAATATATGTTTGTGAATTCGAAGCTTATGTGAATTGTCTTGGGTTTTTCTTGTTCGAAAACGCATAAAAAGGAAAGGTTTTTAAAAGGGGCGATTAGGGTTTTGCATGGACTAGGGTTTCCTTGTAATCATTGAAGGTAATTAATGAAGTAGTAATGATAAGCTAATGATTGGTTAAAACTAGGTTTAGGGTTTGTACTTGAATTATACTTATTCGGTTCTAAATAAAAGTTTTGGGTTGGTTTTGTAAATTATGAAACTTAAGGGTTACTTTTGTAAACAGTAAAATAAAGGTCTTAAACGTATAAAAATAAGTGTGGGGGTTAAACATGTAATTGTGGATATTTAAAGGACTATTCGAGTTGTATTTAATTTATTTGGGTACGTTTTGAAAATCCTAAAACCTTTGGGTTAAAGGTGTAAAATCTGATAAAGTAAGGTGAGATTGTGAACTTAAAGATGTCAAGGGTGTAATTTGTAATTCTGAGTAATTATGGGTTCTACAAGTGTAAGTTGATTTTGTAGAGACACGCATGAGTTTAAGTTAATTTCGGTTTGTTATCATTTGCGTTCTAGGTTAAATTGGGAAATCATTAAAAGAAGTAATATGTGAACTTAATGCGTATTTAGAAATATATAAAGAATAGGGGAAACCCTAGAACCTAAATAGGAAGTTGGTTAATTAATGGGGAATACTCTAAAATGTTGTAATTTCGTCTGTCACTAAAATGAGAATATTCTGACAACTCTAAAAGTATTTAATGCGATAAATCCGTTATAATATTAATGATGTTAATAAGTATTAAATAAATCATAATCCGTGTAGATTCGTTGGAGAAGACGCGACGTTACATCTTCATATTCGTTCATTCGTTACTTTTCTCTCAATTGCTTTAAGGTACGGATATTCTGTCTTACTTTAAGACACTTGTGTTATCATTCAGATATTCTGACCTTTTCAGTAAAGGTCCCTCATGTTTTCTTTCTTCGTCATATCTCTCATGTTTATTAGGATTTCCAATGCCATTGCTATGAACCTTTTTCCTGATTGTGTGATTTGTTGTTTACCTGAACTTATGTTTTACTGAACCATGCGTTATCTGATTTAACATTATGTTAGGAAGACTTTGATATGTGTAATTGATGAACCTTATTACGTTTGAATATGAATCTTATGATATGAGCTATCTGATATGTTATCTGTTGAACCTTGCGTTTGATTATGATCTGTGTCATTTATGACAATTTGTTTGACCTAAGTTAGTTTGACACCCGAGCCAAATAATAACTAGTCATGGGGGTTCCATGTCCGTATCAGTGATGCACCTCTGATATGACTCTAGGGCAGTAGAGTGATGTTCTGCCACGTCCCTTATCTGTTATTTGTTATGAGCTCAGTTGGTATTATATTACCTATATATTTGTCTGTGGGGCGTATGGATGCATCCTAGATCTGATCTGTTATCCGATATGATTTGTCTGGTGAATGATGTCGTGTGCAATACGCGTCTTCACAACTTCTGGGAGCTAGCTACTCCAAATTATTTTCTGAGATTATTTCTGTATAAGTATGATGTTTCGGATATGATATGTTCTGGGCTCGAGGTAGTTAACTAAATCTGTATTTGTTATTTCTATGATAAGTATTCTGATTATGATTTGGTATGTTTTAATGTTTATGATTATGTGCTGGGTTATTATATGCTATTATATGTGTTTATGCTTTTGTATGATTATGTGACTACCGTCTGCTATGCTAAGATATGATTAATATGTTAAAATATGATTCGCATGCTGTCATCTGATATTATGTTAGTTATCGTTATATGGATTCGTTAATCTGTGAGATGAATGTGCTAGTATGAAAGTGAGTATTCTATAAGTTTAATATGTATAGTTTGATCAGTTAATTTTGGGAACTTTGCTTATATGTTAGTGTTTTATTGCCTATGTGACCTGCCATGTCTGAACTCTGCTGGTGTTAGGATTTGATCGAAGAACTGGTTTAGCTTATGATATCTGTTTGGATAATTGCTAATGGTTATGCTATGTCTTGTTTGGTTTTTCTAATTATAGTTTGTCTGTTATGTTTCTATTTGTTTGTGTGACTGCCATGATTGAACTGCTATTTTCCGCTGCTGCAATATTGAATTAAGTACATTAAATATTGATTAATTGATTTGTATGAATGCCATGTTTATTTTGCTAGAAAGTGTTTTCGTTAGCTTTAGACTTTTCGTTCGGTTTATATGAAACCTAATTGCTCTTGATATGTTGTATGTTTGGTTGTCCTGATGTGTTTGTGTATGTGTCTTTGATGTGCTATGTGATGTCTACTTGTTATGTGGTTGTTTGGATTTCTGTATATTTGTGCTTCCGCAGAATCCTAAAAGATCCTTCGTCATTATTTCATTTTATTTTGTTATTCGTATATTTGTTTTGCTTTTGTTTCGTTATATCCGTTCACTGGGCTTTGTAAGCTCAACCGCACTTTTCTTTTCCTGCGGCAGGTATTAAGCGTTCAAGATAAGCTTATGGGATAGCTGATCTGGGTTGAGAGTAGAGACGAGAGCGAGATTCGATTATAGAGATCTTAGATTTATTGTGAAGTTTAGTTATTTATGTTCTCTCTTGAATATTTTTGTAAGGCTTTCGTTTTTGTTTAGTTATTAAAGTTCTGATATGAAACCGTATTGTGATATCTTTACCCTTGTCGGGTCGGGGTATTACAACCCAACACTACACAAATCCTATCCCTAAGGAGATCCACTCCTAATGACAACATCAACAAGGATATCAATATCTTTGGATACACCCTATATCTATTTGTACTTCGATACACCTTATCGATTGTACACCCTTGGCATTCTTCACTAATGCCTTTGACACGGACGTTCGACACCTTTCACTAATGTCTTCGTCTTGACTCTTTTGGCATTTTTCACTAATGCCTTTGACATGGACGTTAAGCACCTTTTAATAATGCCTACATCTTGACTCTTTCGGCATTCTTCACTAATGCCTTTGACACGGACGTTAAGCACCTTTCACTAATGCCTACGTCTTGAATCTTTCAACATCATTCACTAATGCCTTCGACACAACACTTCTATGGAGGAAAAAGAACTATCAACAAGAGAACCTCAGTAGTCTTGATGATGACGAAGTATGGCAATTCATGGACTTGAGCTTGCTCGAATTCAATAGGTGGTGATCTCGCCTTTAAGAGGAATCTAGAGAATCACACAAACACAAAACTACATACAAAGATCACTTGGATCTGTGGTTAGAGAGTTTACAGCTCAAAGAAAAATTATATGTGAAAGGGGTAAGTTGTAATGAAGAAATGGCTCACTATTTATATAGGAAAAAGTGCTACTGTTCCACGGATCCCTCACTTGAGGGATCCGTCCAGTGTATTCCTGGGGATCCGTGGGACGCTCCTCTTTGCCCATGGGTTTTGGGTCATGGGTCATGGGTCCTAGACTTTGGACCATGGGTATCCAAGTAGATACAATGTATCTACAAGATGCAATGCATCTAGTACATGGGTCATGGGTTAAATCCATGGGTCATGGATAATATCCATTTATGACTTATGCATGATGTCATGCAACGGGTTATGGGTTATGCTCCATGGGTATGGGTCATGAACTTTGGTTTTTACCCAACCACATTCAATGTATTTAGTCAATGGGTCAAATACCTAAACTTCTACCCATTGTATTACCCATTATGATACATACTAGTTATGTATATATTTGCCCAATATGTAAACACTAGTTGTTGTACATATGTAATACTAAATCATAAAATCACTTTTACTTGTTTAGTGTTTTATGTGAAAACGTAAGTGTGTTAGTAAACTATTGGCTCAAACCATTTACGTATTTTATTTGTTTTGTTAAAATGATTTGACGTTTGTTATCGACAAAATATTAGAAGATCATAAACTATAAATAAACATTTTTACGGCTTATTTGTATTAACAATGTAGACAAACAATAAATTGTTCTCTTTTGGGATATTACAAAACACATTGACAATTCATGGTTCTAGTTTGTTAATAACCTACTTCATAAGAAGTTTATCAAATTCAGAACTTCGATTTTAAGACTTAATATGATTCATCACATTCCATAATATAATGGTCTCTTATTACCTTCTAGGTTGGAGTCTTATTGAGTATATATAAACCATACTCAATTTATAACCTTGATAACTTATGGAAGAAATATGTTATAGTTATCTTGAATTAAACGATGCTAATAGAGTTTGATTCTCCTAATTCAACATACCATAAAATTATGTTATTTCATTAGCATTAATATTGTGAGACAATCTAACATTATGTAAGATAAACATATACTCTTTGGCTTATTTATTTACCAACTAAGTCAAAGTAAATGGTATAATAGAATTTTCGAGCCAACTGCATGCTTTATAACACAAGTGCTCTTTAACCAAGTCAACGACTTCATGTCCAAGTCTCAACAAGTAGACATAAACAATTATAATCTCACAATACGTTATAAGTCATTGATCAACTCAATAACTTCTTGTATATGTCTTAATAAGAAGACATAACAAGTTAACGTCTTACTTTATATTATAAGTCTTGTAATAATTAAAAGACTTCATGTTTGTGGCTTCAAAAGACATACACCTATAAAGTAATCATGAACACCAAGTCTTGGTTTTAATAATAATTTCAAGTTAACTTATTACTATATTTATTTATATCATTCCAAAAATACATAAATATTTAAATTGAAATAGTCTTTGTTATTATTTTGACACATGTTCTAAAAAGGGCAATCTTACACTCTAAGTGTATAAGTCATATTAGAACGTTAGTCTCTTATCTTGCGGTCAAAAGAATCTTTTAAATCATATTGCTATATGTTGTACATTGCACACACTATAGATTTCTCCCACTTGTGCTGGAACAACATCATGTAACAGACAAACAACACGGCATGTGTTTGTTTATGTGAATAATATGATAGTATCATAGATATTAGCATTATAAGTAGATGTAGAACTACTTAATTAACGAGAAAACACAAATGACTATCCTTGAAAATATGAGCGTCTATAATTGGAAACTAATTATCTTGAGACAATCTAGAGATAATCTGGGTTACTACCAAGACAATAAAGCATGTAGCTTTCACTGAATAAACTACATTATAATAATGCCTTATTCAGTAATATAACACAATGCTCCAACTGGATTCGTTAACATTGTAAGTGTTTCAAAATCAGTGAAAAAAATAGTGTGCTATTTACTTTCCTACACTTTTGAAAGCTTATACGTAACAATTATTTAGGTACTAAAAATAAGGTATTCTACTATGTAAATGAGGGACTATCCATCAATGCTATTAACTTAAAAAATTGGGCATGCAATTTCTTCTTTAATAAGCCTACTATTCCACTAGGATATGTACCACCTCTAAAGGGTTAAAGCAAACAAATCATGCTAGTTTGCCTTTACCTTTTTTGCAGTTTCGTTCAGCTTCTAATTTTTAATAACTCATAAACTGTCATATATCAATATATGGTTTAACTATAGGAACATAATCTCCAGTTAACCAAAGGTCTTAATTGTTTCAAAAGAATTCAACACCGAATAAGGGTGAGAAAATCTCTATAAATAAGATGGGCAACCACTTAATTATTTTAATGTTTGCTTTGAGTTATATTAGAATTAGGACAATTCTTATATTTCCATTATAACTTTCTTGAATACGAAAAACAATATGAATGAGTCTCTCTCTTTATTTTATGGAAAGGAGACTCGGTTTGTCCTTTTAGTAAAGTTGAATCTTAGCATAAACCCTTACAAGTGTGGATCAATTTACCAAGAACAAACCACATTTATAGTTTAATGTTGCATTAATACAATTAAAAAGAATTTACAATATTCAGTTTTATTATTTTCGATAATTAAATCCTTTAAGAAAATTAAATACCCATAGATTAATACACATAAATCATATAATTTTCTTAAGGCTATGATCCTAATTGACATAGCACTATTACATCAGTTGATCTGCTAGTAATGATAGTACTCAATAAGGTAAGTGTCGAACAATAATTGCAAATCCTGTGCAATTCCTAGATCATTATGGGATTTACTAATGGCACTAGGGACAATCACATAGTATCAGGTAAGCATGTTTCATCCGATTTAATGCCTTGTGTTAAGGGATCTCGCCATGTAACTCAATTAAGTTGTACAATTTAAAAACTGTAAATTTATTCCAGCTACGTCTCACGTAACATGGAGATTTACCTTGGGATTAAAATCTAGCTACATCTCACGCAACGTAAATTGCAGCTGCAAGTGTTCATTTAATTGGATGGCATAAACTTAAATTTTTCAAATAGTACATTTAATTTGATGTGTAATCAAATATGTATGAAGAAGCTTGCATACATCTTCATATCATATGTTTTAATAAATTACTCTACTCAAATGGTCCTTTTATTATGGTGTATGTCTTATTTATGTGCCAATCCCGTTAGCATAAATCAATGACCTTTACACCTTTAAAATGGACGATTCAACGTGATTTAAAGAATAAATTAAAGAGCTTTTAATCTTGACATTATTTCATCAAAATTCATATCGGTAGCTCAATTTGACTCACAAAGAAGCGGAGAAACGGATAAGCGCGAAGCATATTAAAAACCCACCTTATACCCCTCTTATAGTTTGTCCACAATGGGTGGGCCGCTTTTGACCAATGATACAAATAATATCAATGGAATAAAAGTTAAAAAATTTATTGTTAAAACACATTATAAATCATTACATCTTGAAAATCTCGACGCGAAGATGCATTTAACGCATTACGGCATGTAAGGTCAACCCCTTGGTGTCACATACGATTCTACAAGATTAACAATTTATAATAAATCAAATTTTACCATTATTAGTCCGGTTTATTTTGCTTTTCTAAAAACACCATTTACTTTACGAGTCAAGCAATAATAAAGCAAATAGAAAAAATAAACAACTAATACAATTAACAATTAATCATGTGTAATTAAAAATCAACTAACATGTATATGTTTAATTTAAGGCTCCTATTGATTTAGAGCTAGATACCGTCGGATCACATACACCAATAATTGATAGCGTAAGCCTTAATTTAAAGATATACAATAACCACATAAGTTGATAATATAATATTATACATATGGGGTCTTCCCAATTTTAGAATTAATTAAAGATAAGGTAATTAAGTGGCATACAATTTAGTTACTAATAAACCCTAATTAATTAACATATATCATCAAAGTACGCATGTACAAGCACTTAACAATTAATGCACACAACATCATACATCAAGAACCATATAACCATGACAAAACAAAACATGCATGTTTTGGTCATGGATCTCATATAATCACATATTAACATTTAATAAAACATATTAACTTTTAATAAAGATAACAAGATAGTTTTAAACGTCATAAATCTCAATTATACGTTATATCCCACATAAAAAATTGCATGCAAACTAGGGTTTACAATTTTTAAAAACCTAATTTTTTTTTATAAATAGGGTTGATCGACCCTAATTAAGGTTTTGAAAAATCAAAAAACTAAAAAACCTAATAAACATGCAATAATCTTTCAAGATTCATTTTTTATGTGTTTAATTAATTACACTATATAACGGCTCGTGAAGCCACTGTTGGAATATATATAATCTACTAATCATATTAAAAACATATAATCAATCACAAATACGCAGCGGAATAAATAGGATCATATAGTGCATAATTAATTAACCTTAAAAGTAAACGTACATTGTTAGCTTCCATGCGAATTAAGGTTTATGGAAAATCTCCAAATCGATCAAGAACACAATAAACCCTAAACTAGGGTTTATATAAATCGACTAGATGTAAAGTCGATTACTTCACCACCAAAAATCCAAATATGATTTCTCTATGTTCTCGCACACATGTTATAGCAATTCAATTAGAAAGCTAGTTCTCGATCACGAAACAAATCAATCTCTAGTTTCCAACAACCAAAATCGAAACCCTTTCCTTTCTTTGGGAGGAATCGATTGGCTATAGAAGAGAAGAGAACATAGACTTGTTAGGTTCTTCAAGTTAAGAGAATAATAAAGTATAAAGGGGTTCATTATATAAGTTTCTCATAGCTAGTAAAAACCATCTCTCCAACAATGTGGGATAAGTGGGTTTTTGTAAAATAATTAATAGAATACATTATTAATATTAACTATATAAATTGAATTTTCAAACGTAACGCGTGTGATCTCATAGGCTCTAGTTCGATTTGAACATACGTTTATAAAATATATTCACAATCCAACACGTTGTTGCCTCTAGGACCTATGAGTGGCGTTGCCCTTAATCCTCGCTATTTTTGTTGCATCTGGAATCATGTACACTCATACGATTGTGCACTTATCACGTGTTAACGAGTAACAGAGCTTCTTAGGAAAATAATTCGTTCTTATATGTAATCTCAATCAAACACAAAGATTGACTCTCAATAATTAACAGAAAAGTTAAAGACAAGAAAAAATAAACATATTTCACAGTCCGATATATAAATCGGAAACAAGCAATCATATTGGTTGTGATACGGTGATACCGCTCTTCGACGCTCCAAACGATCTCTCTTCTTACATGAGATCGAAATGCATACATCCAAAAGTAAAACGAGAAAATGCTTTATTTGATTTACATATTACCAACTCTCTATATTTCATATATTCTTGACATTTTATTGCCTAATTAAGGCATAGGCGTATGACTATCGTTCGCACCTGATCCTGGATAATCATTTGTTGATATGGCCATCCTTCTAGATAACATGCTTTCATCCCATCTCTCTGCTTCTATATTTTCCTGTATTCATCAGAAACAAAAAAGTAAATAAAGTGGTCACTTTTTGAACCCTCAAAATGTATAAAATCAAGTTAATTTTCTTATTTCATGAATATAAACTTATGACTTATTTATTAGCTATGATTAAATATTAGTGGCTTGATGAACTAAAATAAGGTCATTACCGAGCGGGTATTTCTTGAAACTTCGAGTGATCCTTGGTCATTAAGATTTATAGTTCCTGGAAACAAATAATATACACTGTTACCGCATGACAGTTTCTGCATTTGTGCTTAAAATGATGTCCATTATACATGCTATAAAAAGATATAATCATATTGTAAAGTAGAACAAAAAGGAAAAAAAGAATGTGATTACTTGATACCGGGATCGCATTGAAGGTTGAAACAAGCAAAAACAATGCAAGTAGAAGAACGATAAATCTAGTGCTTGATGCCATTGCATTCAACAAAGAACCATTCACAAACTTTGATTCAATAGATATACGTATATATAGATGGTATCAGATCGGTAGCAGTGTAGCACCCCACGATAGTATTAAATATGTTGCTTTTATTGTTGGTGATGAGTTTGTCTTACATACAATGTCAACATCTCTTATCACGAGAAAAAAATAATAAAGAAAAAGAAATGTCAACTTGTCTCATACATCTTGAAAATAGCCAGCTCGTTTAACAATGGGCTAATAACCCTATTAAATCATCATACTTGTCATAAATATCAGTTCGACGTAACGAATAAAAAAAATAGCTTTTCTAGACATTAAAATTGACATGTTTGTCTTCAATTGAGTAAAATAAATTTGTGATTACCATTTTACCCTTAAATTTATAAAAATTGCATTCTTTGTCCCAAGTATATAAATAACCCAATTAATCTTTTTAACTCATTCTAACACACACACACAACTAACCCCGTAACCCTACATCCCCCTCCTCTTCTCTGGTCGCCGCCATCTAACCGGACACCATGATTCCGGCGCCGCCACCCTCTATACTCCTCCACTGGCGTCTCCTTCGGTTCTTGGTTTAAAGGTAATAACAATGACCAATCTTGATTGAATCATAACTGTGCTATATAAAGATTGGCTTGCAGTCAAAGGCTTTATTGTATGATTAAGATTCATGTTATATTTCTTGTATGTGAAGTAGATCCTGATTTCAGTATCTACATATGCCATTACTAAAGTTGTTTGTGTGATTATTAATCCTAAAACTCTGTTTAGGGTCAAACATCTGAATGGTTGACTTTAACATTGTACAATCATAACCCTTGTATTGATGATTGGGTTGGAGTATTCTCGCCTACTTTTATTTTTGTCAATTAAAATGATTTGATGACCTCTTTTATTTTTTCAAAGAAAAATCTAACACCCCTTGTATGTGGAATTAGTGGTGATAAAGATCTTAGCTTTTTGGGTTTCTTTGTGATCAAGTAGAGATATGTTAGCTAATATGACGAGTTGATGACCCTTTCTATTTTTTTTTCACAATGTCTAGTAAGATAAGGTCATATGAATGACGTGACAACATGTGTTTGAAGTGGATATTTTGCTTTTATAGGATGATTGAGTGCTTCCAATAATGGGGCAATTGTTGGACCCATCAAAGCATAACATATACAGAATATGAGTGTACACAGCTAAGCAGAAATGGCAAAATGAAATTAATAAGTACAAGATAGTGTAATTGTGATTCATTTACAATTTTTTAGTAGTTTGCTCACTTTATGAAGTAGCAGTGTCATTTTTTGTAATGATGATAACGGAATTTTTTTGTAATAGTAAATGTCACAACTTTGATATGTCATTAGTGAAATAATGTGTTTGCAATTATCATTAGATGTTAAGCAGTAGTTTTTTATGTTGTTTGACTTCTGCAATGTGAATTTCATTGAAACTTTTAAGCATACTACCTTGCTTGATAATATTGTTTTATCCTCTACCAGGATGTTCTGAAGCATACTAATGAAGCGGGTTCATCTGGATCTCCCAACTCATAAATGTCATACCATGACGATGATGAAAATGATGACTATGATGGTGATGCCTTGATTGATGACGGAGATGATGGATTTGATTATGATGATGGTGATTATATGTTTGAAAAAGAAGATGATGATGATGACTCTCATTATTTGAGCATGCAAGCCCTATTTGATAATGTTGATCTACCTCCTGGTGTCGAAGCAAACTTTTCCTTTTTGGGCAAGGTTCCACCTGCTGCAAACTTAACCTCTGTGACTGCAAACACCCATGATCAAGAAGTTACTAAGGACGTTGCTTCTAGCAGTTCATCAAAACATAGCGTCAAGTTCTGAAGTTGAAAAGGAAGAAGTGAAGAAACAATATCAAAATTTTAAATCGTTTGATATTGTTGATGATTTTTCTGATCATCACTACGTTAATTCTGGTTTTAAAGGACAACAGGTAATTTCTGTAAACATTAGTTTGTTGTTTTACGACCTTACCCTTTTGATATTCTCATTCTTACTGCAACCTTTTGGTTAAAATGTTTCCTGTGGCAGCCTCCAAGGGTCTGGATGAAGAAAATTCAGGATGAGTGGAAAATACTAGAGAAGGACTTACCATGTGAGTAATAAGTATACTTTAACTTAATACTCCGTATTATTCAAGTACTTCAACTTTCATTCAAAGTGACAAAAGGGTGAAATCTTGTGGACCAAACCAGTGCTACTTATATATTTATTTTATGTTCTGAATGAACTGTGCGAATGCCTATAACTTACCATTCAAACCTTGTGTCCTGAGTTCCAAGCGGTAAAACAACTAAACTAGAATCATAAAGATCCCTTAATCTTTATGTGTTGATGATCGTACCACAGTGCCTCACTTTGTCTCACTTCAACAGGTACTATATTCATCAGGGTATAAGGATGGATCTTTTGAGGGCCGTGATCATAGGACCAGCAGGCACCCCGTATCATGATGGTCTTTTCGTCTTTGACATTCACTTTCCTCCTACCTACCCAAGCGTACCCCCGGTATATACCCATGGCTAACTCTTTGTTTTGATGAAAAGTTGATGTGATGTTAATTAGAGGTGGCAAAATGGGTAGGTTGTGTGGGTGAGTATAGACTCTATTTGCAGCCCTACAATTGTATAGACTCCATAGAGTGTCTTCATGGATTTTTAAATTACCAATAATTGATGCTCCGTGTATTATTTGCAGCCCTACAATTGTCTGTGCAAGAAGGTGCAAAAGCATTCTGCTGAGGCGTCGTTTCTGTTGGAGGTAAATGCTAATTTGAAATGCACCCGTTTTCTCAACTTTGGTTTAACCGAATATCCTTAATATTGTAGCCCCCCCCCCCCCCCCCCCACGAGTGCGAAATAGATAAGCTGGAATATAGGTGCAAATGTTACATACATACGTATATATTTATGCCACATCCCAAACATACTGAGTTGCATTTATGTCAAACCTAAACATGATTTGCACCAACTATTTGTGTATTCATTTACACAAATCATATTTGCACCAACTATTTGTGAAAATATGATTTGTGTATTCAACTCGTGTCACTCAGTATGTGTATTCAACTCAGTAGCATCCAATGTCATATCCCAAACATGATTTGTGTAAATGATTGTTCAGGTTTCTGATTAGTTACTTTTGACTTTGACTTAATTTCGGCGAGTCCGACACAGGCAGCAGCAAAGCACTTAGACAATCGTGAAGGTGTGTTAATTTCATAACCAGACAAAGCAAATTGGCTAAGTTGAATAGAGCTGCAGCAGTTCCTTTGATTTGTTCGATGTTATTTTTGTTTGTAAATGGTTGATTTCATTAGTGGATCTTAGTATTATGATGACAATGTCGGTTTTGCTGTTGATGATTACAGTTATTGAGTATTAAAATTATGTGTTTTGTAAACTTCGGTTGATTTTAATGAGATTGAGTATTGTCCCACTGTAGATACTGAGCTTAACAGTTGATTTTAATGAGATTGAGATTGATGTTTAGTGGATTTGGGACATGGGTTTTAATGACATAGTCGAAGAAAAGAGGTTTGTTATTGGAAGAGAAGCGGGACGATGGACGCAATTTTTTCAAACGACAGGGACTATTTTTGTAATTTAGCCTAGGGACGATGGATGCAACTTTCGCAAACCCACAGGGACCATTTATGTAATTTGGAAGGGTAAAATGGTCATAATACTCAATTGAAGACAAACATGTCAATTTTAATGTATAGAAGAGCTATTTTTTTTGTTCGCTACGTCGAATTGACATTTGTGACAAGTATGATGCTTTAATAGGTTATTAGCCCTTTAACAATCAATAAATATATAACAATTTGGTATTTTATATTGTTTATAGCCAAGCGAAAGTTGCATTTCTAAAATAGTATTTGTTTAAATATTTTCTAGCTTTTTACACAAGCTAGCACATAATTAAATAGAAAACTTGTTAATTACTACGCTTAAAAGTTAAAACATAGTTTTAATCCCTCACGCATCGGTTCTGCATTAGATAATGAGATAAAAGGTCGTGGGTCGATGAAGATAAAACTCACTTACTCTGATGCCTGTTTCGATATATATCTGTATGTGCTTATCAGCAGTCACGATAAAACTTATGCAGTATATTCTTTGCACTTTATAAGAGTTCAAGTTCATCTTTTGAACCGGAAATTTTATTTAAGCTCTCTTTGATAAAAGTTGCTAGTCGTTGAAGATGTAGCTTATAAATGTCTAAATGTAAAATGACATTCAAATAAATGCATATAAATTATTTTTGAAGGTATTAACGTAATCAAACTTTTTCGGACGACATGTTTCTTTTAAAAGTTATTCTAAATACAGTAATATTTAACAAGTTATGTACACCTGAGTTGTGCATGTGTAAAACAAAACTTATTTTATAACCTTCTTTTTTGTTTTTTATTTTGTTATTTATTTATTTATTATTTTTAATTAGAAGAAAGCTATCTTACTTTAAAGCTTGATTTCTTATAAACCGCAACAAACATCCTTTTCGTTAGGGCATTCAGTCATTCACTGTAGATAAATTTATTAAATGTTTATAAAATTGTCATATCTTATAATATCATTAATTCATAAATTTTTTCATATTATGAACCTATTCGTACTATTGATAAAGCTTTTGAGGTTTAATAATTGTTCCAACATTTAAATGTCATTTATTATTTAGTTAAAAAGAAAAACAAAGAAAAAGCTAATAAACATTTATTGGACATCTCCAAAATCCTAGACCTTTTCATGCCACCTAAGCATGAAATGGTTCCTCACTATGGTACAAAAATTGTTAAACATCTTCATAAGTTTTTAGACATATTCTTAAACATTCATAATGGATGCTTTTAAATCGATACACTAACCTATAAAACTAAGAACTTTATTTAGTAAACTAACCTACTTTATTTAGACAAGAGTAACTACATTTTTGTTCCTTGTGGTTTATTGGGTATAACAGTCTTAGTCCAATAGTTTAAAAAGTAACGAACCCACTCCTTGAATTGAGCGACCCGTAACAGGTTTAGACCATTTTTGTTAACTTCATTAGTCAGACTTAGTTTGACCGTTAAATATGAGGGTATATTTATCTTTTTATATATTTAATAAAAAACTTTCTGCGTTAATTACATTTTTTGTCCTTTTGGTTTGCCGTGTGTAGCATTTCTAGTCCATTATTTTTATTTTCTTTATTTATTTTCTGAGTTAACTACATATTGGTTATTCAGTTTCAGTTCTTTTTATTTTCTTTATTTATTTTGGAATTAATTTTGTTTCCGCACTATATTTTGCAGTATACCAAAATTCCATTAAATAAGACACGTACACGGTAGATGGTCGACGGAGGAAGGCATCATTGATGCAACATTTTTATGAAATTGATTATTCGGGTATATCCATCTATGTTTTTTGTTGGTAAAATATTCGAAATTTGGTTGCTTGCTTTTATTTTAACAAGTATCTAATACAGAGCGGCGGGAGTTTTTCTGTATCTCGGGTTTTTGATGTTGTTTCGTTCGTTTTTTAGGATTTTGTAAGTCATGCACAAAAAAGTTATTAAGAAGTTTCAGCCACCTATTGTAAATGAGCTTTCAAACACTCTTTTTGTGCAACTGGTTCTCTGTTTGGCAAAATTTGGTTATTTTATTATCTTTGTTTATCTACATTATATACAGGTCTTGGGACTATTGGTAGTCGGTAGAAGCAATGAAGAGACGGTTTGCAGAAAATATCAATACTGCTTTAAGCGTAATGAGAAAGATATTACCATCCGCAGTCAAGATCATAAAAGATGTTCAATCAGATCTTTCAAGTGGAGCAGCAGTTCCCTATGGAAAGAAGCATACTAACGCAATTTCACCGATCAAAAAAATGTTTTAGTTTTGATGGAACTATAAAAATGGTGGCTGCTATGGAGTTTTAGTTTTGATGTTTATCATGTTTAAATTGTTGCACAAACACCCTTACAAAAGTGCACATACAATAGCGCTACCAACAAACACACTTTTTCAGATAGTAACTTACTTTAGATACGCTTTATCCTACTCTGATTTCTGCTATATGTTAAACCATTCAAGTCAGAAAGAAGAAACTCTCGTGTTTGGCCTTTAACAACGAACCCAAGGTCAGCCGAACCTCACTGCGTTTCCCTTGGTTATCTCTGCGTTTCCCTTGCCATTTGAAGGTCATATGTTCACCGAGTTGTCTTGGGCAGCACTAGCAGATAGTACACCATCGTAGGCATGGTGACCCCGTCCCCCTGGGACCACCAGTGGCTTCGGTCGCTGAGGCATGGTTCGCGCTCATGTTCACCGTGTTTCTTGTCATGTTCGGATGCTCCTGCATACATGGATGATATTAGTGAAACTGATATTGTCAATGTAATGGGCTGATGTGCAATTAATAAAATGTGACATACATTAAAAAAATAATAAGTAAAAAAAAATGTTAGACTCTATGTATAGTAGTTTATACTTTATATATCATGTAAACAAATTAAGAAACAGCTATCAATACATGACAACATATAAATATAAAAACTATCATGTGAACCGCGGCAAGGCAAAAAGGGGTTTAATAACCAACCTTTTTTTTATACCTAAGCCATATTAGCATTTCTTCATTAACACCTTGAGTAGCAGCCCAATTATAACGCTCCGAATCTCTAACTTTTCTGCACATCAAAGTTATTAAACTTTCAGCAAATAGACATCAAACTAATCTAATGCAAAACACAATAAAAAAGGTTAATCTTACCATTGGTTATTGTTTATCAATTAGCAGATGAAGGATCATTATATATATGTAATTTTAAAAATGAGACTAAAGTTTTAGAGTGCATAAAGTAAGAGGTGACAAAATTATGACCATTAACATATACGTAAATAGTTTGCTTTAGATTGTGTTTTATCTAACATGGGTAATCAAGCAACCTATACTTTTCAATTATACAATTTTAACTGATATATTACGGTACCTTGTATACTTCTCCAAACATCCCTCCTCCAAGTTTGTTCTCATCGCTGAAATTATTTGTTGCTACTTTTAAATCGTTGTAGCTATATGTTTCTGGACCTTGCAACAATTCAGTTGATCCAGTTGATCTATCTAGAAATTGTACAGCAAAATAGTTGACACATAAACTGTTAGGAAGGAATAACTATGTTTTGAGAGCGTGTATAACTACTTCCGGTCATATTTACCTTGCCGCCCTCTATTCGCCTTTTTGGATCGTTGATACCATAAGATAAAGGCAAGTAAAAGCAACAGAAAGCTTACACCTCCAACAATTCCCCTAATTATTGATCTCATTTTGTTTGAATCATCTGTAAGGCATACACACGCAATACTTTCAATGATAAAATAACAAACTACAAAGCTTGTGATTTAAAAAAAATAAAAATATATATATATCACTCTTAGAAAGAGTAAAGGTCTCACCGTCCCAAAGGAGAGACGAAATATCCATTGTCTGATTTTGTCCAAAGAATGGAGTCCTAGAGTACTTCATGAAACATCCATTGTCCATTGCCCGTCCAGAAACAGTAGGAAAATAATCATTTAGATTAAGAGTTCTCAACTGTAAGCACTCTAAACAAACACGTTGGCTTATGTTTAGGTTACACTGGGCGATAGCATACACGGTTGCATTACTATCACCTACTTGCCTTGTTGAGACTGCATAATATTTTCAATCCACTGGGAGATGTAGCTCTGGAAAACAAAAAACTAACACATACCACAATTTTCTATATAATAGATCTCAAACACACATCCATTCTAGATATACGCATATCAATTTATTGGAGAAACGCATGAAAGCTAACCTACTTGTCTTGTTGGTTTCCTTTTACTTCGACCCTCTGATGTTCGCAAGAACACACATCCTCGGCTAAAAACACATATTAAAAGTTAGTAAGTTAATTATATGCATAAGATATATTATAATATCAAACAATTGGTCAGCTGATTCGTATGTCTAGCTTGCTACCCATCAATTTGCTCAACCCATTAACTTAATAACAACATATTAGAAGATCAGGGATTTGTGAATAAGACCCAGTTTTAAAAAACGCCCATATTCTTACATATAGTTACCTTCCATTCCTCCATCATGAATCTTTATTCACGCTTATCTTTGGTTTCTGAAAAACTCATAAGTAATTAGTAAAAACAAACAATAATTAAAAAGGGGGTTTAGGTTAAGCAGAAAAGCTAATCTACTTTTTCACAGTCTTGTAACGCAATAAGCCGCAACATTATGAAAGTGAAACTCATAAAAATGAAAACTTCACCTGAACTACCCATAAGAACATGATCAGATTGAATGTCACAAATTAAGACTTTCCATTATTAAATGTTATCACCAGTTTCTTGAAGCTAAATGGCCTTCCTGATTTTCATTGGCTCTGTTGATTATCTGCAGGCGCATAAGTCAGTATTAGTATGTCTAAAATGGTACAATTAACAACAGATGTGTAATCATATGTGAAGGCTAATTTTTCTATAGAAACTGCTGTAATCCCAAACGTTCTCATTTAATATATATGTGCGTCATATCATCATACGATCAACTGACACTATTAAGTATTAACCATTATCAAAAAGAACACAAAACGACATAAAGCTTTAAACTTTTCAATACCCTTTATCCAAGAACCATACATATCAGGCTACCAAAAAGCTAAACATAAAACCACCAAAGCCTATCAATTAACACACGATTTCAACCGAATCTAAAAAAGAAAGTCAAAAAAATACCTCGGCTCACTTCTCAACTCTGGCTCATTGCTACACGTATGTGTGGTATCTGCCTGTTTGGGTTATATTTTTCCTCCTCTTCCAATCTAAACCCCTTCACATGCTACACACACAAAATAGAATGTAACAAATTGAAACAAAAACAATCTAAAAAAACTTACCTGAAACCTAAAGAAATTCCTTTTCTAGTTCCAACAATCTTCCACTTCATCTTAGAAATTTCTTGAACAATACCGAAAAGATAGATAGAAGATGATGTATGTGGTTTTGTGGATCAAGAGAGAGAGAAGCGGTCGTTGTTATCTCCAAGGCCCTCGACACGTGTTTGCTGACTAACCTAATGCGTGGGTAACATATCTCACGAAAACGGGCCTTTTTTTTCCTTGGGCGACGATCTCACAAACCGGGCCATAAAAAACTGGCCCTACCACCGACACTCAATAAAATAACATAGTTTATGAATACGCTGTGCTGTTAGTGTTTATATAAATTGTAAAAAATTCAATGTTTACATGTGGAGCTTTATTGAGATTGTGGGTTAGTGGAGAAACAGACGTTTCTACATGTTTCTGAATTGGGTTTATTTGGAGGTATAGTAGTACCTTTTCTTGATTAGGTGTTTTGTTGTTGTGATTCTTGTTGTAAGTATGAGCATTCTCTTGAATTGATGAAGCATACATTTAAATTTTTTGAATTTGGGGATTTTATTGAAAAAAGTGGGGGTTTCTTATTTTGATGTGTGTATTAACACAAGGATATATGAGGATTTATCAACACAAACGTATTCTTATACAGATAGTGTCAAATAGTTGGTTAAAACTGTAAACAATAATTAAATATATTAAAAATTTGCAAAATAGTGAAGAAGTCAGAAACATATTTCCATTAGAATCATGGCATTACAAAGATGATTTATCAGAACTTTTAGGTGATGTGACAATGGGTTAGATTGAGTTACCATAGGATTAAAATTAGTATATCCTAATATCCATCTATTTAATTAACATAATCATGATTTCAATATTTATTCTTGAGATCAGTTCATCGGCATTCAATGTGTTTAAAAAAACATAAACACATAACTTTCCGAAACAAATTCAATATACTAATAAAAAAACAAATAATTTAAATAGTCCATGTTAAAAAAGGTATAATTATTTCTGATGACAATAAAGTTCCGATGGTCGTTTCAATTCAAAATAAAAAAGTCATTGTAGATATATTTATGAGCATGATGATGCTGATGAAATTATTTGTATTTAAAAACATGGTAATCATAATAATAAGAAACGTTTCTTTCGATCATAAGCCATTGTATTCTTATTATCAAACTCAAGATCTTTATAAATAATAAATATATTGTCATCAGAAACGGTGGATCACAGTCAACATCCTCATCAGAAACAAAAGCATGATGCAGTTTATGTTAAAAAAAACAATCATTAATTCAAATTTTGTTGATCCCCAAATCGTTAAGATAAAAAATGATTATAGCCATCACACTCCATTGCATTTTTATGAGCAAACAAAACATCCTCATCACTTCTGTAAATCTTTATCATTAGAAACCATTCCATTATTGGATCTAATACAACATCATCGGAAGAAACCAATTAACGTTATAACTTTATGACAATACTTATCTATTATTTTGCGACTTTAAATAATAGATGATTATCCATATGATATATACTCTAAATAAATCATCAAAAAAAAAACTTATATTTATGTATAAATTTACTTATTTTTTATGTTTTTGATGTGTACATATTCTTCATTGACGACAACTGCATGTTAAGGTGTAATTGAATGAATATAGGTGATTTTTTTTTTTTTTTTTTTTTTTTGAAAGTAGGAGAAGATATCATTGAAATAAAAGAACACAGTCCAGTACACTCCAAAGAAGAAAAAAACCACCAACATATAGACATCGAAACCAAAGACATCTATCAAACCCCACGACACAGAAACTCCCAAACACTAGCAGTACAAGCTCTCCATTCACTGCACTAGATTACAGATTCCAGATGCTAAGAGGGACAGAACGAAGGACGCCTTCTTTAGCCAGCTTATCAGCTTCACAGTTACCTTCACGTTTGATATGAGCTATGGATCGGTTGCCGTTAGATGAAAGAAAAAGATCAATCTCTTCAAAGTGGGACAACAACCGCCATGGTCTCTCAAGAGGATGCCGAACCCAAGAAACCGCATTTAAGGAATCACTTTCGACCATAATACCGGAAGAGGACAAATCTAGCTTCTCATTTACCATCCTACAAGCTTCTTTAATTGCCATTACTTCTGCAACATTTGAGTCTAAAACACCAAGAGGAATAGAAAACATGGCCACTACAGCACCACAATTGTTTCTTAACAAACCACCGATACCCGCGGGCCCCGGTTTCCCTCTAGCAGCGCCATCAACATTAAACTTCAATGAACCTACTTCGGGGGGACGCCATTGTTGATTGTGATCATTTCTTTCCATAGTACTACCACGCGTTGTAATCGAATATAAGTTCACATGAAAATCAAGTAATGAATAAGGGCATGCGGGACAGAAAGCCTTAACCCAACAACCAGTTCGAAATTTAACCAAGTCTAAAACCTGCCAACAAGAAGATATATCGTCCGCAAAAATTGCCTTGTTCCTTGCTTCCCAAACATGCCACACAACCGAGAAGAACGTTGTTTGCCATACCTCTTTACATTTCACTACTTTTGCCATATCCATCCACCAGGAAAATAAGGCTCTCATATTTCTTGGAATAACCCACTCACAATCCCAACCACTAATGAATTCAAACCATACAAAAAGAGCGAACTTACAGTGGATAAAAAGATGATCAACCGATTCAATGCATGAGTTACAAAGAGGACATCCAGATTGGTTCTCAGCAATGATACCAATTCTTAGAAGCATATCTTTTGTTGGAAGTTTGCCGACGATGCTTTGCCAACATAAAAGGCGAGCCTTTGGAGGAGCTTTAAACTTCCATACCGCGTGGAGAGTTGGATCACTGTAGCTAGAATTCTCCATCTCTTTACCAAACGACCTTGAGGAAAACTTCCCCAATGAGTCAAACGACCAAACAACTTTGTCGTTCCTTGTTGCCATCATCACCACTGAATTAAGAGTTAATATGAATGAATCAAATTGTTCCACCTCCCAATCAAATATATTTCTCCTTAGTTTCACATTCCATTTCCATTGGCCATTTTCCCACATCCCGAAATCACAAACAGGGCCTGATTTGTTAGCTGCTAGAGCAAAGATTCTCGGGAATGAAGTCTTTAATATATGGCCTTCCACCCAATGGTCATCCCAAAATCTAGTACAGTCGCCTTTACCAACACAATGCAACAACCCTTGTTTAGCAACTCCTCCAGATGGCGAGCTTGAATGGAAAGTATCTGTAATCTTCTTCCAAACCGGGGATGCCGAAGCTTTGCTCGGAATTGCTGGAGATAGGCTGTATTTGATTTTCCCATACTTGGCATCTATAAGATTCTTCCATAAAGCTTCTTTTTCATTTCCATATCTCCATATCCATTTGCATAAAAGGGCTTCATTCCTGACCCGAAGATTCCTGAGGCCTAGGCCCCCGTTTGGTTTGCTTCTAGTTATCGTACCCCAATCCATGATACACAGTTTACGCTGACATGGGTCTTTTCCCCAAAAGAAGCTTCTCCGAATCTTTTCAATTTCCTCCATCACGCACACGGGCACTTTAAATAATGACATGAAATAAAGAGGAAGACTATTTAAAACCGATTTTAAAAGAACCACACGACCTGCTCGAGAAATAAACTTAGTTTTCCACTTAGATAATCGATTCCTAAAACTCTCAATGACAGGATCCCATACTGATTTAAACATAGGATTAGCACCAACAGGCAACCCAAGGTAACGAAAAGGAATGGAACCGACCGAGCATCCAAGATCGTCACCCCACCCGCGAACTAAACGATCATCAATGCCTACCCCATATAACATACTCTTCAAGAAATTTATCTTTAGACCGGCTGATAACTGAAAGCATCGAAGAACCCTTTTAACATTTAACAAATTCTCCTTAGTAGCACCACAAAAAAGAAGAGTATCGTCGGCAAACTGAAGATGGGAGATTGAAAATGATTTTGCTCGTCCGACATCCACTTGTGATAACAACCCAACTTCTTTCGCTTTCGTAAGCAGGACATTGAGACCTTCACTAACGATATTGAAAAGGAAAGGCGATAAAGGGTCGCCTTGTCTTAAGCCTCTCTTCATCGGAAAAAACTCTGTTGGTGAACCATTAACAAGAACCGCGGCTGTTGCAGAAGATAAACAAAAGCGAATCCATTTTCTCCATTTAAAACCAAAGTTCATCTCTTCGAAAACCCTATCTAAAAAAGTCCACTCAATAGTATCGTAGGCCTTTTCGAAATCAACCTTTAGAATCAACCCACCATTCTTCGATTTTTTTAACGAATGAATAACTTCATTAGCAATCAGAATGCAATCTATTATTTGTCTATTCTTCATGAAGGCAAACTGAGCTGGGCTCACCACTGATTCCATAACAGATTTAATTCGCTCCGCCAATACCTTAGCGAGAACTTTGTACATGCTACTAATTAAGGAGATAGGTCTGAAATCGTTCAACCCTTGAGGACAAGATTTTTTTGGGATGAGAGCAATGAAAGACTTACTAAAAGCTTTTGGGAAACAACCATTTGCATGAAATTCATCAAAAAACTTAGCGATGTCATTTTTTATGACATGCCAATTTTGCTTGAATAATTTAAGGTTCAAACCATCAGGACCCGGCGCCCGATCATCCCCACAACCCCACACCGCTGCTTTAATTTCTTTTTCTGAAAATGGAGCTTCAAGATGATCAGACTGCAATACCGAAATAGACTTAAAAGCACCATTTAGAGGGCGTAAGAAGGGGCCCCTACTATTACTGAAGTGCTCTTTGAAGAAATCTACAACTGCTCTCTTTGCCACATTTGGATTCGATAAAACTTCCCCTTTAACACATATTGAGTCGATAGAGTTTGCTCTAATTCTATTGTTGTATAGAATGTGAAAAAATTTGGAGTTACAATCACCAAGCTTAAGCCATTTCGCTCGAGATTTTTGTAAAGCATTAGATGCTTCTTTTCTTCTCAAAGACTTGATCTCATGCTTTAACAAAATAAACTCTTTCCAAAGATCTATATTATTAGCATTACTTTGTCTCAAGACTTCAACCTGGAATAGCCTGTTTTCTTTCACCTTTATTTCTTCTACAAGACCAATGAATCTTTTCCCAAACTTAGCTTTCAGTTCCCCTCTAACATTTTTAAATTTCTCTAAGAGAGAAAACCCGGCGTCGCAAAGGTTTTGTGAGGAGTTCCAAGCATTTTGAAAACACGCCATGCAATTTGGATCTTCAAGCCACCAATTGAAAGTTTTAAACGGCTTTGGGCCCCAGTTGACAGAATCCCAACCCACTGCTACAGCGTGATGATCAGAAAAAGAGACCTTGACACACCATTGACGAGTTTGGTTAAATTGAGCTATCCAATCTGACGAGATCAAGAATCTGTCCAAACGACTCATTGATAAGTTTGACTGACCATTGGACCAAGTAAAGTTTGCACCCGACATAGGGATATCTACAAGGCTACATTCATTCACAAACGATTGAAAGTCTCTCATTGATGCATCTACATAATGTTGACCCAACCTCTCCTCGATATTAAGAATGTCATTCCAGTCACCACCAAGGACCCATAAACCTTCCATGCCTACCTCGTGGTTTCTTAATAATCTCCATAGGCCCCTTCTATCCCCCATATCGTTAGGAGCATAAACATTAACAATTGATGCTTTCACACCTAATTTATTTATAATGCCCTTTAGAATAATGAAACTAAATTCCTCTACATGGTCAAGAAGCTTGAAAAAACCTTGTTTCCACATAATAATAATTCCACCTGATGCACCCTCCGAATTACTCCACCTGGCCTCTAAATCATTCAACTTCCATATTTTTTTCAATTCCCTAATGTCAAAAATTTTAAGCTTTGTTTCCTGTATTAAAACCATGTCTGGATCTTCTTTGCTTAGAAAAGAAGATAGAGCTTTTTTCTTCCACACACTATTCAGACCATTGATGTTTAAAGAAATTATCTTCATAAAAATTGACAAACCAAACCACAAACGATAAACATACTGACTTACACTTTGTTACCATCTAATAGCTCCATCTGATAGACTCTTTCCTTTAACTCATCTAGGCTACCATCACAGGCCAATCCCATCATTACAGCGACCTCCACCACCTTCTCGGCTTCTTTTTTAGCTTGAGCTGATGGCGATGTGAATTCTATCTCGCGATCATCGAACATGGGGTTTACATCACTTAACATACTGGACTCATTCCTGATCGCGATCTCGATAAGTGAGTCTTTCTTTGATTTACTTTTCGTCTTCTTCATGCTTAACTTCATGCCTTTTTTATTCTTTCTTTTGCTACGCAGAACTTTTGACTGAGAACATGAGATAAGATCTTCAACTTCTAGAATTTGGTTATCAACAAGCAATGAGGAGTCAATGTCAATAATGTTGACCGAATCATGAGTATTAACAAACTGTTGCTTGTTGGGTTTATTTAAATCGGCTTCAGCTTCCATTGGATTTCGACAAAGCCCAAAGTCCACTTCATTCGAGAGCTTAGGATCTGTAACATGATTTGTAGTGGACTCATAAAAGCCCAACCCAATAGTTGGAGCACTTAAATCACTAGGTATATTATCTTGGATAACGTTCATGTTATTGGAAGTTGTAACATCATCCTCTAGAGAATCTAAGGAAGCACGTGACCTAGCCCCACAACTTTCAAAACAGGTCGGCGCCGTATTGTCTTCTTTCGATTCGTCATTAGCATTTTGATAGCCATCTTCAGAGTACCTTTCTTTATCCTGGGGACTTGCAGTGGGTATAGCCTTTTTGAAATCTGTGACAATGGCCCGTCGGTCAAACCCACAAGTCAAATCTAGACCACCCCCTCCGTGAACGGTGTTTCTTCATTACAATCATGATGATAATTAGCATCATCGTTTGAAACATAATCATTACCATCTAAAATATTAGGTTCTTCTTCCTCATCTACGTCCTCCCTTGAATGGCCACCCTCCGCCATAACCGGTATATCTTCCTCCTGAGCTTGATGACTATTAAGGTAAGGGATTGGTAAAAGGTTGCACCCCAAATCTTCTTTTATGGATAACTGAACCATATGACCATCAATGTCCACCAAGCAAGTCTCGGGTAGACTTTTGAGCGACGTGGACAGGGACACCCTTGCGACATCCAATCTATGACGATGAAGTGTGGAATCATCTACGGCGATAAAGCTTCCCCACTGATTGCTTAACTCGACAAAAAAACCCATTGAAAAGGCTTTCATTGGTACTCCGACAACTGAAATCCATGTAATCCTCTCGTCGTCAACAGTCTGATCATCCCAACGCCTAATATAGTGGAACCAAGGTTCCATTGTATCTAAATAAGATTTCAAGAAATGTTCGCTCGAGTCCCTATTATTGAATCTTAGAAGAACCAAACTTCCTCCCATAACACTCACCTTACAACCAAACTTGCTTTCTGAAACTATATCATCAGAAAGAAACTTTATAGTTGCGGCATCTTTTACCTTTGCCACCAAGCAAGATTGAAGCCATTCCGTCTCCTCGTGTCCAGTAGTGTAGGACAAACAAACTTTCCCATCGAATTGGTCTTGCCTCCACCCACTTTGTTGATCATGCTTATGAGAACTATCAGCACTACAACTATCTCCTTTCTGCAGACCATTGTTCCCGTGAGGGAGGTCATTTTTCCTCCTCCTTACTGCATCCGATACCATACCAGGTTTTTTTACTACCTCTGCAAAACTATGGCGTGGTACACCCCCAGCCACACCGCTTTTTGACTGAACACCGCTAGTCTTGGATTTAAAGGTGTCTGCTGGAGCACCTTTCTCAAATGCTCTACCAAATCTTAACTTGTAAGAACCAATCCACATGCCTCCTATGTTACTTTCAATCTCCCACCAACGACCAGCCTTCTGAAAATGAACGAATCCAAAGCGTCTCCCCATTTTATTCCTTCTGTGAGCGATAAACACATCCAAAGCTGGTCCATAACGCCTAAAGCTCTGCCATAACTCTTTGACACCCCAACCATCTGGAAAATTTGTGAAGTAAAACGATACACAGTTGTTTGTTGATCTCCTATACCTTTCCGTTGACTTCCGGTTGTTGAAACGGAAACCATGACCTTGTTGCTGACGACCTTGCTCTCTCTCTCTCATAACTTTTTGATGCTTTCAGGAAGGAAGGATTATGACATTTACATCTAAAAATATGGCCGTAATTTTTAGAATATCTTTCTAATAGGGGACCGACTAGTTTGTACATTATAAATACATACAGTTATATGTGTTAATACCCCGTCTAGTCGTCTACTATCAAAAAGTCAATATAAACATAACTTTTTTATTAACAATTTGGACTTCATTATCGTCATAAATAATTATTTTGTAAACAGAAACTAACGTTCTTAACTCAGCAACATTGTTGTTAATATTAACAACATTATTAGCAAAAAGTTTAGGATCAGAAACCTCAAATACATTTTGTAATGTACAATCAACAACATATTATATTTTTCAACAGCCCATACATAACATGAAATTTGCATATTTTTATATCAGAAACATACCAATAGGAGCACAACTAAACATAAACATATAAATAAAACATAATTCTAATGTTAAAAATCGTTGAAATATCAGGAGCAAGAGCACAACTAAACATAAGCATATAAATAGAACATAATTCTCAACGTCAGAAATCATTGAATTATTAGAAGCAACTAATGAGACTTTATCATCATCCTGAAAACATACTTTTCATTTATTCTTGTATAATAAGCAAAAGTTTAATCCTGTATAATAAATAGTAATATAAGAATATATAGTTTATTTTTGTATAATAACAAAAGTTTAATCCTGTATAATAAACAGTAATATAAGAATATATGTATAATTTTGCTACTTTTTAAAATATTTTCAAATACATATGGTTTACAATGTACTATCAATAAATATTATATTCTTCAGAAACCTATAAACAACATGAAATTTACACATATACTATCACAAACATACCAAATAATTTTTGTGGGTTCTTTTGATAAGAGGAACTTCATTCCAAATAGTGCATAGGATTGTCACACCACTATACGCGTTAAGAAAACTTGTATCATCTTGAACATGTACTTGAACTTTGATCACATATAATATTGGTGCAATATTGACTAAGTGATCGGTGCAAAACCGTCAAGTTTTCTCACGCGAGCTGATCACTTGTGAATGACCAGCCGTAAGGAACTTAAAACAGCTCACACACCAATTGCAATTTAGATCAGGAGAATACAGTGGATTCCCGGGTCGTTAAGTCCCACGGAGGATGACTGGTGTTTAACACAATCAGATGTCGAATAACCACTAAGGATAGTGATCAGTAGGTATTTTGAGTTTTTATAAACTACAGGAGATTAAAGGAAATTAAAAAATTTAAATCTATTAAATAAACGCTATCACTAATTTTAAACTGATGTTTTTGGTTTTATGTTTTTATAAAACTGAATTTAAAAACTACGTGACGTACAAATAAAAACGTGAAACTTACACAATATTAATCCTAAAAATATGAAAATGATATTTTTACAAACCTAATGATATAAGAAAATTTTAAGAAAAAGAAAATTATTTTTATAACTATTTATCTAATTATTATTAATTAAAAACTATTTTTAACTAATTAATAATAACCTAAATTACAAGAAAATAGGAAATAAAGCTAGAAAAATAAAATTATGACTTGGAAAAATCTAAAATAACAAAAGAGAATTTTCAAAACTATTTTTATATTTTTCTGATTATTTTTCTATTTTTTATGGATTTTAAACTATTAAAAACTAATTAAATTACTAAAAATTACAAAATAAACTATGAAAAATCTGGAAAATTACTTTTTTCACTTTTTATATTTATCTAAACTTAATAAAAATGAAAAATTATTTTTTTGAACTTTTTCTTAATTAATTGTATTAAAAGCTATTTAAATAATCCTAAAAAATGTTTTTAATTAAGAAAAATAGCAAACAGTGTTGGAAAATTATGAAAATTTCAGGAAAACTCTAAAATGATATTATTAATCTAGGAAAAATAGAAAAACATGGTGTTGTGTGGAGAAATAAGAGACTGCTATTGTAAGTGCTTAATAATAAGCACTTTGAATAAGCAAGTGAGAACCAAGGACCACCAAACCTTTACAGAAGCTATATTATATTAAAAGAACTCAAAAGCAACCAGTTACAACAAGCTTAGACCTCTGGAATACAAATTGATCAGATTTGGCTTATTGAACTTCTAGTGCAAAAAACAGTTAAGGGTACCAAGTTTGAGCCTAAACAACTGCTTATTAATAAGCTTAAATTGAAAATCAAAAGCTGGAAACTATACTAGACCTGGCTAGCTTCCTTCAAACCAAAGAGCAGACCTGGAGAAGCTCTGTGGAGCTTGGCACAAGTTCTGCAAGAAGCTTGGAAACTCTCAGCTCTGACTGAGCTTTGGAGCAGGGCACATAAGCCCTACTTGAGGAGCTTATTTGAGTGCTTTATAAAATTAACAAAAATCTGAAAAAATGCTTATAAGAAACTAGACCAAGAAAATTTATAAAACCCCAAAGTTTGACTTGTTTTTGCCTAAGGATGAGCCTGTGAAAAATCTACCCAGTTGGGCTCAAAACCACTTTTCCAAGTTTTTGACTTTTGATGCAAAAAATGAAATGTTGACTTAGTTGAGTTTTGAATCCAATTTATGGACAGGTGTTGATGTTATATGATAAAACAAACTTATTGCAAACAAGGTCTTTGAATTCTAAGCACAAAACAAGGATCTGCTCATCCATATTTCCAACAGATAAGCAGTTTAGATTGTTTATGTGAATTGTTGACTTTTTGAACTAGCAGGCACAAATGTTGACAGATATAAGTTCAAATAGGCTTAATAATCATGAACCAACAGAAATTAACTACTACATATGCCTCTGAGACAGATAGTTCAGCAGAACCAAACACCCTTTTTGAAACAGTTTTGAGATTAAAACTAAGCTAAATACTGATTTAACCCATCTCACCCATTAAACTAACTCTAATATACTAATTACTACTGATTAAACTTGTTTATACTAGTTGGTGACCACAGAATTCAAATATGAGCACAATTTGAAAACTGCATAAAAGGTGAAAATGAGAACAGGAAGCTTACAAGCATCCAGCTAGTATGCAGGCTACAACCAAACCAAAAACCATTATCCTAATCTATTTCCAATCCAAACCAACTCTCTGCAACACCCATTCCATTTCCAACCTGCTTGAACCCATTTTTGCTTCCCTATTGACTTTTGTTGACTTTCAACTAATTAAGTTTGAAACTGATTAACAAGCTTATGAAAAGCTATATTAAGCTTAAACAAACTTGCTTGAACTTGAATAGAGGCTGTTTGAAGCTTGAAAATAGGAGTTGATACTTGAAATTTCAAACAGTGAACAAAAACATATGAGACTTAAGTGAAACTGTGATTTAAGGTTCAAATTGAATTACATTAACTAAACAACTTAGTTTTAACACCATTAAACTTGAAATTACAGATTTGAAAGCTAATTAAAACATTTTAAGATAAATACGACATACATGAATTTTTAAAATCTAACTACTGGTCTTCTACTCTGTCTTTCTCCTCTTTTATGCTCCAAAATCCTTCCACGTGGCCTCTTGAGCAAATCCCACCTCTTATTTTGGCCAATGGGAGAGTTTAGAGTGTGTTGGCCGTTTTATCAATTTTGGCGGGAAGGGTGTATTTGACTTGTAGGCTTCTGAAACAAGCAAGTAGGGGGTGGCATTAATTGTGGGGGGCTAGTGATGATGAGGGGGTGGAGAAAAGATGAAAGGTGATGGGAGAGGTGGAGGCAAGTAGCAGGCAAAGGCATGGGGAAGATAAACAGTGGGGCGGGTATTTGCTTTGTTTGACTGTGTTTGACCAAAGGGTCAAAATGGCTAAAGACAGGGGTCAAAAAGGGGTAATATGGCAGGGGTTCAATATTGTTTTGACAAGGCTATGGTTTAAATGACAAGGACTAATCTTGCACTTTCTGAATTATGAGGGACCAAACTGTCAATACTCCAAAGTTACCATAAGGACTGATTTTGACAAACTTTAATAGTGCAAGGACTATTTTTGACATTTTCAAATTTTCAAAGGACTAAACTTGCCAAATTTCAAAGTTCAGGGACTAAAGTTGTAATTTTGTAAATTTGAATCTCAAGGACCAATTTTGACAACTTTTGAATCCCTAAGGACTTAAAATGATATTTTTCTTTATTTGGATTTACCAGGGACTGTTTTTGACAACTTTTGAAACTTGGGGGACTAAAACTGCCAATTATGCAAACTTGATACGTTTTTCACCAGATTTTGATATTTTTGCATTTAAAACACATAAAACACTTATTTGTGATATTTTTATCATTTTGATGCATTTCTGAGTGTTTTCAGATGTTTTTGCAGTCTAATTTGTACAAAAATGATGAGTATTTACACACTCATCAATCCCCCATACTAAGATATTGCTAGTCCCTAGCAATGTTTTGAGAAAAATTTAATGGATTTCATCTCTTTACCAAAAGCCATTACTTCTGGAGTAGCCAAATGTTTCAGTTCAAGTAAGAACCTTGGTACACCGATAACCAAATGATTTTGAGCAAACCACCAGCTTCCAACGGATTTGATTTGTCTTTACCAGAAGCCGTTTGCTTCTGGACTAGCCAACTCTTAGATAAAATATCTTTGGTGAGCTGATTACCAATTATGGTTTTCCAACTGCCTTTACCACAAGCCATAAACTTGCGGGCTAGCCAACTCTTCACTTTTAAGGATATGGTGAGCTGAATACCATACAATTTTGGGCAAATTGCAAGCCGTCAACGGATTTGAGATATCTTTACCAAGAGCCGTTTGCTCCTGGATTAGCCAATCCTTTTGTTTATTAGACAAGGCGGACTGATAACCAAATGAGTAAGTGCAAAACACTTACTCCAAAAAAAAATTTTTGGCCAAAAACGGGGGAATTAGGCGGTATAATTACATGATAAAATTCGTGAGAATTCCCCCCCACACTTAGAAATGAATATTGCCCTCAATATTCAAAGTACCGGCGGTTATGCCGAAACATAGAACGTAAAAGGGAAATACTAAGGCCATTATTTAGCAAGGATTTTTTTTTTTTTTTTTTTTTTTTTTGGAACATTCTTATATACACAATATGTGGGGCAACCCCCCCCCCCCCACACTAGGGTGGTAGAAAGTAGAAAGAAGAGGCTAAACTGTCAAGTTTTGTCACACAAGCTAGCCACTTGTGAATGGCTAACCGTAACAAACTTCAGACAGCTCAGAAATATGGGTGAAAACCCATATGGCATGCTACTGTTTTTGATTCCCGAGTCGCTAGCTTGACTCGATCCCCGCATTCATTGGTTCATGGGGAAGGTTTGTAGATCCGGGACAATCACAGGAGGAATGTCCTCTCCAAAGTAATGCTTCAACCGATGACCATTCACTTTAAAGTTTGGACCATCGGGCTGAGATAACTCAATGGTGCCATAAGGATAAACCTTAGTGATAGTAAATGGTCCAGACCAGCGGGACTTAAGCTTTCCCGAGAAAATCTTCAATCTTGAATTGAAAAGAAGGACTCGATCACCAACGTTGAAAACGCGGTTCTTGATTTTTGAGTCATGAATCTTCTTTGTCTTTTCTTTGTAGATCAAAGAGTTCTCGTATGCTTGATCACGGAGTTCACTTAATTCATTCATTTGAACTTTCCGGTGATCACCAGCTGTCTGAATATCGAAGTTGGCATGCTTCAAGGCCCAGTATGCCTTGTGCTCTAGCTCAACCGGTAGATGACACGCCTTCCCGTATACAAGCTTGTATGGAGTACACCCGATGGGTGTTTTATAAGCTGTACGGAAGGCCCAGAGTGCGTCATCTAGCTTATCCGACCAAGAGGCACGGTTTTCGCCAACCGTCCTCTCCAGAATTCTTTTAATCCCCCGGTTGGAAACTTCCACTTGCCCACTAGTTTGGGGGTGGTACGCAGTAGAGAGACGGTGAGTTACACCATACTTCTGCATGACTCTTTCAAACTGGTCATTGCAGAAATGCGTACCACGATCACTGATTATGGCTCGTGGGGTTCCAAACCTAGCAAAGAGAGATTTCAAGAATTTCACAACAACTCGGGCATCATTGGTATGCAAAGCCTTAGCTTCAACCCATTTTGACAGATAGTCAACAGCCACGAGTATGTACTTATTACCGCGAGAAGAAGGGAATGGCCCCATAAAGTCAATGCCCCAAATGTCAAAGATCTCACACACTTGAATGGCGTTTTGTGGCATTTCATTCCTTTGTGAGATATTCCCGTGACGTTGACAAGCGTCACAGGCTTTGACAAATTCGTGGGCATCTTTGTAAATAGTGGGCCAATAGAATCCGGAATCAAACACCTTCTTGGCGGTGTAGTTGGGGCTATGATGTCCCCCAGTAGGTCCAGCATGGCAAGCTTTGAGAATGTCAATAGCTTCCTGACCATATACACATCGCCTGATGACTTGATCCGCGCAAATTTTAAACAAGTAGGGGTCGTCCCAGAAGTAATGTTTAACATCCTTGAAGAATTTGTTCTTCTGTTGGGACGACATCCCTTTCACTATGAAGTTACCCGCATGGTAATTTGCGAAGTCAGCAAACCATGGGGTCACAGAGTCTCCACGAAAAGAAACTGCATTGAGTGTTTCGAGAGGAAATGTTTCATTTATTTCCTTTTTCTCGAACACATCTTGGTGAGGGTTCTCTAATCGGGACAGATTATCAGCAGCAAGGTTCTCAGCTCCTTTTTTATCACGTATAATGATATCAAATTCCTGGAGGAGGAGAACCCAACGGAGCAATCTCGGCTTTGCATCTTGTTTTGCAAAGAGATATTTGAGAGCCGAGTGATCCGTATACACTACGCATTTGGTCAAGATGAGGTATGGCCGAAATTTCTCAAACGCATACACCACAGCTAATAATTCTTTTTCTGTAGTGGTGTAGTGGGTTTGAGCTTCAGTCATAGTCTTACTTGCGTAGTGGATAGGCTGAAAATGCTTAGTTTTGCGTTGCCCCAAGACTGCACCGATAGCAAAATCACTTGCATCGCACATGAACTCGAAGGGTAAATCCCAGTCGAGGGCAACTAGAATGGGTGCTTCCGTAAGCTTTTTTTTTAGTGTTTCAAAAGCTTCGATGCACTCAGGAGAGAAGATAAAAGGAGCTTCTTTTTCAAGAAGATGGGTCATAGGCCGAGCGATTTTGGAAAAATCTTGTATGAATCTACGATAAAACCCGGCATGACCAAGAAAACTCCTAATACCTTTGACGGTAGTAGGATGAGGCAGTTTAGCAATAACATCAACTTTTGCTCTATCGACCTCAATCCCATTTTTGGAAATCTTATGGCCAAGGACTATGCCTTCTTTGACCATAAAGTGACTCTTCTCCCAATTTAGACAGAGATTGGTGTCTTCACACCTTTTTAGCATTTTGTCTAAATGGGAGAGACATGTCTGAAATGAATCCCCAATGACTGAGAAGTCATCCATAAACACCTCCATTGTTTCCCCGATCATGTCGTGGAATATGGCCATCATACAGCGTTGGAACGTGCCAGGAGCGTTACATAAGCCAAAGGGCATACGTTTGTAGGCAAAAGTCCCGTATGGGCAGGTGAATGTGGTCTTCTCTTGATCCTGTGGATCAATGGGGATCTGAAAGTAACCCGAGAAACCATCAAGGAAACAATAGTACTCATTCCCTGCTAATCTCTCAAGCATCTGGTCCATGAAGGGTAGAGGAAAATGGTCTTTACGGGTGGCGTCATTCAACTTACGATAGTCAATACAGACACGCCATCCCGTAACCAATCGAGTTGGAATTAACTCGTTTTCTTCATTCGTGACAACAGTTATGCCACCCTTTTTTGGAACACAGTGAATCGGGCTAACCCAAGGACTATCTGAGATAGGGTAAATCAATCCTGCATCAAGAAGTTTGATAACCTCCTGTTTGATAACATCATGAATTTTTGGATTTACTCTTCTCTGATGTTGAACTGCTGGTTTGAAGTCATCCTCCATCAAGATTTTGTGAGTACAAAATTCAGGGTTGATACCCTTAATGTCGGAGAGTTTCCAAGCAATCGCTTGCTTGTGTGACTTCAAGACCTTTATGAGAGCAGTTTTTTCATCTTTACTAAAATCTCGAGCAATAATGACAGGCAATTTATCATCACCTTCAAGGAATGCATACTCAAGATGAGGTGGTAAGTCCTTAAGTTCGACTTCAGGAAATTCTTCAGTTTTCTCAACTGACTTGACTTCCTTGTTATGAAGGTTGACGGGAGGGAGTGGAGGAGAAGTGTCCTGATTTAACAACTTCTCAAGAGTAAGAATATCTCCCTCCGGATTAATCTCATGGTGATTAATCTCTTCCGGAATTGCATCACTAGTATGAGGGGTTGATGAATGATCATCTTTAAGCAACTTCTCAATGAGAAGTATGTCCCCCTCGATGTCAATTGGAGCGTGATCAATTTCCCATGGAACAGAATCACTAGCCAAGTATGCTTCAATCTCTTCCAAGATGAAGTCGCTTCCCTCAAACGGAGTGAGAGAAGGAGTAGAATTGGCTATGATAGGTTGAGAAGATGTGGTGGGATTCCCACTCACAGAATTATGAGAATAACCAAGAACTTCTTGAGAGTACTCTTCAGAAGCAACATCAATGATATCTATTCGGTTAACCGACTCAGAATCATAGTTTGCGGAGTACCTCGAAGTTTGATCAAGGTTAAAGGTGACAGCTTCATTACCAACACGTAATGTGATTTCTTGCTCAAATACATCAATGAGAGCACGGCCCGTTCTCAGGAATCCTCTTCCAACAATGAGAGGAACCCGTGGATCAGCATCGAAATCAACAACTACAAAGTCAGCTGGAAAATGGAACTTTCCTACTTTCACAAATACGTCCTCGGCAATTCCAAGAGGACGGGATATTGTACGATCTGAAAGCTCGAGAGTCATGCATGTAGGAGTAAGATCCGGAAGAGAAAGTTTCTTCCATACTGAATGAGGCATCAGGTTTATGCTTGCACCAAGATCAGCTAAGGCAAAGCATTCAACCATTCCTGGAAATACACAAGGTAAGAGGAACTTTCCAGGATCTCCAAGCTTCTCGGGAAGCTTCTTCAAGATAACTGCAGAGCAGTTCTCGTTCAGAGGAGTTTTAGCCATTTCAAACAGCTTTTCCTTGTTGCTTAACATGTGCTTGAGAGTTGATGCAAACTTGGGCATTAACATGATAGCATCCGCGAAGCTTATGTCAAAATGAAGTTCTTGGAAAATTTGAAAGAATTTTTCCATTTGTTGACTGGCTTTCTCGCGGAGCTTTTGCTCATGTAAACGTGATGGGTAAGGAATAGAAGATTTGGATTTGGGGTTACCAACTGGAGGTTCAAAAACAACTCCTGGATTGGATTTAGGTTTCGGTACAACCTGAGGATGGACATTGTTGGTACTTCCGTTATTAGTAGGAAGTTCCTTGTCCTTTGTCGCCTCAGGTTCACTTTCCACTACCTTTGGGGGAGAAGAAGAAGAGGTAGTAGGAATAGCAGGTCCATCATACGAAACACCACTTCTGGTTGTGATCGCCTTTGCATCGCCCCTCGGATTAGCGATCGTGTTGCTAGGTAAAGTACCTAAGCCCGAGGGTCGATCATTTAAAGACTTCTTTAATTCAGCGATCTGACTGACCAACAACCTGTTTGTCTCCTCTTGAGTCTTCATGAATTGCTTTAAAAGCTCATCAGATGTTGATACAGGAGGAGGTGGAGGGACAATTTGAGGCCGTATGTTCTGGTTATAGCCAGAATTCCCTTGATTAGGGTTCATATTCCCCTGAAATAGATTCCCTCGATTGTAAGTGTTTTGATTAAGATTTCCTTGTTGTTGGAAACCTTGGTTGGGTCCGGAATAGAAATTACCTTGGTTTTGATAACCTTGGTTCATTCTTGGTTGGTTCTGATTCCGGTTAGGATTCTGGTTGAAACCGGGTGGTGCCTGATAAGTGTTAGCACGGTAGTTTGGTTCATTATGAGGACGGTATTGATTACCTCCTTGATTTGAAGTACCGGCTATAGCATTAGCTTCAAACGGACTACCATCGGTGGCAGTACAGTTGTAGTATGCATGAGGACCACCACAAGTAACACAAACTTCAACTTTCTTCACTTCACCATATGATGGTGCTTGTGTGAAAGTGACTTTCTTTTGGTTAGCAAGAACCAAAGCCTGAACAATATCCGTGAGTTTGTCAATCTTAGCATCGGTGCTAGATGTACTCACGGGAGATGAAGTAGAAGGTCCAGCATTAGACTCAGTATGATATGTCTTTGTGCGGAAAGGACGGACCTGGGACTTGTTTTCAATGATTTGCAAGGCTTCTTTTGTGGTCTTGCTCAAGAAATTACCTCCCTCGGAGGCATTTAGAGAGTCTTGATTGGTCTGGTTCAGACCATTGTAGAAAGTATCCATTTGCATTAACTCGGAAAAACCATGATGCGGACACTTACGGAGCAATTCTTTGTAACGATCCCATGCCTCCCCGAATGATTCATCAAATCTCTGAGAGAATTTCATTATCTCATTCTTAAGACTTGTGGTTCGGGATGGAGGATAGAATTCGTTCACAAACTTTGTGACAAGATCTTCCCATGTCTCAATGGAACGAGGGGGTTGTTTCTCAAGCCAATTCCGGGCTTGTCCCTCTAGAGAAAATGGGAATAGAAGAAGCTTGATAGCTTCATGTGGGACATTCTTGTACTTGATGGTAGAGGCAATCTTGTTAAACCATCGAATGTGTGCATGAGGATCGTCCCGCTCAAAACCATAGAATTGGCTTTGGGTTACCAGATTAAGTAACCCGGTTTTGAGCTCAAAAGTATCAGCCACGATGGCTGGGACAACAATAGCATCTCCGTAACCCTCGATGGGTGCTTGGAGAAGCTCATTCATCGGCTTATCTTCTGCCATTACGGCAGGTGGTGGTGGTGGTAGACGTTCCTCAGTCACTGCTGAAGGAGCAGAACGTCCTCTACGTCTACGAGGAATCTTTCCAAGTTCTGACAATGGACTTGTAGAACTGGAAGAACGAGTGCGCATGCACTAAGTATAAAAATCAGTTTTCAAAACAAATGCGAGGCAAAACGACAAGTGAACTTAACCAATAATCACAAATGAAATGGCTTCTTTGAAAAAGGTACACCAAATCACAGGGACACAAAGGCAAGTTTTAAATCTGATGTTCGGGAACTTATTATGGTCGCACCCCCAGTTTGGTAGTGCACTGCCTTGATTTGCGGTGGTTGATTTTTATGTATATATTAAGTATCACTGAAAAGACGTAGGTATAGATTTGTGCTGATGGGTTTAAAAACTTTTGGACAATATTTTTGGTATCGTCTCGTTTAACCAAATCATATTTCTTTAAGAATCACCTTAAAAGAAACACAAGCTAGAAAACGTTACGATTGTTTTGTTGTTTTTATATTTTTTTGGTGTTTTTAACACTTTAGGAAAAGTGTTAATGAACTTTTTGATTTTGTTATAACTTTACAAAAAAAACTGACTTTTTACAAACTGTGGTATATGTGCAAGTACGGGTCTGAAAAAATGCTTAGAACACGCTTACAGCCTCCCCGGCAGCGGCGCCAAAATTTGATCGGTGCAAAACCGTCAAGTTTTCTCACGCGAGCTGATCACTTGTGAATGACCAGCCGTAAGGAACTTAAAACAGCTCACACACCAATTGCAATTTAGATCAGGAGAATACAGTGGATTCCCGGGTCGTTAAGTCCCACGGAGGATGACTGGTGTTTAACACAATCAGATGTCGAATAACCACTAAGGATAGTGATCAGTAGGTATTTTGAGTTTTTATAAACTACAGGAGATTAAAGGAAATTAAAAATTTTAAATCTATTAAATAAACGTTATCACTAATTTTAAACTGATGTTTTTGGTTTTATGTTTTTATAAAACTGAATTTAAAAACTACGTGACGTACAAATAAAAACGTGAAACTTACACAATATTAATCCTAAAAATATGAAAATGATATTTTTACAAACCTAATGATATAAGAAAATTTTAAGAAAAAGAAAATTATTTTTATAACTATTTATCTAATTATTATTAATTAAAAACTATTTTTAACTAATTAATAATAACCTAAATTACAAGAAAATAGGAAATAAAGCTAGAAAAATAAAATTATGACTTGGAAAAATCTAAAATAACAAAAGAGAATTTTCAAAACTATTTTTATATTTTTCTGATTATTTTTCTATTTTTTATGGATTTTAAACTATTAAAAACTAATTAAATTACTAAAAATTACAAAATAAACTATGAAAAATCTGGAAAATTACTTTTTTCACTTTTTATATTTATCTAAACTTAATAAAAATGAAAAATTATTTTTTTGAACTTTTTCTTAATTAATTGTATTAAAAGCTATTTAAATAATCCTAAAAACTGTTTTTAATTAAGAAAAATAGCAAACAGTGTTGGAAAATTATGAAAATTTCAGGAAAACTCTAAAATGATATTATTAATCTAGGAAAAATAGAAAAACATGGTGTTGTGTGGAGAAATAAGAGAATGCTATTGTAAGTGCTTAATAATAAGCACTTTGAATAAGCAAGTGAGAACCAAGGACCACCAAACCTTTACAGAAGCTATATTATATTAAAAGAACTCAAAAGCAACCAGTTACAACAAGCTTAGACCTCTGGAATACAAATTGATCAGATTTGGCTTATTGAACTTCTAGTGCAAAAAACAGTTAAGGGTACCAAGTTTGAGCCTAAACAACTGCTTATTAATAAGCTTAAATTGAAAATCAAAAGCTGGAAACTATACTAGACCTGGCTAGCTTCCTTCAAACCAAAGAGCAGACCTGGAGAAGCTCTGTGGAGCTTGGCACAAGTTCTGCAAGAAGCTTGGAAACTCTCAGCTCTGACTGAGCTTTGGAGCAGGGCACATAAGCCCTACTTGAGGAGCTTATTTGAGTGCTTTATAAAATTAACAAAAATCTGAAAAAATGCTTATAAGAAACTAGACCAAGAAAATTTATAAAACCCAAAGTTTGACTTGTTTTGGCCTAAGGATGAGCCTGTGAAAAATCTACCCAGTTGGGCTCAAAACCACTTTTCCAAGTTTTTGACTTTTGATGCAAAAAATGAAATGTTGACTTAGTTGAGTTTTGAATCCAATTTATGGACAGGTGTTGATGTTATATGATAAAACAAACTTATTGCAAACAAGGTCTTTGAATTCTAAGCACAAAACAAGGATCTGCTAATCCATATTTCCAACAGATAAGCAGTTTAGATTGTTTATGTGAATTGTTGACTTTTTGAACTAGCAGGCACAAATGTTGACAGATATAAGTTCAAATAGGCTTAATAATCATGAACCAACAGAAATTAACTACTACATATGCCTCTGAGACAGATAGTTCAGCAGAACCAAACACCCTTTTTGAAACAGTTTTGAGATTAAAACTAAGCTAAATACTGATTTAACCCATCTCACCCATTAAACTAACTCTAATATACTAATTACTACTGATTAAACTTGTTTATACTAGTTGGTGACCACAGAATTCAAATATGAGCACAATTTGAAAACTGCATAAAAGGTGAAAATGAGAACAGGAAGCTTACAAGCATCCAGCTAGTATGCAGGCTACAACCAAACCAAAAACCATTATCCTAATCTATTTCCAATCCAAACCAACTCTCTGCAACACCCATTCCATTTCCAACCTGCTTGAACCCATTTTTGCTTCCCTATTGACTTTTGTTGACTTTCAACTAATTAAGTTTGAAACTGATTAACAAGCTTATGAAAAGCTATATTAAGCTTAAACAAACTTGCTTGAACTTGAATAGAGGCTGTTTGAAGCTTGAAAATAGGAGTTGATACTTGAAATTTCAAACAGTGAACAAAAACATATGAGACTTAAGTGAAACTGTGATTTAAGGTTCAAATTGAATTACATTAACTAAACAACTTAGTTTTAACACCATTAAACTTGAAATTACAGATTTGAAAGCTAATTAAAACATTTTAAGATAAATACGACATACATGAATTTTTAAAATCTAACTACTGGTCTTCTACTCTGTCTTTCTCCTCTTTTATGCTCCAAAATCCTTCCACGTGGCCTCTTGAGCAAATCCCACCTCTTATTTTGGCCAATGGGAGAGTTTAGAGTGTGTTGGCCGTTTTATCAATTTTGGCGGGAAGGGTGTATTTGACTTGTAGGCTTCTGAAACAAGCAAGTAGGGGGTGGCATTAATTGTGGGGGGCTAGTGATGATGAGGGGGTGGAGAAAAGATGAAAGGTGATGGGAGAGGTGGAGGCAAGTAGCAGGCAAAGGCATGGGGAAGATAAACAGTGGGGCGGGTATTTGCTTTGTTTGACTGTGTTTGACCAAAGGGTCAAAATGGCTAAAGACAGGGGTCAAAAAGGGGTAATATGGCAGGGGTTCAATATTGTTTTGACAAGGCTATGGTTTAAATGACAAGGACTAATCTTGCACTTTCTGAATTATGAGGGACCAAACTGTCAATACTCCAAAGTTACCATAAGGACTGATTTTGACAAACTTTAATAGTGCAAGGACTATTTTTGACATTTTCAAATTTTCAAAGGACTAAACTTGCCAAATTTCAAAGTTCAGGGACTAAAGTTGTAATTTTGTAAATTTGAATCTCAAGGACCAATTTTGACAACTTTTGAATCCCTAAGGACTTAAAATGATATTTTTCTTTATTTGGATTTACCAGGGACTGTTTTTGACAACTTTTGAAACTTGGGGGACTAAAACTGCCAATTATGCAAACTTGATACGTTTTTCACCAGATTTTGATATTTTTGCATTGAAAACACATAAAACACTTATTTGTGATATTTCTATCATTTTGATGCATTTCTGAGTGTTTTCAGATGTTTTTGCAGTCTAATTTGTTCAAAAATGATGAGTATTTACACACTCATCACTAAGTCTCCTATATATTTTAATGATGACAAATAAATGTTCGCAACATATAAAACCTCAAAACGCTAGCAAAAAACCGAGCCGGACCCTAACAGGTCCTGGCGCGCTGCTGACGCGCCAACACTCTGTAGCGCGCCAGGATTTTGTTAGAAATAGCTCGATTTTCGAGAGTCGGCTTTCCTCTTACCCAAAAAATGTAGTTCTTCATTATAGGTATGAATATGATAATTGAGTAATTAGGTAAACTCGCAACAAGGTTTAGACAAAGAGATACCAAAACAAGTCAACCCCTTTTACAAAACGCCAACTCAAAACGATTTTACTAAATGCCTCTAGCCAAGGCCAAAACTCTTTTTCTAAATCTAGGACATCCATACTTTCAATATATCATCAAAAGAAAGTATTCATATGACCATAATCCATGCGTACGTCTTCTGTAATCACGTAACGGGCTTACTCCCTTTATCGGAAGTGCTTTGCGTGTGGCACAAAGCACTTAGCTTTTTTGTATCAATGTGACTAGGTATTGTGCTTGTGGTTGCTTACTCATGGATTATGGCTTTGGATTATTTGATTTTGGTTATATGGAAGTTGAATGTTCCTTCGTATCTTTTATATACCAACAAACAAAGCCTTCTACACACTCCCACAGTAATTATTATTGTCTCCTACATTCTTCACATTATCCCACTTACTCCCACATTCAATAAACATTTCTATCACACATTCTCTAATCATTTGCTTGTCCAAACAAATGATTTATCTCACATTCCTACACAATCCCACTTAATTCCTTCACACATCCCATTAAACATTTCTCCAATCATTTCTATGATATATTCCACATTCCTACGCAATCCCATTTATTTCTTTCACACTCCTATAAACATTCCCAATCATTATATTGTCTCATTCTTTCTAGAAAATATACTACTTACACTTTTCAACACATTAAACACTTTCTCCTCATTTTGATATCAAACCATTCTCATCATTCCCTCACGACATAACACCTACCCAAATTTGAAATTGAGTTTTCCAAATCATACTTCTTTCACAAACATTCTGTTACAATCTCTTGCTACTTCTTGTCCCCTTCATTCCAAAATAATCTCTACACATTTTTTTTGCCATATCCTTATCCAACTATCACAATTTAAACACACCACCACCCTTCATCTCCAAAGTTCCATATGTGTTCTTGAATTGGCCACATCAACATCTTTCACTTCTACATCTTCCTCACTCTTTTTGAACATGTTAATAAAAATAAACCGTAAAACCGTTTATTAATATTTTGCGATCTCTTTGTGTTTTGTTGATAACAAATATAATGTTATCTTAAGTATAATTATAAAGGATACATGTTAGTTTTCTAAAGCATTTACATATAGTCATTTAAATAATAAAATGTAGTAATTAAGCATTTGTTGTAATAGTTTATTAGGATGGGTAAATATCATAACCCATGGACCATAACCCATGGATCTTAACCCATACCCAAAGAGATTTGATACAATGTATACTTAGATACATTGAATCTAGATATAACCCATGGACCAACCCATAACCCATGACCCATAACCAAAAAACCCATGGGCAAAGAGGAGCGTTCCACGGATCCCTAGGATTACACTAGACGGATCCCTTGTGGAAGGGATCCGTGGGATCCGTGGGAACAGTGAAGAAATTTGCCTATAAATAGAGAACCATTTCTTCATTCTAACTCACCCCTCTTCTTACTAAATCTCTCATACACTCTCATGATCTTCTAACATATAGATCACTTGATCTAGAGAGTTGTTCTTCTTTCTTTCTATTTGTGATCCTCATATAGGTCCTTCTCTAAGGCGAGATCACGAGCATTCTACAAGTCATCCAAGCAAGGGGTCCTTGATTGATTTGTCACTCCGCAAGATTTCTGTAGCGAAGATCTTGTATTTGATATTTCACATATTTGTTGTGTAATAGTTGTGTTGGTTTGGTCCACCGTGCTACGGACTCGGTATCTAGCTTTGTACCGGAAAAAGTGTAAGCAACGTTGTGAAGGCTTCTCCGCCAAGTGAAGGAGTTTGTTGACATAGTGCTTGAACTCTCGAGTAGGTGACTCGGGGAGTGGAGTAGGGCAAGGAAGGTGACCTTGTAGCCGAACCACTATAAATCGGTTGTGTCATTTCTATGCCTTAACTTTATTTATTTGCTTGCATTATCATGAGATCTACACGTTCTCAACATCCATACGATTTCACATAATATCGAATCTAAAGTTTTTGAAATCAACTTTAAATCGGCAAAACTATTCAACCCCCCTTCTAGTTTTCCACAATTGGCATCAAGAGCTAAGTTTATAAAAGTTTTAAAATAAAATTGTATTTTAAAAACTTTTCGATCACTATGGGTTCTGAAAATTATAAGGAAGGGCAATCTATGCAACGACCACCACTACTTGAAACTAATGGTTTTATATATTGGAAAAATAGATTCGAAACATATGTGAAGTCTAAAGATATTGATCTTTGGTACATTATTGTTGAAGGTGATTTTGAGGCTACCTCAAATGATGATAAAGGAAATTTAGTTGACATACCTCATGATAAACTAAATGATGAAATGAAGAAAAAGCTTTCTAAAAATAGTGAAGCAAAAATGGTTTTATATAATGTTTTACCGAAAAAGAAATTCGAAAGAATTTCTATGCTTAAAACCTCTAAAGAAATTTGGAATTCTTTAGTTGTAACTCATCAAGGCAACCAACAAGTTAAAAATAATAAAATTGATTTATTTGTTCAACAATATGAACCATTTTCAATATCGGATGAGGAAACTATAGATCATTCATTTGCTAACTTTAATACTATTATTACATCTTTACAAGCACTTGATGAATCCTTTTCTAGCCGTAACCATGTTAGAAGATATCTAAGGGCACTTCCATCGAAGTGGAGATCCAAGGTGACGGCAATCAAAGAGTCAAAAGATTTGACAATCCTCACCCTCGATGAACTCATAGGCAACCTAAAAGTCTACGAGCTTGTCCTTGCTAAAGATTCTAAAGCCTCAAAGGTGAAAGAGAGACACAAATCTCTTGCCCTTAAAGCCAAAAAGGCTTTGAGCGATGAGGAGAACTCATCTTCGAGTAGTGACGCCGAAGAGTACGCTATGGCGGTAAGGGACTTTAAAAAGTTCTTTAGAAGAAAGGGTAGATACGTCAAACAACCGTATGACGATAAGAAAGGCTTTCGGAAAAGCAAAGAGGACGAGAAGCCAAAGGATGATCGTACTTGCTTTAAATGTGGGGACCCAAACCACTTTATTAGTAAGTGTCCCAAACGGGATGATCAAAAGGCGTTCGTGAGCGAAACATGGGGAATGAGCGACGAGGAGGACGAAGAAATTTGTCTCATGGCAAACGACGAGGTGTGCTTAAAGGTCGACCTAGACCCCGATGAATGGGTCAAGGATAGCGGGTGCACGAGACACATGACCGGAAATAGGGATCTATTCTCCACATATGAATCCTTCAATGGAGGTAATGTGGTGTTTGGAAATAGCAAAAGTAGAATCATCGGTAAAGGTACGATTTCTAACAAATATCTAACCATTAACGATGTGTGTCACGTAGAAAACCTAAACTTTAATCTCTTAAGTATAGGACAAATATGTGATAAAAAGTGCAATGTACTTTTTACCGAAACCGGTAGTAAGATACTTAAAAATGGCATAACCATAGGAAGAGGAATTAGGAAACATGGAGTCTATGTCATTAAAATCGGTAATGAACCTAAAGACAAACTATGTCTTACCTCTATGGATGATACTTCGACCTTATGGCATCGAAGATTGGGTCACGCCAACATGCGACTTCTTCAATCGCTATCATCCAAAGATCTAGTAAGAGATCTACCTAAGTTAAAATATGAACATCATTTTTGTGATGCTTGTAATATAGGAAAACAAGCTCATTCGAGTCATAAAGCTAAAAACATGGTGTCCATAACTAGGTGTCTAGAATTACTACATATGGATTTATTTGGTCCATCCGCTATCCAAAGTTATGGAGGCAACTTCTATACTTTGGTAATAGTGGATGACTACTCTAGGTATACTTGGACAAAATTTTTAAAGAACAAAACGGAAACCTTTAACTATTTTGAAATATTAAGCAAAAATATCCAAAGACAACTAGGAAGACCCATAGTGTCTATTAGGACGGATCATGGTAGGGAATTCGATAATGAAGTGCAATTCGGAGCTTTTTGTGACGCTAATGGTATTACTCACAACTTCTCGGCTCCACGCACTCCACAATCGAATGGGGTAGTAGAAAGAAAGAATAGAACTCTACAAGAAATGAGTCGAACCATGCTTAATGAACAATCCATACCTCAAAAGTTTTGGTGTAATGTCGTTGATACTTCAACATATATACTCAATCGAGTCTTGATTAGACCAATCTTAGGAAAAACTCCATATGAGTTACTTCGAGAAAAAAAGCCTACGTTAAATCACCTTAGAGTCTTTGGTAGTAAATGTTTTATTCTTAACACTAAAGATTACCTTACAAAATTTGATCCTAAATCAACCGAAGGTATCTTTTTAGGTTATTCTCCAAATAGCAAAGCTTACGTCATATTAAACAAAGAAACAATGAAGGTAGAAGAGTCATTAAATATAAAATTTGATGAAAGTCCACCCAAACCCTCTCCACCTCTTGTCGATGACGAGATTATAGAAAGTGAAGCCATAGTAATAAAGAAAAAGATAAGTGAAGAAGAAGAACCTCTAAGTGATGTAATAGTAAACATTAAAGAGTCCAAAGATCACCCCGTAGATAAAGTCATAGGAAAACTAAACGAACGAACATTAAGGTCTCAAGTTCAAAACCAAAGTAGCTTGTTTTGTTTCATTTCAACCTTAGAACCTAAGAATACACAAGAAGCCATAAAAGATGAAAGTTGGGTAATGGCTTTCAAGAAGACCCTAAAATATCACACCTAGAAGCCGTAAAAAGAATATTTAGATATATTAAGGGTACAACACAATTAGGATTATGGTATCCTAAGGGCACGGGAGTAGAAACAATTGTATATGCAGATTCTGACCATGCAGGTGATTACGTTGATAGAAAAAGTACAAGTGGGGTATGTACTTTTATGGGATGTTGTTTAACATCATGGTTTTCTAAGAAACAAACGGCACTTGCAATATCAACAACCGAAGCCGAGTACGTCTCCGCCGGCAAAGCATGCCAACAAGCACTATGGATGAAACAAGCGTTAGTAGACTACGACATCCATCTAAGCGACATAGCCATCCTATGTGACAACAAAGGTGCAATCGACTTAAGCAAGAATCCGGTACTACATTCTTGCACAAAGCATATAGAGATTCGTCATCACTTCCTAAGAGACAATGTTCAAAAGGGGAACATCTCTATTGAGAAGGTTTCATCCGAAGACAACATAGCTGACGTCCTCACCAAACCGTTGAAGCGGGAACAATTCAACCTACTTCGTCTTGGTCTTGGTCTAATGGAACAAACGTCATAACTTAATTGACTCTACAAGGTATGTAAACACTAGCCTTCTTCTTTCTGAGTCTAGGATTCCTATTTCACGCACAACTCACAAACAATACGGGAATTTTCAAAACCCAAGATAAGTCTTCCATTTATAATTTTTTTTTACACATAACTACATACACATTTTTAAAGAAAATCTCCTTTCAAAATGTTTTCTAAAAAGAATGATACCTTCCCGTATCAATTTCACAAAAGCAATTTCTCACGTCTAGGACAAATCGCTTTTTCATTATTAATACAAAGTAAAAACCCGTTTTCATTGCATCTCATGTCTTTTGAATGATGAAGGGAACATATAACTAATATGTGTTTTCGGGTACATTCATTTAAGCAAAAATGAATTAGGAGCATTGATAACACAATATTACGTACTTATGTACCAAATGTGTGTTTTCGGGTTATCTCAATTAGGATTTATTTTTCTCTAGTTATTTTCCTTTTCTTTTTAGAGGTCGAGAAAACCGCAACTCCAAATAGTTTGCATATAGGCACACAATAGGCAAAAATGTTTCCAAAAAGAAAAATTTGTGCTGCCTGAATCACCAGACCCGCGGATCCCAGCCTTCAAGCTGGACGGATCCCTCAAGGGAAGGATCTGTGGGATCCGTGTAAGCAGAAGCTATTTTCAACTTCTATTTTTTCACTTTGGATGAAAAATCCACATTTGCTTCATTTTTGGGAGTATGCTCTTTAATGCTTGTGTTCTCATGATCACATGCCTTGAATTCATATCTAATCATTAGATTTTAATCCACATTTTGGGTCAAGCATTCATTACAATGTTTTGTTTTTCTATATATATAACTCCTAAAATGCTTGCATACTCCATCTCCTTCTCACAAACACACTTCATCATGTCATCCAAAAACCCTTTAGGAGAATCATCTAGTACAAACAATCATGATATCCAAACCTTTGTACTTCCACCATCCAAAATACCACAATCAAATGCTAGGATATCCGCACGGATTACTATCCGATCTTGTTGTTTAGCAAAACCAACCTCAAATGATTCATCCTCAACAAATAACTCACCACAAGATGCTTCCATTAGAGCACCACCTTCATCACCAACAAGTACACCAACTTCATCACCACCTAAAATAACTCTTTTGGAACTCCTTAAGACTCCAACAAGATCTAATCAACCTAAAGAAAAAGAATTAGTCTTTTCAACACCCCCCACATCTCCAAATACTATATTTCAAGATCTTGAAACATCACCACCATAAGCTCCCATCACATCACAAGAACATCTAGGTTCTTTTCCACCACCATTTACTAACATTCCGGATATTGATCCATATTTTCCTATTTTTCCACCACAACTTCCGCATAACTCAAATCAAAACAACCCGAAAAACTTCCGCACTCATCACCCACATCATTTACATTGTGAACATTGCCAATCCACTAGGGAAATTGCAATAGAAGTTAGGGAAGAAATGTGTTTCATACTCAACCTCATCCTTGATCGCATCAATACCATTACTCATCAAAACCTCCATTCATAACCTTATGCAAGAATGGAAGGAATCACTACTACTACTTTTCTACTTTTAAGTATTATTTTTGAAGTCATTTTTCAAGAACAAGTATTGTTCTTATTTTTACATGCTTGTAAGTGGCATACATACCACTACAATTTGTTGTTTTATTACAAGGCCTTGTTTACATACCTTGGCTCCCAATCTTGATTCTCGGCAACCACAAGATTATATAAGCATGTTACTAACCTTTCTTTTTGTAGGATTTTTATTTTTCTTCACTTGACGCCCCAAACAAGGGGGAGCTACCGTCAAGGGGGAGTTAGAAGTTTGTTTATTTCTTCCAAGGGTTAACTTTTTGTTTCGACAAAAAGGGGGAGAAGAAGTAAAACTTAGGGCTTTCAAAAATTACATCTATTCTTAAGTTTTACTCATCATAACATTATGTTTTGTCATCAACAAAAAGGGGGAGATTGTTAATACAAATAAACCGTAAAACCGTTTATTAATATTTTGCGATCTCTTTGTGTTTTGTTGATAACAAATATAATGTTATCTTAAGTATAATTATAAAGGATACATGTTAGTTTTCTAAAGCATTTACATATAGCCATTTAAATATAAAAATGTAGTAATTAAGCATTTGTTGTAATAGCTTATTAGGATGGGTAAATATCATAACCCATGGACCATAACCCATGGATCTTAACCCATACCCAAAGAGACTTGATACAATGTATACTTAGATACATTGAATCTAGATATAACCCATGGACCAACCCATAACCCATGACCCATAACCAAAAAACCCATGGGCAAAGAGGAGCGTTCCACGGATCCCTAGGATTACACTAGACGGATCCCTTGTGGAAGGGATCCGTGGGATCCGTGGGAACAGTGAAGAAATTTGCCTATAAATAGAGAGCCATTTCTTCATTCTAACTCACCCCTCTTCTTACTAAATCTCTCATACACTCTCATTCTCTTCTAACATATAGATCACTTGATCTAGAGAGTTGTTCTTCTTTCTTTCTATTTGTGATCCTCATATAGGTCCTTCTCTAAGGCGAGATCACGAGCATTCTACAAGTCATCCAAGCAAGGGGTCCTTGATTGATTTGTCACTCCGCAAGATTTCTGTAGCGAAGATCTTGTATTTGATATTTCACATATTTGTTGTGTAATAGTTGTGTTGGTTTGGTCCACCGTGCTACGGACTCGGTATCTTGCTTTATACCGGAAAAAGTGTAAGCAACGTTGTGAAGGCTTCTCCGCCAAGTGAAGGAGTTTGTTGACATAGTGCTTGAACTCTCGAGTAGGTGACTCGGGGAGTGGAGTAGGGCAAGGAAGGTGACCTTGTAGTCGAACCACTATAAATCGGTTGTGTCATTTCTATCCCTTAACTTTATTTATTTTCTTGCATTATCATTAGATCTACACGTTCTCAACATCCATACGATTTCACATAATATCGAATCTAAAGTTTTTGAAATCAACTTTAAATCGGCAAAACTATTCAACCCCCCCTTCTAGTTTTCCACAGAACATTCAAATTTGAATTTAAATTCAAATAAAGCTCCTTCATTCTCAACCTTCTTCACAATACAACCATTGCCAACTCATACTACTATATACTCTGCACCCTACTTCTTTTACATCATACAACTCATTCTCCTAACAAATAGAATTTGAATTTCAAATTTTCCCCCTTCAGCATCCACACTTTCTCCCCAAGTTTAGCATATTCCTAGGATATTCCATCCTATGCTAACTCATGCCAACTCACTTATTACTCAACCATGGTTAGTTTCTAACTTTTCTTAACATTTGAATTTGAATTTCAAATGTTTAAGCTTTCTCTATCATCAATCTAGGATATTTTTGGAGTATACCTTATGACAACTATCTTAACCAATCTCACACTCAACCTCCAATAACTAGTCTTTGAATTTTAACTTCAAATATTGGAGACAAACTATTATCTAACATACAATGTCCATTGGTTCTTCTCTTCCCCTTTGAAAGTTTGACAAACACCCCAAACTATCTTTTAAACACTTCATAAACTATTTTTAACATTTGGATAATTGAGTTGGTTGACCTTATAACACTTTGAATGTTGGAATCATATTGGAAAAGTTAAAAGTGAAGTGCATTTGGGGGTTTAACAAGACGGGGTAAATATAATCCAAGCCGTGGAACAACAACAGTTCATGTTGCTGCTGACACGCCAACACGCTAGCAGCGCGCCAGACTACTGTTGTCCAAGGCTTGGTCTATAAATACCCTTCTTTTCTTGAGTATTATTCACCTCTTGCCATTCATTCTTTCTATCTTATTTCTTCTCTCTATCATTCTAAATCTACTAATCTCTTGTGTTCTAATTTCTTCTCTTATCATTCTTTAAAAAACACATCTCCTCAAGAGAGATTCACAAGAACCTAATCCACTTTTTTGAATTGTGTCGAGGGTCTTCTTCTCTATACCCTTTCTACTAGAATTGAGTATCTAGGTTAGGTTAGGACTTGGTTTGAACTACAATCTATCAGTTATGATGTAGTTGTAAGAAATCTTGTACCTTTGTGGTTAAGAGAAGGTCGGCTGAAAATCTTTTTGGGGTTTGATACTTCCGGGGAAAGTTCTTTGTGGTTATGTCGAATAATGAGATTCTTGAGGGTGGTTTTTGAGGGGGGAATACCGTTTGGAGTAGCTCTTCTTTGTGAGCGCCGATCTTAGTGCATATCGGTGGAGTGAAGTTGTAACGATTTGTAATCCACTATAAGGATTATACTTAGTGAATAGTATCGGAGTTGTGAATTCGCAACTTGATGTACGGACGGTATAAACTCCCGAATCCCGAACCAGTCTATACCGTGGTGTTAATCTCTCTCTCTCTCTCTCTCTCTCTCTCTCTCTCTCTCTCTATGTGTGTGTGTGTGTCCCTCTACGGTTCTGCATATTATAAATAAACGATTAATATTGTTAGTTTTCATATGGATATAAAAACAAAAAATATTAGGGTTAGCATAAAATTTATATTCATCAGCAACCCATAAACAACCTGAAATTTACATAAAACTTATCAAAAACATACTAGATAATTCTTGTAGGTTCTTTTTATAAGAAGAAGTTCATTCAAAAGCGTGCATGAGATTTTCACATCATTGTACAAATTAAGAAAACATGTATCATATTGAACACGTACTTGTACTTTGATAATGTATAATAAATAGAGTAAGCGTGAAGAAATGGGGAAGTTACAAATTGTGTGGAGAAAAAATGATAAATTTCTCCACACCTTAAAGTGTGTATTTTATACTTTATTTTGCTACAATTTATGTGTTGACAATCTTTGGTCTTTTAATAATTTTACACACTTGTTAGTGTAATCAATTTTTACACATTATTATATGTCAATAAATCATAAAATTTTACACACACTTTCAAAAGTGTCGAGAAAAAAAAAGTATAGTCAACCGAAAAAAAAAATGTAGATTCAACATTTTTTTTTAGTGAGTAGATTCTTGTAATGTTCTGTCATACCATCGAATTTGTCTTTTTCTCGCTTCTAGCCCCTTGCTTTGTTACATTAAAAAAAAGATCACTCAAAATTATCTTTTCGTATCAACATTTTTGACCACTTGACACTTGACAATAACATACTAAAGTTTTTAAAGCCTTATAACACTTGAGTCGTCTATTTGGTTTACACGTTATTAATAAGGCCCCAAAAATAGTAATAAGAAAAAGTATTATAGGAAAGATAACTAAAATAAAAAGGGTAGGGAGAGGTGGAGTCCATGAGTGAATGCGTGTAAATTATGTGAGCCACAAGTATATGTTGTGGTCTTGATATGTTTGCACCTTTTGGTTGCATGCAAAAAGCGGTGCACCTGGGTCCAGCATTTGGGTATGGCACCGTGTAATATATGTCGATGAAATAAACAACCAATGATAATAAGGTAGAGACAAATGTGTTGTTTTGTACTTTTGTAACTTGTTAAAAAAGAGCAACTTTTTGATGTATGTGAATCTTTAGTCTAATTTTAAATAGCGGTATTATATTCTTGTTTTTGTCAATCAAGAATACCTGAGTTATGATGTTATTAAAATTTAAAACTAAGGACAAGTTTACATGTTATTAAAATTGAGTAAGAGCACAAGGTGGGATTGATGTTATGTTTTGTGTTAAAATGATATTACTCTTCAATCTGATTCAACTACACGGAATATTTATGAAACGATGACTTTTTTTGTAAAATGGTTAGATTATTTCCACTTTAAAGCCAATTATCATTTGTGTCATTTTATTAAAAAAAAACACGTTTATTTATTCAAATTACACAACTATTAACTTTTGATCTCATATATATATATATAAGTATAAAATCTATTCATCAAACAAATTATACAAATAAACGTATTTTATGATCCTTTTTAATTTAATGTTCATTTAGTTATTTTTTCTTAATGTTTTCTTTTAGAATTTTTTTCACAAAATATCGTAAAATATTCATAATAGAAGCTTTTGTGTTTTATAACTTAAGAAACAAGAAAAAAATAACATATTGAGAAGTATTACGTAACACTACATAACTATAATGTTTTTCATCTGAAAAAGTTTTCTTTCTCCTTACATAAGTACTCTTTTGTGACACAATTTCTTTCTCCTCACATAACTACTCTCTCTTTATTAATCAGTACTAGAAAGATATTCGCGCAATGCGACGGCAGATATTCAACGAGTAATTTTATGACGAGCAAATATTTTCATTTTAAATTTTCCTCATTTAACATATCCTAAATACAGAAAATATATGTTTTTTATAAGTAGAACATCTACATTATTAGTAGTATAAATAGTTAGCACTTTTATTTTTCAAATTTTAGCATTAAATTGATGGATATAGGTTTAGTGAGTTTTTTTTTTTTTTTTTTTTTTTTTGAATTCTATTAAAAAAATCACTATTGAAAATGGTTACTATATAGTTTAAATGAAACTTGAGTTTTCAAGTTTTACATTAATTGTCTAATTTTCTTTTTATAATAATGTTTTTTGTCTTAAAATTTTTAGACTTTCTTTTATAAGAAATATTAAATCTTTTATAATGTAGTATAATTATACTTATATTTTTTTTAATTTTATCATCCGAAATTATTACGAAGTTATTAGGATTAGTGTAAAATTCAATTACGCATTTTTAAATTTTTTATTAACAAATCTTAGATTTTACGAAGTTATATTATGACAATTACTAACGGATAAATGATAGTATCATGATTAAGTAGTGCGATGACATAATGTATCCATAAAGACAATATGACATACAAACATTATTAAAAGTTGGTATGTAAATAGGAAAAGTAAAAGGGTAGAAAACGCAAAAAAGTACTCCTATAGTGATCTATATATATCCTCTTATTAATTGAGTAGCAACATAATTCATAACCCTTATAAAACAGCACCTTTGGCACTATATACTTCTACTACCATCTACCAACACACACATATACTACACCTTCTACACTTTCTAGCTAAACAACAGCCACCACTCACTAGTACTTACTAAGAAATTCATATTGATGGAAGCTACTGGTATCAGATTGTTTGGCACAATGATATCGTGTCCACATAGCTTGAAGATGGATGAGATGAATAGTTTGGAAGAGGTGCATATTTAGTTCATAAACACATGCACATGCCTAATATTTTTTCGTATAAATATCATGTTTATTATATGAATGCATGTAGAGTTTCAAGTTTAGGCGTTGGCTGGGTTCAAAATGTAGAGTTTCTGAGTTATTTTTATGTTTTGGTGAAATAAACATAAATTGGTATAGAAAATCAGAAAATGGTTTTTAATTATCTGATTATTGTTATTTGCTACCGCTAATTCATAAAATGATCAGTTTTATTATTGCTGAGTCTGGTTATATCTTTTTTTTTTACTTCATATAGAATAAACAGTTCTTGTTAGAAAATCCTTAATATATGTCTAAATCGTATAAATATGTAGAATCTAGCTATGCTTTTTAGATTTGTTTACCAGAAAGATGAATATATGGAATACCAATGTCTAAAAATTATGTTTGGCATTTTATAGGATGAACAACTAAGACCAAATAATCAGGAGCATGAGGCTGAAACCGAAGGTAATGCAACGAATTCGCCACATGATATACTGAAAAAGCCCGATAAAATTCTCCCGTGTCCTCGTTGCAATAGCATGGACACAAAGTTCTGTTACTACAATAATTATAATGTTAAGCAGCCTCGACATTTATGCAAGAGCTGCCAGAGGTACTGGACTGCTGGAGGCACCAGGAGGACCATGCCAGTTGGTGCAGGCCGTCGAAAACCCAAGAATCCGACATCTAGTTGTCGCTTTGAAAATATATACCATGAAGCTCCTAATGTTATTTCTTTTGGTTTGGATTTGCAACATGTTGATAGTTCGGTTTCTTGCGTGAATAAAGAGAATACTGATGATTGCTCTAGTGGATCAACTGTAACAACTTCTAATTCGGTAGATGAAACAACACATGCTAGAAATGGTTTCCCTAATGTTCCATGTATTCCAGGGGTGGCTTGGTCTTATAATCCTTGGAATTCAGTTATTCCGATTCCGGTTGTATACCCTTCGACTTATTTGAATTATATTCATTGGTTACCCGTATCGTCAACACCTAGCTTAGGAAAACATTCACGAGACGCGGAAACGCTAACACCAAATGTTTCCGAAGAGGTAAAGAAACACAAGAGTTCGGTTTTAGTTCCAAAGACACTTAGAATTGATGATCCTGATGAAGCTGCAAAGAGTTCTGTTTGGTCAACACTTGGAATCACGAACGAAACAATTGGGACAAGAGGGATCTTTAAGGCTTTTGGTAAAAACAGCGAAGAAAACAACAAACAGAAAGTCAGTAATGCTTATCCAGTTTTACAGGCGAATCCTGCGGCTTTGTCTAGATCACTCTACTTTCAAGAAGGAGCCTAAATTGATGCCTTATCTTGGAGAAACACTCGGTCCTCAAAGTTTCGTACATATAAACATGTTCCATTACTCTGTTGTGAGATTTTGCAAGATAGATGGTTTTGTATTAGTTAGAAATAGTACAATGTAATACAAAGTTTTTTGTATACTTTTAGATCATGAGATGTTCTCTAAAATGATTAATATAGCTTTTTAATGAAAAAGTGACTTTTTTTCAATCTTCTATTGTGGTAATAATAGTCTTGCTAAAACAAATGGTGGTAATAACAGTAACCATGAACTTCTGTGAGTTCTGTTCTAACAGTTTGTTTTTATTAAGCGAATCCAGTTCATCATAAGTATAGGATAAAACGTAGGAGTCTGGAAGGGTATTGCATAGACTATCCAAGGATTTTGTCTAAAAGCAAATATGCACATCTCATTCAGTCATTCATCATCAGTAAGTTTGAGTGTACATCTTAATCATAATAAAATGGGATAGATATGCTTAGGATATCTTTATTAAAATATGCACCAAATCACAAAGATAATAAACCGTCTAGCTGCAACCAAGAAACTAATTAAATTAGTGTTCCTTTTTGTATAACCACACACTATGCATTGTTTAAATACTTTTTATGATAAGATATGTTTTTCTGCCTTAATGTCCTAGAATGCAGACCACTAGAGCAAGTTCATATGCCAGGAAAGTTAGTGTTAGTTTTGACTTGCTACTGAAAAAAGGTATTAAAACATGCAAAAACAAGAATATACTATAATTTATATTTATATCTTGATAACTCTTGGTGGACATGTCAAAATCATAAGAAATGTGTGTACCATGAGCACTAGCCATCCAAAAACATGGAAGATATTTTCATCCCCTCGGCAATTTTAGGCCACATTTTCTATATAGTATGACTTGTTTTGTGGTCCCAAAATTGCATGTAACGCCGTATCTCTAATTATATAGAACTGGCACTTTTTGCCTGTATTTGCTTTTTCACCTTTACTCTTTTTTTCATGGCCTTACAGATGCTCAACAGTGTGTGTTCGATCTCATACTTTTGTTGGCAATTAAAGTTCATACTTCAAAAGTTAACCGGTTTTGGAATATGTATTGATCGTTTATAGCCATTCATCACGAAAAATATCTATAGATTGTTTTTGCTGTCATGTGGATATGCCTAATTGGAAAAGCAGGTTCATGATTCTTTATTGAGGCACTAACGAAGTAAGCATAGCCATAAATAATATAATCTTTTGAGCGACCCTCAAAAGCTTCTATGAATGCCCCGTATAGTAATATATATGTGCCACGACATCTAAAAAAACTTACACCACCAAACTGCTAAGTGTGTGCAACTATAGCTTCTTGTTTGATATTTAAGTTGCAGAATACAGTAAAAACCGGTTAAGATCAATAGTCTGTTGGTTTTATGGATATAAATTAGTAGACGTGAGTTAGGATCGAACTCGAGACTATGGGATTGCACACTTTACGTATGAGAATTTAAAGTTAAATAATTAAATATAAACGTTGTATTTATTTATTTATTAAACGAAATAACTAACGGACGTTAAGTAATTAATGTAATGGACTAACGGGCGTTAAAGGTATTTGGAAAAGGACTTAATTGCAAAAGTTGGGAAGGTTCCGGAATCCCTATGGGATATCCAAACCGATCGGCCAAGGAGAGAAAGAAGGAAAGAAAAACCAACTTGTTCACCAAGTTTGCTTGGGTATATAAACAAGGCTAGGGGTTTTATTTTTCCATCTCTTGTGCTCATTAGCTAAACCCTAAAAACGTTTTGTGTGTGTTTTCTTCTCCAATTCGATCGTACATCACCTTTGGGTGTCGATCCAAAACGTTTCCACTAACCAAGTTATTTTGTTTGATAAAACTAGCATTACTTTAATTCGGTTTAGTACGTGTGTAAAAGAACATAGTAATAACATACTTTTGTTATTATCTTGGATTGAATTACAAAACGGTAAGGGGTAATTCACATAATCCTATAAACCCTAATTAGGGTTCATCCTAATTGCTAGTTTGTGGATTTGATTCTTGTTCGGCTAGAATCAAGAAAAGTACGCATATTCTTCTTATGTTAATTAATTATTCGTTAATCTTTCCTATACGCTTCCGCTTGAATACTTTGATGTTTTGTGGTTATTTATTTGAATGTCATGTTATATAATTCCAACAGTGGCATCTCGAGTCATTGGTTTTAATGAGTAATTAATTACATAAACGCGTAATAAAACATATAATTGTATGATGTTTGATATGTTTGATCTAGGGTTTATGTTTTATTTTGTTTGGTCGATTTTTTTGGTTAATTGGGGCGTACCCAATTTTTTTTAAGTCGACATACACATAAAAATTTTTAGGGTTTTGAAAATTGTTTGCTAACCTTATTAAAACCTAGAATTAATACATAATTACGTGCTTAATTCATGAATAATTTGTTATGTGTCATGGAATTTTATATGCGATCTTGTGACTATTTGTATAATTGTTATGATATATCCATGATAATATATGCATATTTGTCATGGATAAGTTACTTTGATATTGTTTAATTGTTAAGATATATTTATTTACGATAAATCTTGAATTGGGGAAGATTACAATTATATATATATATTAATGAATCAATTATGTGCAATTTGGTATAATTTAATTAAGGGTTTACGCAATCGATTCATCGATGTATGTGGTTCACTTTCTATTGTTGGAGTGAAAACCCTAAATTAATATATACATTAATTTAACCTAGATATTGATTATTAATAGGGTTTTATCGAATAAGTTGCATGTGGCTACTTGTTTACACGTATAAATTGTTTATTATGTGTGCATTGTTTTGTAGTAGTTTAATTTTTATTTATTACTTGTTTGTTTATTATGTTAGACAGTTTTAAGCAAAGGGTAATTTTGAATAGAAAAATAATACGGACTAAACAATGGCGAAATTTGATTTATTTTGGAAGAGTTAAGTTTTCAATAGTTTAATTGATTGGTGACTTTGGTACAAATGGTCTGAACGGCTCACCCACTAGAATGAACTATAAAGGGGTTAATTAAGAAGTGCGCACAGTCACACTGAAAGGATGTCTAAGGTTATGCTTCAGCGCTTACCTGGTCCTCTGCCCCCTGTATGTTCGTATGGAGCTACTTAGTAAGCCATAATATGTACAAGCTCATCTTAAGGGCGAATTAGTTTTAATTCCATGCGCCACTTCGGTGGTAATTATCCGAAACACTAAGTGTTTACACTTATGCAAAAGTACGGTATAATGGATGATAATTAACACTAAATTCCTTGATTGGTGAACCCAATACCTCAATCAAAACTTTGATAATTTGATCTTTATGAATTGGTAATAAAAAGTTTTTTATTAAAATTATGCTACAAGATGAATGCATGACATCTTTGTACATATTTGATTTGACCACATAAAATCAAAACTAGTACCCTTTTAAATTAAGAATATGCCATCTAATTAAAAGGAACATTTGAAGTTGCAATTTACGTCATGACAGTACTTGGCTAGATTGTGATGGAGAGGTAAATCTCTATGTAAAGTCAGACCTTACATGGACATATTTGCAGTTCTTTAAGTTAGACACTTAAATTGAGTAGGAAGTGAGACCTGGACTCAATGGCATAAGATGGGATGAAACATGTTTATATTTGCAATAGCGTTGGAAAATATAAATCCCATAATGATCTAGGAATTGGAAATTGTTTGCCAATTAATGTTCGACAGATTACCCTATTATGTGCTTTCGTTACTAGCAGATCAACTGATGTAATGGAACTACGATAATTTGGATCCTAGTTTTCGAGAAAATTCTATGGTTATATGAATATTACCTTGGGTATATTATTTTCTTGAAAAGTTTAATTATCGAAAATACTAAAATTGAATTTTGCTAATTCTTTAAATGTATTAATGCAACATTAAACCGTAAACGAAGGTTATTCCTATATTGGTAAATTGATAACCTGTAAGGGTTTTTTGGTAGAGTCAACCTTACTAAAAGAATAAACCTAGTCCTCTTTTATAAGAAAGAGTGAGATTCAATCCTATTCCTTTTCATGAATGAAGAAAGGTATGATAGGACAATTAGAATTGTCTAAATTCTAAATATATAACTAGTAAGCAAATTTTAATAGTTAAGAAAATTGCATATTTCTGAGTTATTAAATTAGAAGCTAGACTAATTACTGTATAATTGGTAAAAGACAAACTAGCATATTTTATCTAGTTGTTGTGCTTTGACCATTTAAAAGTACTACTTACAATTGTTGGAATAGTAGAACTATTAAGAAAGAAATTGCATGCCCAATTTTTCAAGTTAATAGCATTGATGGATAAATTCATCATCTACATAGTAGAATACACTCCTTAAGTACATAAGTAATTGTTATGTATGGACTTTTTCAAAGGTGTAGGGAAGTAAATAGAACACTATTTTCTTTTACTGGTTAATGAAACACTTACAATGTTGTCAAATCCAGTGGGAGTATGTTGTTCTTATTAATGAATAAGGAATTAATGTAATGATCTCTTATTCAGTGGGAGTTACAAGCTTTGTCATCTTGGTAGTAACCCAGATTATCTCTAGAATGTCTTACGATAATTACTTTCCACTTGTAGACACTTATGTTTTCAAGGATAGTCATGTACGTTTCCTTATTAGACAATGAAGTGGTTCTACATCTACTAGTTATGCTAATATCAATGACACAATCATATTAGTTACATAAACAAACGTATGTCGTGTTGTTTATCTGCTACATGATGTTGTTCCATGCACAAGTGGGAGAAATCTATATTGTGTGCAAGGTACTACAACATATAAGTATATGATTTAACGGATTCTCTTGACTGCAAGGTAAGAGATCAACATTCTAATATAACTTGTACATATCTAATTCAAGAAACACTTGGTGTTGCAATTTACGTCATGTCAGAACTTGGCGAGATTGCAGCAACAAAGTAAATCTCTATGTGAAGTCAGACCTTGCATGGACATATTTGCAGTTTCTAAATTAGACAAGTATTTAGAACATGTGTCAAAATGATATATAAGACTACTTCAAATTAAATATTTATGTATTATTAGAATGACATAAAATTAAATAAAGTAATCTAATCCTACTTCAATTTGTTTATTTATGTATTTTGGAATAAATGAAAAATAATGTAGTCCTACATTATTGTGAAGTAAAATAAATTAACTTGAAATTACTATTGAAACCAAGAGTTGTGTTCATAATTACTTTAGTTAAACATGTTTATGATTCATTGTAAAGACATAAACATAAAGTTTTTTAAGATTTATAATAAAGTAAGACGTTAACTTGTTATGTTTTTTAATTAAGACATATACAAGAAGTCATTGAGGTGATCAATGATTTATAACGTATAATGGGATTATAATAGTTTATGTTCCTTGATGAGACATAGATATGAAGTGACTTGGTCAAAAAGTACTTGTGTTATAAAGCATGTAATTGGCTTGGTATGTCTATTATACCATTAAGTTGACTTAGTTGGTAAATAGGTAAGCCAAAAGAAATATGTTTATCTTATATATTGTTAGATTGTCTTACATTATTAATTCTAATGAATACCACAAGTTGATGGTATATTCAGTTAGGAGAATCAAACTCTATTTGATTTATTTGATTCAAGATAACCATAACTTCTTTCTTAAAAAGTAACAAGGTTAGAAAATTGAGTATGGATTAAATATACTCAATATGACTCCAACCTAGAAGATTGTTAAAACGCCATTTCATTATGGAATGTGATGAATCACATTAAGTTTTTAAATTGAAGATTCTGAATTTGTTAAACTGCTTATGAATAGGTTATTAACAAACTAAAATCAGGAATTGTCAATGTGTATTTGTAATGTCCCAAAAGGAGAACAATGTAGTTTGCTCTAATTGCTAAGTATATATAGATAGTCTATATATTACAAAAGGCAAGTGGGAGTTTTTTTTATCTTGAAAGATAAAATTACAAGATACATAATCTTCTAAAACACACTAGTAAATATCATGATGAGGTTAGACATGTAAATGATAGACCTCATGATGATGGAATTTTCATTCATAGATCTGCAAGGATATCTCAGATATTTGACTTATATGCTGAGAAATATGAGTTACAGGATTATAGTAAACCCGATAATCATTATGATGGATTACCAAATATTGAATTGGGAAAATTACTCATACTATGAATGTTAAAGATGCTGTCCATAAAGATAATCAATTTTGGAAATTTGGTTTATCTTAATAGTTAGACTAGAGAATGAAAATGAGTTTCTTCAAAGAGATGAAAAACCCTAGTGGTTTGAATTTCTATGTAGAAATCATATGGACAATATTGTACACATATTTAATGCACGTTTTATGACAAGATTATTAATCATACTTAAGCAATTAATTGTGATTGAATATTCTTTCTAGACACATTAAATATATAAAGATGATAATTGTCATACTTGTTTTCATTAATATGAAATATGACAATGGAATATCAAAACTCTTTCTTGAGAAATTACTTGAGCGAGGACGGTAAGTAATTGAAAGGTTTTTTGAATTCATATAATCTTTGAAAGTGTACGAAGTGCAAATAATTCATGAATGGATAAATGCATGCATCTATGAAATTATTCTTATGTTTAATTATTAAATCCCATTTTCGATTTATAATTAAAGTAAGATAAATTTTAAGTATTCCAGAAAGCTAGTGGGAGTATTATGTTAAGTTTCTTAAATCTTATATGTTGTATAACATATAGTAAGTAACATTCCTTGTAAGCTAAATGTTAAGTCTTAGATTGGAATGAAACTTCACTTGTAAGATTTAAGAATTAAAACATACAACCTTGAAATATATGTTTATTGTTAATAAACATGTGCAGTAAAATAAATGATTCTAATAAAACATGATATATCATTTGGGAAATTGATAAATATCTTTTGACAAGATAGAACGTGAATGAATTCTAAGGTTGACCTGTAGATTCATCATGTACATCATGTTGTGTATTAAAATTGTTGTATCATTCTTGAATAAGAAGTGATTTGACAACATTGATATCTAACTAAAAGTTATTAGATAACTTGTGTAATGGATATTCTGAAAGAATTACATCCTCAGCCTGGAATTGCTCCTAAATTCTATGGATGAACAATATGTCAAATGTTGTGCAAATTGTCATCAGCTTTAAACTTGAAAGTTAGGAAAACATCAAACATTACACAATAAGATATTAAAGTTTACGGAGTTTTAATGAGCACATTGTTGTTTGTATACAATGATGCTGGTTTAATTGAGATGACACTCAATACTAGTCATGGTAGGATTGCATCCTTGTTAATGGCCATGTGAACTAGTTATGCTACTAAGAGCGCAGTTGCATTATACGTTAAAAGAATAAGAATACTTTAAACTTAAAATTGTTTGGAAGTTTAATTGTCATAAATTGGTGATAGAGGATGTCATACAATTTATGAATTATTATGTGGATTGGTGAATGCACACATACAAGGACTTCACTAATTGAATTCTTGAAATAAGTATTCTCAAAATTACGATAGATCAAGTTGGTTGATTTATGTCTAGTCAACAAGTATGATTGTCATTACTTGAGGCATAATTCATCAACTGGAATTTTCATGCATTGATCTATTTAGTATTTGGATAAGGGATGTTAAACAATTGTTATAATACAAATCAAATACTTGGTATGTTTGATTTTATAATGTATTGTATCCTATATTTGCATGTTTAATCCGTGAATAAATTTATTTATTTTAAATCGTCCGTTGTCGATTAATGATATGGGAGTATCATTAAACTAAGACAAATCTGAGAGATATGGTAGAATATACTTGAAAGTATATTGATGAGAATGCATACCAATTTCAGATGATATTCAATGAATTGAATATAGGACTTATCCCAACTACATGATTTTACTTTATGGATATTGTTATTAAGTAAATCATAAATAGTTATCCTCAGACTTGAGATACCAGATAAGTGTCATGAATGTAGTGCACTTCTGTGGAACAACTTAACGCTATACGTAACTGGTAGTCATAAGGGTTGTTTCCTGAAGTGTTGCAAAGTTCATGAGTTATTCTTGTAGTCAAGATAGAATTTGTTCCTTCAAAATTTATTTTGGAGTTTAATACTGCTGGGCCCCTCGTAGGGTTGACAAGATGTTTGCGTGGCCACGCCCAAAGTTCTCCCCTGAATATGTTCAGAAGATTTGGTAATCTTGCTCAATCACTAATAACGAGAAACAGAATAGTTGGATAAAGAATGACTTAATTCCATATCTTTATTTAACATGGTATTAGAAACAAAAGGATAATAATAATGAGAAATCATTAAAAGGTTTTCCAGGAGCCTTGCTCGAGTTGTACTAGAGGCATCGAAGTGTTTCTAGACGCTAGCCGAATGTGATCACTCTATTAAGATATATCCAAGTGGGAGCTGTTGGTTTTATGGATATAAATTAGTAGACGTGAGTTAGGATCGAACTCGAGACTATGGGATTGCACACTTTACGTATGAGAATTTAAAGTTAAATAATTAAATATAAACGTTGTATTTATTTATTTATTAAACGAAATAACTAACGGACGTTAAGTAATTAATGTAATGGACTAACGGGCGTTAAAGGTATTTGGAAAAGGACTTAATTGCAAAAGTTGGGAAGGTTCCGGAATCCCTATGGGATATCCAAACCGATCGGCCAAGGAGAGAAAGAAGGAAAGAAAAACCAACTTGTTCACCAAGTTTGCTTGGGTATATAAACAAGGCTAGGGGTTTTATTTTTCCATCTCTTGTGCTCATTAGCTAAACCCTAAAAACGTTTTGTGTGTGTTTTCTTCTCCAATTCGATCGTACATCACCTTTGGGTGTCGATCCAAAACTTTTCCACTAACCAAGTTATTTTGTTTGATAAAACTAGCATTACTTTAATTCGGTTTAGTACGTGTGTATAAGAACATAGTAATAACATACTTTTGTTATTATCTTGGATTGAATTATAAAACGGTAAGGGGTAATTCACATAATCCTATAAACCCTAATTAGGGTTCATCCTAATTGCTAGTTTGTGGATTTGATTCTTGTTCGGCTAGAATCAAGAAAGGTACGCATATTCTTCTTATGTTAATTAATTATTCGTTAATCTTTCCTATACGCTTCCGCTTGAATACTTTGATGTTTTGTGGTTATTTATTTGAATGTCATGTTATATAATTCCAACATAGTCAACTATTTTCATTATTTAAACGTATTGCATAGCTTTCACTGCTGACTAAGTTCGTGGATTGAGTTGATGCTTCTAGCATATTTATTGAAACTAAAAGGCAGTTGAGGTGCTAAACTGAACCAATTGTTGACGGGTCTATATATGAGTTCGGAGAAAACGAGTCAAATATTTGCATAGATAAGAAATTTGTTCATTTGTAAGAACTTGCAGAAAAACTCTTTTATTTCTCCAAAGTAAGAAAGAAGTTACTCTAAATGGTGATGCGCTAAATACTCAATGATATGATTCTTACTCATCATATATTGAATTTTCTTTGTCCATATTTGTTTAATTTTATAGAACATGCATGTTTATGGTGTGATCATGAACACAACAGCTTTTTTTATTTTAATATTTTCATGGAAGTTACCAAGAAGCTCTCTAGGCAACTTCGTTCCCTTAGAAAGTTAGCAAAAAGGACGACAACAAGTCAATTTCCATCAATTTACTTGGAATATAATTTAAACAAGTGAGGCGGTATGTATCTTCCTCAATACTATGATTGTTAGGCCATCTTTTTACAATGAATTATCTACAAATAGCACGAGTTACCAATCCAGAGACACAATTAGACTAATTAACTCTCTCTTGCATTATTTTCATCTTATATGGAGCTTACGTCCGTAGCAACTGCAGCCACAACAGGAGGTATACTGTCCATGGAGGTCAAATATTTCATAATCTTATACATGTTTGTAGAGTGGGTGAAACTTTTACATGATTGTTATTTCCTTTTGGCACGACCCATGTGGCGGTTTATCTCTACTACAGAAAACACTACTTGTAGACCAACTCCAAGCACAGTTGCTCAAGCCCACGACACTATACAGGTTTTCCATGCATATAATAGCAGGAAGAAGTCATTAGGAGTAGATCTTGAAATAGTTTTGAAAAGATTAGGAATGTTTTGTGATCATGATGACAAGGGACAAATTATTGGCTCTGATGAGATATTGGGTTTGTTTGACGAGGACGAGCCAAGCTTGGATGAAGTGAAAGAAGCATTTAGTGCGTTTGACAGAAACAAAGACGGGTTCATAGACGCAAAGGAGTTGCAACACGCGCTTTCAGAGATGGGGTGTATACAAATATCAGAAAGCAATTGTAGACTGATGATTGGAGGATATGATGTCGATCAAGATGATAAGATTAGTTTTAGAGAGTTTTTGAAGCTCATGGAAGACTGTTTTTGATGATCATTTTCTATGCTTATTGTATATATCTCGGTTATTCGTTGCCTAGACTAGTAGAACTTTATTATTTTAATGGTAGCATCCGTGTGCTTCTGTCCCAACATGTTCATTTCAAGGTAATCCACTAAGAAAAGGGAATATAAATACTAGATACCAAAAATGTGCATATGCTTAGACCATCGCCAGTCTATCCACCAGCATAGAAAAATGGTCGTCTATTTACAAAAATACCAAGATAGTGTAACTTTTGGTACCACGTACATCTCACCACACAACAAAATTATTTTGGTGATTATCACAACATAGCATCTTGCTGCTATTGCCTTAAGCATAATGACCATTGAAGTCCATTTTCTAGGAAATATATATAGAGTGGTTCACTTCTAACATTGGAATGGATTATATAAAAACTAATTATATAAAATCTTGGTGGACATGTCAAAATCATATCATAAGAGATGTGTGTTAATACAAATAAGCCGTAAGAACGTTTATTTATATTTTACGATCTTCTAGTGTTTTGTCGATAACAAACGTAAAATTATTTTAACGAAACAAATAAAATACGTAAATGATTTGAGCTAATAGTTTTCTAACACACTTACGTTTTCACATAAAACACTAAAACAAGTATAAGTGATTTTATGATTTAGTAATACATATGTACAACAACTAGTGTTTACATATTAGGCAAATATATACATAACTAGTGATGACGTATAGTTTATATTCGGCTCACGCGCCCGACTAAAGTCCGATACTAACAAGCCCAACACGAACTGGGCTAAGCCGATAAGTGTTTGGGCCCACGAAGGCCCAATCCGAAAGTTATTTATGGAATACGATATCAGATATCTTCTCATTTTTAGAGATAATCATTCCCCAACCGACTTAGGCGGGATACGCCGAAGGTTGGGGAACACGGAACCAACAAGGATTCCGTGTGTATATAAAGGGAATCCTATCCCTCGTTAAAGGTACGATCTAAAACCCTAACTCTCCTTTAACCCTAAACCGATTACTTACTCTCACGTCGGAGGATAATCGTGGGAAACAATCCCACGATAAGCCTAACGGTGTTTTCTGTTACTTAGTGCGCAGGTCTCAAGAATCAAGACTCAATTGGTACGAGAGTCGGAGCCCCGAACAAGGAACGCCCAACTTTTGTATCAACAAGTGGCGCCATCCGTGGGACCAATAACTAAGAACTAAGAACTAGAATGACGAAGCACGGAAACCAGCGATCGCAAACAGACCTTACAGGAAAGAAGTTGCACACCGGAACAGCTTCCAAGCAGACCACTGGAACCACCAGTGTCGCTAAAAATCAAGGGTTAGGCCCAGACCTAGTTTTCCCTACAGTGGAACAACGCTCGGGGACAACCCAGGCGACTACCACCACCACCAGTGCAGGAGATCCGCTGCGCACCGTTTTTGCTACTCCCCTTCAATCAGTATTAGAAACTGACCCCTTGAAGGCACCAGATGCACCTGACAGAAACAAGGGCCCAGTATTAGAAGCAGACACCCTCACTCTGGAAGGAGTCGCACCGGAACTCGCACCGGGAGATTTCGTATCTCAAAATTACGAAACCTTGGCAGCCCTCATGCAAGAGGAAGCAAAAAAGAGGTCGAGTCGAAGCCTGCATGCTCGACTTAATTTCGACTCTGAATATGAAACGTCCCCGCCGCGCCGTCAGAAGGAGAAGCGCTGAAGGGATAGCCGCCAACCCCCGGTGTTTAACAGAATTGGGAGGAGAGTTGAGGATGATGAGATATCTAACTCGCAGCATCTGGAAGGAAGCGAGGAAGATGAACGGCGTACCAATGTCCACGCCAGGCTTGGTAGCCGAAGAGTTCAGGACAGACTTGGGCGACGACACTCCCTAAGTGAAAGTCCTTCAAGTGCAGATTCTGAGGACAGTCGGCGCAAACGTCGAAAAAGGGAAAGCTTGTCCTCTGGTAACTCCTCGGACAACGAGGATAGCGAAACTGGACACTGGAAATCCATAAACAAATATCTTAACCAGGAGGATGAAGACATATCTCTCCCATGGCGCCGTCAAAAAGTGGATGTGTTCACTCAGCGCATCAGTGATTTCTTAGAGAACAAAAGGAGGCGCATGCCCGCCAACGTAAAAACCTATGACGGAACAGGTGATCCTGATGATCACCTAAAAATTTTCGAATCAGCCGCTACAATTGAAAATTGGCCACAGCCCGTATGGTGCCACATGTTCAATTCTACACTAGTAGGAAATGCGAGGAACTGGTTCACCAAGCTTCCACGCAGAAGCATCAATGGTTTTGAAGAGTTGAGAAAGGCGTTCCGCCTAAACTTTACTCAACGGAAGAAGTGTGCTATAAACCCCGTTGAACTCGCCAGGGTCAAACAGCGCCAAGGGGAATCTACAAGCGCTTATATGGAGCGCTTCAAAGACGAATGCATACAAGTTAAAGCATGTCCCGAAGTGCTAAAAATCTCAGGGTTCATGAATGGGGTCAATAACCCAGAACTCATCAAAAGGTTGAATGACAAGATTCCCCAATCCTTTGATGAACTCATGAAACGCACACGGTCCTTCGTCCAAGGAGAGGCCGCCGCGGCGGATAGCAAGAAAAGCTACTCGAACTACCGGTCACAGGAACAACCTGGGAGACAATCCACTGACCGGAGTAGTAACCGTAACAGGAGTTATCGCAGCCAGGGGAGCGGGCGGGACAACGACAAGTATACCCCGCTGACAAAGACTCCAAAGGAGATACTCGCAACGGAAGGCGCGAATTTCCCAAGACCTCCACCCATGCGCACCCCAGAGGATCGACGCGTAGGAGGTGGGTATTGCGACTATCACAGACAGAAGGGCCACACTACTAATGAATGTGTCCAGCTGCGTCAGCTCATCGACAAACTAGTCAAGGAAGGTAGACTGGACCATTTGGTCAAGAACATCAAATAAGGGAAAGATAGACAAAAGACTGGGAATAAGAAGGAAGGACCCAAAGATAAAGCTGGCACCATTTACATGATACAGTCATGGCAACGAACAACCAGGCAGAAGGTCAGCCAGAAGTTTTCCCACGGAAGTACAATCACTTTCCCTACCTTAACTACGCATAACGCAGAGGTAGAGCCGCTCATCATCGAAATTAATGCGGGGGGTCACGACATCCACCGCATGTATGTTGATGGTGGAGCTTCTGCAGATATAATGTACGAACATTGTTTCAAGCGACTGCGCCCGGAGATACGCAGTCAATTGAGCCCGGTCACAACAGCGCTGACTGGCTTCACAGGCGAAAAGATATGGCCCATGGGGCAATTACGACTACTAGTCAGAGTGGGTAATAACTACCACTACACAACAGCCTGGATGAATTTTATGGTGATCAAATCCCCCTCTCCATACAATGGCATTATCGGACGACCAGGGATATCAGCCATGCGCGCAGTACCATCTACAGCACACGGGATGCTTAAATTCCCAGTGGAAGGAAGTATTTTTACCCTCTACAACGCCTCTTCACCACCTAAAGAATGTAACGCGATCACATGCAAAACCGCACCCATTACAAAACAGTGCGCGACCAAAATTCCAAACCTGAAGGTCGCAATTCATCCTGAATACCCTGAACAGGAAGTATCGATAGGAGGATCACTGTCAGACAGCGGTAAAGCAGCTGTGTGTGCACTCTTGCAAAAGAACCTGGATATCTTTGCATGGGAACCAAAGCACATGACAGGGGTACCACGTTCAATCACAGAACACAAGCTGCAAATCCGACAAGGATACGCACCGATCCGTCAGAAGAAGCGCGGCCAAGCTCCAGAGCGCGCGCAAGCAATCCTGACAGAGGTACACAAGCTAGTAGATGCATGAATCATTCGAGAAGTCTACTACCATGACTGGCTTTCTAACCCAGTAATGGTCAAGAAGAGCGACGGTAGCTGGCGAATGTGCGTGGACTTCACAGACCTCAATAAGGCATGTCCACAAGACTGCTACCCACTACCGGAGATAGACTGGAAAGTAGAATCTTTGTGTGGATACCCACTAAAGTGCTTTCTTGATGCATACAAAGGATACCATCAAATCCAGATGGCTAAGGAGGACGAGGAAAAAACTGCCTTTCACACAAGCCAAGGCGTCTACTGCTACACCAAAATGCCCTTTGGCTTGAAGAATGCAGGCGCCACCTATCAACGGTTAGTAGATAATGCGTTCGAAAAACAGTTTGGCCGCAACCTAGAGGTTTACGTCGATGACCTGGTCATAAAAAGCCATACTGAAGAGGAATTGGTGCGCGACATTGAGGAAACATTCAGGACACTCAAAGAGATAAACATGAAGTTAAATCCTAAAAAATGCACCTTTGGCGCTATAGAAGGCATGTTCCTTGGATACCTGATAGAACCTGATGGTATAAAGCCATGCCCAGATAAAACTAAGGCCGTCATCGAACTTCCTTCACCGCACACATTGAAGGAAGTCCAATCTCTCAATGGGAAGTTAGCCGGCTTAAACAGATTTTTGTCTAAGTCAGCAGACAAGTCATTACCCCTTTTCAAAACACTCAAGAAGTGTATAAAGAAGGGAGATTTTCGCTGGACTATGGAGGCAGAAGACGCCTTTACACAGCTCAAACAACACTTGGCAGAGCTTCCCACGCTAGTTGCACCTCGACCAGGGGAAGAACTGATTATGTACTTATCAGCGACACAGGGAGTAGTCAGTGCAGTGCTACTGACGGACAGGGACTCAGTGCAAACACCTGTCTATTTTGTAAGCAAAGTGCTCAAGAAGACGGAGATGAATTATAGCGCAATGGAAAAGTTGGTCCTGACATTAGTATTCGCCGCTAAACGGCTGCGCAGGTACTTCCAAGCGCACCCGATAGCAGTAATCACGGACCAACCAATCAAGCAAATCATTTCCAAACCTGACGCATCAGGACGACTACAAAAGTGGAGTGTGTTGCTCGGTGAGCACAACATCTCCTACAGACCAAGTATTGCAGTAAAAGGGCAGATACTAGCAGATTTCATCATTGAAAAACCAGACACCGATGATGCACCCGCACTAAGCAAGAAGGAACTACAAGATCCATGGATCTTATTCACGGATTGATCTTCATGTGTTGATGGGTCAGGAGCAGGCCTCATTCTCACAAATTCGGAAGGAATGGAATTCACTTACGCACTGCGTTTTGAATTCACAGCAACAAACAATGAGGCAGAGTATGAAGCCCTAATCGCCGGACTTCGCATAGCAGCTCGAATGGGTGTACGTAACTTGGAAGCGAATGTAGACTCCCGGCTAGTAGCCAACCACGTGTTGGGCGAGTATGTGGCCAAAGAAGAAAACATGATTCAGTATCTCGACAAGACCAAGGCACTAATCCAAGGCTTCGACAGGTTTACTATCAAGCAAGTTCCTAGAGAGGAAAATCGAAAGGCCGATGCACTAAGCAAGATTGCATCGACAAGCTTTGCACACCTATCAAAACAAGTGCTAGTGGAAACATTAAAAAAAAAATCCATCTCAGAGATGGAAATATCCACAGTAATAGAGGAAGACGACCCTACGTGGATGACACCGATAGTGGAATTCATAAGCAAGGGAGTATTACCTCAGGAGCAGAAGGAAGCCCGAAGGATACGGCGCACAACACAGAGGTTTGAACTTCGGGATAACATACTATATCGACGCTCCTTCCTACAACCATGGCTCCGCTGTGTTGGCCCCCTACAAGCAAATTATGTATTGCGGGAAATCCACGAAGGTTCATGCAGCATGCATTCAGGACCACGGTCCGTGGTGGCGCGCGCTTTAAGGTCAGGATACTATTGGCCCACCATGCACCGCGATGCGCGGGACTTAATAAGAAAGTGCAACGACTGCCAAGTTCACAGACCCATTCCACGCCAACCACAACAGGAGCTAACACCAATTACGGCACCATGGCCATTCTACAAGTGGGGCATCGACATCGCAGGTCCTTTCCCTGTTGCAGCAGGAGGATTAAAGTTCCTCATAGTCGCCATAGACTACTTCACCAAGTGGATCGAAGCAAAGGAAGTGGTAACAATCACTGGCAACCAGGTAAAATGCTTTGTATGGGAAAATATTGTATGCCGCTTCGGGCTGCCTGGGGAAATCATCTCAGACAACGGGAAACAATTCTGCGACAACCCCTTCAAGGACTGGTGCGAGAAGTTAAAAATCACACAGCACTTTGCGTCAGTTAAACACCCACAAACCAACGGCTTGGTAGAGCGTGCAAATCAGAGCCTGGGTGAAGGCATTAAGGCACGCCTAGACACGCACAAAGGAAGGTGGGTGGAAGAACTATCGCATGTTCTGTGGGCGCATCGCACTTCAATCAAAACGAGCACAGGGGACACCCCCTTTTCTCTAGTCTATGGGATTGAGGCCGTCATACCAGCCGAAATTGGGATGCCAACTATTCGCACTGCTGAAATCAATGTGGCTACCAATGACGATGAGCGGCGCATCAACTTAGACCTGCTGGAAGAAAGGCGCGAACGCGCAACTATACACGAGGCAAGATCAAAGTCAAAGATGAAGGGATACTATGATGCTAAAGTACGAAGTGTTTCATTCAGACCAGGTGATTTCGTTTACCGCGCCAATGATGCAAGCCACGCAGAAGACACGGGCAAACTTGGACCAAAGTGGGAAGGACCCTATGAGGTCACCGAAGCATTAGGAACAGGCGCGTATAAGCTACGAGACATGGATGGTTGCGAGTTACCACGCACATGGAGCATCTGCAGCCTTAAAAGGTGTTACCTATAGGAATGGCTACGGCCCAGCGCACGGATACTCCAGCACTTTAGTGAAGTGCCCAATAAATATCCGTGTATTTATTTTTTGTTTTACTTAGGCATATGTCTTATTTATTTTCTTTCATAAAAACTTGCAAGTATTAATAAAACGTTGCGGTTTTTAGCTAACTCCGCGACACATTTCAATTTGTTATTTCCATATACTTTATGTTTTAACATTTTTTGATCTTTTGCCTACATGGCGTGCATGCACCTAATAAACCCACGATGGTAAAAGGATGAGTTAACCTACAAAACAACTCGTTGAGTAAGAGGGTTGCAAACCCGTCAACATTGGATCATGTATCCTTGTTAAACACCTTGTTCTCAAGACGTTGGAATAAGTTCTATACGCATCCCATGACGGGTGCGCAACAAAGCATATGGTGCACGTTTAACAAAATGAGGAATCAACATACTTGATTCTTTAAGATGATATTTACCGTACGCTGCATATCACATCATACACGATTATGACAAACTTACTTAGAAATTACGTTTTAAGTATACTATGATTTTCATACATGACTATGAATTTCTCGTATTATTCGCGCTTACGTACACAGTGGATTTTGAGACAATGAACACGTCTTTTACGCAAAGACAAACAGACAAGTACGCACATTACAAGCTACAACAATATTAACACACTTCACAAAAGGAGATTTCTATTAATAACTAAGTTATTAAAAAGGATGTTCATAAAACATAAGATCCTATCTATATACTCTTAGACCGCTCCAGTGATGAAGTTCCCACGCGGCTTGCAGCATCTCCAATCTCGCTTAGCCTCTTCAACAAGTCCGAGTCTTGGCGAGACACAGTGGCAACACTCACTGGCACCCCGTCAGACCTTGGAAGATGAGCTGCACCAACCCCGCACAAAATCGCTTTACCTTTAATACCTTCCTTTTTAGCAAGTCTGGTAGCATGCGTTTCCAACACTTCCTTCAATGACATTTCTTTCTATAAAGCAAAAGGATTTAGAATGTCCCTGGGGCGAGCAAAAACAGGCACTTGAAGCTGAGAGACATCGGGCTTCAAAAAATAGTCCGGCTGTGCTTCTGCATTCTCAATACGATGGCGCGCTAAGGTCAACCCTTCCATAATAACAGTTATGGGATAATCTTGGTCGCGCTCCATTTCAGCAATCATGGGCAGCTCTAAGATCTTTATCCTATTCATAGCAGCAACCAAGTTATCATAGGACTGCGCATCATAACCAGGTACCTTTTCAGCAGGTACCTTCAGCAAGTCAGCTTCTTGCAGCGCCTCTATAGCCTCCGACTTCCCTCTCGCCAAGGCACATTGGACCACCCCACCAAATGCGTCCACTACCTCCTTGGACTCCAGTGTGGTAAGAGCAGCAAGGCGCGGGCCATGGCTGATAAGCCACCTGCGCTCAGCAATGACAGACATCAGATGAGGATATAATTCCTCATCATACTCCAAACTGAGCTTACGCAGCTTCATCTCTTGTGTTTCCAGAGCACTGCTCACAGTGGCACCAAAATCTTCCAACTGCACGGTCAACGTATCCTTGCCCTTCTCCAGATATTTTATTGCCCAGAGACACAAAGCTTTGTACCCTGATGACTCTGCACGCTCTTGGTTTATTTGGCCCATTAGCGCCATTTTCTCCTCATCGATTTTCTGAGCATACACACTCAAGCCTTCTGCCTCAACCTTGGCACTAGCTAGCTGCGCCTCCAGCGACGCAATTTTTTGATCTTTCTGCGCGCCTTGGCTGTCTTCCTCATCAATCTTAGCCTTTAGTCTCTCCACTAATGAGGCATGATGCGCAACAGCCACCATCAATTCCTCAACAAGCTGGTCCATGGGTGCATCTCCAGCAGCCACACGCTCGGCGTTTTGACTGATAGGCTGGGAGGACTCTGAACGCACAGGACTATCTTTGGGGGGCTACTCAACAGCGTGCTCAGACCTGCACATACACAAATGGATTAGCAATTGTTTCATAATATCAGACGAAATGCGACACAGACTTTTGCAATTAATACTTACTGTCGAGTAGCAGTATCAACGGATGGAGTAGGTGATGCGACATCGCTTGACGACTCCACGGTAAGAACAACGGGACGTTTCTTCCTGGAGGGCCCTGCGCCATCACCACCAGGCGCTCTTTTGCTCTTCAAGATAGCGCTTTCTTCCTCCTCCTCTTCTTCTTCTGCGCCTCCGGCCACATTCATTTGCGGAGGTGGAGAAGGAGCCCTGGGATTCGGAACACTTTGGAGGGGGATCGCCTCCAGCGCAACTGATGAACTGGTCCCCTCATCTCCCACATTCATTTCCAGAGTGCGCCCTTTAGTGGCCTCTAGAATCGGTTCTTCTCCTTCCCTCAGGGCGCGCACTCCCACGTCAACCTGGCGTGGCCTTGCCAGCTGCACAACTGTGAAAAGATCCATCTCTGCGCAACAGAAGCCAACAAATAAAGAGGTTACATAATGTGCAAAAGGAAAAGAAAGCTCTTACATTAACTACAAAAAGGGATGCGCAAGGACGAGCACCCACTCTGGCCATTAGCGCCTAAGAAGATTGGTATTTCATCCGGCATACCAAAGTAGTTACGACTAATGCCCATATGAACCAAAAATTCCTCAGGATAAGAACTAATGGGTATGCGGTTGGCGTTTATCAGTTTCGCATCCTCCGCACTATATAGTCCAGGAAGGGGGCGCTCATCCTTCGGCAATGAACCCTGAGTGTAGAAGTTATAACGCCATGGGAAGCACGAGTCATCTACCCAGAAAAAGGACTCCCTCCAATTTCTAAGCGCTTCTAGTTTTTCAGTATAACACTGAAGCCTACCAGCGCGCTTAGCAAAGGATACCCACCCGTGTGACCACGTCGTGTGATAAAACGCGCGGAATAGATGGATAGTGGGGTTAATTGCCAGTAGACGGCAGTTAACCTCAAAATTGGTGATTTTAGCCGCACCGATACAGTGCAGCTGGGATAGGTGCAGACTGTAATAATTTAAGACGTCGCACAGAAATAGGGATAGGGGCACACGTTGATTCGCGAATTCGAAAAAACGTGTGTATACCCCTACTTTCCCTACGGGGAAGTTCGCAATCGATGCTCGCGCATTCGGGACAACTGGATGCACGTCAAGCGTAATAAAGTAATCCGAGGTGAACTCTAGAAGTTCGCCCTCGGTTATTTCAGATGTGAAGTCAGATAACACCTTCACCATTGTATTATTTTTTATACGCGCACGCGCGGTTACCTGTGGAATATTATGGTTTTCTTGCTGGAAAAGTTTGAAGCTTTGTTAATGGCAGCAATGTTTTTACAGTGGTAATCACAGTAAAAAGGTGAAGGTGTTTATATAAGTTCTCTAATCCACACGATGAACGACACGTGGATTCCACTATCTTCAATATGTGGCTAGGATCACTTGATGTGACGTTGTGGCAGTTACTTTCCCCCGATTTACGAGGCGTCCATTTTAAAATACTATGTCTAGATACAATGTATATCTTTCAAAGCGGGAACCTTTTTTTGGCTTCTTTGCTACGCTTCGTAGTTTTTCATTGACTGTAGTTATTAGTCTAGCATCCGCAGTCAGTTACTGCGCATACTAGATTGGGGGGACATGATTACGTAAAGTCTATATTCGGGTCACGCGCCCGACTAAAGTCCGATACTAATAAGCCCAGCACGAACTGGGCTAAGCCGATAAGTGTTTGGGCCCACGAAGGCCCAATCCGAAAGTTATTTATGGAATACGATATCAGATATCTTCTCATTTTTAGAGATAATCATTCCCCAACCGACTTAGGCGGGATACGCCGAAGGTTGGGGAACACGGAACCAACAAGGATTCCGTGTGTATATAAAGGGAATCCTATCCCTCGTTAAAGGTACGATCTAAAACCCTAACTCTCCTTTAACCCTAAACCGATTACTTACTATCACGCCGGAGGATAATCGTGGGAAACAATCCTACGATAAGCCTAACGGTGTTTCCTGTTACTTAGTGCGCAGGTCTCAAGAATCAAGACTCAATTGGTACGAGAGCCGGAGCCCCGAACAAAGAACGCCCAACTTTTGTATCAACAACTAGTGTATATTATAATGGGTAATACAATTGGGTAGAAACTTAAGTATTTGACCCATTGACCAAATACATTGAATGTAGTTGGGTACAACCCAAAGTCCATGACCTATACCCATGGAGCTTGACCCATAACCCATTGCATGACATCATGCTTAAGTCATACATGGTTTTAATCCATGGCCTATAGTTTTAATCCATAAACCATGGACTAGATGCATTGCATCTTAGAGCACAAGGTATGGGAGCTATCAATAACACGTTATTGGTATGCCACCTCAGCGCCACATCATATATCTTCCAATAACATACCAATAACTCAAACACCACTCCCTCATAACATACCACTAACACATGTTATTGGGTCCCACTTTTTTCATATATCAAATTGGCAGAAAAAATTAAACAAAATTTAAAAATATCATAAACTGTTAGGAACATGTTTTAATTATCAAGTGTAGGTCATTTCATTTGTAATAGGTCGTTAATTAATATGGTTTATAAATGTTTGTAATTGATTTCACAGCTCATGTAGTAAGCCCATGAGCTGTGATAGAAGGTTCTTCTAGAACCAAGGGGAAACACCCCTAATTATGTAAACACTATAAATTCCCCCTCCCTAGAAGGGAGAGGGTTGTTGGTTCTAATTGCAATTATCATTTTCATTAATCCTTCATTAGTTCCTTCCACTTTCTCTCACTAAAACTTTCTCTCCCTAGAAATACATATTCATGTGATAAGATGGTGACCTAACAAGTGGTATCAAGAGCCAAGGGATAGTTTAGGTTAATATTGATTAGATTTAATAGAAATTCGTACTTAAAAACGTGTTTTAGATTGAAATTTATGGACTTTTTGGACTAAATACGTGTTTCTGCGAGTTTCTGCGCGTTTTTTATGAGTTTTGGCGAGTTAGCCACGCATTCTGGCGAGTTTCTATTTGAATTTCTGCGAGTTTGCAGTTTGGTTAGTTTCTAAATTTGGCGAGTTTCAAAATTTGGCAAGTTTCAAAATTTGGCGAGTTTCAAAACTTGGCGAGTTCTGAAATTTGGCGAGTTCTGAAATTTGGCGAGTTCTGAAATTTGGCGAGTTCTGAAATTTGGCGAGTTCTGAATTTGGCGAGTTCTGTATTTGGCGAGTTCTGAATTTGGCGAGTTCTAAATTTTGGCGAGTTTCTGAATTTGGCGAGTTCTGAATTTGGCGAGTTCTGAATTTGGCGAGTTCTAAATTTGGTGAGTTCTGAATTTGGCGAGTTCTGAATTTGGCGAGTTCTGAATTTGGCGAGTTCTGAATTTGGCGAGTTCTGAATTTGGCGAGTTCTGAATTTGGCGAGTTCCCAAATTTGTCGAGTTCTGAAATTTAGCGAGTTTCTGACTGAAGTTCTGCGAGTTTGCAGTGTTTGGCGAGTTTCTGTCAACATTTCTGCGAGTTTGAAATTTTGGCGAGTTTCTGTCAATCTTTCTGCAAGTTTGGATTTCTGCAAGTTTGGTTTACTTCTACTCATCTACCTAAGTCTAATCAACCTCAACCTTAATTATCTTTCACGATCAACATCAATCAACAAATATGTCTCAACCACCATCATCTAACTACTTTCCTTACACTTATAATCAACAACAACAACAACAACTCAGTCCACAACATCAACAATGGAATCAACAACAAGCAATTTATCAGCAACAATTTAATCAACAATATACTCCACAACATCTTCAACAAGGTATACAACGAACGTCAATGGGTCCACAAATCCCTCAACAACAAACTTGGTTCTCTCAAATGTGTGAAGCTGTTACAAGTCAACAATCGATTCATGAAGCTGGGTCGGATACTCGTCCTCCAATGCTTACACCAGGCAATTATGTGCAATGGTCAAGTCGATTTCTAAGGTACATGGAACTCAAGAAACCTCATGGCAAGTATCTAAAGAAGGTGATATTAGAAGGACCGTTTTAAATGCCAACTGAAACTGTTCCCGGAGATCCTACAGCTGTTCCACCGAGACCTGATACTATCACAATTGTTCCACTTAGTCGTTTAACACCAGAACAACTACTTCATCTTGAAGCTGATGAGCTTGCTATGCAACAAATACTTCTTGGAATTCCTAATCCGATTTACAAAAGTATTGATGCACAGACAACTGCAAAAGCTATGTGGGAACAAATTCATCTTTTAATGGAAGGCACTGAACTGAATAAGGTCGACATGGAGTCTAAGCTATATCACAACTTTGATGTGTTTACCATTGAGCCTGGGGAATCACTTGAATCATATTATCATCGTTTCACAAATGTAGTCAATGATTTGCATCGACATAAGATTGATCTTCCAACCATTGCTATTAACACCAAGTTTCTGAACTCCTTAGGACCGGATTGGCACAAGTATGTTACTTTTGTTCGACAAGTCAAGGATCTTCATGATGTCAAGCATGGGTTATTGTTTGATTATCTGAAACATCATCAATATGAAGTTCTCAAAGATAAAGAAGCCCGTGGCACACATGGTTTCCCTCAACCACCAATTGCTGATCAGATTGCTCTCATGGCACATGGCTATCCAACTCCTTACCCAAAGTCAAATCATGCTTTTGATCAACAACAACGTCACTTTAGTTATGCTCCACCCACACCTTCTCATCAACTCACATCCGAAGGTGATTCTAACAATGCATACTATGCTCAAACCAATGATGATCAAGCCGATGCTTTTGAAGCATTAAATCATGGAATGGCCTTTATTGCTAAAGCCTTCTCCAAGTTCTCTACTCAGTCAAACAATCGTCTTCGTTCATCATCAAATCCCAAAAGTCACGCAGTTATCCAAGGTGGCAAAGTTGAGGTTCAGAACAGAACTAGTGGTCGTCGTATGATTACAAGTGGGTATTCTGGTAATTCTGGGAATGGTCAAACATCAGCAGGGGGATCGGGTAATAATAATTTCAAGAGAAATATTCAAGTTGTGGAAACAGGGAATTCACCGGCTTCAGGATCTACTATTCGTTGCTATAATTGCAAAAAGCAAGGACATCTTGCTAATGCTTGTCCTGAACCACGAACCAGAGGAGGAGATTACTATAAGCAAGTCATGCTGATGGCATATAAGGATGAAGCAGGAGGGGAACTCAGTGAAACTCAACAAGGTTTTATGGCAGATACTCTTTCAGATGATGAATATGAAGATTTGGAAGCAAATGCTGCAGTTGTTTTGATGGCAAATATGCAAGAACATCATATCAGTCAAACAGCGAATGGACCGGTCTATGACACAGACGGTCTATCTCAGGTACCTGACACTGATATATGCCTCATAAATGCAATTGCGTCTGCATCTGCATCTGATGAGCAGCAATCTGTTCAACATGAATCATTATTTAATCATAATGATGAAAATAATGAGCATATTGAACAGAGTGAAGCAATTCATGGTCCAGATTCAGAATATCTGAATTCATTACTTCTGCCATTGCAAGCCAAAACTGAAAAATGTAATGAGATAAACCAAAACCTTAGGGCTGAGATTACTTCCTTGACTGCTGAACTTGAGAGTTGTCGAAAACGAATAAATGATTTTGAAACAAAAACCATTCGAGAAACAAGTTTTGAAGTGGCCTTTCAAAAATCTTACGTTAACGAACAAAATCTTCAACATCAAATGCATGAAATTGTTGCATCAAATAACGAAAAGATTTCTAAAATTGAACAAGAAAAGTCTGAACTTCAGAAAAACATTGAAAATCTTCAAACGGAACTTTCAAATACTAAACAAGATTTTTCAAAAAGTCGGTCAAATTTTTCTGAATTCAAGAAGAAATCTAAGAAACGCATTGATGATCAAATCGAGGAAATTCTTCGATTGGAAAGACGGTTAAAAGATTTTGGTACTGTTGTATATAAGATTGGTCACTCAGTAAAACAGATTGAAATGTCAACTTTACTTCCGAGTCCTGATGACTCAAAACGTTTTGCTCTTGGGTATAATCACCCACGTTTTCTTCACACAGCTCTCAAGGACATGCCCAAATTGTATAGTGCTCAATGTCTTTTAGATCCAAGCATGCAACTTGTTGTATTTGATTGTGATGAACAATGGGTACAAGATGATCGAAGTCTCTTAAACATGCGACAAAATGGAATTTTACCATATGATTACACAAGAGAAAATGCGTCTTACAAACTAAATGTCATTTCAACACCATCGTATAATCTTTCTGAATTAACTGAGGCATCTTGTGTTGAAGGCCCCGTTCACAATGTTGCACAAATAAATGGTCCTTTACCATCCTCTCGCAACAGCAACTCATTGCCAAAAACTCCTAAATCTTGTTTAGTATTACGGTACTTTCAAACATTTATGGAAGATATTTCGTTTTTAGAAACGGCAATTGAGAAAAATTCTGAGTTAAAAGCATCTAATTTTCAATCTGCTTATGCAAGAGAGCAACGACAAATGTTTCAAACCCAAATCTCACCTCATGTCGCACATTTGCGTTTGTGTGCAACACACTGGGAAAGGGAACTTCAACAAGAGGTGACTTCAATGATTGAAGTTTTTAACACACTTGAAAACTCTATTTCACAAGAACAATGCAAAAACCAAGATCTTCAAAATGCCTTTGATCAATTGTTAGAAGATGCTCTTTCTGCTAATATTGCTTCTGTGGTTATATATTGTGAATTTGCTTCTGTGAATGATACTGTGTTAACTGCTGAGAGTCTCAATATGGTTCAAACGTTGGAAATGGACAATCAGATGTTAAGACATGAAATTGAGAAATTAAAAGAGGAAAATGAAAAAATGTTTTCACAAAATGATGATGTCCAATCTAAACTTTCAATGGAGATTTCTGAACTTAAACGAAGACTTCAATGGTGTCAGTCTAAGACAATTGAATCTGAAATTGCTTTACAAAATCACATGGAAAAGGTGTCTTTGAATCAGTCGCGAATTTCAAAAGTCGAATTTCTTGATGATGAAAATGCATCGTTAAAGTGTCAAATTTTCAAATATGAACAAGAGATTGCACAAGTCAAACAGGAATATAAAACGATTTTTGATTCTCTCAAAACTGTTCGTTCTGAAGCGTCAAAAGAACTTGATCACCATGTTGAATATACTCGACAAATGTTAGGTGACCAAGGAAGATTAAATTCCATAATTCAGGATCAAAAACACATCATCATTGAGCTTAAAGGAAAGCTAGCTAAACAAGAAACTAGCAAGTCTAGTAAAACAAAAGTGATTGCTCCTGGCATGTATATAATTGATAAAACTCAGGGAACTAATTTGCTTTCTTCCACTTCTACAGGAATAGTTGCGTCTACTAATGTTAGAAGATCCGAGAATAAGAGACAACAAGAAAATACTAGGATCTCGCAGCATAGAAAGAGCACTCGTCCGACATCAGAAGTAGAAGTTCATCTTAGGAAATCGAATAAAAATCATGTTGCATCTGCTTTAGATTCAAATTTGGCAAATTGTAATTCTAATGTCAGTGTAACGAATGATAAGTCTGTAAACGTTTCAAACGTTAATGCTTCTTGTGTTTTTTTTCGTAAACGTATGATGTCTGGTAATCATGGAAAATGTGTTGCAAATTCTCTGTTAGCTCGTTCTAAGAAATCTATTACTGGCTCTCCCTCTAGGTCCACTATAGTTGCAAAATCAAATTTAGGGAAGGTGCACAGTGTAGCTTCTGAGAAATCTGTAGACACACCCATTACTGCAAAAACATCTCCTAAGAAAGTGTACTCACCTAGTGACTTCACTAAGATCAAAGCGAGAAATAATTGGTTATGGCAACAATGGTTGCAGCGTACCTCAAGTTTTAAATGATTCCTAAATGTGCAAATGTGTGTAACACTAACATAATGGAACCCACTAACTCTTTGGGTTCCACTGCTTCTATCATACCACCCTCTTTGTCTTCGTGTGTTGCAGGTGATTCAACTCGTTCTGTGGATTGTTGATAGCGGATGTACCCGGCATATGACAGGCAATCTAAAGCTGTTAGTAAATTTTGTTTCAAAGTTCATTGGTACTGTTAGATTCGGGAATGATCATTTTTCTGCAATCATGGGATATGGAGATTATGTTAATGGAAACATCGAGATCAGTCGGGTTTATTATGTTGAAGGTCTTGGACACAACCTTTTCTCAGTTGGACAATTCTGTGATGATGATTTGGAAGTTGCGTTTCGCTCCAAAACATGTTATGTATGTGATTTGGAAGGTCATGATTTACTCACCGGCAATCGGAGCACAAATCTTTATACGATTCCTATGTCCGATATGATTGCATCTTCACCGATTTGTCTTCTCTCAAAAGCAGCTTCGACAAAATCATGGTTATGGCACAAAAGGCTTTCTCATTTAAACTTCAAAACCATGACTGAACTCGCTCGTCATAAGTTGGTTGATGGTCTTCCAAGGTTCCGATACACCAAAGATCATTTATGTTCGGCTTGTGAACAAGGCAAGAGCAAAAGATCTAACTTTCCCTCAAAACCAGAACCAAGTTCTCAACATGTTCTTAATTTGCTTCATATGGACTTATGTGGCCCCATGCGTGTACAAAGTGTGAATGGTAAACGATACATTCTGGTTATTGTTGATGATTATTCACGATGGACTTGGGTCTATTTTCTCTGAACTAAAGATCAAGCTCCAACAATGATTATCACCTTTCTCACAAAGATTCAGGTTCAACTCAAAAACATTGTCCGCGTTATAAGAACATACAATGGAACTGAATTCAAAAATCAAACACTTCGTGCTTATTTTGAGAAAGTTGGAATCACACATCAGACCTCGATTGTTCGTACTCCTGAACAAAATGGTGTTGTTGAAAGACGAAACCGGACGTTAGTGGAGGCTGCTCGAACAATGTTGATTTTTTCACACTTACCGGATTTCTTGTGGGCTGAAGCTGTCTCAACTGCATGTTTTACTCAAAACCGTTCCATCATTCATACGCGCCATAATAAAACTCCCTATGAGATTGTTCAAAACCGCAAACCCGATATCAGATATTTTCATGTTTTTGGTGCACTTTGCTATCCGAAAAATGATCGTGATGATGTTGGAAAACTTCAGCCAAAAGCTGACATTGGAGTGTTCATTGGTTACTGTGAAAATTCGAAAGGATTTAAAATTTGGAATCGTCGAACTCGACAAATGATGGAAACAGTTCATGTCAACTTTGATGAGCTTACAGATATGGCTTCTGAGCAAAATCGCTTAGGACCCGCATCCAACCGTCTAAATTTTCCTTCTTCATCAGCTGTTCCACCCATGGAATTCACTCGTCAACAATTGGAAACTTTGTTTGCTCCTCTGTTTGATGAGATTCCTGAAAGTAGTGCTCCAGATGTATCGAATGTTTTCGCTGCACACCCTGATCATAATCCAATACCCGATACACCTGCTCCAACAACAACAACAGTTGCACCAGATGCACCGCTGAATGATTCTCATTCAACAGAAGAACACATTGCATCCAACACTGACACAGCTGATGAATCACAAAATCATGAAGTACCCGCACCCGCAGATTATGACGGAAATGCTTTCTTCAATCCATTTGCTCCGGCTCCAACCATTCCTGACATTGGCGAGTCATCTTCACGCAATTTGGATCCGTCTAATATGCAGGCAACATTCAATCATCACCCTTCGACACATAAATGGACTAAAGATCATCCCTTAGTAAATGTGATTGGTGATCCTTCCAACCCAGTCATGACGAGACAACGACTTCATACTGATGCTGAAACTTGTGTTTATGCACTCACCGTTTGTCAAGATGAACCACGAAACATTAAAGACGCTATGACATATGACAATTGGATTGAATCAATGCAAGAAGAGTTGAATCAGTTCAAACGTCTCGAAGTATGGGAACTTGTTCCAAGACCAGATGGGATTTATGTCATTGGACTCAAATGGATCTGGAAAAACAAACTGGATGCTGAAGGCAATGTTATTCGCAACAAATCTCGTCTTGTGGCTAAAGGGTATTCTCAAGAAGAAGGAATCGATTATGAAGAATCGTTTGCACCAGTAGCTAGGCTTGAAGCTGTACGGATATTTCTGGCATATGCTGCACACAAGAATATCACGGTTTATCAGATGGATGTGAAAACGGCGTTTCTAAATGGTCAACTCCGTGAAGAAGTTTATGTGGGTCAACCGGAAGGATTCGTTGATTCAGATCATCCTAACTACGTGTACAAGCTCAAAAAGGCTCTTTATGGTCTTAAACAAGCCCCACGGGCATGGTACGACAAACTGTCAAAATTTCTTCTCGCTAATCAGTTTACCAAAGGAACTGTTGATCCAACATTTTTCAGTCAACGTCACGGGGAGGATATTTTAATTGTTCAAATTTATGTTGATGATATCATTTTTGGTTCAACACATAAAAAGTACTCAAACGCTTTTGCAAAATTAATGAAACAAAATTTTGAAATGTCCATGATGGGTGAACTAAAGTTCTTCTTAGGACTTCAGGTTCATCAATCTCCCCGTGGCATATTTTTAAATCAGTCCAAATATGCTCTTGAAATCTTAAAGAAACATGGAATGACCAGTTGTGATACTTATCACACACCTATGTCTGCAACCTCACCAAAGCTGGACGCTGATTTACATGGGAAAGTGATTGACCCTACAAAATACCGAAGTATTATTGGGTCTCTCATGTATCTAACAGCCAGCAGACCTGACATTGTATTTGCTGTATATCTTTGCTCCCGTTATCAGTCAAGACCAACTGAAAGACACCTCAATGAGGCTAAAAGAATCCTTCGCTACGTAAAGGGAACCATTCACTTGGGAATCTGGTATCCGAAGGATTCTGGTTTTGCACTAATCGCTTTTTCAGATGCTGATCACGCAGGGTGTTTAGATACACGTAAAAGTACATCTGGTGGTGTTCAGTTTCTCGGAGATAAACTTGTGTCTTGGCAGTCAAAGAAACAAGACTGTACATCCATGTCATCAACAGAAGCAGAATACGTTGCCATGTCAGCATGCTGTGCTCAGATAATTTGGATGAGATCACAACTGATGGACTACGGCTTTGTATTCAACAAGATACCAATGTACTGTGACTCCAAGAGTGCTATTGCCATCTCCTGCAACACGGTTCAGCATTCCAAGATTTGTTCACTAAAGCTTTGCCACCCGCAAGGTTTACTGAGCTTGTCCATCAAATTGGTATGCGGTGTTTGACTCCAGAAGATCTGGAATCTTTACTCAATCGTTCTTAAAACGTCAAACACCAAAACATCTTTCTTTGTAAATACATATTTCAAAAACAAAATACAAAAATATAAAATCTTTCAAAATCCAAAAAGATTTTCCTTTTCATTAAAAAAAAAAAAAAAAAAAAAAAAAAAAAAAAAAAAAAAAAAAAAATTGTGACTTTGAAATTTTTACATAAACATTCATTGATTCTGTTTTTCAGTTAAACCTTGAGTTCGAATTTTCATAAGCACAACAAATCTGATAATATGTTTTTACAACGTGTATTAATCTGATTCAAATTCGGCTCAAAGAGGCTATCTCTCAAATATATTTCCGTATTTGAGGGGGAGTACTTGTGTTCAACAAAAACAAAATCTTATTCCACGAAAGGACCCTGTTGGTACGCTTCAGTGCTTCAATCCAAATTAAAGGAGCAAAAGCTTCTTAACTGTCTTGCAACAACAAATCTTTGTTCGAAATCAAATGTTCTTGAAATCCATTTCTTCCCAAATGAATTTTCAATGCCTCAAAAAGCATATTTTAATCAACATGTTTTTCAAAAACAACATTCATATGCTATTTTTGAGGGGGAGAAATGTGATTAAAATTGATTGATCAGGAAGTTATGGAATCTCATATCGTGCTCAACTCAGATATCACCAATGAATTGACGAACTTTGAAATGTCAGTAATCGAACAGACTTGTTTCCAACGAAACTTGTCTTAGTAGAATGTACCAATTCGAGACACTCTTGATTGACATGAACTTTGACGGGTCAAACCTTCTTTTTTCAAGGAGAGTTTACATCTTCAAGATAGTTATTAGAGCTAGTTGTCACCTAAAAGCTGATAATGGAACTCTTTAACTATACAACGTAACCGTGTCTCGCGGGGAATTGTCTATCAAGAGTCGATCAATTCAAAAGTGCGAGCTCTACCCTCTCTGTGCAGATTTCAGTCAAAACTCATAAGCACATGTGGAGGGGGAGTATTTCTGAAAAACCAAAAAAACTCTCAAGGTGTTACCAAAACATGTTTTTCATCATAAACATCTTGAGAGATTTTCAAGAAAAGGTTTTGTGGTAACATAGGATAGTCATGGAGTTAAAAGGTGACTAAGTTTAGGAATAAACGTCCTATGATCCACCAGAGCCGGAGGGATCTACCCAAGGACACCACAAATAGTTAGTATTTAGAAGTCCTTAGGTATGATTGAAAAAGGAGAAAATGAGAATCAAAGAAAGAAGGAGTTGAAGAATTAAAAAGAAAAGTTAAAGAAAAGGGTGAAAAGAAATAGCCCTCCAAATTATTCAACTTAGGGCAGACACCGGGTTCAATTCATATGCTACTGGTTGTCACAAGATGACACCGGTATTGAAGACAAGTCGTCATGGACCCAGTGACGCAATGCACTAAACATTCTAAGCCACTCAAGTTCTCTCAAAAGAGCTTGTTTCATTCTCACAGGGAACCCTACATAATCTATCGACTCTCTCTTAGAGATTGTTGGTATTGAAGAAGGAGACCCTCTCCCTAGTCTCCGCTCAGGAAAATCAAAACGCACTAATCGAGTCTAGAGCCTTGAGATTCATCAAAAGATCTCTTAGGAACACCTTATAATTCATCACTTGTTTGTTCAAACTATAAGGACACAAGTGACATATTTCAGAGTCCTACGCAGATCTTAGCAATCTGCCAGAACATTTATGAGGGGATTCACAATTGTGATCCTCAGTGATTGAATGGAAATTCCTGCCAGGGTCAACATCAAACAGCCCTGACAGCAGGTCACTTCGGTAACTCCTTGTGGGTTACGCTTAGTGTGTCTCAAACGGTCTACAGTCGTGGGGTGATGCTTCGGTGTACCTCAGCGACTCATCTGAACTGTAGGTGTATTTCGGTACATCGCGTTATCTCACTTGTGGGACTCCAGTTCAGGAACAGCCTTTGTGATAATTAGAGATGTGTTTTCACACTATGCTGTTAACACTCTCGAAGTTCAAACTTGTAAGCGCTGGATTATTTCTAACCCATGTTTTATGTTTTTCTTCTTATGGATGCTCACGGGTAGAAAAGATCGTGCAGACTTTTCACATGCTTCTACCAACATCAACACTAATTGAAAGTTCTCTAAAAAAAAAAGCAAAGAAAATTTCAGAAAGATTCTACATCAAAGTCAAAGAATCTGCAAAATTATGAGATAAAGATCAAAGTTAAAGATGTTGATAAAGGCAGATTTCACAACTGATCACAACAACAAGAACAAAGAACAAAGATGCAAAGAATCAAAGACGTCACAAGCCATGAACGCCAAAGAAGTTCAAGACGTCAAACGACCTAAGCAAGACAACAAATGATGACCAACCCTTAGGGGGAGATTGTTAGGAACATGTTTTAATTATCAAGTGTAGGTCATTTCATTTGTAATAGGTCGTTAATTAATATGGTTTATAAATGTTTGTAATTGATTTCACAGCTCATGTAGTAAGCCCATGAGCTGTGATAGAAGGTTCTTCTAGAACCAAGGGGAAACACCCCTAATTATGTAAACACTATAAATTCCCCCTCCCTAGAAGGGAGAGGGTTGTTGGTTCTAATTGCAATTATCATTTTCATTAATCCTTCATTAGTTCCTTCCACTTTCTCTCACTAAAACTTTCTCTCCCTAGAAATACATATTCATGTGATAAGATGGTGACCTAACATAAACTTTATAAAATAACTAAAAATTAAATACCCATTTTGTAAAAATTGTTTCTTTGTGTTTTACTAGGTGCAAATTTCTCCTGCTGCTTTAGAAAAGTAAAACTTTGACTTTTTTATCCTAACATTAAATGCTAGTGATACTATTTACTCATTCCTTCTCCAAAAATAAAATATAAAAACACAAACCAATAAAGTAATAACTATTCATCTTCATCTTTATTCTTTCTCCTGTTCTCCATCGCCACCTGAAAAAAAACAGCAAAAAAGAAAAGAAAAGATACACGAATTAAACATGAATGGTGTGAGCCACTCTACTAGCGAATTTCCTTTTGGCTCACGAATGGCGTGTAGCCCGGTATGCATGTTGGCGCGCCAACGGTTCAAGTAGGGTGCGGTTGGCGTGTTATTAAACACGATACCGTGTGCTCTTATAGATACACTGTATCTACTTGGATACCCATGATCCATAAGCCATGGCCCATTACCCAAAACCCAAGGGCAAAGGGGAGCGTCCCACGGATCCACAGTATTACACTGGACGAATCTCTCAAGTGAGGGATCCGTGGGATCCGTGGAACAGTAGCTATTTTCTCTCTATAAATAGTGAGCCATTTCTTCATTGTTTCTCACCCCTTTCTCACATACTTTCTCTTTGAGTTAAAAACTCTCTAACCCTAGATCCAAGTTATCTATGTATGTAGTTTTGTTTTTTGTGTGATCCTCTAGGTTCCTCTTAAAGGAGAGATCACCACCTTGTGAAGTCAAGCAAGCTCAAGTCAATGAGTTGCCATGCTTCGTTATCATCAAGACTACTGAGGTTCTCTTGTTGATAGTTTTCTTCTTTCTCATAAGAAGTGTAGTGTTGAAGACATTAGTGAAAGATGTCTCAAGTGTCAAGACGAAGATATTAGTGAAGGGTGTCGATCGTCCGTATTGAAAGTACTAGTGAAGGGTGCTTAGAAGTCAAGACTAGAGGCATTAGTGAAGGGTGCCTAGAAGTCAAGTTACAAGACATTAGTGAAGGGTGTCTTGAAGATCGAGTCAAAGGCATTAGTGAAAGGTGCCTAAGGTGTACATTCGATATGGTGTGATTCGATGTACAAGATAGATTAGTATTGGGTCAAAGGATATTGTTATCCTTGTTGATGTTATTATAAGGAGTAGATCTCCTTTGGGGTCAGGTTTTGGTGTAGTGTTGGGTAGTAGTTCCTCCATTGTAATGGAACTCGGTATCTAGCCTAGTACCGGATAAAGGGTAGGCGGCGTTGTGATAGGTTTGGTTCTCCTTGGTGAAAGAACCCGGTATCTAGCCTTGTACCGGATAAAGAGTAGGCAACGTTGTGAAGGTTTCTCCACCATAAGGAGTCGGTGTTGTGTAGTGATTACGAACTCTCGAGTAGGTGACTCGGGGAGTAGAGTAGGGCAAGGAAGGTGTTCTTGTAGCCGAACCACGATAAATACTCGCGTTGTGGTTTTGTGCTTCTTACTCTTTATCTTTTCATTACATATTTATCTTCCTATATGTTTGTTTATCAACATCCAACACACATCCAAATAGATTGACATAAGTTGATCAAAATAGTTTAAAACGAAGTTTTAATTGGTAAAACTATTCAACCCCCCTTCTAGTTTTCCACAATTGGTAACAAAGCTTCGTTACCAAGTTCCTTAAAGTATATTGTACTTTAAAAACTTGATACGGTCCATGGTTAATTGAAAACTACAAAGAAGGTCTTTTATAAAAATAAATACCATGTTTTTAAAACACTTTGTTTGGATGTTGATTAGATGACAACACTTTTTTGTTACTTACTATTTATTTAATTGCACTAACCTTCGTTGTCAGGTTGCTTAGTTAAAGCTCATACCTACCAAGCCATAAGAATTGCTTGGTAACAAGAATACCTTCCCTAAGAAGGTATCATAAACAAGAAGGAACCGGAATTGTTTACTGACATTTATTGTGTCATTTGTAAAGACATTCCTAAGTGCATTAGAGGTATGACTTTCCTCTTATCTCTAAATAACATTAGATTGATAAATAAGTATGCTTGCATAGGAATTTATATGATTATCTTTCGTGCATATTTATATATTACGCGTTGCTTCGTTAGGAAACTTTTCTCGCATACGTTTTGCTTTCTGTCTAAAGTCGTGGTTTATAAAATTTGCGTTTTATCTCATTTAATCCAAAAATCATATCTTTTTAATAATAAAACAAAACGCAAATCTCAAAAATTCCTCCTTCCCTATAAATATCCCTTCCGATCACTTCTCTACCAAATCCCCACTTTTTCAAATCTTCCACTTTCAAAAAAAAATTACCTCTCATTTAAAAATTCATCTTCCTCATCTCATCTCAAACCAAAACCAACAAGTTTCGTCATCAACATGGTTTACATCGCCTTCGTCCTCATCGCCGTAACACTCATCGCTCTCGTGTTCCCTATGATGAAGTTCTCATATGGAGACATATACTTTGTGTTGTTAATCTACATTGTCCAATCCTTTCTATCGTTCTTAGTATTGAAATGAAATATTACTAATACTCTAGTTTATCTAGTTTATTGTCATAATGTGTTTGTCATTTCTTTTGATCTTTCATATCTTTTCGTGATACATTAAAAACCATTAATGCATGCTAAAAGAAAATGTAGGCTAATACACATATCTTGGTATAAAACTATAAAATCTAAAAACCTATGTTTTTATCAAAAAAAACTGTTCTGTTACTACAGATCCACGGATCCCTGTAGATATACTAGCCGGATCCCTGACAGAAGGGAACCGTGGGAACCGTCCTTCTGGATAACAGTTTTCCATGCAAATTAAAAACCGTTTTCTTCTTAAAAGAAATGTTCCACTATAATGTCAAACATTAAGTGAGTTAAATGTCATTGTTAATAAACATCTTGTAAAAACGTTAGGTAATCATTGTTTTGCCCGTAATACGTCACATCCTATTAACTCTTCTTTCCTATAGGTCTCGCTATGTCGCATGAATATGAGTTTGATTTTTCACTCACTATCGTCTACACTCCTAACATCTCTCTTGAGCCCAACACACCTGGCAATCATGTCTGTGGGTTCAATAATCTCGAAACCCGTCACTTCCACGAAAGACATATTGTAGACACCCCTCTACAATTCGAAGAAGGTATCACTACTTCCTTTCGAGCCATAGGACTAGAATGTCTTCTCGAAATTAACGTGAAAATATGTCCAAGGTTTGTATTGGAATTCTTCAGTCAAGTTGAACTCGTTCGTAACGAGGATCGCTCTCTATCTCTTTGGTTTTGGATCAAAAACCAAAAGTTTGTTTGAACCCTTGGGCAATTTGCTCACATCCTCCGAATTCCAAATCATGGACAATGTGCCTTCACTGAAGATTGGTCTCTTGATTCTCTCTTCAACTTTCGTGAAGAAAATAGTCCATATTGTTCATACATACCTTCCCCGAAAGATTTGACTCGCATAATATGCGAACCTCGACCCTATTACTCCGATCCAAACATTATCTATACACGGGATATCCGAGAAGAGTACAAGGCTCTCGCACTCATCCTATGTGAAAATGTTTGGAGTCTTAGGGGAAATCGAGAAATCCTTCCCGCTTGTTGTGCTCACATAATGTTTTGTTTGCTAACACAACAACCATACAATCTCGCCTACTTCTTCACAAGGCGAATTGTAAATCTTCAAGGCTCCAAGAATAAACTAATCCCTTATGGAATGTTCTTGATGCGCCTTTATCATAACATCATGTACTTCCATCCTCAATTTCAAAGTCCGTTGTACGTGCTTGTGAACAAGATGATGGAACCTCTAAACGCATCTCTCATGAAGACTTTCTTCATTCCTGAATCGGCAAACACTCATCAACCATTTGATGATCCATCTAGCGAAAACGCTCAAGGAGCTTAGCCTTCTTTCAAAATAGGGTCAATCCTTAGTATTCATGCTTTATCATTGTAATCCAATTTCTTTCATGAAATAAAACATCTTACATTTGATGTCTCTACTACATTAGTGTTAGAACCTCTAACTTTGAAATATGATGCATTGTGCAATCTTTGCATGCCTTTTGTAAAGGTTCTGCTTAGAAAAGACGAATCCCAAATGTTGTGCTAGACGGATCCCTACTCTTAGGGAACCGTGGGATCCGGCAAACAGAAATGCAATTGCAATCATTGTATTTCAAAACATGCCTTTAGATCACTTCACTCTAAGCTAGATATAATGCCTTAGAACAAATTGAGTTCTTATCAAGTTAAGTAAATGTTTCATACGCACACTTAACTCTCTTGGATCAAACTCTAAAGACTTGTTGATCTATTGTTTCACCAAAACTCATTACTCTTCCGCTCTTATACTCACACATGATCCCTCACATCTAGCTTTGTAAATCTTTCAATCATTGCAAAATTTATTAGAATCATCCTTACCTCAAAATTGGTCGAAATTGATCAAATTCTAGTTTTTCCATCTTAAAGCCTTTAGGATATCCTCCAAGACATTATCCTAAGTTACTATCTGATCTCTAGGATCATTTAGCTCCATTTGACACTCTCAAATCTTTAGTGTCATCTTTGGTCACTCATTGGTACTCATAAAAGTTCCAATTTCTTCCATAAAAGGCAATCATTAGCTACATCACTCATTACCCTTAAGTACTTAAGTACCTCTTCATTTAAGACACTTAGATGGACTGAAACACTCAAGAAGAAATAGGCATTAGACCTTACAAACATCATTGTTATCTTTTCTTAGCTGCTGAGAGACGGATCCCTCATTAGAGGGAACCGTGGGATCCATATGACAGATTATGTCAACTCCAGCTAAAAAAATTATTTCAAGCTCATCTTACTAAGTTGAACACTCCATCTCATCTTAATTAAGTTCCTAGATCAGTACAATTCTGAAGTTGAATCTTGTGCATGCTAATCATCACATTCCAAGGAATCTTAGTGGCTTAAGTCTTGAATGCACTTGCCAAATCCCTTGCTTTATAAACCACATTGTTAGGACTCCTAAAGTCATCATCTTCATCCTCATTTTTAGCACTTAGAAACCTTTACAAACCTCTTTGAATCATCTCATCATGAGGAAAGCTCCAAGTGGTAACTTGGTATGTGCTAAAACACATACCATTTCTTTACCAAAATAAACCCAAAATAACCAAGAAAAGAGCCGTTTATGTCTAATATTTGTTGGTTTCTTGAGTTTATGCATGTGCAAGTACGCATATGACAAAACAGACAAAAGAAAGCCAAAACCGAAGAAAACCGAGCACGAGAGAAAGAAGAGTGCAAAAGCCGATGCCGGGATGCTATTTTATGGGACTTTGATGCTTAAAAGATCAATTTACGGAGTTCTGGATCATTGTTGGGAGTTTTCACTTTAGACCCTTCATTATACCACATTTTCACATTTCACCTTCAACTTTCCATATTTACACCTTTAACCCCTCAACTTTCCCCAATGTACACAATTTATCCCTCACTTTCACAAATTCATCTTTATACCTTATATCTTTCATTTATCCAATTTACCCATTCACACCTCTTACTTTTCCTAAATTACATTTATGGTCCTTGGTTTTCACTAAAAATATTAAATGGACCTAAGTGTTTAAACCATATCAAACCAAAAACCCAAAATACAAAATATAACCATTAATCACCTTAGCCCATTGTTACTACACTACTCTTGGCCCAAATTCTTACTCAAGCCCACATCAAAATAAACACTCCACCTTGACCCTTCCATCTTAACCCACCAGTCAAAGTTTACACCCAAAAGTCAAATAATAATAATAAAACTCACCCAACCCAAGCGCGCCCAAAACAAATAACACCCACCTTTCACTGTTTAACCATCTTCTCCTTTTACCCTGATCAAGCAGCTTTTCACCCAACTTAAAAGGATTCTAGAAGGTACTGCTGACATGTCAGAGGTGTGTATCATTGGGATTGCCAAGATGTCAATTTGGAGGCTTCCTATTGGACAAGACACATCATACCATTGATCAAACGGCTATGAATGAATTTGATGACAAGATAGTGAGATGAAAGGCTGAGATCACATTTCCAGAAGCTTCCCAAGCTCCTCATCAGGCTATTTAAAGACCCTTTCAGTCATAAGAAGAATTGTCCAGTTTTCAAGTTTTTAGAAAATTGTTACCATTTACTTTTAATTGTCATTTTATTGTTTAGTAATTAGTTTTCAAATCTAGTTGTAATTTCAGTTTGTAATTTTGCTTTACTTAATGAAATTTGTGTTTTGAAAAGTTCTAATCTCAATTTCTGTTAAATCAATCATTAGTTGTTAATTGTTGGATTTTAACTCTCATTACTGCTTAATTCAACTCACAAAAGCTTCTATAAGCTTTTGTGAGTTCTTTGTTTCTTAAGATTCTCTAAAACTCACTTTCTTAAATTTGGTCAACAAAAGTCAAAACCAGTTAAAAATGAAAATCAGTCTAGATGTTGATTAAGTTCTGTTTTCAAGTTGTTTTTATGTTGAGATTGAGGTCTATGTCAGAATATCAAATCAATTTGAGGTGGAATCAGTTAGATAAAAGGTAATTTGGCATAATAAGGAGTGTTTGGATCAAGTAGAATTGTTGATGTTTAATGTTGTGGGTTGTTTAACTTCAAGTATTCTAAACTCTAAAACTATTTTTATAGCATTCTTCATCAAGTTTTTCAAGTGTCCAATTCCTTTTTGTGGTTTTTAAAAGCATTTTCAAAAACTGGTCTTCATTTCTTCTTGCTGTCCAAACAGTAATGATCAAATGCATTTTGTGTTAGTTGTAGTTGCTATAAAAATTGATAAAAATTAAAAATCACAAGTTGAGTAGTTGGTTTAAGTTTTCAAAAAAGGAAAAAAAATAGAAAAATCTCTAACTTAAGGTTTTAGTAGCTTGAATTGGGTAGTTTGGAGAATTAGTCCCCTGCACCATCTGTTAGTTCTCTTTAATTTACTTCTTGTCAGCTTAATTTAGTTGTAGAGAGTGCTTAATTTTGTATTCCTTAGGTAGACTCTAGCTTATATTTAGTAAGTTCAGCTTTTAGATTCACCTTAGGAGCTTAATATAGCTTAATCTTGCCTGCTTTTCCTTACCATATTTGCTGCACATCAGTTGCTTATAAGTCCCAATGGCTTCTTGTTTTTGATTTTTAATTTCTCCATAGTCAGTCCTTTTTAGTTGAGATTTTGGATTCTAGCACTTTGGTTGGTGATTGTTAGCAAAATGTTTTTAGTTTATTTTTAGGATTTTTCTAGACCAGTTAGATTAGTGCTTAAAATAGGCTTATTAGGGATGTTTGGCATTATGGTCTAGTAGCTTGTTAAGTGCTTTGTAGTCTTTAGACTTGTGCTTATTGGATTCTATTAAGTTGCATCAGGATAATTCTAGTTAGTTAAGGTTATTTTAAGCTTTTTGTAGCTTCTGGTTAAGTTTTGTAGCTTGTAGCTTATTCTCCACTTAGCTTTTCACATCAGATTCATGCCCATTTGCTTAATATGGTGTCATTAGTTTTATTTAATATTTTTCCTAGCTTCTCAATATAATTTTAGACTTTTCTGTAAATTTTCATAATTTTCCCTGCTCATTTACTATTTTTCTGCATTAAAATTCATTTTATAGCATTTTTAATTAGCTTTTAATACAAATAATTCAGAAAATAGTCACAAAAACGCAATTTCAATTTTATTAGGTTTAGAATTTTCAAAAAGTCATAAAAAATATTTTTCCAGAATTTTAATAGCTTAAATAGTATTTTCTAGGAATTTAATTAGTTTTAAATAGTTTTAAATTCATAAAAATTTGAGAAAACGTCAGAAAAATGTAATTCCAGTTTTGAAAATTATTTTTAGTTAATTAAGATTTTTGAAAAATAGTTTTGTAATTTTTTCATTAATTTTCATAATTTTTAGCTTTTTAACTCTATTTTAAATATTCAAAAATTAGTTTTTAATTCAAAATAAATCAATAAAAATCATAAAAATTAGTTTTAAGTTTCCAATAATTTTAAAATCATATTTTTAGCTATAGAAAAATATTAGATCATTTTTAGGACTTTAAATAGTTTAGTTTGCATTTTAATTCGCGTTTTTATAATTACGTTATTCGCGTTTTAGTTATACTTTGCATATCTAGTTTAAATTTCTTGTTTTCATCATAGATTATGTAGTTTTAATTGCCTTCCTTTATTATTTCTTGCACCGTAGTTTAGAAATCAACCAAAATCCTTTTTACCCATTCGAATCCCGAATCACGCGACGTGAGTTGTTAAACTCCATTCATCCCTCGCTAGGAACGATCCCGATGCTCAAACCTAATACGTTTGAGTTACCCAAATACTACAAAACTCTATAATTGGTTTCCCGAAGAAACATAACTCATCCACCAAAGGACCACCCAAGAAAATTGCTCGTGTTGTACACGAAATTTCTTCAACCGAATCATCTCCGGTCAAATCTACAAATGCAAGGATTTCTCCTCCACCAACTCAACCAATCAAACCAATCCCTAAAGGATAGTACCCACGAAACTACCTATGCCAAACACCACCATACCTCCTAAACCAAACAATCCCATTTAGACTAAACCATCACCATTGGTGCTTAGAGCCCTATCATTCACCACTCCACTTTCATCACCACACCTCTACAATCTAGAGGATTTGCCTCCTAGGCCATCTCATCCTTCACCACCGGCAACACTCTCCTCATTAGGAGGAATAATGTACCAAAATCAAGGTGTTGAGTCAACACTAGCTCCGGCTTCCTTTTCTCCGTCACCATCAAATAATCCCATTTGGATTATGAGAAACTATCAAAGTCAACCACCCGACCACATGGAAGTTGACACCTCTCTACCACCACCATCATTCTTGGTCGAGCCATCTTTGAATGTTCCTCCACTAATCCCTCCATCGTTTGAGGCTCCTCAACCCGCTTCACTTGATCCTTTACATCAAGCAATTTCCTTTCTTCCATCACCACTACCTAGCCATGACAAAGATTGCTATCATTTTCAACGTGTTGAAAGTTTAATACATGAAGTACGGGAAGATCAAGGTTTCATGTTTTATCACCTCCTCGAACGTTTCGACGAGATTAAACCTAAACAAACTTGAGCAAGAAGATTTTTAGTGGTGTCCTAGTATCAAGCGTGACTTAGATAGTCTAGTAACTCAAAGTCATGTATCGTTCATTTTCTTAGTTTTTAGAGTCATGTATATCATATCTCTAGTTTTATTAAATGAAATTACATGATATTTGCTATATTTCTGAGTATATGACTATTGGTATAATTCATATCTCATTTTGATGCCAACTTTTTTTTGGTATATCACATTTTTCTGTATTCTAGTTAAAGATAGACGGATCCCAACGTTTTGCCTACACGGATCCCTCCAAGGAGGGAACCGTGGGATCCGTGCAACAGAAGACTAATTTTCTACTAACTCAAGTCTTATTTGCAGGAAATTATGCATTATATACTTGTCTTCTAACCTTTGTTTTGTAGATTTTCAATTTACACGTGAAGACTTTGGCACCTTAAGTTAGGAGGAGCTTTGTGTCAAAGCAATACATTGCAAAATCACTTGCAATATTAGGATTACATTTTATGACGTCCCTTTGCAAAGTTGCAATCATAAAGGGGGAGCATATTCGTCACTTAGACGAAATCTTTTGCAAGCTTAATTGCAAATGAACCAGCTTATAGTTTTATTTACTTGACGCCCACACAAAGGGATGGACTCGTCAAGGGGGAGTTAAGACGAGAACTCTTCCCGTCACTTGTTTTCTATATTTTTTTTACAAGTTTGTCTTAAAACAATGTGTTAGCTCATTTCCAAAGCTCTTTTTGTTTTGACAAAAAGGGGGAGAATGAAGTAAAAACTACAAATTCAAAATTTTACAAATTTTAGTTTTTCCTTAAAATAATTTTATGTTTTGTCATCAACAAAAAGGGGGAGATTGTTAATACAAATAAGCCGTAAAAACGTTTATTTATATTTTACAATCTTCTAATGTTTTGTTGATAACAAACGTAAAATCATTTTAACGAAACAAATAAAATACGTAAATGGTTTAAGCTAATAGTTTTCTGACACACTTACGTTTTCACATAAAACACTAAAACAAGTATAATTGATTTTATGATTTAGTAATACATATGTACAACAACTAGTGTTTACATATTGGGCAAATATATACATAACTAGTATATATTATAATGAGTAATACAATTGGGTAGAAACTTAAGTATTTGACCCATTGACCAAATACATTGAATGTAGTTGGGTACAACCAAAAGTCCATGACCCATACCCATGGAGCTTGACCCATAACCCATTGCATGACATCATGCTTAAGTCATACATGGTTTTAATCCATGGCCCATAGTTTTAATCCATGAACCATGGAGTAGATGCATTGCATCTTATAGATACATTGTATCTACTTGGATACCCATAATCCATAACCCATGACCCAAAACCCATGGGCAAAGGGGAGCGTCCCACGGATCCCCAGTATTACACTGGACGGATCCCTCAAGTGAGGGATCCGTGGAACAGTAGTTATTTTCTCTCTATAAATAGTGAGCCATTTCTTCATTGTTTCTCACATACTTTCTCTTTGAGTTAAAAACTCTCTAACCCCAGATCCAAGTGATCTATGTATGTAGTTTTGTTTTTTGTGTGATCCTCTAGGTTCCTTTTAAAGGCGAGATCACCACCTTTTGAAGTCAAGCAAGCTCAAGTCCATGAGTTGCCATGCTTCGTTATCATCAAGACTACTTAGGTTCTCTTGTTGATAGTTTTCTTCTTTCTCATAAGAAGTGTAGTGTTGAAGACATTAGTGAAAGATGTCTCAAGTGTCAAGACGAAGATATTAGTGAAGGGTGTCGATCGTCCGTATTGAAAGCACTAGTGACGAGTGCTTAGAAGTCAAGACTAGAGGCATTAGTGAAGGGTGCCTAGAAGTCAAGTCACAAGACATTAGTGAAGGGTGTCTTGAAGATCGAGTCAAAGGCATTAGTGAAAGGTGCCTAAGGTGTACATTCGATATGGTGTGATTCGATGTACAAGATAGATTAGTATTGGGTCAAAGGATATTGTTATCCTTGTTGATGTTATTATAAGGAGTAGATCTCCTTTGGGATTAGGTGTTGGTGTAGTGTTGGGTAGTAGTTCCTCCATTGTAATGGAACTCGGTATCTAACCTAGTACCGGATAAAGGGTAGGCGACGTTGTGATAGGTTTGGTTCTCCTTGGTGAAAGAACCCGGTATCTAGCCTTGTACCGGATAAAGAGTAGGCAACGTTGTGAAGGTTTCTCTACCATAAGGAGTCGGTGTTGTGTAGTGATTACGAACTCTCGAGTAGGTGACTCGGGGAGTGGAGTAGGGCAAGGAAGGTGTCCTTGTAGCCGAACCACTATAAATACTCGCGTTGTGGTTTTGTGCTTCTTACTCTTTATCTTTTCATTACATATTTATCTTCCTATATGTTTGTTTATCAACATCCAACACACATCCAAATATATTGACATAAGTCGATCTAAATTGTTTAAAACGAAGTTTTAATTGGTAAAACTATTTAACCCCCTTCTATTTTTCCACAGTGTGTACCATGAGCACTAGCCATCCAAAAACACGGAAGGTATTTCCATTCCCTCAGCAATTTTAAGCCACACTTTTTGTATAACATGGGTTGTTTTTGGTCCCTAAAATGCATGTAATGCCATATCTCCATATATTCAATCATGGACTCTTCCCTTTAATTAGTTGCTTTTTAAAAGTGACACTTTTTTTCCTCTTTGTTCTCATTCATTTGTAGGCAAGCAAAGTTCAAGCTTCAAAGTTCTATACATATTTTTGGAATATGTATTGACCTATTCTAGCTAATCGTTACAATAACTAAATATCTCTGGATTTTTTTATTTTTATTTTTATTTTATTTTATTTTTTTTGTCATATAGATATACCTAATCGGAAAAGCGGGCGTCCATGGCTCTCTATTGAGGCACATATGCAATTAACATAGCCATAATGTTAAATTTTGGGTTGGTAATCTGTGGCAAACATATCATTCTATCAATTACTAATGACTTTCAAGGTGTGGCTTATTGCAGGATTAATTACAGGGGTTTAACCTGGACAAAGGATAAAAGATTTAAAGTTCCAAGAAGCTCATTTCTGCTGAAGCCTTTCTTCGTTTCTGCTGATGAGTCTCTACTAGCCGTTAGAGGGGTCTTAGTGTAACTTAATCTCCTATTTAATAAGTCCCTTTATCTAGGGTTAGAAACACTTGAGTGTGCAGTCTTTTGTATCACTCTTTTCTCTTCTCTTAGATCATTTCACTGATCTTGTCTTGTCTTTACATTCATATGATTATTGTCTCATTGACATTAATCTAATCTTGTAACATTTGGATACTATTAATCTAAGCTGACTATTGCAGCTTAGATCTAAATAAAGGTTCTGTTGTTTATCTACTGTTGCCTATACTTTCGTACATGGTATCAGAGATTCAGGCTCATTGATTCTCTTTGGCAACAAAGGTGTGGTTTGAGGTTATTGCTACTGGCGTAATCACTGGTTATCTTCTGTTTACAATTTACCCTAGACTAAGTGAATCTAGGGTGATTGTGATTTGTTCTTCCGCTGCATATTTCTCTGTAAGTCTAAGTCTTATCTTCTCTTTAAACATACAGTACTTAAGTCTCTGTGGGTGCAAACGGGTAGACTAACATCTTGATCTGCCACCTTGAGTGGTACGAATACCTGCTCTGGTTTACCCTAGTCCACAGGCTTGGTGCTTGTTGGTTCTTATTGCTAAGTCTTACTTACTTGTCTATTTACTCTTATTATTATATCTGTCTGGGTTCTCTGTCTGTCTTATTATCTCTGTCTTATTGTTTATATTATGGCTATTGGTGATGATAATGTTGGTGGTGGAGGTTCCACTGAGAAAAGCTTATCCTTTGGTAATGCTTTGTATTTACACCCCAATAACACCAATGGTACTCCCATTATTTTTATTAAACTCACTGGAACTGAAAATTATAAAATATGGAATATGGCCATGACATTTGCCTTAAGGAACCATAACAAGTTGGGGTTTATTGATGGTACTTGCATAAGAAATGATTCTAACCCCAGTCTTGCTAATCAGTGGGATACTTGTAACTCTGTTGTGGTCACTTGGATCCTCAACTCTCTCAGCCCTGAATTATTTGCTGGTGCTATTTATTCTAAAACTGCTTATGAAATGTGGAATGATCTTAAAGATACCTATGATAAAGTTGATGGTTCAGCTATTTTTAATTTGCACAAAAACATAAATTCTCTTAGTCAAAATGGGTCCTCTCTTGCTGATTACTATAACAATCTTAACTCTTTATGGAAACAATTTGATTGTATGATTAGCTTGCCTCCCTGCACTTGTGAGGCTGCAAAACATTTTGAAAGACACAATCAGCTAATCAAGTTAATGCAATTTCTTATGGGTCTTGATGACTCCTATGTTCCCATCAGAAGCAATATTTTAACCAGAGATCCTTTACCTAATGTCAAAACTGCTTTCTCTGTTGTCTCTGGAGAAGAATCTCACAGAAACGTCTCATCTGGGAATAGCTCTGCTAAACCAAATGCTACAGCTTTTGCTGCAAAAACTTCTGATGGTGGAAAATTTTTTGATAACAAAAGAGGTTTTAATAACAAAGTGTCTGGTTTTAATAATGGTAACAGCTCTAATAGCAGAGGACCAAACATGAACCTCAAATGTACTAATTGCAAAAAACCTGGTCATACTGTTGATAGATGTTATGACCTTGTTGGGTATCCTGCTGGATATGTTAAAAGAAATTTTAATGGTAAACCTTTCAGCAGTAACAATGTTTCTGCTGAAACCAATTGTGTCACTGATAATAGTTCTAGCAACTCTCCTGTCTCCTTGTCTAATGAACAGCTCTCGAGACTTATGAGTCTCCTCAATGACAACAATGTGTCATCTGCAAATGCCAACTTGGCAGGTAAAAAATTTTCAGGAACCTTCTTTAATGGCAGTGTCAAGTTTAATGTAAACTTCAACAAGTTTTTTAACAACAACACTAAAACCTTATCTGGAAACATCAGTCTGGGTTGGATTGTTGATTCTGGTGCAAATCAGCACATGACTGTGTCTGAAAAATTTTTAATCAATGTTGTTAACATTTCAAATCTTGGCTTAACTGTTGGACATCCCAATGGTACTCAGGCCTTAATTACTAAAATTGGTGATTTAAAGGTCAATAATGACCTAACTCTTTTTGATGTTCTTGTTGTTCCTGAATACAATGTTAGTTTACTATCTGTTCATAAGATTGCTAGAGACAATAAGATGTTTGTTGGGTTTAATGAATCTAATTGCTATATACAGGATTTACATCAAAAAAGGATTGTGGGGATTGGTAAACAATACAATGGATTATATATATTTGATATAGATTCTACATGTAAGATTACTTCTAACAACTGCATATCTATTTGTCATGTCTCTAAGAATCTCTGGCATCAAAGACTTGGTCATCCCTCTGACCAAGTCCTACACATACTTAAACCCACTCTTAAATTTGATAGTTCATCTGAAACTGATCATCTCTGTGATACTTGTAATAAAGCTAAACAAACCAGAGAACCATTTCCTTTAAGTGAACATAAATCCACTAAAATTGGTCAACTTGTTCACCTTGATGTTTGGGGACCATATAAAATCACTAGCAGAGACGGTTATAAATATTTTTTAACCATAGCTGATGACTATTCCAGGGCAGTGTGGGTCTATATGCTTAAGGGGAAGGATGATGTTTATGTTTCCATTGTTAACTTTACTCATATGCTATCAAATCAATTTGAACACAATGTCAAAGTTTTTAGAAGTGATAATGGGACAGAATTTGTCAATAATAAACTTCAACAATTCTTTCATGAAAAAGGAATTCTACATCAAACCTCTTGTGTTTATACACCACAACAAAATGGCATTGCAGAAAGGAAACATAGGCATCTCCTTAATGTTGCTAGATCCCTTATGTATCAGGGGGAATTACCTCTATATCTTTGGCCTGAATGTGTTCTAACTGCTGCTTATGTCATAAACAGGTTGCCCTCTTCAGTTCTGTCTGGCAAGTCCCCCTTCTTCTTTGTGTATGGGCATGACCCTTCACTCTCTCTCCTTAGAGTCTTTGGCTGCTTATGCTATGCCACTATTCTCAACACCTCTGACAAATTTGGTAGTAGGTCTGAAAAAAGTGTTCTTATTGGTTACTCAAATGAAAAAAAAGGTTATAAACTCTTGAGCCTAGAAACAAAAAATATCTTTTATTCCAGAGATGTCAAATTTTATGAAACTGTGTTTCCATTCAAAATGAAAAACTCTGTGTCAAAACCTTTTGTTGAAACTTATGTGCCTAAAGATTTAAACCACAAAAATTTCTTTGACTCACAAACAAGTCCCAATGATGAAGGGAGAGTGACATCCTATGATGATAGCACAGTGGTAAGTCATCCTACTAGGATTGATGAACCAGTTGCAACATCTATAGATGATAATACACACCCTGAGGGCAACATATCACATGAATCACATCCTGCTGATGCATCTTCTGATTCTGCTGATACATCATCTGATTCTGCTGAACAAGAAAGAGGCTTGCCAGCCACTACTGCTAGAAGGTCAACTAGAGTTTCTAAGTTGCCCAGTAATCTAAATGACTTTTTTGTTGAAGGAAAAGTCAAATATGGGGTTGAAAAAGTTGTTAATTACTCTAATCTTAACAAGGATAACTATTGCTTTGCTTCTAGTCTTAATAAAAGTATTGAACCTACCTGTTATGAAGAAGCTATCCTTGACAGCAATTGGGTAGATGCTATGAATTCTGAAATTGAGGCCCTAAATGAAAACCATGCTTGGGATATAACTGATCTACCTCCTAATAGAACTCCCATTGGTTACAAATGGATTTTTAAAATCAAATACAAAGCCAATGGTGAAGTTGATAGATACAAGGCTAGATTAGTTGTTAAAGGCTACAACCAAAGGGAAGGAATAGACTATGATGAAACTTTTTCCCCTGTTGTGAAAATGTCTACTGTTAGATGTCTTATTGCCTTAGCTGTAAAAAACAAATGGCCTCTTTTTCAACTTGATGTTAACAATGCTTTCTTGTATGGAGATCTTGATGAGGATATCTATATGACCATTCCCAAGGGGTTCTGTAATGAGAACAATAAAAATAAAGTCTGTAAACTTGTCAAGTCTCTATATGGCCTAAAACAAGCTCCCAGGAAATGGAATGAAAAACTTGTCAGTGTTTTAAAAGAAAATAACTTTGTTCAATCTGTTAATGATCACTCCCTGTTCACCAAAACAGAGAATAACAAGTTTATTGCTCTGCTTGTCTATGTGGATGATATTGTTCTTACTGGAAACTGTATTGATGAAATAAATAATTTTAAAGAGTTTCTAAAATCCAAATTTCATATCAAAGACTTGGGAAATCTAAAATATTTTCTTGGCATTGAGGTTTTAAAAACTGGGAATGACATTTGCCTTTCTCAAAGAAAATACTGTCTTGAACTCCTCAAAGAATTTGGTCTTCTTGGGTGCAAACCTGTGTCCACTCCTATGGAACCCAACTCTGTGCTTCCATACATTCCCACTGCTGATGACCCCTTGCTTGTCAACATCACTGGTTATCAGAAGTTACTTGGGAAACTTATCTATCTCACCCATACAAGACCTGACATCTCATACTCAGTTCATTGTCTGGCACAATATATGCATTCTCCTTTAAAGTCTCATCTGGAATGTGCCCTCAATGTTCTGAGATATCTAAAAGGAGCTCCAGGAAAAGGTCTAAGGTACAATTTCAGCAACTCTGAAAATCATCTTGAAGGATATAGTGATGCTGATTGGGCCAAATGCAAGAAAACCAGAAAATCTGTCACAGGTTATTGTGTTTTCTTTAATAATTGTTTAATCTCATGGAAAAGTAAAAAACAAAATACTCTTTCAAAATCTTCCACAGAAGCAGAATATAGATCTATGTCTACTGCTGCCTGTGAAATCATTTGGATTCAAAAAATCCTAAAAGACCTAAAAGTTGATATCAATCTTCCTGTCGATCTTTTTTGTGATAACAAATCTGCTTTACAACTTGCTGTCAACCCTGTTTTTCATGAAAGATCAAAACACTTTGAAATTGATGTTCACTTCATCAGGGAAAAAATTGCTAGAGGTGTTATAAATGCTAAAAAGATTGGCTCTTCAAACCAAACTGCAGACATACTCACAAAGAACCTCCCTGTCTATCAGCATAAATTTTTGTGTGAAAAATTGATATTGTTTGATATGTTTGCTCATCAGATTAAGGGGGAATGTTAAATTTTGGGTTGGTAATCTGTGGCAAACATATCATTCTATCAATTACTAATGACTTTCAAGGTGTGGCTTATTGCAGGATTAATTACAGGGGTTTAACCTGGACAAAGGATAAAAGATTTAAAGTTCCAAGAAGCTCATTTCTGCTGAAGCCTTTCTTCGTTTCTGCTGATGAGTCTCTACTAGCCGTTAGAGGGGTCTTAGTGTAACTTAATCTCCTATTTAATAAGTCCCTTTATCTAGGGTTAGAAACACTTGAGTGTGCAGTCTTTTGTATCACTCTTTTCTCTTCTCTTAGATCATTTCACTGATCTTGTCTTGTCTTTACATTCATATGATTATTGTCTCATTGACATTAATCTAATCTTGTAACATTTGGATACTATTAATCTAAGCTGACTATTGCAGCTTAGATCTAAATAAAGGTTCTGTTGTTTATCTACTGTTGCCTATACTTTCGTACACATAAATATTTTAGAAAGGCACCTTTTCATAACATAATATTGTTTCTGTGAACCGGAAAAGCATCTATATGAATGCTTTGAAAGATGTACTTAGAAATCTAATAATTCATTCACTACCAAAACTGCCAAGTTTAATTTGACCAAATTTAGCTTTTTGTTTGATATTTGAGTTGTACAATACAAGTACAAACCAATTAAGATCAATAGTCAATATTAATGGTTAACTCTGCATAAATCAAACAAACTGCATATCTTTTCAAACTTGGTGCTCCTAATGTTTTCTTGAAAATAAGAGGTTTTCAGATAGAAAATAGCTACTATTATTTGTCACTATGAGCAGTAGAAGAGCTAAACGCACTGGTTGTTAACAGGCAATGTTGCAAAAATGGGTCAACTCGGCCGATTAATCGTTAATCGGCCGAGTACCTTGTCGATTTTTGATAATCGGTCGAAAAATCGGCCTAGGATAAAAATCGACAATAAGCAGTCAAAAAATCGGCCGAATCGGTAAAAAATCAACCGAATCGGGCAAATCAGTCATTTTAAAAATAATAATAATTTAGGCATTATACTTAATTTGGGGATCGTATATTTCACTTATAACGCACAATGGGCATCATAATCAGAATTGGAGCCTTTTATTGAGGTTTGAAAACATAGCAAGCTTGGAATCGGTTAAGATTTTTATTTTGGTCTCCAGAAATACCAAAAAACTGTAGGAAATGACAATCCGATTAATCGCCGATTAATCCCGACTTGACCGATTACTCGTTGCAGGGTGGTCGACCGCCCGTCTACCGATTCACGATTTTTGCAACATTGTTAACAGGTCAAAAAGGGTTTGGATGAAAATGGGTCAAAGTTTTTGCGAGGATAAGAAACTTGATCATCCGCAAGAACCAGCAGGGAAACTCTCTTTTCTTTTTCTACAATGCCAAAGAACTTGATTTAAATTAAAATCAAAAGAAAGGTTAGGTTATGATCAAGATGAAGTCTCAAAGAAATAACTAGGCGAAAGATGCTGCAACTTGATGAATAGTTCTTACTCTATGTTGATTACAGAGAAGGCCAAAATCTTTCTTGGTCCATTTTTGTTACAGAGAAGTGATTGGCATGCCTAAAAGACATGCCTAATTTCATGCCTAACAAAGAGATCAAAACACATGGCATAATCAAAGGTTATCATCAAGAGAGAAAAAATGCATCCTCCACTTGTCATATTTTGTATGGATTAGTCTCATTATTAGGCATACAAGTTAGTCACCTATATCATTTTCCTTTGTTACATATGTAAAAAATCCTTATGCATGTTTATGGTGTGATCATGAAAAAACCGGTTTTATTAATATTTTCATAGAAGTTACCCAGAAGTTCCTTTACGAACTTCATTCCTTAAAATTTAAGAAAAATGACAAGAAGTCAATTTCCGTCCAATTTACATGCAAGGAATAGAATCTATTACAAAGTCAGGCTTGCGTATCTTCCTGAATACATACTTTGTTTATAAAATTAATAATTACAGTAAGTTCCCTACACGAGGTACGAATTCAAAAACACAAATTATTATGAACTCTATGTTGCATCTTTGGCTTATAAAAAAAATGGAGCTAATATACGTAGTAGCTGCAGCCATAACTGGAGGTATAATGCTCATGGAAGTCAATTATTTCATAATCCTGTATATGTTAGTAGAGGGGGTTGTACTAATACATAATTGTTATTCTCTTTGGGCACTACCCATATGGCGATTTATCTCTAATACACAAACCATTGCTTGTGCTCCAACTTCAACTGTTACTGCTCAACCCAACGACACCATGCAGGTTTTCCATGACGGGAAAAACTCATTAGGAATAGATCTCAAGATAGCTTTTGAAAGCTTAGGGATGTTTTGTGATGGGGACGATAAAAGACAAATTATTGGTTCCGAGAACATATTAGGTTTGTTTGATGAGGACGAGCCAAGCATGGATGAAGTGGAAAAAGCGTTTAAAGTGTTTGATAGAAACAAAGACTGGTCACAGATGCAAAAGAGTTGCAATTTTCGCTTTCTGAGATGGGGTACATACAAATATCAGAACGCAATTGTAGACTGATGATTGATGGATATATATGATTCTGATCAATATGATAAGATTATTTTATGGAATTTTTGAAGCTTATTGAGGACGTATTGTTTATGATGATTTTCCATGCTTGAAAATATCTTTGTTTCTTGTTGCATAGACTGTTAAATAATGTGTATAGCTTTATTCTTCTAAGAGAGGTGATTTTTCCAACATCTATCAGGATTTGGAGGTTAATTCTGCACACCTAATTTGAGCAGAATCAAGACGCTTCATCCAAAAAAATCGTAGTGGAACAATTCTTTAAGAAAGGCCACGAGGATCAATTGACCTGACATCATTATTATCTACCTTTTGTGAACAGGTTCCGATGAAGGAAACCACTCCCGATCCACCACCACCATATACACCAACATCTTCAACTCTACATACTCATACTTACATGACTCATCCTCAACAAGTTCAAGTCAAAGATGATTAAGACAAAGAACTACATCAAAGTCAAGAAACTTAAAGATAAGTTCAAAGAAATGAGGAAAGACATAAAGAGTAAAGACCAGATTAAAGACAAGAGGTATGAGTATGTTGGAGAAGACTAAAAGACAAGAATTGAAAATATTGATTGAAGGCAAGACAAGAAAGAGATTTTATTGAAGAACATCAAGCATGAAATATAATTTTTTTCGCTAGAAATTCCGGTCTTTATGCACGGATAATCATCTAGTTACTTATAAACAACCTTTTAATAAATGAAATACTTAATAGTAATTTGATCCACCAACTTTCTCCACTCTCATTCAATTCATACTCATATTTACACAAAAAATATATACGTACACACAAAGTGACGCTACTATACTCAATCACCGCTACACATAAATAATTGTCTAATAACTTCTAAAGTATGTATTGACAAGTTAATGCAGAGAATTATAAAAATAAATACCATTAGACGCTTTGTTCTAAATAAAAAGATGTCAAAAAGTGACCTAATAATATCCTTAACGGGGTTTGACTTGACTCAATAAAGACACAACAAACTTTTAGAATCCATTTAGCGAATACAGGCCTATAGCGGAAATTTGTGCCCTAGCAACCATCTTCTGGCCACATTAACCCTAGCTCAAACCTATCTCAAATCTTTCATCCTCCATACAGTCTTTTTTATTTTTGTATTTTTTGGTTAATATTCTGATTTTGTATAAAACTTTTTATGCCTGTGATTGGTATTAAATATACGTTGAGTATTTACACTACGAAATCAACCTAAATGGGAGGCATAAATTATTGGTTTTTCGATGGTGGGTTTTACTGATTTTTTTTTTCTCCTTTTTTTCCAATGACTTATGTTTTTTTAATTTCTTTATTTGATCAAAATTTATTTGTTTTTATATTGCAAATGATGATAACAAGACAAGGACATCAGAACTCCAATTTATTGGATTATTAATGTTCGACCAAGTCTATAATGGGAATCTCTTTGAGGCAATTGTTATTGTTTTTCAGCAAATCTGTGTACTTTGTTGGCTTTTTATTTACTTTACTTTTGATGGTTATTGCCAATGAGGTTTATAAATATACTTTGAGTTAATACACTGAAAACAACCTAATCTTTGTTCATTTTTTGTACAATAAGAATTTTTAATGATTTTCAGTATAAATTTGTTTACTTTGTTGCAAGTTATCAGAAACAGTTTGTTGATATTCATTATTTAGAATCAATAGATATTTTAGTGACAATTTGTTTTAAATTTGGTTTTTAACGAGTGTGGAAACCCGTTCGATGCAGCGGGATTGGCTTCAAAGGACTTACTTTGTAGTGACACTTAAACCTTAGGGACTAATTTTGCCAGGTTGCTATAGTTAGCAATTAATTCTACAGGATTTACCTTGCAACGCCCCTTAAACCTTAGGGACTGTTTTTGCCAAGTTGTGAAACTTTGCATTTAATGTTTGAACTTACTTTGCAGCGCCACTTGAACCTCAGGGACTATTTCTGCCAAGTTAGGAAACTTTGCATTAAATGCTTGCTTTGCTTGCGCTTGCTTTGCATACAATGTGTACGCTTTTTAGTATTATATGATAAATGTTTTGTCTTAAATCAATCAATTAACAAGAGCCTGATGATTGATTCAAAAGAACGGAGATTTGAATGGACTTTGTAGAAGCTAAACAAGTTTGCTTGTTGGGCTCCAAAGTAATGTAAAAGCTTTACTACCTTTGAATATGAAGGCTTATTTTTTAAAGTGTTCAGTGCATACAATTGCAATTTTCTTAGGGGTTTTATTGGGTTGTTTGTTTGGTTGGGTTAAAAAAAATTAGATTACGCTGAAAATCAAACTGAATCAAATTCAAATTTAATTAAATTGAATCGAAAATCAAACCGAATAACCAGAAACCAAACCAAATAACCCAAAACCAAAATTATTTGATTTTAATTATTTATTTGTTTAATTATATAAATTTTGAGCAAAAAAAATTTAATTTAAAAAATGTTATATGTATACTACGAAAGATTTTTAATGTCTTTTTTTGTATATAAATATATAAAAGAATGTATACATTTATTTATGTGGAGGTGAGTTACTTTGCATAAATCTCTACCATTTATTAAGTTTAATCTAATGGTGAGGGTTAACCTAAGATTTAATATGTCAACCTAATTTCATATCTTTTTCTGGTTTTTTGTATTTCTTATTTTTTCATCTTTTTTTTTTTAATTCACGTTCAATTTTTTATTTTATAAATTCACATATTTTTTTGCTTTCATACGTTTACGTTTGTTTTCATACGTTTTCGTCTGTTTTCATACGTTTTCGTCTGTTTTCATCCGTTTTCATCCGTTTTCATACGTTTTAGTCCGTTTTTAAATGTTTTCGACCGTTTTCAGACGTTTCATAGGTTCTGAATATCACAAGTGGTATTTTAAATATTACAAGTGATATTCTGTGATATTCAGAATATCACAAGTGATATTAATCATAAGGGATATTCAGTATATAATAAGTGATATTCAAAAAATCACAAGTGATATTCAAAATATCACAAGTGAAAACAGACGAATACGTATGAATTGGACGAATACGTATGAAAACAGATGAATACGTATGAAAATGGACGAAAACGTATGAAAGCGTAAAAACGTATGGACTCGTCTTGTCGCTAATGGAAACAGTTAACAACTAGGTGTTGATTATGATGAGACATTTAGCCTGGTAGTTAAACCGAAAACTATTAGATGGTTCCCAGTCTCGCTGCTTCTCGCCATTGGCTTGTTCATCAACTCGATGTCAACAATGCTTTTCTCCATGGTACTTTATATAAGACCGTCTATATGCCTCAGCCTCCGGGTTTTCGGGATCCACGACGTCCTGATCATGTTTGTCTTCTTCAGCGGTCCTTATATGGCCTTAAACAGGCACCCGTTCCTGGTTTTAGCGTTTTGCGAGTTATGCTACTCGTATTGGTTTTTATCACAGCAAATGTGACTCATCCTTGTTTATTTATAAGCAGGGTTCCAATTTTGCTTATTTATTACTATATGTAGATGATATTTTGTTGACTACTTCCTCTACAACATTATCACAGAGGAATATAGCTTCTTTGCATCAGGAGGTCTCCATGATTGATCTTGGTCCGCTGAACTATTTTCTAGGCATTTCTGTCTCGCGCACCACCAAGGGGATGTTTCTTTGTCATAAAAAGTATGCATCGGAGGTTCTTGAGCGCGTTGGTATGCGCAATTGTCATTCGTGCAAGAATTTTGTTGATAAAGAGTCCAATTTGGGGGATGATGGCACTCCGGTTGCTGATCCTACTCTTTACAAGAGTCTTGATGGAACTTTACTGTATCTCACCTTCACTAAACCTGATTTAGCTTATGCAGTTCAGCGGGTTAGTCTCCATATGCATGATCTTTGGGAGCCTCATCTTGCTGCTCTTAAAAGGATCTTACGTTATGTTCGCGTCACTTTGGATTATGGTCTTCAGTTGTATTCTTCCTCGACATCTTCTTTGGTTGCATATTCGGATGCTGATTGAGGAGGCTGCCCAAATACTCGTCGTTCTACTTTAGGTTATTGTGTTTTCATTGGTAACAATTTACTGTTTTGGTCATCAAAGCGGCAATACAATTTGTCTCGTTTTAGTGCTGAAGCTGAGTATCGTGGTGTTGTCAATGTAGTGGCTGAGACGTCCTTGTTGCGGAATCTTCTTTTAGAGCTTCACTCTCTTCTACATTCTGCCACTATTGTTTACTGTGATAATGTCAGTGCGGTTTATCTATCTTCTAATCTCATGCAACATTAACGCACGAAGCATATCGAGATTGACTTTCACTTTGTTCGGGATCAGGTTGCTACAGGACAGGTTCGCGTTTTGCATGTTCTTTCATGCTATCAGTATGTCGATATTTTCACTAAGGGTCTTCCGTTTGTCCTGTTTGATGAATTTCGGACCAGTTTAAGCGTTTTGTGTCATCCGCTCCAACTGCGGGTTGTTAGTGGTCTAGTATTTAGTGTTAACATTGTATGTATTAGGCCAAGCCTGTTTAATTATTTAGCATTATATATATATTGTACCAAAACTCATTATGAAGTTAAGGGAAATTACATACAATCCCCGTGCTTGTGCCCTTGAATCCGGTCATTTTCTCTACTATTATTTCCTAGTAAATTCTCAAAGAGAATTGAGAGTTGTATAAAACTTATAAAGTTATAAGTTTAATTATCATTGCATAATAAAAAGTGAGTAATCTGTATCTTCTTCCTTTTAACAACATGGATTGTGGGACGTTCTTGCTCTTATATATTCTTCTATCTAGCTTCCAGAGTTTGCAGGCAATAAAGCTTAATGTATTACACTTCTTTTATCATTAATGTCTTTTTCCAACTGAGGATGATGATAAAATTACTAGAACAGAGAAAACTTTGCCATATATTTCGAATATCAGATTGGATGCTTGAGTTTAGTAATACTATGGCGAAGAGCAAATGGACTTCAATCAACAACAACCAAATTGTATATAGTATAGTTTACACTAGTGCACACTGCACAAGATGGTTTTGTATTCTCATGTAGCAAATCTTGTAATTAAGCACACAAGATACTAATTCTCATATAATATTCCAAGGGTTGAGTTATTAATACCCCCCCTTTTTGGTTATTGATACCCCCTCCCCCCTTTTTTTTTTTTTTTTTATTTTTTTTTATTTTTTTTTATTTTTATAATTTTGTTTATATCAAAACGCTATAACGCTTAAAACTGTCAAAAATACGGAACAGAAACTGACAAAAAACTGTGTTATACTGGAAAAAGCGGGGGACAAAATGGGGGACAAGTGGGCAGGCTACGGGGTAGACCCCGTAGCAATAGTATGACCCTATTCCAATTATCAAGTTAGGTTGTGCCAACTCAATACCTAACTTATCACTGAGTTCCTCGCTTTAAGGGTTCTTAGCCAATAAGGATTTGCCGTGTAAGCATGTCGTTTTCGCTGCTACATGTTGGCGGACTTGAAACAAGGCCCACAAATCATAGTCAACCTTCGCCTTGTGGATTAAGAGGCACAAAAGCCACCACGAGTTTTAAATATAAACAAATACACATTTGTTAGGTATACGTTAGATATTACTGTTAGATGAAAGATAGGATATATATTTTGTTGAGTTTAAGACATATGAAAACAAATATAATCATATAGATACAGAGTATAAAGTGGAAGACTTAAGATAATAACAAATAAATAATTAACTAAAAGAATGCGTAGCGTACCTCTTGCAATTCAGTAGATCTCTTCAATGGATGTGACAAAGTGGTCTAACGAGTTATCCCTTACCGTTTTATAACTCAAACCAATTGGTGTAAGAATAGTGTCTTACTACCACGTTCTTGTACACACGAATTAGCAAACGAATTAAAAGATTGCTAGATCTACAAAACTTTGTTTTAGAAAAACAAAACCAAACACCCTATGAAGAATGTTGGCCGATTTTTGCAAGAGAGAAGACAAAGAAACTTTAGGTTAATGTGTGTGCACAAAAGCTATGAAAACCATTAACCCTAGCCTTTGTATATATAGTGTTTACAAATCTTTGGGAACAAGTTAGGGTTTGGGTTGAGAAACCCATCCCTTGGCCGGCCATGTACAAGCCCCAAAGGGATACCCATATCTTTTCCATATTAAGATTTTTCACTATAAGTCCTTCTCTTTACATTTAACGGTCGTTAGTCATTTTCGTTAATTACTTAACGATCGTTAGTCGTGTTTTGTATAATAATTAATCGTAATCAATTAACATTAATTATTAACTTTAATTCTCATTCGTAATGTGTGCAATCCCGTGGTCACGAGTTCGAATCCGGACATACACGTATTTATAAATATATACATTTCCAACAGCTCCCACTCGGATATGTTTACAAAACATGTAATGACATTGGTTAGCGTCTAGCAACACGCTAATGCCCCCGGTACAACTCGTGTATGGTTTTCTGGAGAAAAACCAAGTTTCAATGGTTCATCATCATATTCATCCTTTTGTTTCCAATACCATGTTAATAAGAATATGGATCTCACTCATTTCTTAATTAACTATTTTGTTTCTCGTTTTATATGATTGATCAAGATTACCAATTCTTCTGAACATATTTGTGACAACTCGCAATTTCAGGTCATTTCTCATGTTTCACAATATCATCATTTATCGTAAACTAGGTTTACGTGTTCCAAATTCGCGTAACCTTTATGGTTTAGCGGCAAATTCATGATCATATCATCGCGAACATTTCATATGGACTAAGTTTAGTCTACATTTCATTAGCATCATTTGCATCATGTTAGTTCATTCATGACATTGCATTTCACCTTAAACGCGTAAATTTTATATTAAATAAACGTTATCGCGTGAGTTATTATTTTTGAACATTTAATCCATTACTTTCAAAAATGATCCCGACATATTTTTATACTTACATTTAGTTTATAAAAACTATATTTTGAGTTTACCTAGTGTTTTAAATTTATTTCGTATATAAATCGTTAAAGTTATATTATTACGACACTTTTCTTAAAAACTGTACGATAATTATTTTATCACTCAAATTTTACAAGAAATGTATTTTACAATTTTTATAACTACAATATACTTTACTTTGATCCCTTAAAACTTATTTTAGTTCCTACTACTCTAAATTCACAACTATGTACAAGTTACTACACTTTTTACTTAACTACACACTTTACTTACATTTTTAACAATTACTTATACATTTTAGAAAGAAAAAAAAAAGATATTTTGAGAAACATAGTTCCCCAAAAACCGGCCCTATGGGGGGGGGGGGAAAGCATTTATTGATTGGTTGATTTTCTTACATGGTTATACTTATACACAATCTTCCTTTTCACAATTCATTCATTCACATCATTTCAAGAGTTAGTAAAATTATTTTTTTTCTCTTTGTTTCTTCTCTCTAAACCGGCCATTCAAGGAGGTGTACAAGGGATCATCAATTTTTCAAGCTCAAGAGTTTAAACAATCTAGAATCACACTCTTATTAAGGTTTTGAAATAAAAACCTAGAGTGTTTAGGCTAAACCTTGTTCTTTGCACCTCATCATATTAACTTGTAAGCATATCATTTATATTTTTCATCTTTCCTTTTCATTTCATAAGTATCCCTTCATTTTTGGAGCAAACATGCATGATTTGTGTTGTTTATACCATTATTACATGATTTTTAGTGTTATATATATATATAAAAGTCATCCTATAATTATTCCCTTGGTATATTTTGGTCTTGATGATGTTTAGGAACCCATGACACCCTAAGAAGGTGTATGGTAGGATTGGATTAGTTTTGGAGTTGATTTGAAGGGATTGGAATAGGTTTAGTACGAGAAAAACTATTTTCGACAAGTATTATAAGTGTTCTGTCCTTATTTTGATTTTCTGGAAAATCCGACAGTAGGCACGAATTTTTGGCCTTGATATTTAGAAAATATACTTTAAAACGAATCCGTGGCCGCTTGAACGGATTAAAACGGAGTTATAACGAAGAAGTTATGAATTTTTCAAGTTTGACGACGAAATATATATTTTTCAGAAATTTCAGCAAGTTATTTTTACTTTATTCGAGTCAAAAACGAGCCTTAAGCTTCATAAATTATTTCGACTTGTCAAAAATATATTAGTATACTTTGATACGAAGCTAAGGACATATAATACGTAGAAAACGGATTTGAAACGACTAAGATATGCACGTTTTCATAAACTTGCCGTAACTATTATTTTTAGAAAAACTATATTATTTTTACTAGATAAGTGTTACGGTAACTAAAATGACCATGTTGACGGCTGTTTTTAACTATGATGTAGAACTTTTTGAAACGAAATGTCTTCTAGTAAAATCAAGATCACCAAGCATATTTTTCAAAACGACCAACCGTTTGTATAGCGGAGTTTTAATAAATTATTTACGGATGCTTAAACTTGGCCGAAACTCACTTTTTACACAACAATTAGACAAAATCACCATCTTTAACCCTTATTATCTTTATGTTCGAGACCTTTATGTCGAAAACTCCTGAACTGAAACTTTTATATTTTGATACAAACTTTCCAAAACCGTCGAGTTCGTTTCCTAACGATCGACGTACACCATTTTACGACTAGTCTTTCAAAGCCATTTTTGTCACTTTCATGAAATTTCCGACGACTTTATTTTACGACGAAAAGTGAAAATTTCACCATAAATCATTACGAAACCATTGTAGGATGACATTTTGACGTAAAAACTTGTAAAGTGATTTAAGAATGGTCAAGACGTCAAAAGAATATTTTTCGACGATAAGTATTATTTTCAAAACTCGCAAGTGGTATAAATAACATACGAAATGCATGCATAACATTATATCATAACACATAACATATCATATCATTCATAATAGGTCATTTTCGAGATTCACGCTACATTTCAGTGTACTCACTTTTGTCTTCGCATCATTCCACCAAGTGAGTTTCATAGCCCCTATTTTTACTTGCTTTCATAAATGTTTTGGGGGAGATACATGCTCAACTATTTTCATTTACTTTCATAGTTACTCTAAATATTTAAGGATTACTGTGAGTCATAGCCCCACTTTTTCTCGTTTTAATTATTTATGAAACTCTTTGGGGGAGATGCATGCTCAATAATGTTTATTACATTCATGACTATTTGCAAATTATATGTTTATCCGAACTGAATGTTTAGTCATGCAAAGTAACAGTATTACCATACGTAGTATTTCCATAGTATATTCATTGGACTGATGGTCTTGGTATATTCATTGGACTGATGGTCTTGGTATATTCATTGGACTGATGGTCTTGGTATATTCATTGGACTGATGGTCTTGGTACAATCCTGAACTAATGGTCTTGGTACAATCCTGAACTAATGGTCTTGGTACAATCCTGAACTAATGGTCATGGAACAATTTGAAACCGTACAAATTATGTGTTATATTAAGTAACTATAGATACATTAAGTTATGCACTATTTTGTGAATTCATTTGACATCATGTGTTTGAACATCAACTCTACATATTTTGGCAGTGGGTTGTGAACACACAGGTTGCAAGTTTTGTATGGGCGGAACTTGGAACTGAGTGGATTTACAATGCCTTTGCTGCATAAACGATTTTTGAAAGGCTTTACATTTCAACACAAACCCTATGAACTCACTCAACCTTTGTGTTGACACTTTTTAGCATGTTTTATCTCAGGTATCTAAGGCATATACTTCATGGCATGCATGTGGACACATCTTCGAGTCGCGGTGACGACGCGTCTCACTTGGGTTTTACTCACTTTAAACATTGTTTGAATTGTAACAAACTTATTTCCGCACAAGTTGATTTTCATTTGGGACCTGAACTTTGTAAACTCTGATTGTTTTATTAAATCAAACGATGTGTTTTCCAAACGACACTTTAGGTCGTTCAATATATCTGTAACTGTGATGCTATGACAGTCAATCCCCAGGAATTCCATTCCGCTGCAAAACAGGTAATTTGGGGGTGTGACAATATTCCAGAAGACCTTGGGCATGGCCATGCAAACATCTTGACAACCCTACGAGGGGCCCAGCAGTATTATACTTCAAAATAAATTTGAAGGAAACAAATCCCGTTTTGACTACAAGCATAAATCATAAATTTCGCAACACTTCTGAAAACAATCCTTATAGCTACCAGTTACGTATAGCGTTTGATTGTTTCACAAAAATGCACTACATCCATGACATATCTCTGGTATCTCAAGTCAGAGGATAAATATCCATGATATACTTAATGACAAAGATTCATAAAGTATCATCATGTGGGTGGGATAAGTCCTATATTCAATTTTTGAATATCATCTGAAATTAGTCATGCTACGCATCAATATACTTTCAAGTATATTCTAACTAATACTCAGATTTGTCTAAATTCAATATCATTCCCATATTATTGATTGACAACGGACTATTTAGAATAACTTAAGTTATTCAAAGATTTAAACATGCAAATATAGAATAACATCATAATAAATGAATAATAAACATAACAAAATACTTTATTTCATTTCAATAATAATGTTTACAATATCCTTTTATCTAAAATACTTAGTCACAGATGGGCATGAAACTACTAACTGAACGAAGTCCAAACTTATCAGACAAATGATTAAGTTTTTCACCAGGTAAGGCCTTCGTTAAAGGATCTGCTAGGTTATCATCTGTGTGAACTTTGAGAAACTCAATTTCACCTATCTCGACTTGCTCTCGAACATAGTGATATTGTCTAGGATAATGTCTGGTGCCCTTCATGACTCCAGGTTCATGGGCAAAAGTAATTGCAGCAGAATTGTCACAATATACATTAATAGGATTTTCAATCGACGGCATGACACCAAGTGTCACAATTCTCAACTTCCGGTCATTTTTCAAATTTATATTTTCATTAAACGTTTATTTTCTTATTAAATAAACGCTATCGCGTAAACATTTATTTTGTACAATTGATCCGACACCTCCAAAAATAATTCTAATATATTTTTATATTCATTTTAAGACTATAAAAATTATATTATTAGTTTACCCGATGTTTTTAATTTATTTTATATATAAATTGTTATATTTATATAATTACGACGGTTTTCTTAAATTCTACACGATCATTATCGTTTCACTCAAATTTTACAAGAAATGTCTTTTTATAATTTTTATGACATCAATATATTTTATTTTGACCCGTTAAAATATATTTTTAGTTAACGCTACCCTACAAGCTCAAATAATTACACAAGTTACCACTTATTCCTAATTAACTACATATTTACTCAACAATTAAAACACTTGATTACTAGTTAATGCATCTAGTCCCTTTTCTTTTATATATGTCGACAAGGGGGGGGGGGTGACTCACTTTTATTTCCTAAATATCCTAACTTAATATCTACTTTTACAAACACATTCATTTCATAATCCAAAGCAAAGATCAAAAATCATTTCTCTCTTCTCTTCTCTCTTGCAAACCGGCCACACCATGGAGACCAAGAAAGGATCATCAAAAATTTTCAAGACAAGGTTTTTATCACTCTAGCATCACTTGTTATTAAGGTTTTGCAATAAAAACCTTGGGTGATTAGGAAAAACCCTTTGTTCTAATAACCTCATCAAGTTACTTGTAAGCTTTTTATTTTCATCATCATATTTCATATTCATTCTCATATTCATTTCATCATTATTGAGAAAACATGCAAGTCTTATGATGTTTGTACCACTTTTACATTGATTTTAAGAGTTATATATATTTATGTCATCCTATAATTACTCCTTGTTATATATTATTTTTGGTGATGTCTAGGAACCCATGACACCCTAAGAAAGTGTATGGTAGGATTAGAATAGCTTCGGAGTTGTTTTGAATGGGTTAGAATAGGTTTGGCGCGAGAAAAACTCATTTCGACAAGTTTTAAAAAGAGTCTGTCCATATTTTGAAAATCTGGAAAATCCGACAGTGGGTATAATATTTTGGGCTAGATATTTAGAAAATATACTTTAAAACGAAAACGTGGCCGCTTGAACGGATTAAAACGGAGTTATAACGAAGAAGTTATGAATTTTTGAAGTTTGACGACGAAAACTAATAATTCCAGAAATTTCAGCATGAAAATGTCACCCTTTACGAGTAAAAAATGAGGCTCAAGTGTTATTAAATGTGTCGACTTATCAAAAATATATTAGTATACTTTGATACAAAGCTAAGGACCTTTAAAACGTAGAAAACGGATTTGTAACGATTAAATTATACACGTTTTCACAAAGTTGCCGTAACTTTATTATATAAGAAAAACTATATTTTCTCTAATAGGCAAATATTACGGCAAAACTAGTGACCATATTGTAGGTTATTTTTAACATTGATGTAGAACTTTTTATAAAGTGATGTCTTCTAGTAAAAGTAAGTTCGCCAAGTATATTTTCCAAAATGTCCAACCGTTTGTCTAACGGAGTTGTAATGAATTAATTACGGTCACTCAAACTTTGCCGGAAACCATCCTTAAACAATATTTTGGATACAAGTACCCTACTTTACCTATGTTTTTCTCCATGATCAAGACCTCTATGATAAAAACTTAAATGCTAAAACTTTGAGATAATGATACAAGCTTCCCAAAACCGTTGAGTTCGTTTCCTAACACTCGACGTGCACCATTTTACGACTAGCTTTTCAAGGCCATTTAGTCACTCTCATGACTTGCCAAATTATATTGTTTTATGACGAAAAGTTATAATTTCATAATAAATCACAAAATGACTATCGTAGGATATCATTTCAACGTAAATACTTGTAAAGTATTTGGTAAATTGACAATATGTCATAAACATATATTTCGACGATAAACTTTATTTTCCAAAAGGTACAAGTGGTATGGATATCATATGAGTTTGAATGCACGGCATTGTTTCATGACTTATATTAGAGCATATCATTCATATTAGGTTGCGGATAGAGATCGCACCTCATTTCAGTGTATCTACTTTTGTCATCATAAACATTGCACCAGGTGAGTTCGTAGCCCCACTTTTACTCGTTTAATTGTTTTATAAACTCTTTTGGGGAGATACATGCTCAACTACTTGCTTTTACTTTGCATTTATATGAACTTAAATATCTTTTGTTTCACTCTATGTGTGCGTAAGTAGATTATGCCCGAACTAAATTGATCACTATGTTATGAACGCTATTAGTTGAAACATTTTCCCTGATTTTGAACCCTTCGACATGTATAATTGAGCTCTTTTAAATTGATTCGGACCCTTTAACATATAAGTGAACACTTTGGACTTGATATGAACCTTTTGACATATAGTTAAACTCTTTTAACTTGTACAAGGACCCTTTTGATATATTTTAAACTTGTTTGACGTGATTTTGAACGTTTCGACTATCTTGAACCTTTTGATATTATTCGAGCTCTTTGACTGTTCTGAACTTTTGAACTCGACTTAAATCTTTGAACTTAATTACAAACTTTTGAACGGAACTCTTGAACTTAAATACAAACTTATGACTTGTTTGAACTTAGTGAACCGTACGTGTTATGACCTTGACCTAAAGTCTCCCATGATTGGAGCATCACTATAAAGTCTCCCATGATCGGAGCATCACTATAAAGTCTCCCATGTTCGGAGCATCACCATAAAGTCTCCCTTGTTCGGAGCAACCCAAAGCCTCCCAGGTCCGGAGCAGAGCGTCTCACTATGTTACGGAGCGTTCTCAAATTAAAGCCTCCCCGGTCCGGAGCAGAACGTCTCACTATGTTACGGAGCGTTCTCAATCTAAAGTCTCCCATGTTCGGAGCAGTGCAAATTCTCCCATGTTCGGAGTGTTCTTAATTGTATATAATAGTTGTATGATGTACTGTTCGTACATTCGCATTGTTAGTCTCCTAATAGTAGGTAGTATGGATAGCGCTATTAGAGGTCGGCCAACCTCTCGTCCACTATGTTACGGGACGCATATTATTTATTCTAGGGGCTTTGCCTGGCATACATTATTATATACGTGGTACTATATTGTGAACTATTATAACCACTTATACTCGACTACTAGACACACTATATTTTTGTGCAATGGTTTGTGAACACACATGTTGCAAGTTTTGTATGGGCGGAACTTGGAACTGAGTGGATTTACAATGCCTTTGCTTTGTGAACTCATTTGACCACGTGTGCTTGAACATAAACTAGACATATTTTGGCAGTGGGTTGTGAACACACAGGTTGCAAGTTTTGTATGGGCGGAACTTGGAGCTGAGTGGATTTACAATGCCTTTGCTTTGTGGACTATTCTAAATGACCAAAAACTTTGCCTTTGTTGCATGAACGCTCTTTAAAAGCTTTACTTGTTAACCAAACTCTATGAACTCACTCAACCATTGTGTTGACACTTTTAGCATGTTTTATCTCAGGTATCTAAGGCATTCACTTCATGGCATGCATGTGGACTTATCATAGAGTCGCGGTGTCGACGCGTCTCACCTACATTTTTGCACTTAACTATCGTTTGGTTGTAACAAACTTATTTTGGTATCTTGGAAATCTATTGGGACCTATGTTTTGTAAACTCTGATTATTTTACTAAATCAAACGATATTTTCAAAACGACACTTTAGGTCGTTCGATATAACTGTAACTTTGATGCTATGATCGTCATCCCCCAGGAATTCCATTCCGCTGCAAAACAGGTAATTTGGGGGTGTGACACCAAGCCCCGAAACAAACTTCCTTATCCAAACAGCTTCCATGGCAGCCTTAGACGCCGCTATGTACTCACTTTCTGTAGCAGACATCGCAAGTGTTGTCTGTTTCTTGCTCTTCCAATCCACAACACCTCCATTGATGACAAATATGTAACCCGTTTGAGACTTCATATCATCTTTGTCACACTTCCAGGATGCATCGCAGTAACCTGTAACAGACAGTTCTGCTTCTGGATCCCCCCATACACTATGAACATATCTCTTGTAGCCCTAAGGTACTTGAGAATATGTTTAACAGCAGTCCAGTGAATTTCACCTGGATTCTGTTGATACCGACTGGTCAAGTTTTGAGCAAACGCCACATCAGGCCTTGTGCATCGCACCGCATACACGATAGATCCTACAGCCGAAGCATAAGGAACTTTCTTCATGCGTGCCACCTCAGCAGGTGTTGAAGCACAGCCTTTGCTGCTCAAACCATGATTTACTTGCATCGGCAACAATCCCTTCTTGGAATTTTGCATATTGAATCTCTTCAATATTTTGTCAATGTAAGCACTTTGGCTTAAACCAATTAGCCGCCTTGATCTATCCTTATAGATCTTGATTCCGAGTATATATGCTGCTTCCCCTAAGTCCTTCATCGAGAAACATTTACCAAGATAGGCTTTCACCTCATTTAGACTTGGTATATGATTTCCCATGATTAATATGTCATCGACATACAGAACAAAGAAAGTAACATGACTCCCACTAGCTTTGTGATATACACATGGCTTATCAAGATTCTGAGTAAATCCAAAACTTTTGATGTCTTCATCAAATATTTTATTCCATTGCCTTGATGCTTGCTTCAGTCCATAAATGGACCTTTTAAGCTTGCATACACGGTTAGGAAATAATGGATTCACAAACCCCTCAGGTTGTGCCATATAGATGTCTTCATCTAGACGACCATTCAGAAAGGCGGTTTTGACATCCATCTGCCAAATCTCATAGTCATAGTGTGCATCTATAGCTATGAGAATCCTAATAGCTCTTATGTCCGCTACAGGAGAGAATGTCTCCTCGTAATCAATGCCATATGTTTGAGTAAAACCTTTAGCTACCAGACGAGCCTTGTAGGTGTGTACATTGCCATCCATGTTAGTTTTCTTTTTGAAGATCCACTTACTTCCAATGACTTTAGCATTGGGAGGAAGGTCAACTTAAATCCAGACATCATTATCTTTCATGGATTGCATTTCCCCATTCATAGAAATCTACCATTTATCCTTTTCAGGATCAGCCATGGCAGCCTTATAGTTGGCGGGTTCATTAAGATCCCCAACCATATTTTCCTCCACCTCTACGTTAAGACATAGACGGTCAGGTGCACGTATAGTCCTTTTAGACCTACGAATGGGAAAAACTTCAGGAGGGGCGCCTAAGCTTTCAGGCTCTTCTTGAAGTTGGCTAGTATTTTCAGAAGGTGTTGTGTCTTCTTGATCATATTCCAGATCATATACTCTCCCACTAAGTTCTTGAGATAAGAGATTCCTTTCAAGGAAATCTCCATACCTAGCCACGATTACTTTGTTCTCAGCTGGATAGTAAAAGTAGTAACCCATAGTTTCCTTAGGGTATCCTATAAAGATACACTTAACAGATCTGGGTTGGAGCTTATCTGGTGAGTCACGTTTAACAAACGCCTCACATCCCCAGACCTTTAAGTAAGAAAAGTTGGGAGCTTTTCCTGTCCATATTTCATATGGAGTCTTAACAACCTTCTTCGTTGGAACCATATTCAAAATGCGAATAGCAGTTTCAAGGGCATAATCCCAAAAAGTAAAAGGAAGAGTCGTAAGTTCAAACATTGATCATACCATTTCAAGTAAAGTACGATTTCTCCTTTCAGATACACCATTTTGTTGTGGAGAATAAGTAGATGTGAGTTGCTGGATAATTCCACACTTAGCTAAGTAATCTTTGAACTCTTGACTTATATACTCACCACCTCTATCGGATCGAAGAGCTTTAATCTTTTTACCGAGTTGTAATTCTACTTCACTTTTGAAAACCTTAAATGTTTCAAAGACTTCATGTTTATGTTTAAGTAAATAAACATAACCATAACGACTGAAATCATCCGTAAAGGTTAAGAAGTAGGTAGCACCATGTTTTGACACATGTCTAGGTGGACCACACACATCAGTGTGTATTAATCCAAGTAGATCAGAAGCCCTTTCCACTTTTGGTGAAAAAGGTTTCCTTGTCATCTTCCCAGCTATGCAAGACTCGCATTTGTCAAATGATTCATCATCGACCGTTTGTAAAAGCCCTTCGTGTTGCAGCTTTTTCATGCGTTTCTTGCCTATATGGGCAAGGCGACAATGCCAAAGATAAGAAGAGTCATAGTTAGACTTGCTCTTCTTATTGCTAATGCTATACAACGAATTATTTTCATTGGATACACAACCATCCATATCAATTTCAAACACACCAAGCATAGGAATTGCATTAAATTAAAAAAACATTATTTAAAGAAACTGAAATTCCATAACTGATAAAAGTGTGCACAAAACCAATATCTTTTAACAAAGAAACTGAAATAACACCCCTAACAATGGAGGGTTCAAAATGACAATTATTTAGTTCCAAAATTAAACCCCGAAGGCAACACTAAATCAAAAGTCCCTATGGCTTCGACAACTGCACGCTTCCATTTGCAACGTACAAGTATCTCTCTCCACAGGTCAGCTTCCTCGCTCCTCTAAGTCCCTGCGATGTATTACAGATGTGAGTACCACATCCTGTATCATATATCCAGGAATTTTGCTTATGAGGAAAAGAAAATAATTCAAACATAAAAATACCTAATGAGCTAGACACCATCTTATTTTTATTCTGAAGGCACTCATTCAGATATACTGGACAGTTTCGCTTCCAGTGACCTGGTGAGTTACAGTGGTGGCAAGCTAAATCCTTCTTAGGATTCTCCTTTTTCTTTGCAGGGTTCTTCTTAGGAGCTGGTGGGATGACAACTTGTTTCCCCTTTCCTTTTCCTTTCTTATTTGCTTGCGGCTTTGGCTTATTCACCCTAACACCTTGTATTGCTAGTACAGCAGGTGTAGGAGCCTTCTTTGGCAATCTCTTCTCGAAGTCTACAAGCATTGCATGTAACTCATTCACTGTCTTCCCCGTGCAATACATGTTATATTGTCGCACAAAATCACCAAATCGTTCCTGATTAAGGGAGTGATTGATGAGGCCGACACACACATCTTGGGAGTAGCCACAGCCGAGCTTCTCCAATTGGTCCAAGTGATGTTTCATCTCGAGGACGTGGTCAGAGACAGATTTGCCAACCTCCTGCTTGCAGCTATGAACCTTTTCAATTAGTTCATACAGTTCAGCTGCTGGTGGCTTCTCAAACATATGTTTGAGTTCATCTAGCATGCTCATAGGCGGATAGTGCTCAAATTGTTTTTGCAATTGAGCAGACATCCCCGAAAGCATTAGACACGCCACATCATTATGTTTCTCATATTCAACAAGACACTCCTCTTTTTCAAGAGCAGTAGCTGTATCGAGAGGAGCATTAGGCAGAGGTGTAGTCAAAATTTCAAGTCTTTTGGCAACACGAAGGATGATCCTAAGTGCACGATACCAATCGTTGAAATTAAGGCCAGTCAGTTTGTCTCTTCCAATCATATCTTTGAAAGCAGAACTCATTAAGCTCATAGTGTTTTCAGGTTGATGAGCCATCTACAAAAAAAAAGTTCAAAAAACCATAATTAGTATTTTGATAATTTTCCTTTTCAATAAACAATTAAATACCCAAGGTTCATATTCATATAACCAATTAATCATTATTGAAAACTAGGATCCAAATTGTCATAATCTCATCACGTCAGTTGATCTGCTAGTAATGAACTTTATACAAAGTGGTAGAGCTTTTGCTCAATTGCCAATTTCAATTGCAATTCCTAGATTTATGGGATTTACATATAGCCAATTTCAATTGACATGTAAACATGTTTTATCCCATCTTATGCCTTGAGTTGCCAGTTCTCACCGCCTAACACAATTAAGTTGTCCAACTTAAGAAACTGTAAAATCGTCCATGCCCGTTCTCACGACACGTGGACATTTTACCCTTTTATTACAATCTAAGTCACGTTCTCACGCAAATAAAAGGTAATCTTAGGTGTTTCCGTTTCGCTGGATGGCATATAACTTAAATTAAAGGGTAATAATTTTGATGTCAAATCAAATATGTACAAAGATGTCATGCATTCATCTTCGTAGCATAGGTTTTATTAAAACATTTATATCCTTGTTTTAATGATTTAAGCTTTTCATCATCAAACTTTAATCGAGGTATTGGATAACCAATTAAAGAATCACCTTAATTACCACTATATCCTACTACTGCATGAGTCATAAGACCCAAGTTATTCGGATAATTACCACAAAACTGGCGCGTAGAAATTAAAGTAATTCACCCTTAAGATTTTATGCACACATATAGGAATACTTGGTAGCTCCATTAAGACGCACAAACGAGCGGAGAATCAGGTCAGCGCGAAGCATATTAAAACCCTCTTCTTTAAGGTCACAATTTAATGCGTACCCTCCTTGTACCCATCACACAGTTTGTCATTAATGGGTGAGCCGTTCTAACTATTTTGTGCAAAAAATCAATCAATTAAACGATTATGATTACTATGCTTAAAATACATGTTTCACCATTGTTTATGTCAGTTTATTTTTCTTATAAAAATACCCTTGTTACACATAACAAACAAGCAAGTATTTAAAAAATAAACAAATAAACAATGAATGCATAACATAATAATAAGTCATGCACATCAAATAGCCACATGCAAACCTTTTTGATGAATCCTATTAATAATCAATTCTAGATTTGTCAATATGTATATATTTAATTAAGACTTTCACCCGTTTTCAGCTATGTACAAGGTGAGCCACATGCATCGATTCATCGATTGCGTAAGTCAAAATTAAAACATATACCACATATCACATAATTGATTAAATAATAATGATTGAGGTCTTCCCCAATTTTAGATCTATCATAATATTTAGTGTATATCACTTAACCAAGTAAAACATATAATAAAAGCAGATCCATGATAAAACATGCATGTAATTATCATGGGTATAAATCACACTTAACAATTAATGCAATTAAACAGAGTTACGCAATACACATAAAATTGCATGCAACATAGGGTTTCTAATCCAATTAAAACAGAAGTTTACAAAACCATAATTAGGGCACCAAAAAACCCGCCCCCCCCCCCCCCCCTCCCAAAAAAAAAATTAGGGTTTAGGTTTTGCAAACCCTAGATCTACGCATACAATTAATAACACAATCATGTTTATTTTATTTATGTGTTTCAGTAATTAATTACTTGTTATACAAGGCTCGTGATGCCACTGTTGAGTTTAAGATATATGAAAACAAATAGAATCATATAGACACCACAGAGTACACAGCGGAAGACTTAAGATCATAACAAATAAATAATTAACTGAAAGAATGCGTAACGTACCTCTTGCAATTCAGTAGATCTCTTCAATGAATGTGACAAAGTGGTTTAACGAGTTATCCCTTACCGTTTTATAACTCAAACTAATTGGTGTAAGAATAGTGTCTTACTGCCACGTTCTTGTACACACGAATTAACAAACGAATTAAAAGATTGCTAGATCTACAAAACCTTGTTTTAGAAAAACAAAACCAAACACCCTATGAATAATGTTGGCCGATTTTTGCAAGAGAGAAGACAAAGAAACTTTAGGTTAATGTGTGTGCACAAAAGCTATGAAAACCATTAACCCTAGCCTTTGTATATATAATGTTTACAAATCTTTGGGAACAAGTTAGGGTTTGGGTTGAGAAACCCATCCCTTGGCCGGCCATGTACAAGCCCCAAAGGGATACCCATATCTTTTCCATATTAAGATTTTTCACTATAAGTCCTTCTCTTTATATTTAACGGTCGTTAGTCATTTTCGTTAAATACTTAACGATCGTTAGTCGTGTTTTGTATAATAATTAATTGTAATCAATTAACATTAATTATTAACTTTAATTCTCATTCGTAATGTGTGCAATTCTGTGGTTATAAGTTCGAATCCGGACGTACACGTATTTATAAATATATACATTTCCAACATATTTGGGGACAACAAATGTATGATTATTCAACACTTTTGATATAGTAGTGTTATTTTATTTAACTCAAAACGTGAAGCACTGAAGCTTCATAGTTTCAGTGACGATATTGAGATATATAAGCTAGACCCATATACAAACTAATGTTCACAAAGTAATTATAGTACTTGTATACGTTTCATTTAGCTTTTGAATCTATCTGAACGAACAAACTAGAGCTCGGTTGGTTTCACTTTCATGCGGAAAGTTAGTTTGTTCTAGACAAGATGACTTTGCAAGAAAACTGTTTATTCCTAAAAGTGGAAGGATACACTCTCACCACATGGATGACTTGGCATTCTCGAGTTTTATTTTTGAAAGAAGAGAAAAGAAATAGGCAGAAAACAAAATAAATTCGTGTTTCTGCTCCAAAACTTTTTTCCCAAAAGTGGAATGATTTGGAGAAAAATTATATTAGAAAGCTCTAAATAAACAAAATTACTTAAATGACCTAATAAAAAACATAACTTTTATATATTGCTAAGGGTATAATTGTAAAAGCATTTGTTATCTCTTCTTCTCTCTCATAATTCGAGAACGTGATATCAAAAATTTAATTTCATTCATCTCATCTTTTTTTCTGCTAATTTTTAACTTTTCTTTTCTTTTCTTTCATTTCAAAATCTTAAAAACAGAGCGTATAAGTCAACTTAAACATTGCATTTCACATATTATCTTTGAGTCACAAAGTTCAAACTAATTAGTCGTTGTTCGCCATCATTGTCTTTTGAATAGTATCAAAACAACACTAGCTTCAATCTTTAATGAAAGCACTATGTAAACCAAGATTTAAACATTACTTTATCAGCTAAGAGTAGAAGCTTTTGTTTGAATATAGAAAAGTAATCAACAACTTTATTTCCAAAAAGGGAATGGATTAATACGTGTGATCAGCGTCAAACTTTTCTGTGCATAAATATTCAAACGTCATCAATGATGTCATTACTCATTAGTAGGATCTTATTACAATATACGGATCGACTACGGAGTACTTATCTAAAATCTAAACGAGTAATAAATTCACGACTGTCAATTTATGGTTATGATTTGACTTATTTGAGGCACATAATTTAGACGAGATTGATAACATCTGTTGACAATTCTGCACAAACTCATGTGGCAAGTTATTTATTTATCTCGGTTGACAAAACCAAGTCAACTGAAACATGTTTTGTTCAACCGTGTGATAGCCAAATGTAAGAATACGCTCAACTTTATGTAAAGGCATGAATTGAGGTATACCGACATGGCAAAAAAAAAAACGTTAGCTTATAGGGAGTCCGATCCCCAATCCTGGTTTGGCCAAAAATTCTCGAGTTGACATCATCACGAATTCAGACAGGAAAATCAATTCCAGATTGAGAACGGGGCAGGGGTACAGATAGGGGTACGAATGCCCATATAATCCTTGAACTCGTACCGATTACTTATGCAACATAAATATGATTTATACACAATCCTAGCTTTACTCATGTAATCATGTGTTTAATACAGGTTGCTCAAAGTGAATTTATTTCATATAACAGTATTTTGATTTAATCATCACATCATAAGTTAATAGTTCAAATACGTGATCGGAGTATCGGACGATCTAAAGAGAATTGGAATAACTGTAAAAACAAAAACATGAAATTAGATATCATACTATCTTATAAATCATTTAGTCATCTTTAAATAAAAATAATTAAAAATTCAGCTTACTTTAGAAATTCAATAGCTTACGAGACAAAAAGTATAATATGCACTACTTTAATGCACACATTTAAAAGACAAAACACAAATCTAACTAAAATTATAATGTGCACTACTTTAATGCTATTATTATAAGAGGGATGATAATTACACAATTTTTTTTTATGCATGCACCATAATTTATGCATTACATTATTGTACTGTACAAACTGTAATGCACAAATTATGGTGCATGCATCAAAAAATGTGGTGTAGGTATCAATTCTCTATTAATATAGTCAATGTTTTAATGTAGTAAATTAATTAACTTATAAATAAATACAATTAATTCAGTTATTAAAATACTTCTTACAAAAAAAAAATACAAATTATCAAGCATATTTACAACCAAGTTAAACACAATTCCTTCATTAAATGCTACTAATACAAATAATAAAGCACATTATACAAATATTCAAGCCTGAACGGGTAACGGGCCAAACAGGCTAGAGCCCGAACGGGCACGGGCCAAACGGGCTCAACCTGAACGGGCACGGGCTAAACGTGCACGGGCCAAACGGGCTCATGTTATACAAATCATTTTAAAAAGTCCAAAACAGGATCTTATACCGAAAACTAACGGGTTAAACAGGCATGAGTCAAATGGGCTCATGAAATACGAAAAATGAAATTCTTGATATCCGTAAATTTATTGTAAAAAAGAACATAATAAACTAAAGTAAAAAAAATTATTTTAAAAAATCTGTCGTTACAACACACGAATACCCTGCTAGTCCAATACAAAAGAGCAAGGTACGGAGATGTAATGGTGCGTGTTGTAAAATATGTCGTGTTACTTTTTGTCCTATAACATTTGTATAAAATACAAACACTGGAAAACACCCTACTAACCAATGTTGCAAAAATCGTGAATCGGTAGTCGGGCGGTCGACCATGTTAGGTCACTAGTTTTACAAACACAAGTAATATAGAAAGAGGTTAAGGCGATTGAACAAGTAAAACACACACACACACAAGATAATAAGCACGGTTATGCGTAGGAGTGTAATGAGAGAAAAACTTGAACAACCAACCTTCAAATGAAGGTTTACAAGAGTATTTATAGGAGGAAAGCTAGGGCAACACTCCTAGTTTCCATCCTTTCTTAAATGGGCTTGGGCCTAAGCTCATGGGCCTTCTACATAAGCTTAAGGCTAATAACAAACATAAAGGCCATAATAAAGCTAACTATTACATAATAACTACTAACACTTGATTATGGTTTAGGAGTGATTCCAACAATCTCCCCCTCAAGTGTTGGTGATGAACGGTGAAGGCGTTGATGTAATAGTAGCTCTGACGTCTTCTGACATTCTTCTTTCTTGTGAGAAGAATTGTCTTGATTCGAACAATCTCTCCAGTGTAGAGAAATTGTCTTCTTTGAATGGTTATGCTTTGACGTCATCTTTAACTTTGTTCTTTGATTATTGTTCTTTGTGGTGAAAGTGATAGTATGTTGTTGTCTGCTTCAATTCTGCCTCAGGTATGCTTCGTTGCTCCAGTGTCTTCACGTCATTCTTCAACATGCTCATACGCTCTTTGACGTTGGAATATAATACTGATGAAGTTCTTTAAGTCTTTAACTTTGTAGATTCTTTGGTTTGACGAAGAATCATTCTGACTGTTGTTTTGCTTTTGGATAGAACTTCCATTAGTGATGATGTTGGCGTGAGCATGAGAAGAATCAGCACGATCATCCCGCTCCGGAGCTTCCATAAGAAGAAAACATGTCAAACGGTTAGTAATAAGCGGATTCCGGCACTTACAGGTTTGAACTTCGAGAGAGTTAACAGCATAGTGTGAAAACCCAACTCTAATTCTTACAAAGGCCGTTCCTGAACTGGAGTCCCACAAGTGAGATAACGCGATGTACCGAAGTACATCTACAGTTCAGATGAGTCGCTGAGGTACACCGAAGCATCACCTCACGACTGTAGACCGTTTGAGACACACTCCGCGTAATCCACGGGGAGTTACCGAAGTGACCTGTTGTCAAGGCTGTTTGATGTTGACCCTGGCAGGAGTTTCCATTCAATCACTGAGGATCACAGATGTGAACCTCTCATAAATGTTCTCGACAAATTGCTAAGATCTGTGAAGGACTCGATAATGTACCACTGAAATTCTTATTGTTGAACGTCAAGTGATAAAATGTCAAGTGTTCCTAAGAGATCTTTTGATGAATCTCGTGGCTCTAGACTCAATAGTGCGTTTTGGTTTTCCTGAGCGGAGACTAGGGAGAGGGTCTCCTTCTTCAATACCAGCGATCTCTAAGAGAAAGCCAATAGTTTACGTAGGGTTCCCTGTGAGAATGAAACAAGCTTCTGTTGAGAGAAACTTGAGTGGCTAAGAAGGTTTAGTGCATGCGTTACTGGGTCCATGACGACTTTTAATCTTCAATACCGGTGTCACTAAGTGACAACCAGTACCATATGAATTGAACCCGGTGTCTGCCCTAAGTTGAATAATTTGAAGGGCTATTTCTTTTCACCCTTTTCTTTGCATTTCTTTTTAATTCTTCAACTCCTTCTTTCTCCGATTCTCATTTTCTCCTTTTTATAATCATACCTAAGGACTTCTAAGTACTAACTATTTGTGATGTCCTTGGGTAGATCCCTCCGGCTCTGGCGGATCATAGGACGGTTATTCCTAACCTTAGTCACCTTATAACTCCATGACTAACCTATGTTGCCATTAAAACCACTGTTGTGAAGAATCTCTCAAAGGGTTTGTAAATGAAAAAACATGTTTGAACCACTGTGAGAGATATGATTTTGCATAAATACTCCCCCTCCACATGTGCTTAAGAGTTTTAATGGTTTAAATGCACAGTGAGGAAAGAGCGCACACATTTTGAATTGATCCACTGGAGATAAACAATCCCCCGCGAGACACGGTTACGTTGCATAGTTAAAGAGTTACATTGTCAGCTTTTAGGTGACAACTAGCTCTAATAACTACCTTTAAGGTGTAGACAAACCTCGAAAGGTTGTCATACCCGTCAGAGTTCATGTCTACCAAGAGTATCTCGAATGGTACTTTCTACTTGGACAAGTCCTTTACGAGACACGTTTACATTACTAGCGAACTAGCTTGAAATTATTACCCGTCCAGGACAAGTCTTTTCGAGTTACTAACAGTTTAGTATCGTCAATTCATTGGTTAAGTCTGAAGTACACAGATTCATTTGCATTTTGCACAACATATTTCTTATCACACAATTTTCTCCCCCTCAAAAATGGCATATAAAATGTTATTTTTGAACGGTTGAGAATAAATATGACCATTTCGAGTGTTGCAGGAAGATGACCACTATGAAAAATTTGTGAACAAAGTTTTAATTCAAATACTCCCCCTCAACAAGTGATATAAACGGTTGAGGTTTTGAAAATCTTACGGGGGAAGTACTTGTTCTTTTGAGTAAAACCTTGAAAAATAAATAGGTTTTACTCAAAATAAGAAGCTTTCGCTCCTTTTATAAGGATTGTGGCACTGAAGCGTACCACAGGGTCCTTTCTTGACAATTACGGGTTGTACACTGTTATGTGTGCACAAGCCATATGCATAATTAATCACACATCCAAATTAATAATGAAGGAAACAATTCAAGGGGTACCAGGAAGTGCAGTGATGTCGCCAGGAGTGCGAACAGGGCGTTGATAGTCGGTGATGTTGATCCTGGGTCGACCACCAACAAAGCTTTCCAATGTTCTGAACTGATCCCTTCGAAACAACCTTTCATCAATCATCTTGATGATCCTCCTCACATCCCTTCGATCCTGAGAATTCCATCGCTTAGGAGACCCAATCTTTTAACGGATGTCCTTCAACCTATATGCCAATCCGTCCCTAACCATCTTCAAAGTGTGATCCCCAAACTTGTGAAGTTCACTACACGCCATTAAGCAATTTCTTTGAAGTTCACTGCGGTAAACGACGCCGAAAGGTTTGCTGATGAGTGTATATTGTGAGAGTTGGTTGAGGTCGGGAAGATCTAGTTGAGGTGGTGTGAAGTTGACACGTGTCTGATAAGATTCAACTGCCAGCTGAAGATCTTCTACACGTTCCTTGATGACTATGCGGGTGATGAAGATGAGCAATGACTTGATGAATTCACGTTGTACTTCGGTTGAAAATTGTCTCATGCGACCTTGTACTTTGGCAAGGTACATGTCTTCGATGTCGTTGATAGACAAATTCTCAAAGACAGCTTCAGAGAATGCATAATCCCTTTCATCTTGTCGTTTGACCACGATATTCTTTAGGAAGGTGTAGTCCCACTTAGATGACAGAACAACGTGTTTGATGGCAACGATATCCTTAGTACTGAACACCGCATGTTGAGACTTCTGAACCTGACAGCTTCTGTAGTAGATTCTTCGGCGTTCCGGCCAATGATGAATCCCGTACATTGCATCTCGGTCGTATGCTTCCACTTTGTCAGAGAACAAGTGATTGGCACGTTCCTCGATGGCTATGCAGTTCGAGTATATAGCTGCTGGGAATGGAAGTGTCAACGATGTAGCGTATTTCCTTGAACCATCGCCACCATGTAGAAGAAATTCCAGGTCTTTGTTGAAGAAATATCTGAATGGGATCCTAGGTTCATCTGGTTGGCCAATTGTTGGTAGAGGTTTTGACCAGTCGGTGTAGTATGGAGGGTTGTCCCGTTTGGTGAAGTCGATGTTTGCTTCTGGGTTGAGCCAATCCATGTTGTTAGACATAGCTCGAGCAATGTTTTCAAGGTGATATTCGACCTCGATGGCACTTTCTGAGCTATCTTTCCACAGTTGAAAAGCTTCATTCTTGATTCGCCTCAACTCGGATTCATCTTCTTCACCTGGAACTTTTCTTGCAAAAGTTTTGTATGCTCCAATGTATTACCGTCTACCAAATCCTGACCTTCTTCAGGGTAGGGAGTGTTGTTAACAAGGGTAGAGAACCATTCAAATTCTTCAGTTTTATCGTCATCTAGCCAAGATACGCCGTCAGTCTGCGGCGTCTTCTTCTTCTTCTTATTCGAAGGCCTAGATGAGGATTCTGGTTTCTTAACTTGTTTGGGAGAGGTGGGTTGTTGTAGGGGCTCAAGGACCTCTTCATCGTCACCACCCGTATACTCAAAGTGATCACCGGTTTTCTGAGTTAGGGGTGGTAACTCGGAATCGTCCTGAGGTTTATCTGTAGAAGAACGGGGAGGAGACCTTTGTTGAGTAGGAGTCCGTTGCAGAGGAGGTAACATAGAAGATGATTCACCAGACTTCTTCTGACGTTTAGCTTGGTCATGCTTATCCTGATCCTTGTCTTCATTGTCTCTAGGACGTTTAGACTTTTCTGCTTCGAATCTACATGCTTCTTTGAGTTGGTAGTCCAGCAATGCTTGAAACAGCTTTCCTTCCTCAGAAGTAAATGTCCCAGATCGTGTAGACATTTGTGTGACAAGCTTGGCCACCAATTCATTATCCGAGAAAACTACAGGATCAGATGGATTGATTGTGACGGTTAAAGGTGTGGATCTTATAGTTTGCTTGGCTATCTGCATAAGATTCGGATATAGTTGTCTGGTAAACATCTCCTTTGTGACTTTAGGAACGATATCCAGAAGGTACTTGTTAGTGTAACCTTGGATCATTTCGTTCAGTTCCTCTTGACGATGACTTTTCATGAACTCCTGAACAAATTCCCTTTCTTTCTGCATCTTGTCATTCTCATCATTTAAGTACTGTATTTGGTCAGCAAACCAATTCAGTTTTCTGTAAAGCATGTCCTTCTTTCTGACTTGTTGGACAGCTTTCACAATTCTTTCATGAGTCTGAGAAATCCAAGATCGAGGTGGTTTCTTCACATATTTGGATGTTGATTTGGTTGATTTCTTTTATGGTGGTGGTGAGGAATGAGATGATGAATCTGATGAGGAGGAGACATGAGGAGGCTCGGGGTCCTTAGGAGGTGCAGAAGTATCCTCCTTGGAACGAGTTGGACTGTTGAGAAGAAAATCATCATAATTCTCTTGGTCATCTTGTCCAGATTTAGCCTTTTCTTCCGTCTGAGCCTTAGCTTCTTCATCAGTCTTTTCTTTCTCAGTCTTATCCTTTTCTGGTTCCTCAATGTTATGTTCAGTAGACACCTCCACAAGCGTTTGTTGTTGCACAAGAGTGGTGGCACCAGATCCCTTATCGGGTCGATTAACCGCATCAGGATCTGGTGAGGAGTGGGCAGCACCACTTGATCCTCCGGGGCCACCCATTTGGTCTTTTGCAAATTCTTCAGCTTTTTGAATGTGTCTAACTAATTTAAACTTCTTCCTGTAGGATTGATCCAGTAGCTCTTCTTCTTCTTCAGAGCTCTCATCATAGGGCACAAGTGCAGGAGTCTTCCCTTTTCCTTTATCAGCTTGAGGACTTGGAGGTTTTGGTACTGAAGGATTGTCATCCTTTGCAGTTTCAGAGTAGGTGATCTCTTCATCTGTGTCAGTACCTTCAGAGCTTTCGTCCAAAAGCTTTCTTTGCGGTTCAGGTGAGAGAATAGGTTCAGCTTCCTTTACAGGAACAATCCTTTTACGAGGAGGATTCCTTTTGGGAAGTTTCCTATAACTTTCAGAACTTACTGCACTTCCAGCACTTCCTCTTCTGGTTCTCCGAGTAGGAGTTCCTGAAGGTTTTTCATCAAGATGACCAACTTTGCCTTCTTTAACTGCTACTAGATACCTTTTGTATGTTTCAAGCTTCTTGAGTTCTTTAGATTGAAGGTGATCAGGCAGCACGGCACCCTGCTTCTTAGTTGTCGATTCCTTGATTCTGATAGAAAGGATAGGTTCGGACAGCAAGTCATGATTGTCGGGGTCATTGAGCCTCTGTGGAATATCAGGATTGAGTCCAAGTGCTCTCTGGATCAAAAGCTTTGTGTATCTGACATAGGGAATCTTTGAGCTAAGCTTCTTGTGAAATAGCATCATGTCCTCCCATATCAGTGCTTCGATTTCGATGTCCTTCTCAGAGACCAGAAGATTTGTAGTTCCATGAGCTTTGGATGCTCATAACCACTGTCACGACTAGAAACAGACTTGGTAATGATGATGTAGAGGGTTCTCCACGGTTGAGGAATGTTCTTAAGCTCCACGTCAGAATGCTTAGTAACAATCCCTGAAGCTTCATCATAGCCAATGTCAAGAAGAAATTGCAGAACAGTCTCTTCAGTAGGTGTAGCAAAGAAGTCAGTTGGCTCTATTTCAGGGATGAGAAGAACAGCCCGTAAGTCTGCATGAGTGATGGTGACTTGTTTGTGGTTAAGTGTCACTGTCACAGCACTTTGACCTGTGATCCTCTGCATAGAATTCCAGAATTGCTGAATGTAGATTTCCGGTACAGTTGCAGAGTGTGAGAGCATGTTCTGGTATGGATGATTCCTTAGAATATCCACAGCAATGAGACAAGAAGATTCAGAGCAGGTGAGGGTTTCAAAGTCAACCCTAAGGTTATTCTTTCCAATCTTTCTCGGATAGCCATTTGGGAAGATATCAGCAATAGTGAGAACCTCAGGTGCATCCACATTCATTTGAGCAGCCATGAGGTGATCTGAAATAACATTAGCCAAAAGAACCAACATATCGAAAGACATAATGTTAGTCAACAGAAGGTTTTATTGTCAAGTTATTGAATGTACAGTGTCAATGATTGTTACGAGTCCTAAGTCACTTGTTTGTCCAATAGTCTAATGACGTCGTGAAATGTTTCGTAAGTTAGTTAACTTTAAGTTTTAAAGTTTATGTTATCACTTATTGTTCACAACATATCAAACGATTAAGTTTATTAGTGACATTATTGGATTCGTGACGTTATGATTAGTTTATTTACAAGTTTGTACACGTAACAATTCATAATAAAGGTCAGTCCAGGCTTAAGCGTAGTTTTGGCAAAGTTAAGCGTAAACAGTAATGACATACGCGTAGACGAAAGCTTACGCGTAGGATCCTAACTTACGCGTAAGAAATGTTATGCGTAGGAAATAGGGGACCTTATGCGTAGAGCTTACGCGTAGGCGTATAAGAACCTTACGCGTAAGGCTTACTCGTAAGAGTAGACCTTATGCGTAGAGGTTACTGTTTACGCATATCCTTCACAGGATACGCGTAGTCCCATTGTAGAACCTTACGCGTAATAGTTATGCGTAGAACTATTATTACGCATAACTTGACTACGCGTAGGGTAATCCTTATGCGTAGAGAATCAAATGATCCTGATTCTGAATTTTTAAGCGTAGCAAGCCTGAAATAAATTCATCAAATCATCAATATTAACACAAGAATACGTTTTATCAACAAATCATGGCATGAATCATTCGTTAAACAGTTATGCGTAAAAAGTCATACGCGTAGGTCAAAACCCTAAGGGTTGAGAATTACGCGTATGATTTCTAACCATGGGATTTGCACCAAACAAATTTTGGTAGGTCTAAGATGTTGTAAGAGCTTATAGACAAAGTCTTAACATCTAATTCGTTGAGAATCAAAAATACCCAAACGTATGAACTTTAAACCCTAATTCCAAATTTTTAATCATTTAGAGTTTCTGGGTGGTTAACGACCTTGGATATCATCAATTCATCAACATATGAACATAACCCAACAATCTTTTTGATCAAAACACTTCACATTTGAAAATACCCAATTCGACTCAAGAACCCTAGTTTTCAAAAATCATCAATTCGTTTTTCTGGGTGAGTTTTGATGGTTAAAATGATATCATTGATGTATTAGAAACGTTTTGACACTATCCATTTAACCATAAACACACACAAAATGATTGTGTGTTCATACGCTTATGCGTAGAACACATAATCACGCGTAACAAAAGTTTTAGCCGTAGGATTTACTAGAAATTCAAAACCTTAGCTTGTATTACTGTTAAGATCGTGAAAACACTTACAAAACGATGATTTAAAGCACGGATTTCTTGAATGAATCTTAGGCATAGGATGTTTAAGGTTGAAAGTAATAAATGTGAAGTTAGAAGTTAGGTGGGAGGTGTTTTTATTTAAAGTAACTTTAAGATTTTGATATTTTTGGTCCCTCCACCTTTTCCTTTTTCAAACAAAGCCATTTAACTTCCATTTTGGTTACGAAACAAAGATTTTTTGAAAGAAACTTGACGACACTCCCCCTCGACTTAGGTAAATGATGAAAGGTTATAAATTTTAGTCCGAGGAGTGTCATTTAACCAGAAAAGTTTACCACCATTGATAAAAGAAACAACCGGGATAGGATAACATGCAAGTACACAGATGTTTTGAAACAGTTAAGTGGAAATTTTCTCCCCCTCAACACTTGATCGTAAAAATATTGAATTTTGAAAGATTATAGTGTTGAAGGAAGACATGTACTTGCCATGTTGAAAGATTATAGATAAAAAGAATATTTTTGTTGTTTTATAAGATTTTATATTTTTTTATTTTGTTTTTGAAAAAATATTTACAAAAGATGTTTTGGTGTTTGACAGGTTTTTAAGACTGTTTTAAGAGGTCATCCAATTCCTCTTGAGTCAAAAACCTCATACCAATCCGGTGGATCAATTCATTAAACCTAGCGGGAGGCAAGGCTTTGGTGAGAAGATCTGCCAATTGGTATTCTGTACCCACAAAGTATAATTCAACGGTACCCTGTTCCACGTGGTCCTTGATGAAATGATAGCGAAGATCGATGTGCTTTGATTTCGAGTGCTGAACTGAGTTGCACGAGATTGCAATGGCACTCCGATTGTCGCAGTACATCGGGATTCTGTCAAATACGTAACCATAGTCTTTGAGTTGTGTTCTCATCCATATGACTTGAGCACAACATGCGGACATGGCTACATATTCTGCTTCGGTTGATGACAGCGATGTACAATCCTGCTTCTTTGATTGCCAAGACACCAGTTTATCACCAAGAAATTGTAGAGCGCCTGAAGTACTTTTCCTTGAGTCTAAGCATCCTGCGTGGTCAGCGTCTGAAAAAGCGATTAGTTCAAAACCAGAATCCTTCGGATACCAGATCCCCAAGTTAATGGTTCCCTTGATGTATCGGAGGATTCTTTTAGCTTCAGAGAGGTGGGTTTCAGTTGGTCGCGACTGATAACGGGAGCATAGATAAACGGCAAAGACAATATCAGGTCTGCTAGCTGTTAGATACATGAGAGACCCAATAATACTTCGGTATTTGGTAGGGTCAACTAATTTCCCATGTAAATCAACATCTAGCTTCTTGGTATGAGCCATTGGTGTGGCATAAGTGTCACAGGTTGTCATTCTAAATTTGTTTAACAGTTCAAGGGCATATTTGGACTGACTCAAGAAAATACCACGGGGTGATTGATGAACTTGCAGTCCTAGAAAGAACGTGAGTTCACCCATCATGGACATTTCAAAAATTTTCTTCATTAGTTTTGCAAAAGCGGTTGAAATTTTTTTATGTGTAGACCCAAAAATGATGTCATCCACGTAAATTTGAACAATTAAGATATGTGCCCCGTGATATTGTATAAAAAGAGTTGGGTCAACCGAGCCTTTGGTGAAATTATTAGCAATGAGGAAAGATGATAGCTTATCGTACCATGCCCGAGGGGCTTGTTTGAGACCATAAAGAGCTTTGTTCAGTTTGTAGACATGGTTCGGGCACTCTGGATTAACGAATCCTTCGGGTTGGCTGACATAAACTGTTTCTTTCAGTTGTCCGTTGAGAAATGCAGTTTTGACATCCATCTGAAAGACCGTCATATTCATATGAGCCGCGAACGCGAGAAATATCCGAACAGCCTCAAGACGAGCAACCGGAGCAAATGATTCTTCAAAGTCTATACCCTCTTCCTGATGATAACCCTTAGCAACTAGACGTGACTTGTTTCGGATTACGTTCCCTTCAGCATCCAATTTGTTTTTCCAAATCCATTTGAGACCAATGACGTAGACCCCTGTTGGTCTTTCAACCAGTTCCCATACTTCAAGACGTTTGAATTGGTTGAGTTCTTCTTGCATGGATTCAATCTAGTTGTCTTTTGTCATTGCGTATTTAATGTTTTTAGGCTCAGATTGGCAGACAGTGAGTGCATAAATGCAATGTTCACCATCTGTGTGAAGACGTTGTCTCGTAACGACTGGTTGATTCGGGTTGCCAATAATATTAGCCAGAGGATGGTCTTTTGTTCATCTATGTGTAGAGGGTTGATGTTGGTATACATTGTGCAGATTCTGAGGATTCAAATGGTTTGTTGAAGATTCCGCGACATCTGGTGCAACAGACTCATTAGCAAACGGGTTAAAGAACGCATTTGGATCAAAATCCGCAGGTGGGGGTACTTCATTCAGAATATCATCAGCTGGTTCATCATTGTTGGAAGCGGTGTGTTCAACTGTTGTGTTGGAGTCAACTGGTGTAGGTGCATCTTCAACAGTAGTTGTTGTAGCAGGTGTATCAGGTATAGGAATATTATCAGGTTGTGCAGCGGAAACAGCGGATACACCTGGAGCACGTTCATCAATATCGTCACTGAACAGCGGAGCAAATAACCTTTCCATTTGTTGACGAGTGAGTTGGGGGCTTTGTTCAGCTGATGATGGGGGTTGAGGGAAGTTTAAGCGGTTGTGACCGGGTTCTAAGCTGTTATACTCAGAAGCCATTTCCGTGAGTTCATCAAAATGAGCATGAATCGTTTCCATCACCTGTTCTGTACGACGATTCCAGATCCGGTAGCCTTTAGAATTCTCACAATATCCAATAAAGACTCCAATGTCAGCTTTGGCTTTGAGCTTTCCAAAATCATCACGATCATTATTCGGATAGCAAAGGGATCCAAATACATGAAAGTGTTTGAGATTCGGTTTATGGTTGTGGACAAGCTCGAAAGGTGTTTTGTTGTGGCGTTTTGTGATCATAGAACGGTTTTGAGTATAGCATGCAGTAGATACGGCTTCTGCCCACAAGTAATCTGGAAGTTTAGCATTGATTAACATTGTTCTTGCAGCTTCCACTAACGTTCGGTTTCGTCTTTCAACAACTCCGTTTTGTTCGGGTGTACGTGCAATAGATGTTTGATGCTGAATTCCCACTTTCTCATAGAATTCACGAAGGGTTTGGTTAACAAATTCAGTTCCTTTGTCTGTTCTGATTAGTCTGACGGTGTTGCGGAGCTGAACCTGTATTTTCGTGAGAAAGGTGATGATCGTTTGTGGAGCTTGGTCTTTGCTTCGAAGAAAATAGACCCAAGTCCATCGTGAGTAGTCATCAACAATTACTAAGATGTAGCGTTTGCCATTGATCGTTTGCACGCACATCGGGCCACACAAATCCATGTGAAGAAGATGAAGCATATGCTGAGATCTGTGTTCCACCTTTGAAGGAAAGTGAGCACGAGTGCTTTTCCCTTGTTCACAAGCTGAACATAGGTGATCTTTTGAATACCGGAATCGTGGGAGACCTTCAACTACTTTGTGTCGAGCAAAGTTGGTGATGGTTTGAAAGTTTAGATGTGAGAGACGACGGTGCCATAGCCAGGATTTTGTTGATGTTGCCTTTGAAAGTAAGCAGATAGGAGATGAAGCAACCATGTCTTGCATAGAGATAGTGTAGATACTAGAATTACGCGAGCCAGACATAAGGTCATTTCCTTGTAGATCACGAATGAAACAAGTTTTCTCCCTGAAAGCAACCTCCAAATCTCCATCACAAAACTGACCTACTGAGAACAGATTATGACCGAGGCCTTCCACATAGTAAACCCTGCTGATTTCGATGTTCTTATTGACATAATCTCCGTAGCCCATGATAGCTGCGAAGTGATCATTCCCGAACCTGACAGTGCCAATGAACTTTGCAATAAAGTTTGATAACAGTTTAAGGTTTCCTGTCATGTGTCGGGAACATCCGCTATCAACAATCCAGAGAATGATCTGTATCACCTGCATTACACACAGACGACACAGATGGAATAGAAGTAGATTTGGAACCCGAAATGTTAGAGGGTTCCGAAGCAGATATATGAGACATGCATACATTAATGACTTTAGGCATCCATTTAAGTCCTAGTGTGTTATATATCCATTTCTGCCATCTATAACTACTCTTAGCTTTAGTCATAGTGAATGCACTAGGTGGTACTACATTCTTAGGAGGTGAAACTGGAGCTACAGTGACAGCAATGATTGCCTTATAATCTAAAGAAGGCGGTCTACCAAGCACAGAATTAGAATGATTAGTGGTCCTAGAGGTATTCCGATTCTTAGGATTCCGTAAACGAGAGATTATAGCTTTAGCAACACATTTGTCATGACACTCAGAATTCATACTTTTACGACAAATAACACAAGGTGCATCAGGCTGAATATCAAAAGTGCTTAAAGGTTTTGCATTCGTTACATCACTATTTCTATTACATTTGCCAGACGCAACATCTATAGTGGAAGCAACGTGAGTCTTATTCATAGTCCTAGGGTGTTCTTCTACTTTAGCATTCCTTATTGATCTTTTCTTAGGTCGCAACTTCCTATTCTTCAATTGAGTGCTCCTAGGCTGTGAAGTGCGGACGTTTGGAAAAGACGCAACTATTCCTGTTTCAGTAGAAGGAAGCACGTTAGCAACTTGTGATTTGGCAGTAGGGATTCTAGGTGCACGATTACTAAGTGTTACTGGTGCTAATCTCTTAATGATGGTTGGCGGGAGTTGTTCATACTTTCCTAACATTTCTCTTAGCTTAGAGATAGTGTGAATCAAATCTTGATTTTCAGAACGAATATTACCAGCAAAATTCATGACTTCTCTAGTGTGAGCAAGATAGTGATCAAGTTTGTTTGATGCTTCATGACGAGTCTTATTGAGTAAATCAAATATGACACCATATTCCTGTTTAACTTTTACAAGTTCTTGTGCATATTTTGAGTTTTGACTTTTCAAAGACACGTTTTGATCATCCAGTTGCTCAATTTTAGGATCAGAAGATTTTGCACTCAACTGAGCGATTTTCTTTTGAAAACTAAGTTGATGATTGTAAATATCTTTTTCACACCAATGAAGACGACGTTTTGCATTGTAAAGTTCGTTAAGTAATTGTTTATTTTCAGCTTTTAAAGACTCGATCTGAAGCACATTATCAGTATTCTCAACAGTTACCACAGAGTCAACAGTATCAGCAGAGATATAATCAGATGCATGTGGCAAAGAATAGAATAACACAACATTATGGATATCAGCACAAATAACATCTTCCAAGAGTCGATCAACATCTTTTCTCAAAAGTTTCTTTTTACGTTTAGTATTAGAAATAGATGTTTCGGTTTTCTCGAAAACGACCTTCATTACTCCAAGTTCCTTATGAAAATCCTTTTCCCAAGCTAATGCACAACTTTTCAAATTTTTAACGTTAGGTAAAAGATTTTTCTGAAAAATGTCTCTTTGTTCTCACGCCAGAGGCGATTGAAAATGATCAATTTTGATTTCAGAACGATATTCTATCTCATGTTGTAAAATTTTGAGGTCAGCCATGAAAATGTCAAAATATCGAAGAATTTTTTGATTTTCAGGTTTTGAGTTTACTTCACTGATGGAAGGTAAAGGACCATAAGTTTGTGCATAATCTGGTTGGGGATTAACATTAGAAGACTCAGGTGTTTTGATGATAACCCTTGCTGTGTTAGAAGAATCTGTTGGTGTGACGAAAGTGACCGGTTTTGAATAATTAAAAGGTTTGTTGTAAACAACCGTTTTTAATTTTGATCGACTCTTGTCTTCTGCATCTAATTCCTCTTGACGATGATATTCAACAACACTCATAACAGTATTATTAATTTTATATTCTGCACTGGAAACTTCAGGATTTGGTTTGAATGTTTTGAGTGAAAGCTTTGGTTTGTAATCAGCTAGATTTGGTCCATATCCTTTCGGATTGGGTTTTAACGTAAACTTTTCAATAGATGTTACTGATTCACCATGTTTGTAAACAATAGTTTTAAACTCTTTGATTTTGTTTTGCAAGCCGATAATTTCTTCAAGAAGGTCATCTACCCGATTCGTTGAATGCTTTTTGTATGCGGAGAACTGTTTTTGACAAGTTAACAACTCAGCCTTAGCTTTTTGATTTTCCAAGGTGAGAGCGTTAATTTGCTTTTTATGTTCATGTTTCAGTTGTTCTATTTCAGATAACAAAGCATTCTTCGAAGCGGCTAGATCACGCATCTGTCTCTCTAAATATTTTTCGTTTTGATAATATTTAGCAAAAGCGGCTTCAAAACCTTTTTCACGGTTTTCTTGAGTTTTGAAAAAGTTGAGTTGCATTTGTAAGCATTCAAAATCCTTGGTTAACAGTGCATTTTTGCTTTTTAAGTCCTTATTTAATGCATAACATTCCTCCATTTTGATTTGATGGTCATGAATTAAACGAGCAAAATCTGGATGAGGCAACAGTTCAGCTTGTTCAACGTGAGTCACAACATGATCATTATTTAGATCCTCAAGTACAACCACGGAGTCAATTTGATTATCAAAGGAAACCATAAGGTCATCTTGATCGTCAAATGTAACTACAGGGTTAACTTGAAAATCGTCTGAATGAGATGTAGATGACTCATTTTGAACAGTCTGATCCGTGCCGGATTCAGATATTGGCGGAGATATTAGTTCAGATATGATGATGGTTTGTTCGGGTACCTGAGACAAGCCATCAGTGTCATACACTGGGCCTATTTCACTCATGTGTAACTCATGCATATTAGCCATCAACATAACAGCTGCATTGGCATGCAAGTCCTCCATATCATTATCTGAGTCTGCATCTGCCATAAAGCTCTGTTCTTTGTTTGTGAGAGATCCACCAGCTTCATCCTTAAGAGCCAGCAGAAGAGCCTTGATCTGTGCTAAACCATCAAGTCTAACAGACTTAAAACAGCTTAAGCACAAATGCAATGAAGATCAGAGAATATAGTGAATTCCCGGGTCGTATAGTCCCAAGGAGACTCAATGGTGTGTTAAACAGACTCAGAGGATAGAATGATCACTAAGGATAGTGACCTGTAAAGGTTATGATTAGAAATATTACACTACTGATTGATTGGGAAGGAATAGGATACAGAACTGGAAAGCACAACAATCAGATGAAAGAAACGTAAACGTAAGTTTTAAAAACTACGTATACGTACAAAATAAAAAGTGAAAACTAAGAAATAAAAGACCTAAAAATATAAAAATGACATTTTTAGAATCCTAAAAATAAAAGAAAATTATTAGAAAAGGAAAATTATTTTTAACACTATTTAATTAATTATTATTAATTAAAAACTATTTTAACTAATTAATAAATACTCTAAAATAAAAGAAAATAGGAAATAAGGCTAGAAAAATAAACTTATGATTCAGAAAAATCTAAAATACTATAAAACTAATTTTAAAATTAAAAATATATTTTTCACACTTTTTATTTAATTATTACCAATTAATAACTATTTAAAATACACTTAATTACTAGAAAATATAAAATAAACTTGGAAAAATAAAATTTTAACTTTGAAAAATCTAAAATATGATAAAACTAATTTTAAAACAGAAAAGATATTTTTTATGCTTTTTAATTATTTTTTACTAATTAATTACTATTTTTAACTATTTAAAATTATAATAAATACTAAAAAGATAGAGAAAAATCTGAAACTTTTTCTAAAAATCCTATATGATGACAGAAAACTAAGAAAAATAGAAAAACAAGATTTGCTTATTAATAAGATGAAAAGAAAAATCAAAAAGCTAGAAAACCTTAAATAAACACTATCACTGATTTTTAATTGGACTTTTTCTGGATTTTCTTTTTGAAAACTACTTTAATACTGAAAATATGAAACTTTAATGAAGACAAAAATTTTATAAACCACAAATAAGCTGTTTACAAGCTTAAAAGCCCAACAGTGGCTTAAATGAGCTTATTTGGTGGAAATAAGCTCAAACAAGCTTACAACTGAAACAAAAGCTCAAAGTATATGCAAACAAGCTTAATGAACAGAACTGAAGCTAGAACATACAAGGGAGCACACTGATAAGCTAGAATTAAGCAGATAAGCACTTTTGATAATGACAGATATGGGACAAGCTTGAGGCTTGTTGCAGCCCTAGCAAACAAGCTCCAAAATGAAAAACCAAACTTGATACTTCAAGATGGCCAGGTTGGCTTTCCAAAGAACCAGAGAACACAAGATTTGAACAACTAATAAGCTCTATGTGAGCTTATCAAATTGGTCCTATCAACTGTGCACAGGGCACTTTTCAAAACAGGTGTCCACAAAAAGCAGTAGAATAAGCACTTAAAAAGCTGAGAAATAGAGAACTAGCATTTTTTTATTTTTGTTTAGCAACTAAATTTTATTATCCCAAGAGCTTATGAACTAAAACTTAAAGTTAAACCTACAGTGAAATTCCAAAGTTTATTCAAAAATGACCTTATGAAATTTTGACTTTTTTAGAACAACTAAAAAGTTGACCAAAGTGAACTTTGATATGATCTTAAGCACTTAATATGTTATGTTAAGATGTAATAAGAATAACTTGAGCAAGATTAACAACTTCTTAACAAAGAATCATGATCATGAATCCTAAAAACTCAACAGTGAGCTCATAAGATTGGATCAAATGAATTTTTGACTTTTTGCTTATGAGATCTTGTTTTCTTGACTGAGATCAGTTGTATGACACTTATGTGAAACAAAGCAAGCATAAACAATAACACAAACAAGCCCTGATATAGTTTAAACAGGCAATTCCAAACACTCCTAATGAGGACTGTTTTGAAGATTTTTCAAGACAAACCACAAATTTAAACCATGAAAGTGATTTCAGACTTTGTATAATCCTAAATTAGAACTAATGAACACTAAATCAACAACCATAACAACCATAAACTAAGAATTGATGATTATGCAGTTTTAACTGTAAAAACCAAATTTTTGTAAACTACAACTTGAAAAGAACAAGCTACTGATTTTAAGGCTTAAACACACTTGATTATAACTAGATATCACAAAGAAACAGAAATTGAAGCTAATTAACAACTATAACAGTGAAATGCCAAATTGGTTAAAAATGCTTACAAAAGCTTCCAAGCTTAAAACTGAGATCAAGGACCAGTGAACACCCCTATAAGCTTACCACTAAGCTACTAACCCAAGGCCATCCATGATTTACCCTGCTCCAGCTGTGATCACCTTCTCCATGTGATTTCTTTTATTTTTCAAGTATTTAAATTGGATTTTTGGTGATTTTTTTTGTTTTTGATTCTAAACTGAATTTTAGGATATCTAAAAGCTTGCTTAAGCTTTCTAGGAGCTTAAGTGTACTATATCAGTCCATACAAACAACAAACAACAACATTTGAACCAACATTAGATTTTGCATAAACATGAGAATTTGCATAAACTTGAGAAATGGTTAAGACTTGAAATTGCTAATTGGAAAAGCTTTACAATACACTAGAATACTTAAAACAGAATGCTTGAAGGATTTAAATTACACTTTAACTTGAAAAACACTTAAACGACATTAAGAAATTAATAATACTCTACATACATTGATACATTGCATTCTATCCATCCTTTATAGACTTTTCAGCATCCTTGATGTCCTCTCAATCTTTCCCACCAAATCTAAGCCCTTGGATCTTTGAAACTCATCAGAACCGTACATTTGGATTTTGGCGCCAAATATTTCTTTGAGCAGGTTTTAGCTTTAATGAGGATTTGGTTGAGTCAATTAAAGTTTTTGTTGTTAGTGGAGGAGGAGGGAACATAGTATGGGAGGGGTTGAAGAAAAAATGGCAAAACCATGGCTGGTATTGGTTATCTGGCTTGGGAGAGACAGTGCTACAGTAACAGTGGTATTAGGCGCGCGTTTTTCTTGATGTTTGACTTCTGTTGACCGAGCTTAATAACAAAGGGTCCAAGGATCAAGTTCAAGCCAAAGGGTTCAAGGCCAAGGGATCAAGTGATGTTGGGCTTGGATGGATATAAGTGTAAGGTGTCCGTTTGGTTAAGTGGTAACAACAAGGACCAATTTTGCAATTTCACTAAACTTCAAGGACTGATCATGCAACTTTTTCAAACTTCTCACAAGGACCAAACTTGACAACTTTGATAATACAAGAACCCTTTTTGCATAAAATCCATTTTTAAAGGTCCAAGGACTAATTTTGCAATTTTTCAAAGTTTGAGGACCTTTCTTGCCAATTGACCAAAGAATCAATCAAGGATCATTTTTGATAACTTAGAATACTTCAGGGACCTTGAATGATAAATTTCCACATTTTTGAATTCCAGGGACTAGATTTGACAACTTTTAAAACTTGGGGGACTAAAACTGCCAATTTTGCAAACTTTATACATTTTTCATCTGATTTTGATATTTTTGCATTTAAAACACATAAAACACTGATTTGTGATAATTTGATCATTTTGATGTGTTTCTGAGTGTTTTCAGATGATTTTGCAGTTTAGATTATACAAAAATGATGAGTATTTAGACACTCATCAAGCCTCTTTGAAATAAGCACTGCCCCTAGTCCTTGGCTTTGGGCATGCATTAGCCAGGTGTCCCTTCTCATTGCAGTTGTAGCATCGAAGACCATTCAACCCATTCTGAGCATTTCCCTGTTCCACCACTTGAGCTCTGTTGGTATTCCTTCCCATAGCATAAAACCTTGGTACACCGATAACCAAATGATTTTGAGCAAATCATAAGCTGTAAACGGATTTGATTTGTCTTTACCAGAAGCCGTACCCTTCTGGACTAGCCAACTCTTAGATAAATTATCAGGATTATCTTTGGTGAGCTGAATACCAATTATGGTTTTTCCACTGCCTTTACCACAAGCCATAACCTTGCGGGCTAGCCAACTCTTCACTTTTTAGGATATGGTGAGTTGAGAACCATACAATTTTGGGCAAATTGCAAGCCATATAAACGGATTTGAGAAATCTTTACCAAGAGCCGTTTGCTCCTGGATTAGCCAATCCTTTTGTCTTACAGACAAGGCGGACTGATAACCAAATGAGTAAGTGTAAAACACTTACTCCAAAAAAAAAAATTTGGCCAAAAACGGGGGAATTGGGTAGATAATATATGAAATTCGTGAGAATTCCCCCCCACACTTAGAAATGAATATTGCCCTCAATATTCAAAGTACCGGCGGTTATGCCGAAACAAAGAACGTAAAAGGGAAATATTACGGCCATTTATTTAGAAGAAGATTTTTTTTTTTTTTTTTTTTTTTTTTTTTTTTTTTTTTTTTTAGAAAGAATGAGAATATACAACAGTGTGGGGAAACTCCCCCACACTAGGGTGGTAGAAAGGGGGTAAGAAGACAGAATTATGGGTGAAAACCCATATGGTGCGTGCTAATGTTTTTGATTACCGAGTCACTAGCTTGACTCGATCCCCGCATTCATTGGTTCATGGGGAATGTTTGTAAATCCGGGACAACCACAGGGGGAATGTCCTCTCCAAAGTAATGCTTCACTCGATGACCATTCACTTTAAAATTAGGACCATCGGGTTGAGATAACTCAACGGTACCATAAGGATAAACCTTAGCAATGGTGAATGGACCAGACCAGCGGGACTTAAGCTTTCTCGAGAAAATCTTCAATCTGGAATTGAAAAGAAGGACTCGATCACCAACGTTGAAAACGCGGTTCTTGATCTTGGAGTCATGAATCTTCTTTGTCTTTTGCTTGTAGATCAAAGAGTTCTCGTAAGCTTGATCACGAAGTTCATTTAGTTCATTCATTTGAACTTTTCTATAATCACCAGCTGTCTGTATATCGAAGTTTGCATGTTTTAAAGCCCAGTATGCCTTGTGCTCTAACTCAATCGGAAGATGACATGCCTTCCCGTACACTAGCTTGTATGGAGTACACCCGATGGGTGTTTTGTAAGCTGTACGGAAGGCCCAGAGTGCGTCATCAAGCTTATCCGACCAGGATGCACGATTTTCGCCTACTGTCCTTTCAAGAATCCTTTTAAGACCACGGTTTGAAACTTCCACCTGCCCACTTGTTTGGGGGTGGTATGCAGTAGAGAGACGATGGGTAACACCATACTTTTGCATGACTCTTTCAAATTGGTCATTACAAAAATGTGTACCACGATCACTGATTATCGCTCTCGGAGTTCCAAACCTGGCAAACAGAGATTTTAAAAACTTCACAACAACTCGGGCATCATTGGTGGGTAAAGCTTTTGCTTCAACCCATTTTGACAGATAGTCAACAGCCACGAGTATGTACTTGTTACCACGAGACGAAGGAAATGGCCCCATAAAATCAATACCCCATATGTCAAATATCTCACAAACTTGAATGGCATTTTGTGGCATTTCATTCCTTTGAGAGATATTACCATGACGTTGACAAGCGTCACAGGCTTTGACATAATCGTGGGCATCCTTATAGATTGTGGGCCAATAGAACCCGGAATCAAACACCTTTTTGGCGGTGTAGTTTGGACTATGATGGCCCCCGGTGGGTCCAGCATGGCAAGCTGTGAGAATATCAATAGCTTCATGTCCATAAACACACCGTCGGATGACTTGATCCGCACAGATTTTGAACAAGAAAGGGTCGTCCCAGAAATAATGTTTAACATCTTTGAAGAATTTGTTCTTCTGCTGGGTCGACATTCCTTTCACAATGAAGTTACCCGCATGGTAATTTGCAAAATCAGCAAACCATGGGGTGGTAGAATTTCCACGAAAAGAAACCGCATTGAGTGTCTCGAGAGGAAAAGTTTCATTTATTTCCTTTTTCTCGAAGACATCTTGGTGAGGGTTTTCTAATCTGGACAGATGATCAGCAGCTAGATTCTCAGCTCCTTTTTTATCACGTATAATGATATCAAATTCCTGGACGAGGAGAATCCAACGAAGTAATCTCGGCTTTGCATCTTGTTTTGCAAAGAGATATTTAAGAGCCGAGTGATCCGTATACACCACGCATTTGGTCAGGATTAAGTATGGCCGAAACTTTTCAAATGCATACACCACGGCTAATAGCTCTTTTTCCGTGGTGGTGTAATGAGTTTGAGCTTCAGTCATAGTCTTACTTGCGTAGTGAATAGGCTGAAAATGCTTATTTCTTCGTTGCCCTAGGACTGCACCGATAGCAAAATCACTTGCATCGCACATGAGCTCAAAAGGCAAGTCCCAGTCGGGAGCAACGAGAATGGGTGCTTCAGTAAGCTTTTTCTTCAATGTTTCAAAAGCTATGATGCACTCGGGTGAGAAGATAAAAGGAGCATCCTTTTCAAGAAGATGGGTCATAGGCCGGGCGATTTTGGAAAAATCTTGAATGAATCTACGATAGAAACCGGCATGACCTAAAAAACTCCTAATACCCTTGACGGTAGTAGGATGAGGTAATTTAGCAATAACATCGACTTTTGCTCTATCTACCTCAATCCCGTTCTTTGAAATTTTATGGCCAAGGACTATGCCTTCTCTGACCATAAAGTGGCTTTTCTCCCAGTTTAGACAAAGATTGGTGTCTTCACACCTTTGAAGCATTTTATCTAAATGGGAGAGACATGATTGAAAAGAATCCCCAATGACCGAGAAGTCATCCATAAACACCTCCATTGTTTCCCCGATCATGTCGTGGAATATGGCCATCATACATCGTTGGAACGTGCCAGGAGCATTACATAAGCCAAAAGGCATACGTTTGTAGGCAAAAGTTCCGTATGGGCAGGTGAATGTGGTTTTCTCTTGATCATTTGGATCAATGGGGATCTGAAAGTAACCCGAGAAACCATCAAGGAAACAATAGTATTCATTCCCTGCTAATTTCTCAAGCATCTGGTCCATGAAGGGTAGAGGAAAATGGTCTTTACGGGTGGCGTCATTCAACTTACGATAGTCGATGCAAACACGCCATCCCGTCACCAATCGAGTTGGAATTAACTCGTTATCTTCATTTGTGATAACAGTAATGCCACCCTTTTTCGGAACACAATGAATTGGGCTGACCCAAGGACTGTCTGAGATCGGGTAAATCAATCCTGCATCAAGAAGTTTGATAACCTCTTGTTTGATAACATCATGGATTTTTGGATTCACTCGTCTCTGATGTTGAACTGCTGGTTTAAAGTCATCCTCCATCAAGATTTTATGGGTACAAAACTCAGGGTTTATACCTTTGATGTCGGAGAGTTTTCAAGCAATTGCTTGCTTGTGTGACTTCAAGATTTTAATGAGAGCAGCTTTTTCATCTTTACTCAAATCTCGAGCAATAATGACAGGTAATTTATCATCACCCTCAAGGAATGCATACTCGAGATGAGGAGGTAAGTCCTTAAGCTCAACCTCAGGAAATTCTTCAGTTTTCTCAACTGACTTGACTTCCTTGTTATGAAGTTTGATGGGAGGGAGAGGAGGAGAAGTATCCAGATTTGACAATTTCTCAAGAAGAATATCTCCCTCCAGATTAATCTCATTTTGATTAATCTCAACTGGGATTGAATCACTAGGATGAGGGGTTGATGATGGATCATCATTGAGCAACTTCTCAATAAGAAGTATATCCCCCTCAATATCAATTGGAGCGTGATCAATTTCCCAAGGAACAGAATCACTAGCCAAGTATGCTTCAATCTCATCTAAGATGAAGTCGCTTCCCTCAAACGGAGTGAGAGAAGGAGTAGAATTGGCTATGATAGGCTGAGAAGATGTGGTGGAATCCCCACTCACAGAATTATGAGAATAACCAAGAACTTCTTGAGAATACTCGTCAGAAGCAACATCAATGATATCTATTCGGCTAACCGACTCAGAATCATAATTTGCAGAGTACCTCGAAGTTTGGTCAAGGTTGAAGGTGACAGCTTCATTACCAACACGCAATGTGATTTCTTGCTCAAATACATCTATGAGAGCACGGCCCGTTCTCAGGAATCCTCGACCAACAATGAGAGGAACCCGATGATCGGCATCAAAATCAACAACCACGAAGTCAGCTGGAAAATGGAACTTTCCTACTTTCACAAATACATCCTCAGCAATGCCAAGAGGACGGGATATGGAACGATCTGCAAGCTCTAGAGTCATGCATGTAGGAGTGAGTTCCGGAAGAGAAAGTTTCTTCCACACTGAATATGGCATAAGATTAATGCTTGCACCAAGATCTGCTAGGGCAAAGCATTCAACCATTCCTGGGAATACACAAGGTAAGAGAAATTTCCCAGGATCTCCAAGCTTTTCTGGAAGCTTCTTCAGAATAACTGCTGAGCAGTTCTCGTTAAGAGGAGTCTTAGCCATTTCAAATAGCTTTTCCTTATTGCTTAACATGTGTTTGAGAGTCGATGCGAACTTGGGCATCAGCATGATGGCATCCGCAAAGCTTATGTCAAAATGTAACTCTTGGAAAATTTGGAAAAATTTATCCATTTGATGACTAGCTTTCTCGCGGAGCTTTTGCTCATTCAAACGTGATGGGTAAGGAATAGAAGATTTGGATTTTTGTTTCTCAATAGGAGCTATAGGAGGTTCAAAAACAACTCCTGGATTAGACTGGGGTTTTTGGATAACTTGAGGTTGGACTACCGAAGGTTGGACGTGTGCGGTACTTCGTGGGCTAGAATAATGCACCTTGTCCGTTGTTTCCTTGGTAACTTGACTCATTGGCACAGGTGGAGGAGGCATTGGAGTCGTAGGTCCATTGTGTTTTGGAGGTTCACTGTCCACTACCTTTGGAAGAGAAGAAGAAGAAGAGGTAGTAGGAACAGCAGGTCCATCATATGAAACACCACTTCTGGTTGTGATCGCCTTAGCATCGCCCCTCGGGTTAGCGATCGTGTTGCTCGGTAAAGTACCTGAGCCCGAGGGTCGATCATTTAAAGACTTCTTCAGATCAGCAATCTGACTGACCAACAACCTGTTCATTTCATCTTGGGATTTCATGAACTGCTTCAGTAACTCATCAGATGATGGTCCTGGAGGAGTAATGACGGGAGGAGCTGGAGGGACAATTTGAGGCCGTATGTTTTGATTATAGCCAAAATTCCCTTGATTAGGATTCAAATTCCCATGAAATTGATTCCCTCGATTGAAATTGTTTTGATGAAGGTTTCCTTGATTTTGGAAACCTTGATTGGGTCCAGGATAGAAATTACCTTGGTTTTGATAACCTTGGTTCATTCTTGGTTGGTTGTGATTCCGGTTTTGCATGTTGTGATTTTGGTTAAAACCGGGTGGTGCCTGATTAGTGTTAGCACGGTAGTGTGGTTCATTTTGAGGACGGTATTGATTACCTCCTTCCTGTGAACTACCGGCTAGAGCATTGGCCTCAAAAGGACTACCATCGGTGGCAATACAATTGTAGTAAGCATGAGGACCACCACAAGTGACACAACTCTCGACTTTCTTCACTTCAGCATGTGTTGGTGGCTGAGTGAAGGAGACTTTCTTCTGGTTAGCAAGAACCAAAGCCTGAACAATGTCTGTGAGTTTATCAATCTTAGCATCGGTGCTAGATGTACTCACGGGGGATGAAGAAGAAGAAGGTCCAGCATGAGACTGATATGTCTTTGCTCTGAAAGGACGGACTTGAGATTTGTTCTCAATGATCTGCAAGGCCTCTTTGGTGGTCTTGCTCAAGAAATTACCTCCCGCGGAGGCATTCAAAGAGTCTTGATTGGCCTGATTGAGACCATTGTAGAAAGTATCCATTTGCATTAACTCGGTAAAACCATGATGCGGACACTTGCGAAGCAACTCTTTGTAACGATCCCATGCCTCCCCGAATGATTCATCAAATCTCTGAGAAAATTTCATTATCTCATTCTTAAGACTTGTGGTTCGGGATGGAGGATAGAACTCGTTAACGAACTTGGTGACAAGATCTTCCCATGTCTCAATAGAACGAGGGGGTTGTTTCTCAAGCCAATTCCGGGCTTGTCCCTCTAGAGAAAATGGGAACAGAAGAAGCTTGATAGCTTCATGTGGGACATTCTTGTACTTGATGGTAGATGCTATCTTGTTAAACCATCGAATGTGTGCATGAGGATCATCCCGCTCAAAACCATAGAATTGGCTTTGGGTTACTAGATTGAGCAACCCGGTTTTGAGCTCGAAAGTGTCAGCCACGATGGCTGGGACAACAATGGCATCTCCGTAACCCTCGATGGGTGCTTGGAGAAGCTCATTCATGGGTTTGTCTTCTGCCATTTCGACAGGAGGTGGTGGTGGTAGACGTTCCTCAGTCACGGCTGAAGGAGCTGAACGTCCTCTACGTCTACGAGGAATGTTTCCAAGTTCTGAAAGTGGACTTGTAGAACTGGAAGAACGAGTGCGCATGCACTATGTATAAAAATCAATTTTCAAAACAAATGAGGCAAAACACAAGTGAACTTAACCAATAATCACAAATGAAATGGCTTCTTTGAAAAAGGTACACCAAATCACAAGTGACACAAAGGCAAGTTTTAAATCTGATGTTCGGGAACTTATTAATGGTCGCACCCCCAGTTAGGTAGTGCACTGCCTTGATTTGCGGTGGTTGATTTTTATGTATATATTAAGTACCACTGAAAAGACGTAGGTAAGATCTGTGCAAATGGGTTTAAAAACTTTTGGACAATATTTTTGTTATCGTCCCGTTTAACCAAATCGTATCTTTTTAAGAATCACCTTAAAAGAGAATACAAAATAGAAAACATTCCGATTGTTTTGTTGTTTTATATTTTTTTGGTGTTTTAACACTTTAGGAAAAGTGCTAATGAACTTTTTGATTTTCTTATAACTTTACAAAAACTTTTTACAAATGATGGGTATGTGCAACAATGGATCTGAAAATGGCTAAACACACGCTAAAGCCTCCCCGGCAGCGGCGCCAAAATTTTGATCTGTGCTAAACCATCAAGTCTAACAGACTTAAAACAGCTTAAGCACAAATGCAATGAAGATCAGAGAATATAGTGAATTCCCGGGTCGTATAGTCCCAAGGAGACTCAATGGTGTGTTAAACAGACTCAGAGGATAGAATGATCACTAAGGATAGTGACCTGTAAAGGTTATGATTAGAAATATTACACTACTGATTGATTGGGAAGGAATAGGATACAGAACTGGAAAGCACAACAATCAGATGAAAGAAACGTAAACGTAAGTTTTAAAAACTACGTATACGTACAAAATAAAAAGTGAAAACTAAGAAATAAAAGACCTAAAAATATAAAAATGACATTTTTAGAATCCTAAAAATAAAAGAAAATTATTAGAAAAGGAAAATTATTTTTAACACTATTTAATTAATTATTATTAATTAAAAACTATTTTAACTAATTAATAAATACTCTAAAATAAAAGAAAATAGGAAATAAGGCTAGAAAAATAAACTTATGATTCAGAAAAATCTAAAATACTATAAAACTAATTTTAAAATTAAAAATATATTTTTCACACTTTTTATTTAATTATTACCAATTAATAACTATTTAAAATACACTTAATTACTAGAAAATATAAAATAAACTTGGAAAAATAAAATTTTAACTTTGAAAAATCTAAAATATGATAAAACTAATTTTAAAACAGAAAAGATATTTTTTATGCTTTTTAATTATTTTTTACTAATTAATTACTATTTTTAACTATTTAAAATTATAATAAATACTAAAAAGATAGAGAAAAATCTGAAACTTTTTCTAAAAATCCTATATGATGACAGAAAACTAAGAAAAATAGAAAAACAAGATTTGCTTATTAATAAGATGAAAAGAAAAATCAAAAAGCTAGAAAACCTTAAATAAACACTATCACTGATTTTTAATTGGACTTTTTCTGGATTTTCTTTTTGAAAACTACTTTAATACTGAAAATATGAAACTTTAATGAAGACAAAAATTTTATAAACCACAAATAAGCTGTTTACAAGCTTAAAAGCCCAACAGTGGCTTAAATGAGCTTATTTGGTGGAAATAAGCTCAAACAAGCTTACAACTGAAACAAAAGCTCAAAGTATATGCAAACAAGCTTAATGAACAGAACTGAAGCTAGAACATACAAGGGAGCACACTGATAAGCTAGAATTAAGCAGATAAGCACTTTTGATAATGACAGAAATGGGACAAGCTTGAGGCTTGTTGCAGCCCTAGCAAACAAGCTCCAAAATGAAAAACCAAACTTGATACTTCAAGATGGCCAGGTTGGCTTTCCAAAGAACCAGAGAACACAAGATTTGAACAACTAATAAGCTCTATGTGAGCTTATCAAATTGGTCCTATCAACTGTGCACAGGGCACTTTTCAAAACAGGTGTCCACAAAAAGCAGTAGAATAAGCACTTAAAAAGCTGAGAAATAGAGAACTAGCATTTTTTTATTTTTGTTTAGCAACTAAATTTTATTATCCCAAGAGCTTATGAACTAAAACTTAAAGTTAAACCTACAGTGAAATTCCAAAGTTTATTCAAAAATGACCTTATGAAATTTTGACTTTTTTAGAACAACTAAAAAGTTGACCAAAGTGAACTTTGATCTGATCTTAAGCACTTAATATGTTATGTTAAGATGTAATAAGAATAACTTGAGCAAGATTAACAACTTCTTAACAAAGAATCATGATCATGAATCCTAAAAACTCAACAGTGAGCTCATGAGATTGGATCAAATGAATTTTTGACTTTTTGCTTATGAGATCTTGTTTTCTTGACTGAGATCAGTTGTATGACACTTATGTGAAACAAAGCAAGCATAAACAATAACACAAACAAGCCCTGATATAGTTTAAACAGGCAATTCCAAACACTCCTAATGAGGACTGTTTTGAAGATTTTTCAAGACAAACCACAAATTTAAACCATGAAAGTGATTTCAGACTTTGTATAATCCTAAATTAGAACTAATGAACACTAAATCAACAACCATAACAACCATAAACTAAGAATTGATGATTATGCAGTTTTAACTGTAAAAACCAAATTTTTGTAAACTACAACCTGAAAAGAACAAGCTACTGATTTTAAGGCTTAAACACACTTGATTATAACTAGATATCACAAAGAAACAGAAATTGAAGCTAATTAACAACTATAACAGTGAAATGCCAAATTGGTTAAAAATGCTTACAAAAGCTTCCAAGCTTAAAACTGAGATCAAGGACCAGTGAACACCCCTATAAGCTTACCACTAAGCTACTAACCCAAGGCCATCCATGATTTACCCTGCTCCAGCTGTGATCACCTTCTCCATGTGATTTCTTTTATTTTTCAAGTATTTAAATTGGATTTTTGGTGATTTTTTTTGTTTTTGATTCTAAACTGAATTTTAGGATATCTAAAAGCTTGCTTAAGCTTTCTAGGAGCTTAAGTGTACTATATCAGTCCATACAAACAACAAACAACAACATTTGAACCAACATTAGATTTTGCATAAACATGAGAATTTGCATAAACTTGAGAAATGGTTAAGACTTGAAATTGCTAATTGGAAAAGCTTTACAATACACTAGAATACTTAAAACAGAATGCTTGAAGGATTTAAATTACACTTTAACTTGAAAAACACTTAAACGACATTAAGAAATTAATAATACTCTACATACATTGATACATTGCATTCTATCCATCCTTTATAGACTTTTCAGCATCCTTGATGTCCTCTCAATCTTTCCCACCAAATCTAAGCCCTTGGATCTTTGAAACTCATCAGAACCGTACATTTGGATTTTGGCGCCAAATATTTCTTTGAGCAGGTTTTAGCTTTAATGAGGATTTGGTTGAGTCAATTAAAGTTTTTGTTGTTAGTGGAGGAGGAGGGAACATAGTATGGGAGGGGTTGAAGAAAAAATGGCAAAACCATGGCTGGTATTGGTTATCTGGCTTGGGAGAGACAGTGCTACAGTAACAGTGGTATTAGGCGCGCGTTTTTCTTGATGTTTGACTTCTGTTGACCGAGCTTAATAACAAAGGGTCCAAGGATCAAGTTCAAGCCAAAGGGTTCAAGGCCAAGGGATCAAGTGATGTTGGGCTTGGATGGATATAAGTGTAAGGTGTCCGTTTGGTTAAGTGGTAACAACAAGGACCAATTTTGCAATTTCACTAAACTTCAAGGACTGATCATGCAACTTTTTCAAACTTCTCACAAGGACCAAACTTGACAACTTTGATAATACAAGAACCCTTTTTGCATAAAATCCATTTTTAAAGGTCCAAGGACTAATTTTGCAATTTTTCAAAGTTTGAGGACCTTTCTTGCCAATTGACCAAAGAATCAATCAAGGATCATTTTTGATAACTTAGAATACTTCAGGGACCTTGAATGATAAATTTCCACATTTTTGAATTCCAGGGACTAGATTTGACAACTTTTAAAACTTGGGGGACTAAAACTGTCAATTTTGCAAACTTTATACATTTTTCATCTGATTTTGATATTTTTGCATTTAAAACACATAAAACACTGATTTGTGATAATTTGATCATTTTGATGTGTTTCTGAGTGTTTTCAGATGATTTTGCAGTTTAGATTATACAAAAATGATGAGTATTTAGACACTCATCAAGCCTCTTTGAAATAAGCACTGCCCCTAGTCCTTGGCTTTGGGCATGCATTAGCCAGGTGTCCCTTCTCATTGCAGTTGTAGCATCGAAGACCATTCAACCCATTCTGAGCATTTCCCTGTTCCACCACTTGAGCTCTGTTGGTATTCCTTCCCATAGCATTAAACCCTTGACCACCTCCCATTTGACGACCATAACCACGATTCTGAACTTCAACTCGTCCATTGTTCACAACAGCCTGATTTCGTGTATTGGATGAGGAACGAATACGATTGTTGGATTTGTTGGTATAACGGCTAAAAGCATTAGCAATCATAACAAATCCCTGTTGCAATGCTTCGAACGGATCGGATTCCTCATTAGTTTGACTATGATGTGCTTGATCATTGTTGTTGTTGTAAGGAACCAATTGATTTTGTTGAGATTGCTGTGATTGATCGTTTGGTGTGACTGAGGCCGTTGGTTGAGTTGCTTGTTGAGGAGGATAACTTTGTTAAGCATATAAGGCAAGTTGTTGATTTTCCGGATGTGTAGGTGGAGCAATTTGAGCACGGAGAATCCTTTCCCGATCAACTTCCTTTTCATGAGGCTTCAAGTAATCGTACAACAATCCATATGTAGAATGATGCATATTCTTCGCTTGACGGAGAAAAATGACATACTTCTCCCATTCAGGACCAAGACTACTCAGGAACTTAGTATTCACTGCAATTCTTGGCATGATGATGTTGTGTTTATCCAAATCATTGATGATGTCTGAAAAACGATGATGATAGGACTCTAGTGTCTCTCCAGGTTCAATCATGAAGTGTTCATAAGCCAAGTAAATTTTGGATTCCAAATCCTCCTGATTGAGTACCGATCCTTCCATAAGAAGACGAATATGATCCCACATTTTCTGTGCAGTCTTTTGAGCATCAACACTACGAAGAATTGGGTTTGGTAATCCTAAGAGGATATATTCCATTGCAAGTTCATCTGCTTCATAGTGGAGAAGTTCTTGAGGATTCAAGTCTGTAACAGTAGCAATGTTCGTTTGTTCATCTCTTGGTGGAATGGCATTTGGATCTCCGGGTACAATGACAGTAGGCATCTCAAATGGACCTTCCAAGATAACCTTCTTTAAGAACTTTCCATGTGGCTTCTTCAGATCACAAAACCTAAAGAACCTTATCACCCATTGATCGTAGTTTCCTGGAGTGAGCATGGGAGGTCTATCAAGTGATCCAGCCTCATGAATTGATTGTTGGCTGCTTAAAGCTTCACACATCTTTGCAAACCAAGTGGGTTCCTTCATAGTGTTCCTTGATGGATGTTGATTGAAATCATTTGTGTAGGGTTGAACTTGAAGACTTAGCGGTGTTTGAACCATTTGTGGTGGGGGAATTGCACCAAGTTGTGGAGTATGTTGTTGATTAAATTATTGTTGATAAATTGCTTGTTGTTGATTCCATTGTTGATGTTGTGGACTTAGTTGTTGTTGTCGTTGAGGATAAGTGTAAGGGAAATAGTTAGAGTATGGTGGTTGAGACATGTTGAAAACTTGTGTTGGTAAAAATGGATCTTTGTAGTCGAATGAACCTATGATGAAGAAGTATCCTTAGGCGTAGAAATCACAATAGCCAAGTAGCACTTATGCGTAAAAACACCAAAGTTACGCGTAACAATAAGAAGTTACGCGTAGATTTAGCTTACGCGTAAGTAGGGAAAGGACGCTAAAGTTATGCGTAGACAAAAGTTTGGCGTAGAAAGTTAGGCGTAGGATTATCTTATGCGTAAGACTATGCTTAGGCGTAAGAAAAATCTTATGCGTAGGATTTCTACGCGTAAGCTTATGCTTATGCGTAATTTTAGGGTTTTATCCCAAGTGATCTTTTACACTTCACAGTGCAAAAGATATCCAAAGTCGACGTATTTTCAGGCTTATCCAAGCAAGAAAACACGGAGTAAACCAAGAAAACGAAGATCAAACCAAGGAAATACTTACGCGTAGTTTTAGGGTTTCACTACGCGTAGATCTACTCGTAAATTGGATATTGCTCAAAGATGTTTCTAAACCAGTTTTTGTGTGATGAAATAGCTTCAAGATCACAAAATAACACAAGGATGTGAAATTTGTTGAACCAAACCTTCTAAAACAGTTACGCGTAGAATTATACCCACGAATAAAAGTTAGCTCAAAAACAATGATCCACGCATAAAGTTCCAAACTTTTTGCAAAAAAAACAAGTATTTTAACACCTTAAAATGTTGAAAGTACAAGAATCTTGGATTAAAAAGTGTAAAAAACAAGTTTTTAAGCGAAACAAAGAATACGTTATCTTTACGCGTAAGACCCAAAACCAAAATCTTCAAAACAAAAGTGTGCACCCAACTATTTGGCGATTGATACCACTGTTAGGTCACTAGTTTTACAAAAACAAGTAATATAGAAAGAGGTTAAGGCGATTGAACAAGTAAAACACACACACACACAAGATAATAAGCACGGTTATGCGTAGGAGTGTAATGAGAGAAAAACTTGAACAACCAACCTTCAAATGAAGGTTTACAAGAGTATTTATAGGAGGAAAGCTAGGGCAACACTCCTAGTTTCCATCCTTTCTTAAATGGGCTTGGGCCTAAGCTCATGGGCCTTCTACATAAGCTTAAGGCTAATAACAAACATAAAGGCCATAATAAAGCTAACTATTACATAATAATTACTAACACTTGATTATGGTTTAGGAGTGATTCCAACAGACCACCCTGCAGCGAGTAATCGGCCAAGTCGGGATTAATCGGTGATTAATCGGATTGGCATTTCTTGATATTTTTTGGCATTTCTGGAGACCAAACTAAAAATCTTAACCGATTCCAAGCCTGCTATGTTTTCAAACCTCAATAAAAGGCTCCAATTCTGATTATGATGCCCATTGTTCGTTATAAGTGAAATATACGATCCCCAAATTAAGTATAATGCCTAAATTATTATTATTTTTAAAATGACCGATTTGCCCGATTCGGCCGATTTTTTACCGATTCGGCCGATTTTTTGACTGCTTTGTGTCGATTTTTTTCCTAGGCCGATTTTTCGACCGATTTTCAAAAATCGACAAGGTACTCGACCGATTAACGATTAATCGGCGATTAATCGGCCGAGTTGACCGATTTTTGCAACATTGCTACTAACTATAGCCTCATGGGTTCATTATTTATTTTATTTTTTTATTTTTTAATTCTCTTAAATAAACAAGACACACAAACACAACATTTTTTTTTAAAGAATACACAATAAATGTAATATGTATTATTTGGAAATAATCATTTCAGAGACTAAGCTGTTAAAGTTCATAAAATTAAAAAATCTAAAATATAATATTTATTGTGAAAAAACTAAAAATGGTTGAATAATTTAGTTTTGAAACTTTAATGTGAACTAATGACATTATGTAAGAATAAATGCAATACAATAAATGAATAAAAAAATTAAAACAAATACGAAGATTTATAGCAACCACTACAAGAAAACATGGTTTATAGGACCCTTTCATGAGACACTTTTCATGAGGCGTCCTATAAAAACTTCTAATACTACCACTCAAGTTGTGAGTCCTATCATGGCACAATACATAGGACACTTACCGCATAAGTCTTATTAACCATGCTTTATAGGACCCTTATACATTGTGGTCTTATTATTTTTTAATCTAATAAGAAACTTGACATGTATGTCCTATTATATTAAGTTTACAGGACCTTAAATCGTTAGGTCTTATAAAGATATAAGTTAATAGGCCACTTAATAAAGGAGTCTTGTTAAGTTAAGCATTACAGGACACTTATATTTTAATAGTTTTATTATGTTGGAACCTAATAAAACCACATGCATGTAGGTCTTCTATAACACCCCCAAATCTCGGTACAGCGGAAGACTTAATCAAGTTCTCGGGGAGTTACTATTGGATTGGTATTGCACACAAGTATAGCAAAAGATAGTCATTTATCATTCAAAGCCAATCCCAAAATTGGTTATTCAAAACATTTAGTTCAAAAGTGTAACTATCAGGCCCAAAACATAATTTAATAAGATAGGTCCCCAAAGTTTATCAGAGTCAGAAATGATCCTTGCACCCCGCCTTCTTGCCAAGCTTCCACCATTCACGTATTCCAAACATCTATCAAACACCTGAGAAATCATGCTAAAAGGTCAGCTTACGCTGGTGAGTTCATAGGTTTAAGTTCAACAAAATCACAATGGACCAATAAGAGTTGATTTGCTATGCAAGACCTAGATAGAATAATACCGTTTGCACACGCACAGATCCTACCCGGATCACCAACCATATAATCACTTACTCGGGCCCCTGAGACTCTAGTCCAGCACTGTCGTGGCAACCTCTAGAACAGTTGCCAACCCCGGGCTAGGTCGAGATAGAAGTCTATTCTTAGTTAGGCATGGTTAAACCTAGACTAAGGCAACAACTATCGCACATCTATCTACTCAGTCAAGCGTATAAGCAAATCCAAATAGTTTTAACGGTCCAAAAACAGTAGCATGATTCTCACCCCAAAATAGTTCAAAACGTAGTTAAAACGTATATAAAAGTGGGGCTATGAAACTCACCTTTGCCACAACAATGCACGAATAAATACAAGCAGAAGATAACAGGTAATCACGGCACAGTAATGCACTATTCACTATTGACACGACTGGCATCTAAATTTAATCTCCATGGCATCCAAAAGATTGTACGACGAGTACAATATAATAGTTGTGACGCAACCTAATGCGTATACGATATTCTTATAATACAGCTCATACGATAAAGAAATCAATAAAAGTAATGTGTTGTAGTTTTCGTGGATCATTCATGTCATTACTTTCAAAAGTCCATTATCGGTCCCAAAAGTTCATAATTAATATCTCAAAAGTTCAGTTTTAACGTTTCGTGTAGTGGTAAGAAAGATAGACGCGATGTACGACTCACGCGACGGAAAAGAAGACATCGACATAACCAAGACATTCAACCCATAACTCACGCCAAAAAGGAAAAGATATTGACAAAGTCAAGAAATACCGACAATACTCAAGCTAGTCAAAGACTAGGAAATGACAACAACTATTTAGGTAACATAAATAGGTTAATTGATAAGTTTCGACAATTTACCCAACAATTACCAAATGTACAGGTTCAATAATAAAAGGCAAGTTTCCATTTATCGCTCAATAAATAGAGGTTTCTCAATCGTTATTCGCAATCATACAAATTTACCCGAAATTACTTCATATAAGGTATAGTAAATAGTGTACTATAAATGACACGTTCGCTTATTCCAACGTTTCCAAATCAACACAACTTCAATCAGTTATATTATCAAGATAATATTTCCAAACAAGTTTATAGAAGCTAACATGTGTTATAAAACACGAGTTACTATCGTATTTAATAAGGGTTTTTAACTAAATAAAACCGTATGTGTTGACAATTTATATATATATATTCAAACATCTCGTCATTAGTTAATATGAGAAAATAGAACATTTAAGCATATCACGAAACCAATATATTAAACCCATTTCCAAGTCTAAAACCTTATACTTGTTTAAGCCAAAACATTTGATAAAACTTAACGCGTAATCAATATAACTTGTATATCAAATGTTATTCTGATTTATAAAACGTAATCAATCTTTATAGTATATACGTAATATTTGATGTAAATTATAAATCACATGTCTAGTTCTAATGTCTACGACTTCGTTTTACAAGTATCTAGTTCATTGTTTAACTCATATTCAATATCGTTTATCCCAATAAAATTATTCATGTATCGTTATCCCATTATCGTCACATAGTTATCTCGTTACTTATTTGGGCCATCAAATAAATATTTTACAAGTTTATCCGCCGACTCATATTACTTACCCCTTTCCTTACCAATTGACTTAACTAACTTATTACACATTCCAAATTGTCCACCATCTCGCCGGTTTCTAAATTGTTTGTTCCATTGTTCTTGGTTATCTTGTTTTACTACTTATAATAATAATCAAGTCTAAAAGTTATTATACCCGTAATAATTTCTATCATTACCATATCCGACTCATAAACCAAAATAAATCAAACACCAAGTAGTCCAAATCGATTCACGACAACAATACACTTTGACCCGTATACCAAACATCACACCATCACCATCGAACATTAAACCTTACCCGCGACTGTCCCAGGTCAGTCTTGACTCGACGGGGTCGACCGAGTTGACTTCTTGCACCCAACAGACTCTAACAAGACATAAACAACTTTCACCTTTTTAAGATTACCACACAAATATATAAGGCAAATGTTTTAATCAGTTTTTAATCAAGACCTCATATCGATGTTTTTCTCATAATCTTTTGACCCCAAGTGTAACCTGTCTTGGTTACACATACGAAATAGACACGTCCTTCTTGTTCTCGTTACATTACCACACGAAGATACTAAATCTTTTCCAGATTTATTCGACCAAAACCTTACGTTTTCTTACCACACGAAACCGTTTTAACCATACGTTTTCAGCACCATTATACCCACGAAACAGTAGCAATAGTTTTATTAACTCAAATCTCGTTTGTTACTTATTAACCACGAAAAACACAACACAAGTCACATAGGACTCGTTTAAAAAAAATAAAATCATTACGGGGCGTATACGGCTTACCGAGAGGAAAAAGAGAAGAAATAGGGTCGTGATGGCGTCTCCAACGGGTACAACCCGTAACCATCCAAGCTTGAACCTTTAAACACGTTTTTATCACAAAACCCTAGATTACGAAACTAGGGTTTCACTTTTAGAGCGCGTTATTGAGTTTGAAAGCATGGGGTTTGCTTGAATAGAACCACTGTGGCCCGATCTACAAGATGAGGTCGGCGGTGTCTTGATTGGGGTTGGCCGGAATTTGGCCGGACTCCGGCAGTGGCGCCGAAACCCTAATGGGTGGCCGGATTTTTATTGTAGAGAGAGAGTTTGAGGTGTGTGTGTTTTTAAGAGAGAGAAAGAAGTTGTAAAAGTGAGAGAGTGGAGAGTTGTGTGGGTATTTATATACCCAGGAGGGATCAATCATGTACACACAAAACCACAAGGGCTAAAATGGAACTATCAAAAAGGACCTTAGATGTAACTTTGTAAACCTTTCAATATATAAGATTCGGGGCTCGTTTAGCCTAGTAAACGAATGATTCGTGACTCGAGAGTCACATCATTGTTTTTAAAATATTAATTCCGATAAAAACAATATAAAATACGACTCGTATCTCGAATTAAATGAAACGATCGCTCAAATCGACGTTTCTCCAATTTCGACGCATCGAGGAATTTACGAGTTGTCACAGCCTCACCTCCTTAAAGGAATCGCGTCCGCGCGATTCAATTTAAGTCATCCGTTAAAGTATAGAAGGGGTGAGCGCAAAAGCACGAGGGCTTATCTTCACGTTCTCTGCGTGAATCGAGAATATTACTGCGAGTTTCAATGAACTTTCGAAGACAGGGAGGCAACTTTACCAAAGTTGCTAAGTTTCATCACCTATAGTTTCGATAGGTCAACGAAGTTTAAACGTCCAAAGATTAGGATTCCCTAAAAGGGATTACAATTTTCTCAACGGTGAGTCGTTTCCTCCTATTACACACGTAGTGTTAGGAACTCTACTGAGTCTCGATGGTAGCTTAAGGCTCTGAGCTACTGGTCTCAATCTAGCAAGGATTTTCCAAAAGATTGAGATAGCGGGGATTAAGTTTTCACATTTGCTACCCGCTCCACAAAATTTCATGGTGGCTCTGAAAGCTTAAGTCTAGGTCACCTCGGAGGGTTCAAGAGATTTACGTTTTCTATGTCTCCAAATGGTTTATGAGTAACTTACATATCCATCTCAACTTAAAACGGTTTCCTCGGTATCTCCTTAAATAGGTTAAGAGTTAGTAGGTTGGGTATTTCCATTTCTACCCCGCAATCAGGATCGGCACTTACGACCATAAAGAATATTTTTTGGTGCATTGGAGGTACTAAAGTAATGTAAGGTGTCTATCCCATCCCTTTCCAAACTTGATAGGCACGCTACGTATTCCAATAGGGTTCGAATGGTTTCTCTACTTCAGCCATTAGTCTGGAGATGATACACTGCAAACATATCCAGATCGGTTTTCTCGGCCCTAGGAAGTGATAAATGAAAAATGGGTGTGTGGCGATTGCCATAATCCAGAAAAGATAGAAATTAGCATTTCCTAAAGCACACGGTTTCCTTTACGTGTGATGTAGTCCCTTTGTGTAACTTAAGTTTTCCAATCAGGTGTATACTAATCAAATGAATCTCAGATAGGGAAAACGGATCAAAGGAATTTCCCTCTTTCCAATAGAAGTGCCATAGTGGACAGAAGGTAAAGAGCTAGAGTCCAAAGGTGAGGTCTAGCTTATTGGAGCAAGTCACTTTACCGAAGGGAGAGGATTAGGTACTACCTCACCTCCTTAAAAGGGGATAGCTAGGTTCTCTAGTGTTGCTATATCTATATGAGAAGAGACGAGCATTGTCATCCATACTTCTCCTTTTTACTAATCGCGGGAGGTGAATAGGTTGGTAAAACTACTAACAACCACTTAGGTAAAGGCGGGAATCTACTTCCAAGGTTTCGTCTATGGTGTAGCTCATCATTTGATGAGAGGCCCGAAGGGTTAGCAGGTGCTTCTCGAAGGACGAGAGAAAGATCATGTGATTGTCCTAGAGAACGTGGTTCAGGTTTCTCCTTAAGATTTCAAAATTTCTGCTGAGTACGGACTCTCTACTAGATGAGGAGTCTAGGAAGTTCAGAGTATGTCTCTATTAGAAAGTGTTGATTACTACCAGTAATCGGTCGGTTGACTTAGCATGACCTCTAGGTTAGAGACGAAAGTACGACTCCTAAAAGAGAGTATTGGTTACTAACCACAGTCAGTCGATTGACTCATTGGTCCACTTAGTCACTTAACGCAAAAGGTTTTCAAGGTTCAACTCCGAAGTCATAATCTCCCAAAAGAAGTTACTACCAATCGATATCCAAATCATTTTCTACACACGAGTGAACGTCAACGGCTCTAAGTAGGTATGCTAGAGAATCTCTCATCTATGGTGTGTCAGGTACCATATTGATAAAATAGGGTAGGTATTACCATTACTGGTGGTGTGACGTACCAGACTATTGTTGACAAACAATGTCGAGGGTTCAAATGTTACTAGAGTCAATCATCGACGAAACAATATCTAAGGATAATCCCTGGTGAACAACTTCACTTAAAACAAGTCGTTAGATCGTTATCGATAGGGGTTCCTACACAGAGGATAAGGTACGACATCAACAGCACGTAAGGTACCACCTTAACTGAAAGTTGTTGGCGAAGCAACGTCGACCATAATATCATCGGTTCAGAAAATAAACAACGTCGACTAGATGAAGTCGTTAAAATCAACATCGAGTGAATGGTAAGGTTTCAGAAGTTTTCTCAACAATCGGTTCAAGACTAGGCTTGATGTATAAGTGTCGGTAACAGGGTTACCAATGAAACGAGGCTAGATGCCAAATCCAACGGTGTTACTACCGAAACGATGTGGAATGATAATTCCAACAAGATTACTATCGAAATACGGTGGAATAATAATTCCAATACGGTTACTATCGTAATGCGACCGGATGACGTTTCGAAATCGAATACCGACTAAAGGTCGAAAGATGATTTTAACAAAGTTATCAATGAAACGGACCCGAATAATAATTCGAGGCCAAACGATGACTCGAAGTCAAATGACGAGTTAAAACTCGAACGAGATCAAAATCTCAAAGTCGAAAATCCCAAAAACCAAAACCCAATTCCGAATCCAAAATAGTCCAGACCAAATCCAAAACAGCTCAAAACAATTTCAAATGCTCAAATAGATCAACGAGGCTTATGTCGATAAGCAACTCGGGTACAAACAGTGCCAATCGGGTCTCCCCCGACTTATGGCAAACTACGCCCAAGTGTTACAACCAAGAATTTCACAAAAACGGAGATGTATAACGATGCCAGGAGTGTTACGATTCAAAAGGTGTTACGATGCCAGTGTGTCGTGTGTGAGTGCGGGCTTCCGTGATGTTTAGCGAGTGTGAGTGTGCGAGTCCACCTTAAGCTTATCGTTCTTAAAACCAATCTCAAATCCGAACACAATTTCGTTATAACAATTCCCAGTATTTGTAAAGTTCACCTCTGAGACGGACATAGGTGATCAGTCCATGTCCTGCTGTCTCTGGCTGAATATAGGTGATCAGTCTATATTCAATCGAGGTTCGATAAATTTTTATTAAGCAAGGCACAACCAGTTTATAACCAAATCTTAATATATATTCCCAACTTCAATGTTATATGCCCAAAATGTATTCATTTCCTCATCTCAAAATATCTCGTTGCTCCATTTAGTTATTCGCGTTCGGTAACATCGTGTGTGTGTGTGGTATCGACTCGACAAGCACCATGAATGCACTCAATAACCATAATTCGACTCATAATGACACAATGAGACGTCTAAACTATAAACTTTATAGTTTAATAAGTTTCGGAATAAATAGTTAGATCTTATCGAATCCGTCAATTCGATAAACTCAACCATTTGTTCATGTCGCTTATTATCCACAAAACCAACACATCCTAACAAGTCATAAGGATAATTCACCCATTAATATCGTTATCCTACGTACATAGCGGGCGCTTATTAGGTTCGTCAACCTAATAAGTCCGTTATCCACGTGGACCGACGCTATTAATGTTAGGTCATCCGTAACCCATGCACAACACATAAATGACATTAAATATTCATAAATGACACCCTTCGATAAACGTACCCCCGAAACATTTAACGACTCCATTATTACAAAATATTTCTATTTTCAAACGTTGGTTCCCTTCTTAAAATATTGGATAACAAGGCGAGCTTTGTTATCGAATGCTTAGTACAAAACCATTTATCATTCATATAATCTAGTATGATTTACTAGTAGATATATATATATATATATATATATATATATATATATATATATATATATATATATATATATATATATATATATATATATATATATATATATATATATATATATATATATATATATATATAAAATTCGATACGAATTTCAATATAAATTCATTCATCCCACTTATAGTTTTCAATAAAATTTCAATACAAATTTTAATGAAAATTTCAATATAACTTTCGATAAAATCTTCAATATAAATTTTGATAAAAACTTCAATATAAATTTCGAGTCGTTATTTGTTTCGAGTTCCCAAGTCCGAGTTATAACCCTCAGTTTTCACACAATCATATTGCCCACATAAATACTAAAGACCATGATACGGCGTTGTCAGGGTAGTCGAGACTAGAGAGTCACGATAACACCTGACGTAGCGCAAAGTTTGCATATATACCATTAAATCCAAAATAAACAATTTTCACAGCTCCAGTTAATCCTCCAAACAATCACATACCAATATTGCCATCTAAACAGAAAATCAAATATACCCAACACCATTAAACACTTCCAATTGACTCTTCCAATTTCCCCAAACACAACCTGATTAACGAGTATCAATTCTAACGTTTGTTAATAACTCATCAATTACCCAAAACACCACAATTAATTTGTTATTCAATTAAGGCTTGTTAATTGAAATGTCACTTGATTTCAAAAATCTGATTCATACCAACAATTCAACGTTAACCAAATAATCACACGTTAGTCCAATTTATCATCTGAAAACACTTACTGGTTTCACATATCATTATAACATTAACAGACATGAATTCATTATTAATAATCAAAACCGATTACCACTTATTTGGCCATTATAATGAATGAAACAACGGTTTACGAAAGTTCGACTCAAAATCGTGACACGAGACCATCACCAATCGACATCATCAAAATCATTATAATCCATCATCTAATTATTATCAAGGACACATAAGCATGATAAGATGCAAAACACGTGAACATGACACAACACACGATACCAACGCACCAGTTTACACGTTTTATTAGTTTCAAACGCGTTTTAGACTCGTGTTCATCAAAACTTAACGGTGAAACTCACGTTTACGAGACAAAAGGTCTCGCTCGTGACTCCCTGACTTAGTTATAATAGCACCATTTCCTTTATATTCCCAAATCATTTCCACGACTACTACTATTGTGCAAGTTTTAAATCAAGTGGTGAGATTACGCAAGAAAATTGCGTAACCCTGATACTTTGAGAGTATCCGCATCATTGATAAATAATGTTGAATTATTGGTTATCACATTCGGTGTTCACTTGTTCACTTTCATCTTCCAAAAACATTCCAATAGATCCCACGTATTTGTGTATATTCATACAAAGTTTTCTCTTTATTGTTTTGGGATATACCCAAGGCAACTACTTAATATAAATTAAGTGTTATAGATTTAAGGTTTGGGACTCCACACTTTGTGAAAGGTATAGCGTGTGCGAAAGCATGAGGACATGCTTTCTGTACATGTATAAGCATGAGGACATGCTTATCGGGCGTGCATAAGCATATAGAAATGTGTTAATACAAATAAACCGTAAAACCGTTTATTAATATTTTGCGATCTCTTTGTGTTTTGTTGATAACAAATATAATGTTATCTTAAGTATAATTATAAAGGATACAAGTTAGTTTTGTAAAGCATTTACATATAGCCATTTAAATACAAAAATGTAGTAATTAAGCATTTGTTCTAATAGTTTATTAGGATGGGTAAAAACCATAACCCATGGATCTTAAACCATACCCAAAGAGACTTGATACAATGTATACTTAGATACATTGAATCTAAAGATAACCCATGGACCAACCCATGACCCATAACCAAAAAACCCATGGGCAAAGAGGAGCGTTCCACGGATCCCTAGGATTACACTAGACGGATCCCTTGTGGAAGGGATCCGTGGGATCCGTGGGAACAGTGAAGGAATTTGCCTATAAATAGAGAGCCATTTCTTCATTCTAAATTACCCCTCTTCTTACTAAATCTCTCATACACTCTCATTCTCTTCTAACATATAGATCACTTGATCTAGAGAGTTGTTCTTCTTTCTTTCTATTGTGATCCTCATATAGGTCCTTCTCTAAGGCGAGATCACGAGCATTCTACAAGTCATCCAAGCAAGGGGTCCTTGATTGATTTGTCACTCCGCAAGATTTCTGTAGCGAAGATCTTGTATTTGATATTTCACATATTTGTTGTGTAATAGTCGTGTTGGTTTGGTCCACCGTGTTACGGACTCGGTATCTAGCTTTGTACCGGAAAAAGTGTAAGCAACGTTGTGAAGGCTTCTCCGCCAAGTGAAGGAGTTTGTTGACATAGTGCTTGAACTCTCGAGTAGGTGACTCGGGGAGTGAAGTAGGGCAAGGAAGGTGTCCTTGTAGCCGAACCACTATACATCGGTTGTGTCTTTTCTTTCCCATCGCTTTACTTTATTTACTTACTTTATCATTAGATCTATACTTTCTCCACATCCACAAGATCTCACATATCAACGAATCTAAAAGTTTTTGAAACTAACGTAAAATCGGCAAAACTATTCAACACCCCCTTCTAGTTTTCCACAAAATGTTTATAGGGTATGCGTAAGCATGAGGACATGATTACCGTGTGTGTATAAGCATGTGAAATGCTTATAATGAACTACTAAGATAGGCAGACTTAAATCGTCTACTAACAGGGCACACGCTCAATCTTGTGTTCAATCAAACCGTTATCAATCAGCCCTAAACATCTCATCAATCATCTTATCAATCAATTCGTCTAATGTGTTCTCAATCATCTATATCCCATATCAAATCAATCAAGTTCCAAATTCCAAAATCATAATATACCGTTTACTCAATTCAAATTCCGTGATATCTCGATAATCACATCTCATTTCCCAAAATCAATAATCATATCTTCAAATAATAACGTTTCCATAATCAGTTCACAATATCCCTTAACACGTCATCTCATAATTCAAATCATAATTCATACCATAATCAACTAAGAAGCTTCGGCTTGGCAAGCGGCCGTGCGTCGGTAGAGGATCAATTTTCTCAAAAAGTGGTTATAGTTTAGGGTTTATAAAATACCTAATTCTCTATAACCTTGAGCTCTGATACCAATCTGTAACACCCCCAAATCTCGGTACAGAAGAAGACTTAATCAAGTTCTCGAGGCGTTACTATTGGATTGGTATCGCACACAAGTATAGCAAAAGATAGTCATTTATCATTCAAAGCCAATCCCAAAATTGGTTATTCAAAACATTTAGTTCAAAAGTGTAACTATCATGCCCAAAACATAATTTAATAAGATAGGTCCCCAAAGTTTATCAGAGTTAGAAATGATCCTTGCACCCCCGCCTTCTTGCCAAGCTTCCACCGTTCACGTATTCTAAACATCTATCAAACACCTGAGAAATCATGCTAAAAGGTCAGCTTACGATGGTGAGTTCATAGGTTTAAGTTCAACAAAATCACAGTGGACCAATAAGAGTTGATTTGCTATGCAAGACCTAGATAGAATAATACCGTTTGCACACGCACAGATCCTACCCGGATCACCAACCATATAATCACTTACTCGGGCCCCTGCGACTCTAGTCCAGCACTGTCGTGGCAACCTCTAGAACAGTTACCAACCCCGGGCTAGGTTGAGATAGAAGTCTATTCTTAGTTAGGCACGGTTAAACCTAGACAAAGGCAACAACTATCGCACATCTATCTACTCAGTCAAGCATATAAGCAAATCCAAATAGTTTTAACGGTCCAAAAACAGTAGCATGATTCTCACCCCAAAATAGTTCAAAACGTAGTTACAACGTATATAAAAGTAGGGCTATGAAACTCACCTTTGCCACAGCAATGCACGAATAAATACTAGCAGAAGATAATAGGTAATCACGGCACAGTAATGCACTATTCACTATTGACACGACTGGCATCTAAAGTTAATCTCCATGGCATGCAAAAGATTGTACGACGAGTACAATAGAATAGTTGTGACGCAACCTAATGCGTATACGATATTCTTAGAATACAGCTCATACGATAAAGAAATCAATAAAAGTAATGTGTTGTAGTTTTCGTGGATCATTCATGTCGTTACTTTCAAAAGTCCATTATCGTTCCCAAAAGTTCATAATTAATATCTCAAAAGTTCAGTTTTAACGTTTCGTGTGGTGGTAAGAAACATAGACGCGATATACGACTCACGCGACGGAAAAGAAGACATCGACATAACAAAGACATTCAACCCATAACTCACGCCAAAAAGGAAAAGATATTGACAAAGTCAAGAAATACCGACAATACTCAAGCTAGTCAAAGACTAGGAAATGACAACAACTATTTAGGTAACATAAATAGGTTAATTGATAAGTTTCGACAATTTACCCAACAATTCCCAAATGTACAGGTTCAATAATAAAAGGCAAGTTTCCATTTATCGCTCAATAAATAGAGGTTTCTCAATCGTTATTCGCAATCATACAAATTTACCCGAAATTACTTCATATAAGGTATAGTAAATAGTGTACTATAAATGACACGTTCGCTTATTCCAACGTTTCCAAATCAATACGACTTCAATCAGTTATATTATCAAGATAATATTTCCAAACAAGTTTATAGAAGCTAACATGTGTTATAAAACACGAGTTACTATCGTATTTAATAAGGGTTTTTAACTAAATAAAACCATATGTGTTGACAATTTATATATATGTTCAAACATCTCGTCATTAGTTAATATGAGAAAATAGAACATTTAAGCATATCATGAAACCAATATATTAAACCCATTTCCAAGTCTAAAACCTTATACTTGTTTAAGCCAAAACATTTGATAAAACTTAACGCGTAATCAATATAACTTGTATATCAAATGATATTCTGATTTATAAAACGTAATCAATCATTATAGTATATACGTAATATTTGATGTAAATTATAAATCACATGTCTAGTTCTAATGTCTACGACTTCGTTTTACAAGTATCTAGTTCATTGTTTAACTCATATTCAATATCGTTTATCCCAATAAAATTATTCATGTATCGTTATCCCATTATCGTCACATAGTTATCTCGTTGCTTATTTGGGCCATCAAACATATATTTTACAAGTTTATCCGCCGACTCATATTACTTACCCATTTCCTTACCAATCGACTTAACTAACTTATTACACATTCCAAATTGTCCACCATCTCGCCGGTTTCCAAATTGTTTGTTCCATTGTTCTTGGTTATCTTATTTTACTACTTATAATAATAATCAAGTCTAAAAGTTATTATATCCATAATAATTTCTATCATTACCATATCCGACTCATAAACCAAAATAAATCAAACACAAAGTAGTCCAAATCGATTCACGACAACAATACACTTTGACCCGTATACCAAACATCACACCATCACCATCGAACATTAAAACTTACCCGCGACTTTCCCAGGTCAGTCTTGACTCGACGGGGTCGACCGAGTTGACTTCTTGCACCCAACAGACTCGAACAAGACATAAACAACTTTCACCTTTTTAAGATTACCACACAAATATATAAGGCAAATGTTTTAATCAGTTTTTAATCAAGACCTCATATCAATGTTTTTCTCATAATCTTTTGACCCCAAGTGTAACCTGTCTAGGTTACACATACGAAATAGACACATCCTTCTTGTTCTCGTTACATTACCACGCGAAGATACTAAATCTTTTCCAGATTTATTCGACCAAAACCTTACGTTTTCTTACCACACGAAACCGTTTTAACCATACGTTTTCAGCACCATTATACCCACGAAACAGTAGCAATAGTTTTATTAACTCAAATCTCGTTTGTTACTTATTAACCATGAAAAACACAACACAAGTCACATAAGACTCGTTTAAAACAAAATAAAAATCATTACGGGGCGTATACGGCTTACCGAGAGGAAAAAGAGAAGAAATAGGGTCGTGATGGCGTCTCCAACGGGTACAACCCGTAACCATCCTAGCTTGAACCTTTAAACACGTTTTTATCACAAAACCCTAGATTACGAAACTAGGGTTTCACTTTTAGAGCGCGTTATTGAGTTTGAAAGCGTGGGGTTTGCTTGAATAGAACCACCGTGGCCCGATCTACAAGATGAGGTAGGCGGTGTCTTGATTGGGGTTCGCTGGAATTTGGCCGGACTCCGGCAGCGGCGCCGGAACCCTAAGGGGTGGCCGGATTTTTATTGTAGAGAGAGAGAGTTTGAGGTGTGTGTGTTTTTAAGAGAGAGAAAGAAGTTGTAAAAGTGAGAGAGTGGAGAGTTGTGTGGGTATTTATATACCCAGGAGGGATCAATCATGTACACACAAAACCACAAGGGCTAAAATGGAACTATGAAAAAGGACCTTAGATGTAACTTTGTAAACCTTTCAATATATAAGATTTGGGGCTCGTTTAGCCTAGTAAACGAATGATTCGTGACTCGAGAGTCACACCATTGTTTTTAAAATATTAATTTCAATAAAAACGATATAAAATACGACTCGTATCTCGAATTAAATCAAACGATCGCTCAAATCGACGTTTCTCCAATTTCGACGCATCTAGGAATTTACGAGTTGTCATATCTTGTCATGGTAAATTATAGGACCTTTATCGTTTGAGTCTTATTATGATGAAACTATAGCGACCTTTTTGACACACTCAGGCACCACTACAAAGCACCCCCAAAACAACCCCATTAACACACATTGACACCACCAGAACCACCCTACCACGACTGTCACTGCCACCATCACTTAAAATATTACTGGGTTTTTTAGTTTAAAAGTGACTGGTTTAGATGGTAACAATTCGCCAAATTATGTCTAATGATAATTGTCCATAAACAATGCTAAAAATAGTACATAAAGCAAAAATGAATTTTTGGAGAGCAAATAAAATATTTTTACCCTTCACCTTAATTATAAAAATATATGTTGCTAATTACTAACTAAGCATAATTAGTTGGTATTTAAGCAAACTTGAATGATATTATCTACACTATCTATAAAACAAAAATGATAAAAGTGAAAAGTAAAAAACGTGAAATGTTGAAAAAATTAAAACGAAAATTTTGAAACAATTAATTATGAGCAATTTCAAGTTTTCAACTATTAACACACATATGTTTCAAAAAGAAACTATTAATACACATCGAAAACCGGGTAGACCCTGGACGATTCAAACCCGGCGGTTTGACCCGTTTTTTCGACCCAACCTGTCGGGTTAACCTGGTTTAAATTTACCCGTTTTTCGAACGAAACGGTTCAACCGGTTAAGTCACCCATGTCGAACCGGGTTTCAAAACATTATGTTTATTCCTCAAATCCTTAAACTTTTATTATTTTTCGTTTATAACCCATAAACTTTTATTTATCACTAAAACTATTTGCCGCTATAAAAGCCCGTTACTATGCATGGATACTCGTCTATCATCAAATATAACTCCAATAATTTTTTTTAATGTTAACGATGCCTAAGGTTTTTTTTTTTTTTTTACATATAAATAGCAAATCACATGGTTGAATGTTGAAAATTGACCTTAGCAAAATGATTATACTACGAGTGATTATCATTTAATATTCCCGCAAAAGAGTTTTAGCTCAGATGATACCCACTTTTGAAAAACTCATGGCCTACTAGAGAGATTTATGAATAAAATGTCACAGGTTCGAGTCTCGCTCATGCTCACTCTAGGTGGTGCCCAACTGAGTCAGAGAGTTGCTGAAACTATTCTTTGCAGGGTGGATAATGATTGGTGCCAAAAAGACACCCGAATCAGGGCGTTCTCACCAGTCTACACCTTTTGTGGCTCATTCAACATTTCCAACCAAATTAACTTTGATATTAAAATAAATAAATAAACAAAAAAAATAAAAATAAATAAATCAATGTTATCTAATCATGTTTCCACGGGATAATGGAGGATGTGAGATGTAAATAGTCTTATCCCACCCGGAGGTAGAGAGGTACGGACCTCCAGCTGATCCAACCCTACTATGTAACCAAATTAACTTCGATATTTATTAATATTTTTCAGCAAACATACTATATTTATTAGAGGTAGCAAAATAGGCAGGCCGGTCGGGCTCAGGCCACGGGGCCAAACGGGCTCGGGCCCAAACATGCACAAGCTCAAACGAGTACGGCCCGAACGAGCTCATGTTATATGATTCGCTTTATAAAAGACATAAAACGATGAACAAAATTCTCCAAACGTAATACCTCATTTATATTCAAATAACTAAATATATTATATTTATAAGTGTTTATTTGAAAAACAATTGTAATATTTTCAAATTGAGAGAAAACATGTGTCCGTTAATACTTATGTAAATTTTTTTAATGGGTCATATATGCTCATGTAGAAAAAACCTAAGGATATGTTTGACACATGAGATTATAAAGAGATTATTCTTATTTTTTCAAAAAATAAGCTACTTAAAAAGTAATATTTGTTTGACAGACATAACTTTTAAGATTATAAGAAAAAATTAATAGCTTATAAAAATAATCTCATTTTTATAATCTCTTTCAGCAACAACAACAACACCGGTACAATATATTTTTGCCAACGTGCCCGCACACATCTTTCACAAATTAGCCCATCAAAACTCATTTATTTTATTTTGGATACAAATTTTCAGGTTCCCTCTAAATTTTTGTTCCCCCTAAGTTCCCCGCCTGAAATCCGTAAAATTAGCCCTCAATGCCTTTTTTTTCTCTCTCACTTCTCATCTACTAATCAAACCGTACTTTATCTTCTATATTTCACTATTTTTATGCCTTATAACCGCCACTAATATCTAGTAATTGATTTGAGTTTTCTAATCTTTATTGTATTTCTGCTCTCGTGAAATTATGTTAAGTGTTCATATGACTCATGGTTAGTAGGTTGCTGAAACGGAAGGTCCACTCGTACATGTACGTCTATTTCAATTTGTTTTTATATTACCATCGATTAGTTATAAATTAATCTTAAAAAATCCACATTTCTTTTTTTGTGGCAATATGACAAAGTTATGTTTGTAATAATGTTTCACTGCTCTTTTTTTCTTCCTTATCTTTATGTTGCTATCTTCAAAACTTTTTAAATATTATATGAAAGATGATTTCTTCACACATGTGTGGCATTTGCTTGCAGGTATAATTTCAAGATGACGATTGATGATTGATGACACAAGACAATCTCTTAGTTTTCTTTTATTAATTTTGGGTTACTTTGTACAGTAGATGTTATTAGGATTTAGTTTGGAAGATGTTACAACCTAATGAGGTTAACCACTTTTGTGTATGAAAATATTAATCAAAAGCCGGAATTATTATTATTTTTTCTTCCTCGTATCAGGATTCAAATGAATGACAAGTCTGTTGGAAATGTATATATTTATAAATACGTGAATGTCCGAATTTGAACTCGTGACCACGGGATTGCACACATTACGAATGAGAATTAAAGTTAATAATTAATGTTAATTGATTACGATTAATTATTATACAAAACTCGTCTAACGATCGTTAAGTATTTAACGGAAAATAACTAACGACCGTTAAATGTAAAGAGAAGGACTTGTAGTGTAAAATCTTATTAAGGAAAAGATTCGGGTATCCCTTTGGGGCATTATAGTGGTCGGCCATGGGAGGGTTTTCACAACCCTAACCCTAACTTATTCCCAAAGATTTTATAACACTATAAATACAAAGGCTATGGTTAATGTTCATAGCTTTTGTGCACACACATTAACCTAAACCTTTTCTTGTTTTCTCTTGCATAAAAATGGCCAACCCTTTTATAGGGTGTTTGGTTTTGTTTTTCTAAAACAAAGTTTTGTAGATCTAGCAATCGTTTTATTCATTTGTTAATTCGTGTGTACAAGAACGTGGTAGTAAGACACTATTCTTACACCAATTGGTTTGAGTTATAAAACGGTAAGGGATAACTCGTTAAACCACTTTGTCACATCCATTAAAGAGATGTACCGAATTGCAAGAGGTACGTTATGTAATTATTTCAGTTAATTATTTATTTGTTATGATCCTAAGTCTTCCGATGTGTACTCTGTGGTGTCTATATGATTTTATTGTTTTCATATATCTTAAACTAAACAGTGGCATCACGAGCCTTGTATAACAAGTAATTAATTACTGAAACACATAAAATAAATAAACATGATTGTGTTATTAATTGTATGCGTAGATCTAGGGTTTGCAAAACCTAAATCCTATTTTTTTTGGGGGAAGGGGGGGGGGGGCGTTTTGTGGTGCCCTAATTAGGGTTTTGTAAACTTATGTTTTAATTGGATTAGAAACCTTAGGTCGCATGCAATTTTATGTGTATTGCGTAACTCTGTTTAATTACATTAATTGTTAAGTGTGATTTACATCCATGATAAATACATGCAAGTTTTGTCATGGATCTGCTTTTATTGTATGCTTTACTTGGTTAAGTGATATACACTAAATTATGATAGATCTAATATTGGGGAAGACCTCAATCATTATTATTTAATCAATTATGTGCTATGTGGTATGTGTTTGATTTCGACTCACGCAATCGATGAATCGATGCATGTGGCTCACTTTGTACATTGCTAAATTAGGTTGCGTGTCGGAGCCATGCACTACCAATAATTGATTTAATTCCCTTCGGACTACTAATTGCCAAGGTGAGTTCGTAGCCCCACTTTTACTCGTTTAATTGTTTTATAAACTCTTTGGGGGAGATATATGCTCAACTACTTGCTTTTACTTTACACTTATATGAACTTAAATATCTTTTGTTTCACTCTATGTGCGCGTAAGTAGATTATTCCCTAACTAAATTGATCACTATGTTATGAACACTATTATTTGAATCACTTTCCTTGATTTTGAACCCTTCGACATGTATATTTGAGCTCTTTTAAATTGATTCGGACCCTTTAATATATAAATGAACACTTTGGACATGATTTGAACTTTTTGACATATAGTTGAACTCTTTTAACTTGTAAAGGACCCTTTTGACTATTTGGAACTTGTTTGATTTAATATTGAACCCTTTGACTATTTTGAACCTTTTGATATGTTCTGAGCTCTTTGACTGTGTTGAACTTTTGAACTCGACTTAAACTCTTGAACTTAATTACGAACTTTTGAATGGAACATTTGAACTTAATTACGAACTTTTGAACGGAACCCTTGAACTTAAATACGAACTTAGGACTTGTTTGAACTTATTGAACCGGACGTGTTATGACCTTGACCTAAAGTCTCCCATGTTCGGAGCATCACTATAAAGTCTCCCATGTTCGGAGCATCACTATAAAGTCTCCCTTGTTTGGAGCAACTTAAAGCCTCCCCGGTCCGGAGCAGAATGTCTCCCTATGGGAACGGAGCATTTTCAATCTAAGTCTCCCCTATTCGGAGCAGTGCAATTCTCCCATGTTCAGAGTGTTCTTAATTGTATATAATAGTTGTATGATGTACTGTTCGTACATTCGCATTGTTAGTCTCCTATTAGTAGGTAGTATGGATAGCGCTATTAGAGGTCGGCCAACCTCTCGTCCACTATGTTACGGGACGCATATTATTTATTCTAGGGGCTTTGCCTGTCATACATTATTATATACGTGGTGCAATATTGTGAATTATTATGGTAACTTATATTCGACTATTAGACACACTATATTTTGTGCAATGGGTTGTGAACACACATGTTGCAAGTTTTGTATGGGCGGAACTTGGAACTGAGTGGATTTACAATGCCTTTGCTTTGTGAACCATTATGATAACGTGCACTTGACTTCTAGACATACTACTTTTGGCAGTGGGTTGTGAACACACAGGTTGCAAGTTTTGTATGGGCGGAACTTGGAACTGAGTGGATTTGCAATGCCTTTGCTTTGTGGACTATTCTATATGACCAAAAACTTTTCCTTTGCTGCATGAACATTCTTTAAAGGCTTTACAATTCAACAAAACTCTATGAACTCACTCAACCATTGTGTTGACACTTTTAGCATGTTTTATCTCAGGTATCTAAGGCATTCACTTCATGGCATGCATGTGGACTTATCATAGAGTCGCGATGACGACGCGTCTCACATATATTTTATGCACTTAACTATCGTTTGATTGTAACAAACTCATTTTGGTATATTGGAAATATTTTGGGACCTATGTTTTGTAAACTCTGATTATTTTACTGAATCAAACGATATTTTCAAAACGACACTTTAGGTCGTTCGATATAACTGTAACTTTGATGCTATGACAGTCATCCCCCAGGTATTCCATTCCGCTGCAAAACAGGTAATTTGGGGGTGTGACAGATTGGTATCAGAGCATCGGTTATAGAGAACTAGGTTGCATCATTGACATTATAAGTGCATACTCATTATACATGCGGGTTTATGACTCAACATATCATCATAGCATCTCATCATATCATTATAAGTGCATACTCATTATACATGCGGGTTTATGACTCAACACCAAACATCATATGAGTCGATTAGTCCAAGCATTGCATAGTTACTCCTAAATTATACATAGCCTGATCATCTATGTCTAATTCAGGAAGAATCATGTAATGAAGGGAGTAGTAGTCTCATATGTGTAAGCAATTCCGTAATCGAGCCAAATTTTTAAAAGATTTTCTTCAAACCACTTGTTTCCAGTTTGATCCGAGTGACAGTTCTTGTTTGATGAGTTGCAAAGATCAAGCTAGAATCAAGTTGTTACCTAAACCGATTTAGCCTAATCGTATGACAGTTCTTGTTTGATGAGTTGTGGGATTAAGTAAAAATCGGTTACCTAAAAGTCTTTTGAGGGTTTTGCTCGAGAATGGGAAAGCTTGCCTCATCAAACCTAACGATAAGAGAGCATGTCTTTAGAATGGGATATAGTCACGATAGCACAAGTACGTACCTAGTTGGATGAGGAACCCATATGCATGAGCATTGACATGATCATTTAGACTATACACACGAGCATGAACTTTTAGAACCCTTGTCGAGGTTCGGACTATAGTTATCAATAATTGAATCACGAGGACGTGATTCCTCTAACAGGGGAAGAATGTCACAATTCTCAATTTCCGGTCATTTTGCAAACTTTAAATTTTTTTATTATTAATCATTTTACTATTCATCGTTTTTGTAGTCGATTTGATATTTTGAGAGGTTATCTCATGAATTTAGAAAGTCACGGCACCGCACGCATACCGACACCAAATTAATAACGGCAAGCAGTTATAATCAAATTTCAACGTAATAAGAATGTCATATTATTACGTTTAAGAAATCGTTTCCAAAAATATAATTTCTACATTTTTCGGGTACCGGGAAGGTACGTTTACTCGAGGATTCGACAAAACACGGGGTACAATTAATACCGTAAGGAATAATAGAACAAAATAAAAATCTTATTCTCCTACCCTCTCCCTCCTCTTAGTCGACATATACAGGGAAACCAAAACACAAAAATGGGTTCTTCTTCTCCTTTTCTTTAAGTCAACCTCATTCCATCTCTACCATTATCCCTAAATAAAAACACTACCCTCCTAGACATCACATGAGGCTATAGAACATGGCTCTGGATAAAGGGATTAATTTCACAAGAGTATCACCACTTTCACTTCAAATTAGAAATTAGGGTTTCTTCATATCAAAGGGGTTTTCAAAATTAGTTTAGGGGTTTTGTAATTACGTGCATAAGGAAGATTTCCCAAGTGGTTAATTGCTCCAATTCATCTCGAGTCTCTCCAATTGAGGCGTTTGGTGTTCGGTTTTTCTACCCTTCGACCCACCAATTGGTTTCTTGTAAGAACATGTCCTATATTCCTTTCTATTAATTTGTGAATTCACACTTACTATATTCGAATTTATAAAATTTCTTTATATACATATATCGATTCATGAAATATTATTGGATGTTGTTATTCTAAAATGTGGAGACTTAATAATATCACAAGCTAAAAACTAAGATCGGCTCATATTGGAAGTGCTTATTGCCAGTTGCTTATTACTATGCTTGTTGACATATTTTGTTAAGGATTTGATTTGGTTAAGCTTATTTTCATTTTTGGTTTTGCTGTAAAAATTTAAACCAAAGGATTTGGGCGACTTAAAGATGTTTTGACAAGATAAAAGATTGATTTTTGGATAGCTTATTTCGTATAGATGAATTTTCATGTAAAGAACGTCAAAAACGGACTTATAACGAAGAAGATATGGCCGATTTAAGATTGATAAAACACAAGGCATTTTGACAGCAATTGCATAAAACTTACTTGCTGATCTGATTTTGAAACGAGGTTTTCGACCCTTTCTTGTCCGAACCGGCTTAAGTGTAAAATACGAAAGTTGTCCAAAATGATATTTTACTTTAGGCCGCGAGATTTTTAAGCTTGAAAGTGTAAAATGAAGGATTTAAGTTTGGTCAAGTCGGACCATTTTTTTTAAAAAAGTCAAAGTTGCTTATTTTCCGGAAATTAGTATATATCGCTTAAATGTCATTTTTTTCCCGGAAAATTTTATTATTACTATACGTTGTTTTATAAACCATATTATTCGTTATCTCTAGACTTCGGTTTGGCCATATTTGATTATAGTGCACTTTTGGATTTAATGATCCAAAAGGGGCGTCTCGGGTCCATTATTGTCTTATTTTGTCATATCGGATTATAGTAGTTTTGTCGAATCATATTATATTGCTTAATACAGGTTTTGTAAAATATGGAAACGTTCGATAAACGAACGGGTCATGTCGAAATTTTCAAAAATTTCTATACTTGGTACATTTTTTTACAAAAGCTCTATTTTCTTAAATTCCGACGAAAGGACGAAAAATCCTAAAATTCATAAAAATCTTATAATTTCTTATAATTCATTTGGAACGCTTTAAAAGTATGTTTTCTTTTATAGGAAATTTCATCTTCTTTATTTTGAGGTTTCCGGAAACATGTCGGTTTCTATTGTTTTATCATTTATTCCTTTTTTTGATTTCTTTCTTATATACATATGTACTTATGCACTTCCAAGAGCCAATACTTGCAAATATTTAGAAAATTGTTTTAAACTTAAATGACGCCACATAAACAACAACAACAACAAAACAAACATTTAAAGATTCATTAAGTTAGTTAAACTTTATCGAGTCTTAAATATGAGTAAAGACTAAATTGCCGTACTAAATTAGGTTGCGTGTCGGAGCCATGCACTACCAATAATTGATTTAATTCCCTTCGGACTACTAATTGCCAAGGTGAGTTCGTAGCCCCACTTTTACTCGTTTAATTGTTTTATAAACTCTTTGGGGGAGATATATGCTCAACTACTTGCTTTTACTTTACACTTATATGAACTTAAATATCTTTTGTTTCACTCTATGTGCGCGTAAGTAGATTATTCCCTAACTAAATTGATCACTATGTTATGAACGCTATTATTTGAATCACTTTTCTTGATTTTGAACCCTTCAACATGTATATTTGAGCTCTTTTAAATTGATTCGGACCCTTTAATATATAAATGAACACTTTGGACATGATTTGAACTTTTTGACATATAGTTGAACTCTTTTAACTTGTAAAGGACCCTTTTGACTATTTTGAACTTGTTTGATTTAATATTGAACCCTTTGACTATTTTGAACCTTTTGATATGTTCTGAGCTCTTTGACTGTGTTGAACTTTTGAACTCGACTTAAACTCTTGAACTTAATTACGAACTTTTGAATGGAACATTTGAACTTAATTACGAACTTTTGAACGGAACCCTTGAACTTAAATACGAACTTAGGACTTGTTTGAACTTATTGAACCGGACGTGTTATGACCTTGACCTAAAGTCTCCCATGTTCGGAGCATCACTATAAAGTCTCCCATGTTCGGAGCATCACTATAAAGTCTCCCTTGTTTGGAGCAACTTAAAGCCTCCCCGGTCCGGAGCAGAATGTCTCCCTATGGGAACGGAGCATTTTCAATCTAAGTCTCCCCTGTTCGGAGCAGTGCAATTCTCCCATGTTCGGAGTGTTCTTAATTGTATATAATAGTTGTATGATGTACTGTTCGTACATTCGCATTGTTAGTCTCCTATTAGTAGGTAGTATGGATAGCGCTATTAGAGGTCGGCCAACCTCTCGTCCACTATGTTACGGGACGCATATTATTTATTCTAGGGGCTTTGCCTGTCATACATTATTATATACGTGGTGCAATATTGTGAATTATTATGGTAACTTATACTCGACTATTAGACACACTATATTTTGTGCAATGGGTTGTGAACACACATGTTGCAAGTTTTGTATGGGCGGAACTTGGAACTGTGTGGATTTACAATGCCTTTGCTTTGTGAACCATTATGATAACGTGCACTTGACTTCTAGACATACTACTTTTGGCAGTGGGTTGTGAACACACATGTTGCAAGTTTTGTATGGGCGGAACTTGGAACTGAGTGGATTTGCAATGCCTTTGCTTTGTGGACTATTCTATATGACCAAAAACTTTTCCTTTGCTGCATGAACATTCTTTAAAGGCTTTACAATTCAACAAAACTCTATGAACTCACTCAACCATTGTGTTGACACTTTTAGCATGTTTTATCTCAGGTATCTAAGGCATTCACTTCATGGCATGCATGTGGACTTATCATAGAGTCGCGATGACGACGCGTCTCACATATATTTTATGCACTTAACTATCGTTTGATTGTAACAAACTCATTTTGGTATATTGGAAATATTTTGGGACCTATGTTTTGTAAACTCTGATTATTTTACTGAATCAAACGATATTTTCAAAACGACACTTTAGGTCGTTCGATATAACTGTAACTTTGATGCTATGACAGTCATCCCCCAGGTATTCCATTTCGCTGCAAAACAGGTAATTTGGGGGTGTGACACATGACATCTTTGTACATATTTGATTTGACACCAAAATCAAATTTATAACTCTTAATTTAAGTTGTATGCCATCCAATGAAACGAAAACACCTGAGATTACCTTTTATTTGCGTGAGAATGTGATTTAGATCGTAATCAAATGGTAAAATATCCACGTGACGTGAGAACGAGCATGGATGATTTTGTAGTTTCTTAAGTTGGACAACTTAATTGAGCTTTGTAGTGAGAACTGACAACTCAAGGCATAAGATGGGGATAAAACATGTTTACATGGCAATTGAAATTGGCTAAATGTAAATCCCATAAATCTAGGAATTGCAATTTGAAAATTGGCAATTGAGGTTCGACTCGTACCATCTTGAAGAATTTCATTACTAGCAGATCAACTGATGTTATGAAACTATGTCAATTTGGATCCTAGTTTTTCAGTGAAAATTAAATGGTTATATGCTTATGAACCATGGGTAATTAATTTTCTTGAAAAGGTTAATTATCGAAAATACTAAAATTGAATTTTGTAATTCTTTTGTATGTATAAATGCAACATTTAACCGTAAACGAGGTTTAGTCTTTGATCAGTAAATTGATCCATTCTGATTTCAAACAAATGTTTGATCGAGAATAATTTACCGAAAAGACAAACAAAGTCTCTTTTCCATGGGAGAAGCATGGGACTCAATCCTATTCCTTTTCATGAATGAGAAAGGTATAATAGGAACGTTTGAATTATCTAAATTCTAATGTAACTCATAGCAATGAATTGCACATCATATTTTCCATAAAGATTTCATTACCCTCATTTGGTGAATGAATCCTTTTGTAACAAACATGAATGTTGGTTAACTGGAAAACATGTATATGAGTTACAAAATTAGAAGCTAGACAAATTACCGCGAAAATTGGTAAAAGGCAAACTAGCATATTTTATCTAGTTGTTTTGCTTTAGCCTTTAAAGGTGCTACATACCAGTATGGGGATGGTAGACCTGTTAAGGAAGAAATTGCACACCCAATTTTTCAAGTTAATAACATTGGTGGATAACCCATCATTCATAGAGTAGAATACACCTTTTAGTACCTTAGTAATGATTACGTATGGTTCTTCAAAGGTGTAGGAAAGTAAAAAGCAAGCAAGTTGTTTTCACTGGTTATGCAACACTTACAATGTTGTCAGATTCAGTGGGAGCATTTGTGTTGCATTACTGAATAAGAAGTTGTTTTATTGATTTCTAATTCAGTGGGAGCTACAAGCCTTATTTCCTGTGTAGTAACTCAGATTATCTTCAAAGATAATTATTTTCCAATTGTAGGCACTTATGTTTTTTAAGGAGAGTCATGTGCGTTTCCTTACTAAACAATATAGTCCTACATCTACTTGTTATATCTATGACACAAATCATATTAATCAAATAAACGAACGTGTATCGTGTTGTTTATCTGCTACATGATTTTGTTCCATGCACAAGTGGGAGAAATCTTTATTGTGTGCAAGGTACAACACATATAAATATGATTTAAATGGATTCTCTTGACCGCAAGGTAAGAGAGTAACGTTCCAATAGGAATTATACATTTAAATGTGTATGATTGCCACATTAAGAACATGTGTCAAGATGATAACAAATATTACTTTAAATATTTATGTCATTCAATATTTAAGAAACACTTGTAGTTACAATTTATGCTACGTGAAAATGTGAACTAGATTGTAGCCCAAGCTAAAATATCCACGTGTCGTGAGAACGAGCATGGATGATTGTGCAGTTTCTTACGTTGAACATTTCATGGAATGACATAATTAAATGAAGTAATCTAATACTACTTTGGATTTAAGTATTCGTTGAATGACTTAAATATATGTAGTAAATATTAACTTGAAATATTAATTGAAACCCGAGGTGATGTTCATAATTACTTTAATTATAAATGTTTATGATTTTGTAAAGTCACAAACATGAAGTCTGTTAATACAAGACTTACAATATAAAGTAAGACGTTAACTTGCTATGTTTTAAGACATATGCATGAAGTCAATGGTAAATCAATGACTTACAACGTATAGTGGGATTATAACTGATATGTCTTTTGACTTGGTCAAGAATACTTGTGTTATAATACATGAAATTGACTTGGTAATTCTATTGTACCATTAAGTTTTACTTTGTTGGTAAATAGATAAGCCAAATGTAGATGGTTATCTTAAATATTGTTAGATTATCTTACAATATTAATTCTAATGAAATACCATAGTTTTATGGTATGTTCAGTTAGAAGAATCAAAATCTATTGGCATGTTTGATTCAAGATAACTATAGTTTCTTCCACAAGTTATTAAGGTTAGAAGATTGAGTATAGTTTGAATATACTCAATAAGACTCCAACCTAGAAGATTGATAAGACATCATTTGTTTATGGAATGTGATGAATCACATTAAGTCTTATAATGAAGTTCTGAATTTGTTAAACTACTTGTAAAGTGGGTTGTAACAAACTAAAGTTAGGAACTGTCAATGTTTTGTAATATCCCAAAAGAGAACAATGTATTGTTGCTCTACTTGCTAAACTATGTAAAGGTAACCTTTAAATTGTTAAAGGCAAGTGGGAGTTTTGGTTTAGATCTTGAAAGATTAAAGTTACAAAATACATAATCTTCTAAAATACACTTGCAAATATTATGATGAGGCTAAACATGTAAATGATAAACCTCAATATGATGGAATTGTCATTCATAGATCCGTAAGTATCTCAGATATTTAATATGCTGAGGATTATGTGTTACAGAATCATGGTAAGCCTGTTAATCATGATGATAAATTTACCAAATGTTGAATTGTGGTAAATCAATCATACTATGAATGTTGAGATGCTGTCCATAAAGATAATCAATTTTAGATACTTGGTTTATCTAAATGAAGATGATTTTCTTCAAAAGATGAAAACCCTAGTGGTTTAAATCTTTGTGTAGAAATCATATGGACAATATTGTACACGTATTTAATGTATGTCTAGTGATAATAATATTAATCATACTTAAGCAATTAAATATGATTGAATATTCTTTCCTAGATACATTAAATAGAAGTATAAAGATTATAATTGTCATACTTAGTTTCATTGATATGAAAGTTTGACAATGAATATCAAAACTCTTTGTTTTGGAATTACTTTTGCGAGGACGATAAGTAATGCAAAGGAGTTTTATGAATTCAAATAATCTTTGAATATGTACAGACTGCAAAAATCCATGAATGGATATATGCATGCATCTAGGAGATGATTCTTATGTTTAATATTAAATCCATGTTTGATTTAATAATTAAAATAAGTTAGCTCATAAGTATTCCTGAAAGCTAGTGGGAGTGTTATTTTTAAATCTTATATGTTGTATGGGCAACTACATTCCACCAAAATTAAGTTTTAGTTGGGAATGAAACTTCGTTTGTAAGATTTGGAAATAAGACATACAACCTTGGAATATATGTTTCTTACTATAAACATATGCGGTAAATAAATGAGTCTAATAGAACATGATGGATATATAATGAGATCTTAAAGTCTAACTTGAAGATTCATCATGTACATCATGTTGTAAGATTGTTGTGTCATGCTTGATTACAAGATGATTTGACAACATTGAAAGTTGTTAATGTAATAAATATTTTTAAAAGGAAATATGTTTGGATTTAGAATCACATTCCACAGTCTGGAGATGCTCCTAGATTCTATGGATGAAAATATGACAAGTGATTCATAAGTGTCATTGCCAACAAACTTGAGTTTGGGTAGGCACCAACATTACACTATAACTGTTCAAAGTTTACGGTTGTTTAAAGAGCATATTGTTGTACACAATGATGCTAGTATAATTGAGATGACACTCAATTATAGTCATGGTATCCTTGGTGATGACCATGTTGACTAATTATGTTCCGCTAAGGGCATAGTTGCATTATACATTAAAGAATAAAGAATACTTTAAACTTTAAGTTTTGGAAGATGATTGTCATAAAAGGGTGGTTCAGGTTATCACGCACCTTAAGGAATGATATGACAATATCAAGATATGTGTAAACACATACAAGAAATTCACTTATTGAATTCTTGAAATAAGCATTCTCAAAATTCCTATAGATCAAAGTTAGTTGAAATTATGCCTTGTCAACAAGTATGATTATCATGACTTGAGGCAAAATTCATTAACTAAGAATTATCATGCATTGATCTATTTAGTATTTGGATAAAGGATATTGTAAACATTATTATTCAAATGAAATAAAGTATTTTGTTATGTTTACTATTCATTTATTATAATGTTATCCTGTATTTGCATGTTTAAATCCTTGAATAACTTAAGTTATTCTTAAAAGTCCGTTGTCAATCAATAACATGGGAATGATATTGAATTCAGACAAATCTGAGTATTAGTTAGAATATACTTGAAAGTATATTGATGCGCAACATGACTATTTTCAGATGATATTCAATGGATTAAGTATAGGACTTATCCCACCCACATGATGGTACTTTATGGATCTTAGTCATTAAGTACATCATGAATATTTATCCTCTGACTTGAGATACCAGAGAACTGTCATGGATGTAGTGCATTTCTGTGAAGCAATCTAACGCTATACGTAACTGGTAGTTATAAGGGTTGTTTTCAGAAGTGTTGCGAAATTTATGATTTCTGCTTGTAGTCAAAACGGGATTTGTTTCCTTCAAATTTATTTTGAAGTATAATACTGCTGGGCCCCTCGTAGGGTTGTTAAGATGTTTGCATGGCCATGCCCAAGGTCTTCTGGAATATGTTCAGAAGAATTGGTAATCTTGATCAATCACATAAAGCGAGAAACAGAATAGTTAATTAAGAAATGAGTGAGATCCATATTCTTATTAACATGGTATTAGAAACAAAAGGATGAATATGATGATGAATCATCGAAACTTGGTTTTTCTTCAGAAAACCATACACGAGTTGTACCGGGGGCATTGGCGTGTTGCTAGACGCTAACCAATGTCATTTCACGTTTTGTAAACATATCCAAGTGGGAGCTGTTGGAAATGTATATATTTATAAATACGTGAATGTCCGGATTCGAACTCGTGACCACGGGATTGCACACATTGCGAATGAGAATTAAACTTAATAATTAATGTTAATTGATTACGATTAATTATTATACAAAACTCGTCTAACGATCGTTACATATTTAACGGAAAATAACTAACGACCGTTAAATGTAAAGAGAAGGACTTGTAGTGTAAAATCTTATTAAGGAAAAGATTCGGGTATCCCTTTGGGGCATTATAGTGGCCGGCCATGGGAGGGTTTTCACAACCCTAACCCTAACTTGTTCCCAAAGATTTTATAACACTATAAATACAAAGGCTATGGTTAATGTTTTTCATAGCTTTTGTGCACACACATTAACCTAAACCTTTTCTTGTTTTCTCTTGCATAAAAAACGGCCAACCCTTTTATAGGGTGTTTGGTTTTGTTTTTCTAAAACAAAGTTTTGTAGATCTAGCAATCGCTTTACTCGTTTGTTAATTCGTGTGTACAAGAACGTGATAGTAAGACACTATTCTTACACCAATTGGTTCGAGTTATAAAACGGTAAGGGATAACTCGTTAAACCACTTTGTCACATCCATTAAAGAGATCTACCGAATTGCAAGAGGTATGTTACGTAATTCTTTCAGTTAATTATTTATTTGTTATGATCCTAAGTCTTCCGCTGTGTACTCTGTGGTGTCTATATGATTTTATTGTTTTCATATACTTAAACTAAACAAAGTCCTCTAGCATGACCAAACAGGTCACTATTGATGTTTTTTATTTTCTTAATGGAACTTAAATGTTTATTAGATATGAAAATTGTCGTAAGAAACACATTACGGCACTTTGTATTAGAATAGTAGCGTTCAACCTCTTACTCCGTACATGTTAATTAAACATGATTATGGGAAAAAAAAAGAAGGTACCGTGCGTTACATCCGATGTTAGATTTCATTTACAACACCAAATTGGGTCCTAACAACGCACCTTTGTGTTAGAACCCTTTTTATTGTACTCATATATGAGTATATGCACTGCGACTTCATTCAATTTATATACCTTTTAGGACGCGGGAATGTGTCCTAATACTTAATAGAAGGGTAAGTATATATTAGAACCCTATAAAGCATCTTGTTATGTGGTTTATTAGGACGTTATTGTGGTCGTATAAAGCATTGTTAAGGGACCAAAAACTTAGTTTCACAATGTTGGTGTTTATTAGGACGCCTATAAGGGTCTTAAATATCTATTACAACCCCTTTATAGAGGACACTTTTATTTTGGTTCTATTAGGTTAAAGGTCCTATAAACTAACATTATGGGACACTAATTGGTGTCCTGTAAAACCATTTTTTTTAGTGAACTCGGTCATGAAACCTTTTTTCACCCTACTTCAATCCCCAAACTTTTTAGCCGAGAGTTGCTTCAATCAAAAAACTCCTTTTTTTAGCGCTGAAAACAGTACAACGTCGCTTACAACTTTTGTCGATACTAAGCTAGATATCAAATTCTGACAAAGTAGAACCAACCTTTCTCTCTATATGTTTTGAGGCCTAAAACACTAACCAATCTCTCTCTAGTTTGGTGTATAATGATGATTATAAAACTTGGAATATGATGGCGGAATATAATAATACAACAAGGTATAAAAGTAAAACACACAATACAAAAGACTCGAATTCCCTTGCTAGATTGGATCACTTTTAAATCATTAGTAACAAGATAATGATCAAAGAATGTTACGTATGAGAAGGTTTATGAATGCTTGAAATATAATTCCAAGGGGTGAACTAAAAGTGTGCAAAATAGCTTGCTTTTACATACAAATGACCCAGTCACAGACCTAGACAGATCCACGAATCCGTAGTAGGGTTCGTGATTTCTGCGCATGTAAAAAAGAAATCCGTTGTGAAATGTCATTCAACTTTTTTTTTCCCATTGTTTATATTCTAGATTACTTAGGGAAGAACTGAGGCAAATCATGTTTGATACTTTCCTAAATTGTTGAACACTCTGTGACTAAAAATTGTTTATGAAAAGATTAACGCAAAACACATTTGATGCCATTCTCTTTTGTTTTGGATTATTTCAATAATGGTTAATTTATCTTTTAATGCAAGATGAGATTTGAATCACTTCCTTAAGTGAAAGATTCTTACCTGGAAAATGTATTTTATAAAAGATTTTATTTAAAATGGAAGTGAATAAAATTAATGTAAGCGTTTATAAAATGATTTAAGTTTTTATAAATTGATGCAAGAGTTCTTTATGCAATATGTATGATAAAAACATCTTTAACTATTAAGCTATTTTTAGAAATTCATATTCATACCGTAAGTGATTTGCGGTAGATAACTATGTTTAAAACATGTATATGTAAACTTTTACGTAATATGCTTTTATATTTGTCATTAACAAAACATAGAGAAATCGTTAAACAGAAATAACGTTTTTATGCAATTATTTTTATTAACAATCTCTTATTTTTAATGATGACAAAATATAAACTTAAATCAACATAAAAGTATAGTAACAATGATTTATAGATGGGTTTTAACCTTTCTTCCCCTTTCTGTCGAAGAAAAAAGAAAGTTTGTAGCGGAGGGACAAGTCGTTCAACAAACCTCACCCTTTGTCCATGCTCTCTCTTGATGTGAGCATCCTAAGAATGTTATGTATGAGAAGGTTTATGAATGCGTGAAATATGTTTGCAAGGGGTGAGTTGAAAGTGGGAAAAATGGCTTGCTTTTATAGATAAAATGACTCGGCCACATACCCAGATGGGAGAAAATAAAATTAATGTTAATGCTTATAAGAAAAAGATACAAGAGTTTTGATGCAATATGTACGATAAAAACATATTTGATCACTAAGCTAGTTTTAAAAATTAATATTCATACCTTATGTGATTTGCGGCAAATGATAACTTTGTCTAAAACATGTTTACATAAAATATTACATAACACGCTTATATATTAGTAATTAACAATACGTAGAGAAATCGCTGAATAAAAATAACGTTTTCATGCGACCATTTGTATTAACATTCATCATTCACAAAATAAATTTAAAGAAAAAATGAGAAAGAAAACGTCTTTATCCATGTTGTCTCTTCCCTAGTGCACACAAAAACGCACACACATAACATAACGTAAAATAAAATAAAATAACAATCCATATAACAACTCGTTATCACAACAACTAGGCCTTATAATGCGAGCCACTTTGCAATTGACGCCACCGTAAGCTCCAATTTTGACCATACCTGCGTATGTAACGAGTTGTACTATGCACTCTAATTAATAACATATATCCATTAATCAAAACCGTTTTAAATATTTTACACTTCAACCACTATCGTATTGAAAAACATATAGTAATAAACCTATCTTTAATATTATATAGGAAAACGATTATTTCTAAGTTTAATTGAAACGACATGTTTAATTGACGGATATGAAAGCTCGATTTTAAAATTGTTTTCTCATTGGCAAATAAAAATCAAAACTTAGTTGCAATTTGGTCAAAATCACGAGAAATTTGTTTTCCTAGTAGAATGCAGATAAAAATTAATTTGTCAAGTTTTCTGAAAAAAGATACGTAGTAAATATTAAAAAGAGGAGATCATTTGAAAAAGCATGGCGACTAAATTTAAAATCCAAAAAACCATGGCCAGCCCATATACTAATAAACTTACTTTCATCCTCATTTTTTTTGGAAAATTAATATCTCAAAAACCGTAAATATCAAATGAGTGGATGTCCAAAGCTACTTACAAGTAAGTAATACATTTTTTGATTCTTAGTTGTGAGGTTAATTTATGTTTTTAGTAATATATGCTAGAGAGTAAGTAATGTTTATGTGTCGTAAATAGGGGTGTCAATCTGGTTATCGGGTCGGGTCTATCGGGTTTTAAAAAAAAATTAAAACTAACCTGCAACCTGACCCTATAAGCTATCGGGTTATCGGGTTCGGGTCTATCGGGTTGCGGGTTAGTCGGGTTGGGTCTATCGGGTTATCGGGTTGGAAGTTAATGAAACAATACAAAGTTTGGTCCAACAAGCATCTCAAGTTTTAGTTATCAAGGAAACAAGCAAAGCCAAAATTATAGACAAAAACTGAATTTAGTAATCAAGGAAACAAGCAAAGCCAAAATTATAGACAAAACTGAATTCACAGCATGCTTATTATTACTGCATTAGAAAATTGCAAATTGCACTTGCAGTTGCCAAATTCAATTCCAATACAAATAGTAACAAATCATATTACTGTACGTTACAATATAAATGGCAGTAAGCTTATAAAAACAATAAGCTAATATGGTAGCAAGGTAATAATAACAATAAGCTCATAAAAAACATGGCCTAGTATAGGATAGATGATAAAAACTAAAGTATAATAGCAAATCATATTACGTTTAAGGAAGTGAAAAAAAAAAACACTAAACTCGTACTTTACATTCCAAGGCTCAGATTTAAAAAAAAAAAAAAAAAAAAAAAGAAAACCTTGCAATCAAATTAACAAAAAGAATACAATCCATTCCAAGGAGTAAGCTCATGCCAAAAAAAAGAAGCAGTAAGCTCATGCAATAAGATTTATTAATAGGTCGTTGTATCTTATCGAGTTTATCGGGTCAACCCGATAACAAACTAATTAAGACCATAACCCGACCCTATTATGCTATCGGGTCAATCCGATAAACCCGATAAGCTATGTTGGTCCCGAATTAACCCGATCCTATAAGGCTTTATCGGGTTCGGTTCGGGTTCGGATCAGGTCGGGTCGACCCATTTGACACCTCTGGTCGTAATTGCATAAATCTCAAGGGTTCGATGCATTCTGCTGTGTAATGTATTTCACATGCTCAATTGATATAAAAAAAATATAACAAACATGATACAAAGTATAATCTTTTTCTTAAACCTTATAGTAGCAATTCAAAAGTAATAAAAAGTATAAAAATATGCATACTAATAAATTTTATAAAATTGATAATATAATAACCATGCGCGTGCATGAGATTTAACAACTACAGCTAACTAATAAATGAAACAAATGCATGATTCTGTTTACGTAGATAATACGGAGCAAAGAAACGAGCAACCATGAAAAAGTTTTAGTTATATATAGTTAAACATGCATTATTATCAGCTAATAGAGGATACGCGTGATGCAACGATGAAAACAGCGATTTGTAAATTGTTCACAACATTTTTTAAAGTGTAAAATCGAGTAACATATATTTGTTTGTAAAACTTAGGGTAAAATAAACTCGTATAATAGAAGATGAGTAATTGTTTAGATAAACTTAAAACTTACCAAAGTAGCCTTCTTTAGAGCATTGTATGTGTGTTTAAATTGGGGCAATTCGATATTTACCCAAATAAAACATCTAATGCCATATTTAGTCAAGACATGCATTAACTATATTGTATATCATGCATATAAAATTTGTATTTTGAGTATATATGACATTTTGATGTTTAGATTGTGTGAGGTGCTTTATTTTGGATACCCAAAAACTGCTACTTACCAAGGGATGGATCTCAACCGTCGGATCAAAAAGACATCTTTTAATAATAAAAAACACGGAGGGACTACTCCTGGCAATTCATCAAACTTCCCCTACCAATCCCACCCCCAAACCTCTCACTTTCACAAATTCCCTATCAACAAAATCTGCACTTTCTCTCTCTAACCAAAATAAAAAATTGCTTTATAAAATCAAAATCAACCGCTTTTAAACTGTTAAAATTAAATAAAAACACAAAAATGGAAGGATCAACGAGTGCACAAGCAGATCCACACAAAAAAACGGGTTCAAAATGAACCTACTAAGTCTCAAGATGAAGGTACGATGCTTTTGACTAATTATTTAGTTGTTTTATTAGAATCTCTAGTGATTTTGTACTTATTTATGAATATTATTGCTACTTATGAAGAATTTTGTGTATTTTTTGTTGAGTTTTGATGTGATACTGTGTGATGTATGTGATGATTATATACTTATTTGAGTTTTATTAGTATCTCATGTGATACATGTGTATTTTTTGTTGATTTTATATGTTTATTGAGGGATTGTTATAATTAATTGATGAATGTTGTTATAAAATACAGAAAAATAAATTTGTTTTGGTGTGATTTTTATTGTGATTGTGACATGCTTTTGGTTGTGTTTTTTAGTGTTTACATTTGGTTGAGTTTCTGAGTAAAACTGTCACACCCCCAATTTACCTGTTTTGCAGCGGAATGGAATTCCTGGGGGCAATGACTGTCATAGCACCACATCACAGTTATATTGAACGACCTAAAGTGTCGTTTTAAAAACACATCGTTGGATATTTCATAAAACATAATCAGAGTACAACATCGGTCCCAAAAGGTTTAACAAGTTTGCCAAAATACAACTATGTTACAAATCCAAACGATGTTTTGAAATAAAGAGCCATAATGTACATAATGTAAGTCGACGCCGCGACTCAAAATATAGGTCCCTAACCATGTCATGATGCGAATGCCTCAGTTACCTGAAAATACATTGCTAAAAACGTCAACAATAATGTTGGTGAGAAATCATAGGTTTATGTAAATGTTTTATACGACTACACAAGTATAGGATATGCATGACAATCCAGTCACGTAAAAATAATGTTACAATTGCTCTAAGCCCATGACCCCGAAACTAGACTGTTCAATAATGTATGCCCCTGCAGAGTGTTTGCCAGACAACTCCGTAATACCATCAAATGAAATGCATCCGTTTGCCTGGTTGGGATTCACCAACCCGGATGGAGGCGTCACCCTCGATAGATCTATCCACTCATCCTCGCTTCAAAGATTAACGGTTCATGTTCATGTACTGGGGACTTTCAAATTGGCATATGTGGTAACTTAAGCAATGTAATGAAGTTAACATACTTGGTATCGTACAAAAAAAAAATGTAGTGCAATGTATTCTCCCCCGTGGGTTTGAAAATAATCGAAAGCATGTAAAAACGGGGCTATGAAAACTCACTTGGATAAACAGGAATAACGGCAATAGTGAGTACACTGAGGTTTATAATGTAATGCGTCAACCGGGACCTATTATCAATGATATGATATGTCATGAATTGCAATGTAATGTTATGCATGCACTTCGTATGTTATTTATACCATTTACGGGTTTTGAAATATTACTCGTCGTCGAAAAATACTCTTTTGACGTCTTGACCCATCAAAAATGACTTTACATGTTTTTACGTCAAAATGTCATCCTACAATGGTTTTATAATGATTTTTGGTGAAATTACCACTTTTCGTCGCAAAACAATGTCATCGGAAAAATCATTAAATCAACAAAAATGACTCCGGAAAAGTAGTCGTAAAACGGTGTACGTCGATCGTTAGAGAACGAACTCGACGGTTTTGGAAAATTTGTATCGATATCTAAAAGTTTCAGTTCAGGAGTTTTCGTCCAAAAGGTCTCGATCATAAAGATATCCAAGGCTAAAGTTGGTGGTTTTTGTTAATGGTGTGCAGAAAATGAGTTTCGGCCAATCTTTGAACATCCGTAAATAAATAACCATAACTCCGCTTGACAAACGGCTTTTTGTTTTGAAAAATATGGCCGATGAACTTGATTTTACTAGAAGACATTTTGTTATAAAAAGTTTTGCATCATGGGTAAAAACTGCCGCAAACATGGACGATATAGCTAATGAAATACTTGTTACGTCAAAAAAAAAATAATAAAATTTTGAGAAATTAATACTTACGTCAACTTTATGAAAATGGCCATATATTTGTCGTTTTAAATCCGTTTTCTACGTAAAATATGTCCTTAGCTTCGTATCGAAGTAAACTAATATATTTTTGAGAAGTCGAAATAATTTGTGAAGCTTAAGGCTCGTTTTTGACCCGAAATATGTACAAACAGCAAGCTGTTTTTCAGAAAATAAATACTTTTCGTCGTCAAACTTTAAAAATTCACCACGGCTTCGTTATAACTCCGTTTTTATCCGTTCAAAAGGCCACGGATTCGTTTTAAAGTATATTTTCTAAATGTGAAGGCCAAAATGTCGTACCATCAGTGAGTTTTTCCAGAATTTCGTTTTAAGGACAGAACACAAAATATAGTTTACGAAAATAGTTTTTCTCGGACAAAACCTATTCTAATCCCTTCAAATCAACTCCAAAGCTAATCTAATCCTACCATACACCTTCTTAGGGTGTCATGGGTTCCTAATCACCATCAAGACCAAAGATTAACTTGGGAATGATTATAGGATGACTAATATATATATAAAACCTTAAAAATCAAGAATAAATGGTATAAACTACATAACATGCATATGAGCTTCAAAAATGATAAGGAACATATAAAAATGATAAGGAAACATAAGGATGATAAAAACATGCTTACTAGTGCAAGTGAAGAGGTGTAGGTAACAAAGGTTTACCTAAATACTCTAGATTTTTATTTCAAAATCTTAGAAGAGTATAACTAGATTGTAAATAACACTTGACTTGATGAAAATCTTGATCCCTTGGATTGCTTGATGATGGCCGGTTCTTGGACTCAAGAAGGAGAGAAGAAAATATTTTTACACCTTTGAGAAATGAGTTGTGTGTGAAGAATTATTATCTCAAGTAAGACTTTAAGTGATGAAGTGAATTATTTGAGACAAGTGATAAGAAAACCATACCACAATTAAGACTTCCCTCCCCCTTGGCCGGTTTTTGGGGGAGGGTTGTCTCCCATTTATATTTTTTTTTTTTTTTTTTTTTTAAAATGATACTTGTAGATATTTTGTTGAAACTTGTATAAAAGATGTAAATAAAGTAAAGGTATATGAAAGTTTTTAGTGCAAGTAACTTTTTATTAAGTCAAAATAGATTGTATTGAGGTGATAAAAATTGTAAAAATACTTTCCTCGTGAAAATCGGGTGATAAAATAATTATCGTCAGACTTTAAGAAAAACGACGTAATAATTAAACTTTAATGATAAAAATACTAAATGAATGTGAAACACTAGGAAAACTAAAAATATAGTTTTTATAAACTAAATGTGAGTTTAAAAATACCTCGGGATCATTTTTGAAAGTAACGGTTTAAATAATCAAAATAAAAACTCACGCGATAAAAATTATTAAACATAAAAATTACGCGTTGAAGGGTGAAATGAAATGTCGTGCATGAACTAATGAAATGCACATGATGTCCATGAAATGTAGACTAATCATAGTCTATATGAAATGTACGTGAATGTCATGATCATGAATTCGCCGCTAAACCTCCAAGGTTACGCGAATTTGAAACAAGTAAACCAAGTTTACTAAAATGTTGAAATAATGAGACATGAACGGTGTCGAGAAATGACCTGAAAGTACGGATTGTCACATTCGCCCATCCAAAAAGGAATTCAGTCCCTGAATTCAAACGTTGTTAGGTGTAACAGTGTCGGCGAAAAGATGTGGATACTTGCGTCGCATCTGGTCTTCCCGTTCCCAAGTAAACTCAGGACCTCGTCGAGAATTCCAACGAACTTTAACAATAGGAATACGACTCTGTTTCAACTGCTTGACCTCGCGGTCCATGATTTCTACAGGTTCCTCCACAAAGTTGAGTTTGTCGTCAATATGAACTTCGTCCAATGGAATAACAAGCGATTCGTCTGAAAGACACTTCTTCAAGTTTGAAACATGAAACGTGTTGTGCACATGACTGAGTTCTGACGGAAGATCAAGTCGATAAGCTACGGGACCAACTCGGCTCAAAATCTTGAATGGTCCAATGTATCTCGGGTTCAATTTTCCACGCTTTCCAAAACGTACCACGCCCTTCCAAGGCGATACTTTCAACATAACTTTGTCACCCACTTGAAATTCCAAATCCTTGCGTCTAACATCCGCATAACTTTTCTGTCGACTCCTGGCAGTTCTAAGTCGATCACGAATCTGAACAATCTTTTCAGTGGTTTCCCGTACCATTTCTGGGCCAGTAAGTTGTGCGTCTCCTACCTCGGCCCAACAAACAGGTGAACGGCACTTACGACCATAGAGTGCCTCAAATGGTGCCATCTTGATACTGGTGTGATAACTATTGTTGTACGAGAATTCAATCAATGGCAAATGGTTAGCCCAACCATTTCCAAAATCAATCACACATGCCCTCAGCATGTCTTCTAATGTTTGAATGGTCCTTTCACTTTGACCATCGGTTTGTGGGTGATATGCGGTGCTCATCTCTAATCTGGTTCCGAATGAATCTTGCAATGAATTCCAAAAGTTTGAAGTGAATCGACTATCTCTGTCGGAAATGATAGAAATCGGTGCTCCGTGCCTCGAGACTATTTCCTTGACATAAAGTCTAGTGAGTTGTTCCATGGAATAAGTCTCTCTAATCGGTATGAAATGAGCTGACTTGGTAAGGCGATCAACAATTACCCAAATAGCGTCGTAACCTCCCGATGTCTTAGGAAGTTTTGTAACAAAGTCCATCGTAATGCGTTCCCATTTCCATTGAGGAATTTCCGGTTGTTGGAGCAATCCTGACGGCTTCTGGTATTCGACTTTTACCTTAGCACAGGTAAGACATTTGCTAACGTACGTGGCAATCTCCGCTTTCATGTTCGGCCACCAATAAAGCTTCTTAAGATCTTGATACATCTTATCCGATCCTGGATGAATAGAATACTTTGACTTATGCGACTCATGCATAATCAATTCTCGTATTCCGCCATACAATGGAACCCACATTCTATCTTTGAAACATAGTACTCCATCTGCTCTCTTCACAAAACCATTTGCGCTTTCGGGCATACCATAAAGCTTTTCACTTGGTCGGTTCTCCTCCTTAAGTGCCTCTGCTTGTGCTTCACGGATTTTCGATGGTAAAGGAGAAATAATGGTCATTCCCAATGATCGAACTCTTAAAGGTTTAGGCCTCTCTTTCCGACTAAGAGCATCAGCCACAACATTGGCTTTTCCCGGGTGATACTTGATTTCACAATCGTAGTCGCTGAGTAACTCCAACCAACGACGTTGCCTCATGTTAAGCTCTTTCTGATCAAGAATATATTGCAAACTCTTGTGGTCGGTAAACACTGTGCACTTGGTACCGTAAAGGTAGTGTCTCCAAATCTTGAGCGCAAAAACTACGGCTCCTAACTCGAGATCATGAGTTGTGTAATTCTTCTCATGCGTCTTAAGTTGTCGAGAAGCATACGCAATCACCTTCTCATTTTGCATTAAAACAGCCCCAAGTCCTTTATGCGAAGCGTCACAATATACAACAAAGTTCTCAATGCCTTCGGGTAGTGCCAAAATCGGCGCACTGCAAAGCTTTTGCTTCAACAACTGAAAAGCAGTTTCTTGTTTCTTTCCCCACTCGTACTTCTTGTTTTTCTGCGTCAACTTGGTCAAAGGTCTCGCTATCTTCGAAAAACCTTCAATGAACCTTCGGTAATACCCGGCTAGTCCTAGAAATTGACGAATTTCCGTAGGATTCGTTGGAGTAGCCCAATCTTTCACGGCTTCAATCTTTGCGGGATCAACTTGTAGTCCTTGACTATCAATGATGTGACCAAGAAATTGCACTTTGTGGTTCCAAAAATCACACTTCGAAAACTTAGCATACAACTTCTCAGTCTTAAGTAGCCTTAAAATCGTCCTTAAGTGTTCTTCATGCTCTTCTTTGCTCTTGGAGTAGATCAAGATGTCGTCGATGAACACAATAACAAACTTGTCCAAGTACGGTTTACAAACTCTATTCATGAGATCCATGAAAACCGCCGGTGCATTAGTCAATCCAAACGGCATCACTTGAAACTCGTAATGACCGTAACGTGTTCTAAACGCAGTTTTAGGAATATCCTCTTCCCGAACTCGAAGCTGATGATAACCCGATCGAAGATCAATCTTGGAATAAATACTAGAACCTTGCAGCTGATCGAACAAATCGTCAATCCTGGGGAGTGGATAACGATTCTTCACCGTTAACTTGTTCAATTCTCGATAATCTATGCACATTCGGAAGGATCCATCCTTCTTCTTCACAAACAAAACCGGTGCTCCCCAAGGCGAGGAACTCGGCCTAATGAATCCTTTGTCTAGAAGCTCTTGCAATTGATTAGACAATTCTTGCATTTCGGATGGCGCTAGACGGTACGGTGCTCGTGCAATCGGTGCAGCTCCGGGCACTAAGTCAATTTGAAACTCTACTTGTCGTGCCGGTGGAAGTCCAGGTAAATCCTCGGGAAATACCTCAGAAAATTCACGAACAATAGGAACATCTTCAAGTCGCTTCTCCTCCGACTTTTTCTCCGTTACATGAGCTAAGAAAGCAAGACAACCTTTCTTAATGTACTTCTCCGTTTTGATACTCGATATGATACTAATTCGAGTTCCACTTCGTTCCCCACGAATAATCAATGTTTCGCCATTGTAGGGAAGATGTACAACTTTCTCATCACAAATGATCTTCGCGCGATGCTTAGATAACCAGTCCATGCCTATGACGACGTCAAAACTACCAAGCTCTACGGGCATGAGGTCTATGTTGAATGGATGATTAAGAAAATTGAATGTGCAACCGCGAACAATGGTGTTGGTGCAAACTACGCTACCATTAGCTAATTCGACGTTGTATGATATGTCTAGTGTAGTTGGTTTAATGTTGAGCAAAGGTGCAAATGCAATGGACACAAAACTTTTATCGGCACCCGAATCAAATAAAACTGAAGCGTAACGATTGTTAAGAAGGAACGTACCCGTTATGACATTCGGGTCTTCCCTATCTTCTCCGCCTCCAATAACATAAACCCTTCCTTGAGCCATACCTCCTTGATTCGGATTTGCTTGATTCTTTCCCTTCTTGCAATCCCTCTTGTAGTGTCCAGGTTCCCCGCAACCAAAACATGTAACCTTCGGTGCCGTGCAATCCCTAGTACGGTGGCCAACTTTCTTGCAATTCTCACACGGATCAGGACATCGACCCGGATTGTGGTGACTCAAACACTTGTTACACTTCGGCAAAACCCCCGAATATCCTTTTCCTTCTTTTTGACCCGCGGCATAAACCTTAGCAACTTCTTGCCTTTTGGGCGGTTGTTGAGTAGCATTCCTACCCCTTATGTTATCCCACTTGCGCTTGTTGTTGTTGCTATTATTGTTGTTGTTGTAGTTGCCTCGGTTGTTGTTGTTGAAACGGTTGTTGGGGTTGTTGTTGTTGTTCCGGTTTGTGGTGGTGTACTTTCCTCGCTTCACCACTTGTGCCATCAACTTTTGAGTAACTCGAATAGCTTCTTCGATTGATTGCGGATCGAACGATGTCACATCTCCTTGAATCACTTCGGGAAGTCCCCCGATAAAAGCCTCTAGCAATTTTTCATTATCAGAAACCATCGACGGGCATAATGCAGCTAATTCCTGGAATCTCCGAATGTATGTGTCGATATCATAGCCAATAGTGACCAATTCATAGAACTCCGTCTCTAACTTTTTGATTTCTGTCCGAGGACAAAACTTCTTAGTCACCAAGCTTTTAAATTCCTCCCACGTAAGCTTAAAAGCATTCTCCATACCAATTGGTTGAGCGTAGGAATTCCACCATGATAACGCTCCATCGAGCAAAGTGCTCGTAGCATACTTAACCTTACTGTCATCCGGACAGTTACAAAGCAAAAATACCGACTCCAACTTTTCAAACCATCTAACCATTGCTGTTGCTCCCTCGGTACCTCGAAACTTAGTGGGTTCACCACTCTTGAAATCTTTGTAAGAACATTTCTTAACCCCAGATCCTCCAGCATTACCAGTTGCAGCAGCTAATCTTGCGGCTTCAGCAGCGGCCGCGGCTTCAGCAGCAGCAGCAGCTACTGTTTCTCTTTCAACTCTTAATGCATTAGCAATGCTATCATTTACCAACTTCTGAATTGCTGCTTGAGTCATCTCAACTGTTGCTTTCTTCGGTGCCATAACTCTTCAAAATCACAAGATGAAACAATCATGAGAACTCGTAAGTAGAAACAACCATCATGCAAAAATAATCCACGACCACAACATGCATAAAGATAAATGGAATCACAACGGAACAATAATGAAATATCACAATATAATCACAACACACGTGGATAATATACATGAAAATTTCGGCCTACATGGACCGATATCATACATAATAATAACCATTCCTACATAGTAGAGTCAATACTTGATAATTTGTTTGTACAACAACCAAAATACAACAAGTTCTTTAAACTACGTCACACACCTTGTGACTAGGATAATAATGGTCAAAACTATACAATGACAAAAGTCTACATAAGGCACCTCATGGTGCTCCGCCTGCCCTATCCTGGAGATCACGAACCTGAAGAACCAAACTATCAATCAAACTCCTCATCTCATCCATCTGACCCTGCAATGTGACAATACGCTCACGAGCTAAAGCTAACTCCTGTGACTGACTCTGTACCTCATCTCGTGCCATATCAGTCCTGTCAAACAACTCAGGCATCTCCTGCCTCAACTCCGTAATGCGCTCTCTATCCTCAATCTGTCGGTGCTGAAGGCCCTGAAACTCTAAGTCAATACTAACCCTGCCTAATATCAAACCCTCGACCTCCTCGGCGATGGGCTCAATCCTGTCAACCGATAGCTCCCCTAACTGTCGAGTCAAACTATCAATCTGTAACTGCTGTGCATCGATACGGGCACCTAATGCCTCTGTGGAAGGCTGTCGTGCAGCAGCTGCCCTAGAACTCTCGCCTATCTCAAATCTAACGGGCGGCTCGGGCTCAGTCGACGGTGGTGTAGGGATATCGAAACGTGCACGCTTTTTGGGCGGCAAGTCCGATGCGGGTGCAGGATCTCTAAGAAAATATGACGATGATGGTGATGATGGTGGTAGTGGTGCTGGTGGTGGTGATGGTGCGAGCAACGGGTTAAAAGCTGGGCTAATGTGAGGTGTGGGTGCGACTTCACCCTCCTCGAAGGGTTCGGTCTCGGTGTCGGTCATGATCAGTGGAAAGGCTGCAGTGGATCCGATAGAAGATACAACCTCAGTGGAATGTGATGGATCATCATCCGATGATATGGTAATAGGGTGAGAATCTGAAGACATGTCTGTGACAACCGATATGAAATAAATGTAAATAATCTCGAACAAAGTGTAAGTGAATCCGCATGATCAAAATAAATATGTACTATGATGAAATGATGAGATGCTATGATAATGTAGCTATAGTCTAGGGTCAATGATGCAACCTAGTTCTCTATAACTGTAGCTCTGGTACCAATCTGTCACACCCCCAATTTACCTGTTTTGCAGCGGAATGGAATTCCTGGGGGCAATGACTGTCATAGCACCACATCACAGTTATATTGAACGACCTAAAGTGTCGTTTTAAAAACACATCGTTGGATATTTCATAAAACATAATCAGAGTACAACATCGGTCCCAAAAGGTTTAACAAGTTTGCCAAAATACAACTATGTTACAAATCCAAACGATGTTTTGAAATAAAGAGCCATAATGTACATAATGTAAGTCGACGCCGCGACTCAAAATATAGGTCCCTAACCATGTCATGATGCGAATGCCTCAGTTACCTGAAAATACATTGCTAAAAACGTCAACAATAATGTTGGTGAGAAATCATAGGTTTATGTAAATGTTTTATACGACTACACAAGTATAGGATATGCATGACAATCCAGTCACGTAAAAATAATGTTACAATTGCTCTAAGCCCATGACCCCGAAACTAGACTGTTCAATAATGTATGCCCCTGCAGAGTGTTTGCCAGACAACTCCGTAATACCATCAAATGAAATGCATCCGTTTGCCTGGTTGGGATTCACCAACCCGGATGGAGGCGTCACCCTCGATAGATCTATCCACTCATCCTCGCTTCAAAGATTAACGGTTCATGTTCATGTACTGGGGACTTTCAAATTGGCATATGTGGTAACTTAAGCAATGTAATGAAGTTAACATACTTGGTATCGTACAAAAAAAAAATGTAGTGCAATGTATTCTCCCCCGTGGGTTTGAAAATAATCGAAAGCATGTAAAAACGGGGCTATGAAAACTCACTTGGATAAACAGGAATAACGGCAATAGTGAGTACACTGAGGTTTATAATGTAATGCGTCAACCGGGACCTATTATCAATGATATGATATGTCATGAATTGCAATGTAATGTTATGCATGCACTTCGTATGTTATTTATACCATTTACGGGTTTTGAAATATTACTCGTCGTCGAAAAATACTCTTTTGACGTCTTGACCCATCAAAAATGACTTTACATGTTTTTACGTCAAAATGTCATCCTACAATGGTTTTATAATGATTTTTGGTGAAATTACCACTTTTCGTCGCAAAACAATGTCATCGGAAAAATCATTAAATCAACAAAAATGACTCCGGAAAAGTAGTCGTAAAACGGTGTACGTCGATCGTTAGAGAACGAACTCGACGGTTTTGGAAAATTTGTATCGATATCTAAAAGTTTCAGTTCAGGAGTTTTCGTCCAAAAGGTCTCGATCATAAAGATATCCAAGGCTAAAGTTGGTGGTTTTTGTTAATGGTGTGCAGAAAATGAGTTTCGGCCAATCTTTGAACATCCGTAAATAAATAACCATAACTCCGCTTGACAAACGGCTTTTTGTTTTGAAAAATATGGCCGATGAACTTGATTTTACTAGAAGACATTTTGTTATAAAAAGTTTTGCATCATGGGTAAAAACTGCCGCAAACATGGACGATATAGCTAATGAAATACTTGTTACGTCAAAAAAAAAATAATAAAATTTTCAGAAATTAATACTTACGTCAACTTTATGAAAATGGCCATATATTTGTCGTTTTAAATCCGTTTTCTACGTAAAATATGTCCTTAGCTTCGTATCGAAGTAAACTAATATATTTTTGAGAAGTCGAAATAATTTGTGAAGCTTAAGGCTCGTTTTTGACCCGAAATATGTACAAACAGCAAGCTGTTTTTCAGAAAATAAATACTTTTCGTCGTCAAACTTTAAAAATTCACCACGGCTTCGTTATAACTCCGTTTTTATCCGTTCAAAAGGCCACGGATTCGTTTTAAAGTATATTTTCTAAATGTGAAGGCCAAAATGTCGTACCATCAGTGAGTTTTTCCAGAATTTCGTTTTAAGGACAGAACACAAAATATAGTTTACGAAAATAGTTTTTCTCGGACAAAACCTATTCTAATCCCTTCAAATCAACTCCAAAGCTAATCTAATCCTACCATACACCTTCTTAGGGTGTCATGGGTTCCTAATCACCATCAAGACCAAAGATTAACTTGGGAATGATTATAGGATGACTAATATATATATAAAACCTTAAAAATCAAGAATAAATGGTATAAACTACATAACATGCATATGAGCTTCAAAAATGATAAGGAACATATAAAAATGATAAGGAAACATAAGGATGATAAAAACATGCTTACTAGTGCAAGTGAAGAGGTGTAGGTAACAAAGGTTTACCTAAATACTCTAGATTTTTATTTCAAAATCTTAGAAGAGTATAACTAGATTGTAAATAACACTTGACTTGATGAAAATCTTGATCCCTTGGATTGCTTGATGATGGCCGGTTCTTGGACTCAAGAAGGAGAGAAGAAAATATTTTTACACCTTTGAGAAATGAGTTGTGTGTGAAGAATTATTATCTCAAGTAAGACTTTAAGTGATGAAGTGAATTATTTGAGACAAGTGATAAGAAAACCATACCACAATTAAGACTTCCCTCCCCCTTGGCCGGTTTTTGGGGGAGGGTTGTCTCCCATTTATATTTTTTTTTTTTTTTTTTTTTTTTAAAATGATACTTGTAGATATTTTGTTGAAACTTGTATAAAAGATGTAAATAAAGTAAAGGTATATGAAAGTTTTTAGTGCAAGTAACTTTTTATTAAGTCAAAATAGATTGTATTGAGGTGATAAAAATTGTAAAAATACTTTCCTCGTGAAAATCGGGTGATAAAATAATTATCGTCAGACTTTAAGAAAAACGACGTAATAATTAAACTTTAATGATAAAAATACTAAATGAATGTGAAACACTAGGAAAACTAAAAATATAGTTTTTATAAACTAAATGTGAGTTTAAAAATACCTCGGGATCATTTTTGAAAGTAACGGTTTAAATAATCAAAATAAAAACTCACGCGATAAAAATTATTAAACATAAAAATTACGCGTTGAAGGGTGAAATGAAATGTCGTGCATGAACTAATGAAATGCACATGATGTCCATGAAATGTAGACTAATCATAGTCTATATGAAATGTACGTGAATGTCATGATCATGAATTCGCCGCTAAACCTCCAAGGTTACGCGAATTTGAAACAAGTAAACCAAGTTTACTAAAATGTTGAAATAATGAGACATGAACGGTGTCGAGAAATGACCTGAAAGTACGGATTGTCACAAAAACACTTAGTATACATGGATGCACACAAAGTGTTTGATGAAATGTGTGAGTGAAAAGTAACATACGTGTAGTATCACCAGTGATATTTGAAGTTGAACTGTATATATGTATTATCACTAGTGATATTTGTATTATCACTTGTGAAATTTTTGTTTATTTGATAGGTTTTTTTGTTTACTGGTTAAGATTTATTATATGTCATGCATAGTATCACTTTTGATATTTTATTGTTGCTGTTTTGTAATTATAGTTAAACTTTTTTTTTGCTAAAAGTTTTCATGATATACTATTTACTGTGAGTAAATGCAGTTCTGTCGTCAATCAAATTTATGACTCCATCTCCAGAGATACATAAAAGTAAAGGTATATTGTAACGTATAAGCATGTCTCCTTTATACAAATTAACTGTGATAAAACCCTGAATGTATGCGGCGTCCTTTTTTAACATTTAGCTTATGTGTTATATCACCAGTGATACATACACATTCAGTAGAATGTGTATGTATACTTTCAGTAGAATGCTATAATGGTATCCCTAAAAACACGGATATTTATTATACAGTACGAACACTTTGCTGTTTTTGTAGATTTTAGTAGTTTATTGAGGGATTGTTGTGAAAGTTAGATGATTATTGTGATAATATGAGAGACTTAACATGATAAAATAAATATTGTGTCTGTAACATGTTTTTGTTAGATTTGTGGTAGATATATGTGCATAATGGATAGATTGGGCATGCTTCGATATGTTTAAAAGCGGTATTTGACTCTAATATTAGTTGGTAGTATATCACCTATGATGCAACAGTTCCAATGATTACTTATTGTTAGTATATCACCTGTAATACAACAGTTGCAACGATTGCTTATTTGTAGTATATCACCTGTGATACAACAGTTGTAATGATTGCTTACTGGAAGCAAAGAGCATGAGAGACTTCGAGGAGGAATCATCGCGACATGCATTTTTGGAGGTATTGAAGGCTTTGTTCCTAATTGTAATTAAAGTAATTTCGGATAACTAATGTGCCTCGATGTACTTTCTTTTTAACAGGTGATCACGACAATGAAATTGCAGATTTTCAGTCATTATTTACATGTGACACAAGACGGGTAAGAAATATTTAAAACAATTTGGCCCTGATGATTTTCCATTATTATTCAAAATAAATTAATCCTATATATTAATCTTAATTTAGACTTTTATGGTATGGGTTTTGTTGTTCTATTAGGGGATGTTTGGATCAGCTTATTTTCCCACTTTTCGGTATGATATATGTCATGTTTTAATGTGCTGATTTTGGCTTTTGCTGTATGTTTTAAGGTAAAGTAGTGGAAGATTATCACACACGAAGTTTGAGCACCAGAAACATGGTTCCCTTGGATTTATTCCAAGGATGTGTACTCCTAGCCATAGAGGGAAAGGTATAATTTATGTATTTTTTTTTTATCGTCATTAGTACTTATTGAATTGACGTGTCCAATATGGTTGGTTTCTGATTAGGTGTCCCAAAAATGAGCTCCTTATTTTAAAGTATCTCTTTAGGGGTGTTTGTTTAAGCTTATTTGGCTGGCTTATAGGCTTATTGAACTATTGCAAATCGCACAAGCTCATGTACAATCACTACAACAGTTCCAATGATTACTTATTGTTAGTATATCACATGTGATACAACAGTTGCAACGATTGCTTATTTGTAGTATATCACCTGTGATACATTAGTTGTAATGATTGCTTATTAGTAGTATATCACCTGTGATACAACAGTTGTAATGATTGCTTATTGGTAGTATATCACCTATGATATTTGATGACGTATACTTATTTAGTATATATATGACGTATGATATTAAAAAACAATGAACTATTCGTACACTAACATGGTATATATTTTATGCAGATTTGAATATAAAACTAAGAACTATCAAGAAGAAAAAAAGCAGGGGTTGAAGGTGAAAGGAAAAAGACCTTCGCGAAAAAACAACCAAGTCAAACTGAAGAAGTGAACAAAGAAACAACATCATCACCGACAACACTAACAATACCAAGCAAATTAACAAAATCCGTTGCTAGACATTTAAGCTTAGAAAACACGAAGAACAAAAACAGAAACAAATACACCACCAACAAATACACCACCAACAAATATTGAAAGAAACATCTGTGATATAACATGATCTACAACCACCAACACCACCAACAGTAACTGTTGAACTGACAACAGAGACTGCATTTAAGAAAGCAAAGACAGTTGCAGAAAAAGAAAAAGAGGAATGAAGAAGAAGAAGCTGCAAAATAAAAGGAATCAAGTCGGAAAGAAGACAAAAGGAGGGGATGCTCATAAAGCTGGCAAGAAGAGAGTTGTAGAAAATAAAAAGACAAAAACATCAATTAGTAATTTTCTTTTGCTACTTAAATTGTAATTTTATCTTGCTACTTAAATTGTAAACAATGGTAATTTCAATTCAGTTGTAAACAATGCTTTTGGTTTATCTGAATATAACCTTCTTTTGATAAAAAGTCAGATAAAAATAACGTTGACTTCATGAAGAAAACTATGAAAATAAAAAATGATATATTCTCAAAATCAAACAAGAATAGGATTAATTAATCATTGCTTTTGAGTAACATAACGATTCGGCAAAAAAAAGGTCAACATATATATCAATTAAAGAATAATATCACAAGTAATACATGTCAGAAACAAGTAAACACATGAATGATGTAAATATTTTATCATTTTCAGGCTTTATCACAAGTGATAAAAAGACAAAATATTTCATAAACACTGAAACACCTCATAAAAATTAATTCCAACTATTTATCACAAGAGATACATAACTTCTAATTTATGACAAAGACGGGGCTTGGAACCAGGAAGCTCAACTGCAATTGCTTTTCGCATAGCACCATCTTGACCAGTTAAAATGATATTCGGATAACACACAAAAGCTTTCTTGAATGCTTGGAGTAACCATACACAAGATTCAGTAGTTTCATTCTTAAGCAGATCAGAACCAACAATAACACATCTCCTGTGATTGTCAATTGCAGTAAAAGGCACAAAAACCATCATGTACCTGGAAAGAGAAATATCTTAGGTGATAATATATACAAAATATACAAAAAACAATGAAATCTCACAGGAGATATTACAAATTAAAAGCATACTTGTTTGTTTTGTATGTGGCATAAAAAGAGACGACATCACCAAACTAATTGTGATTGCAATTTGCAAAAAAACGGCTCAATCAAACGAAAGAATCAACAACAACTGCAGCTGTGGTTCAAAAAAGCACAACAGCTCCACAAAACAAATTGAAGAAGCTCAAACAACTTTGATATCGCCTGTGATATCATAAGATCCTTCCTTACCACAACTGATTCAACAAAATAAAAGAAAGCTGACACACCTGTGATATCACATTTGATATCACCTGTGATACAACTGAGAAACCAGCAATACAGAAAAGCAAAAAGGAGAAAAGCGTAACCTCAAGTACAACACATTGGGTCTTCTTATCTTCTGCAATTAACCGAATTACATGATTCCAAACAGGGTTTAAGTTGTAATCAACAACCTTTCTTTTGAACTTTTCAAGTGACCGAATATATGCAATCACGTAAGGATCAGACTTCCCAATCATTTTCATGTTTTTCAAATTATTTGCCTTCACGATTGTTAAGGTAAGCAGTCTTTGTGGCTTAAGCTCTAGGTCACTGCACAATTATCGAACAGTACATCAAATTTGCATCACCTCATATATAGAGTGATGGAGAAAGCAAAATACAAAACACACTAAAATAATTCAAAAGGACGCCATTTAGAAAAGTGAAAATAAACATCAACTAATGCAACATAGGATATGATTACTCATTTACATTAACTATAGTGCACTTTGATTAATTCCCTAAAGCTTGTTTATTCAAATAAATATGTTTGATTTGGTTATATATGAAATGAGGGACAAACAAGATCATGTGATTGCTTCTCAACTTGTGCATCCCTCTCTTAGGCATTTTGTCAAACACCTTCCATGCATCAAATTTCCATCAATTCACCCATCCCAAAATGATATCATACTAAAACCTAATGCTACTCACAATCTAAAATATAAACTAAAAGTATCAAATAAACAAAATTTCACAAGTGATAATAAAAATATCACTAATGATAATACACATATACAGTTCAGCTTCAAATATCACTGGTGATACTACACGTACAATACATAGCAGATTCGAAACAACAATCAGACATAAAAACAGCATTTAAATGCAGTTAAAAACAAAAATTCCACTAACAACTTAACTAATAAGCAGAATTACATGAGCAGATAACATGATTATCAAACATTTTTCACTCACACATTTCATCAAACACTTGGTGTGCAACTTAATAAGAAGGCATGTTAACCACTTGATCCACATAAATAACAACCGATCAACAACATTATCAACCGCAACAACATCAATCAAATCAGCTTATGAAACAAACGGTTCATTCAAATCAAAAGAAGACATAAAAAAAGGATGATATGATCAGGAGGTGATGATGAGATGATGATCGGAATGGTGATGGTGATTGGAATGGTGATGGTGATGTTGATCCAACTGGTGATGATCAAACAGTAGTAGTTGATTGGAATAACTATTTTTGGAGGGAAATGATGAGAGCAGGTTTGGAGAAAAACATACAGTAACTGTGTGAAAAAAAATAAAGCGAATGAAAAAAAATGAAGAAGAAAAGGCTTTATATAGTTGGGAGAATTAAGGTTAACCATATTAAATCTTAGGTTAATCCCCACCATTAGATCAAAATAGATGGATGGTGGGGATTTGTCCATTGGTAAACATCAAAATAAAGGTAAGCAAATGAAAATTTCTCTAGATTGTGTATATATAAAAAAAAAAATTTAAAAAGATTGTATAACAAGTGCCCTGGAGCATTATTTTATACATTTAAATAAGGAAACTTTATATTCATTAAATTTAAAATAACATTTAATTAAGTTAATTTTCAGTTTGATTAATGTGTATTAAATGTATTTTTTAATTAAAAAGAAAAGTTTGTGTTTGATTAATACATTCTATCCAGCCCTCAGGGCACTGATTAGCCAACTCTTAAAAAAATTTATGGAGTCGTACGTTTGTAATATCAGTATGCGTATATTATGAATCTTTCTTATTTGTTGATTTTGACTTTTATGATGTCGCAATTGAGAGATAAACATTTTAATTTGATCAATAATTTATAATGATATACGGGAGACGACCAAACTCATTTCGAGTATTAAAAAGATTGGTTGTATTCAGTCAAAATATACATAATACATTCATCTAAACAGATTTATTGCAATAAAGTTGCAATGTTATGGCCAAATAAACAACCTCCCCTTTAGGTTCCTTGCATACCACGTTTCTTATCTTACTCCCTATGTATGCATGTACACTTGCATCATGTATGTATGATGTAAAGCATTAAAATGAACCACTATTTAAGGGGTTAGAGTCCACATTTTCTTAATTTTCTTAAATACCTTCCAGTCTTTAAGGTTACACTACCATAACTTTCATCATCAAATTTAATACCAATATACTCCTTTATCTATATATATACTATCTAACCTATAGTTAAACAACCCATTTGCTATTTTGAGATACTTAGTAAATAAAGTTGCAGGTTCTTGTTCTAAAGTTGTATAACTTTTTGGATAGAAAAATAAAGATTTCAAATGACGGAGTCTTTTAATCAGTCCGGGCTTGTTAAGAAAGATGATCAAATGGATTTGCAATTGCCTCCAGGGTTTCGGTTTCATCCAAGGGATGAAGAATTGATCACTCATTATTTGTCCAACAAAGTTGTTGACAATAATTTTTGCGCTAAAGCGATCGGGGAGGTTGATATGAACAGAATTGAACCATGGGAGTTGCCTAGTAAGTTTTTAGTCCTTTCTATGATTTCAGTTTATATGTTTTTAATGTTGTGTTAAACCAAATGATCTAATACCTTTTGGGTTATTTTTTATGTTGATTAATGAATAAAGGGTTGGCGAAAATGGGTGAAAAAGAATGGTATTTTTTCTGTGTGAGGGATAAGAAGTATCCTACCGGGATGAGAACTAATAGAGCAACCGCGGGTGGATATTGGAAAGCTACCGGGAAAGATAAGGATATTTACCGGCGAAAATTGCTTGTTGGAATGAAGAAAACTTTGGTTTTCTATAAAGGAAGAGCTCCAAAAGGTGAAAAAACAAATTGGGTTATTCATGAATACAGATTAGAAGGTAAATCAAGCCAACAATTACCAACATCCGCAAAGGTAAATTTATTTGTTTTTTACCCATCCCCTGTATTTACTCTGTCTTTTGTTCTGTTTTTGCTAATTCTGTGCTCTTTATTCGACAGAATGAATGGGTGATTATTCGCGTGTTTCATAAGAATTCTGGTGGGACTAAAGTCCATATTCCAGGGCTTATGAAGATGAATTCTGGTGATAATGAGCTTATTCCAGCTTCCCTGCCTTCATTAATAGACTCTCCGGTTGTAGCATATGGTGAAAAGATGCTAAAACCGATCACACCCGACCCAATAAACGTGCCCTGCTTCTCCAATCCAATCAACATCCAACAGAAAGATATGTTCAACACTTTTCTCAACAATCCTAATTATACTTTCAACGCAATTTCAGCAGGCCAATATGTTAATCATATGAAAGGAAATTTCCAAAGTCCACAAAGCCTCCCATTTCGGGCCAATGATCAAGCGATTTTAAGAGGCTTGATTGAGAATTATGGTCAAATTATGAAAGTTGAAAGAGAAACGGTAACTTGTTCACAAGATACAGGACTAAGCACTGAGATGAACAATGAAATCGAGTCGGTCATGTCGAATCTTGAAATGGGCAAGAGGAAATTTGAAGATCAAGAAATAGCATCAACCTCAATGGGAGCAATTGACATGGATTCTTTATGGAATTACTAAAATTTATATGAAAAATATTATTGGGAATTATAGATAAGAAGGTGATTATCAATTCAAGTATGAAGATGATGAAAGTATATGATTATCTTCTTGAAAAAGATTGATTTTGGACAAGAATTTTCTGACGTTTGAGAGATGAATATTGAAGAATAATGTATTTTAATATTTTGTTTTTTGTTAGTTTTTTATTGGTGGTTTAATTATATAATATGGTCTTTATAATAGTATTCAAATACTATGACATATGAGAGATTGAGTTGGTGACTTAGCTTACCCTTCTACTTTTGATTTGGATATTTCACCTATGGAATTTAGTGCTTGATTTGACCATTATTACTTAATTATAAATGTAATAAACTAAAAGTACTTAATTATAAATGGAATTTAGTTCTTTTCTATAAAAATGTATGTCAATATGTTGTATTATATTAGTTATAAAAGTTGATTGGGGCAGATTATAGGGAAACACACACCCCCTCCCCCTTCTTCCTCTTCTCCTCTCTTTATAGGAGGGGGAGGGGGAGTTTGCTACAATGACACGTATCAAGAGGTTGTACTGTGTGCATCATGATGTTATATTGTGTGCTTCGCAATTTGTACGATTGACCTATAGGGGGTCCTTATAGTCCGCCCCTTGATACATATGAACTAAAAACATTATTAAAAGAAAGCAATACTCCGTATGTGTTAACACAATGGACTAGTTTAACTTGGAGCGGATTAAAATTCCTTATAATCCAATTATAAAAGTTGGTAGAACCTAAGATACTATAAGTACTGAGAACAATATTACAACACAACAATGAGATATTCATTGCATTTTTGCAATAGTTATGTTTGCATGGACCATCAAGAATACAATCACAAAAAGATAAACTAAGCATGAGGATGAAAAGGCAATGTAAGATGCTTATATTACCTTTCATATGTTCGTTACCATCATAGAGCAATTTAAAATCAAATGAATGTCCATTTACAAATATTTCAGTAATTAGAACATGACTTTCAGTTTACATTATTTAGGTTTAAGTTTCAGTAAACATGAATTTCTGTTTTCACTTGCACTCAATTTCATGTGATTTAGATTTTCATTACAACATTAACTTTCGTGCACCAAAATAGTAAGCTAGTTAATAAGTTTAAACCACAACTTGAAACCATTTTGGAAATTATTTGGTGTTCGAAATCTTGGCCTTGTAAGCTGCTCATAATTTTTATTTGTTATCGACGTGACTCGTGAGACATGTTGTCATATGATACAATAGTCGGCACGTTTAAACGACATAATATTCTCTCTTGTACATCATTGATGAAAGTGGTAACAAAATTAGTAACAACCTTACGAAACTAAAGATAGAACTTTCAGTTTAATCAAATAAGATAAAGGCAAATGTTATCATTGAATCACTTTCTAAAAGTTTTAGTTGGTAACTAAAGCTATCAAGTTTCCAAAGATGGAATAGATGAGTTCTTTACGCAATGAGTCTTAGACCATCATGTAAAGGGGTTTTGACCATTTGTTAATGGCTCCTTTTTACGTATCTATTATTAGCATCTACATCTGCTTTTGCAATATCAGATGAAATGTATAAAAAGCAAAAAAAAAAAATATGAGTCCAAGGTGTTCACTTATCTTTATACAAAAATGAAATATCTTTATCACATAAGTTCCATAAAAAGGCCTTAGATCTCTTTCAATAACTTATATCGAAGATATGAGAAGGAGCCGAAGATCACTAAAAAAAAGGTTCGTTGTAGCACTTCTAGCTTTTACAAAGTGCCACAGTGAACCTTTATAGATTGGTGATGTTTTGCCGATTCAGTTTTAAAAACAAAACAAGTAGCGCAATGGGTTTGTGAGGATATATTAACTTGAAAATGAGTATAATCAATTAATCAGTTATCAGCACGTACATTGAATATTATTCATTGATAACATGCTATTATTCATTTGATCAATTCGAAGTCGTTCTTAGTAATATCACCCTTGGTTTATTTCAACTTTTAGAAAGTTTTTGGTTTTAAATGTCATTAGCTAGTCATGTTTATTATATTGATTCGTTTGTAATGTTCTATGAAATGGACATGGAAACTCAACTGCTTTACAAGACAATAAACACCGATACGTAACAACCAGGAATTACCAAAGAAATGTAGTCGTTACTTTTGAAAACAAACAGGGTATCATATAAAGAAGAAATGAAATCGGATTTGTATTCAAATGATTTACAAAATGTAATGGAGAATTGAGAGAATTTTATTACAAGTTTTTAGTGAATAAGTAAAATGAACTAAGAGCAAAACTATTTATACAAAGAAATGAAACAGAAAAACGAAAAACCGTTACTTCCGTCAAAAGTAACAATCCTTCCAAACGATAACACGTGCACAGCACGCCCTTATTTATTTCAACACATATCATTCCATTCCCTTTAAAATTTGACTTCATAGTCAAACCAACACAACACATCAGCTTAATTGGCACTTGTATCATGAACTTGATAGATTCAGGGTACCTTTTTTTTTTTATAAAATCTTCATAAATCTCCCATGTTGCAACTTCACGTCCTCCATTTGACAACTGAATCAACACATAAGCCACAACTCTATTATGCAATTTTTCGAACCTTCTTTCCAAAATGGCTATGGGATAATTAAACTGTCAAAAGACCATCACCGTTACACATAGGTAGAGTACCACTCCTATCCAAAGACCCTTTGCACAATTTCAACTGAGACACATGAAACATTGGATGTATCTAACTCTTACATGAAAGCTGCAATTTGTAGGCCACATTCCCTATCTACTCCAGTATCAAAAAAGGAATATTGTGCAGAGAGCTTATGGTAGGAACTTTGTCTTACTGTCACTTATCTATATGGTTGCAATTTCAAATAGACCCAAACACACACTTCAAAGTTTCTAGCAGTCATGTGCTTATCAGCCAAACTCTTCATCCTATCCTAAGCGCTTTTCAAATAAACTTTAGCATCTCCACCACTTGTTCTCTTGCTTGCAATGTTCTATCTACATATTACACAAAAATATCTCCAGCCAAGCAAGGTAATTGTATTGGTTTTTTTATTGCATAATGGAAATTAGTATTATACCCAAATTCAACCATAGCAATCCACTGTGTCCATTATTTTTAGGATATTGGTGGTCACCCGCATGACCTATAAAACATGTACAGCGAAAAATAAACAAGTAAAGGTCATGTAGATCAAACCCCTAATAACAGATCTTCTAACCTGTGTTATAACCTAGTAACACATATAAATGGTGTTTAGGATTACTTACTTAGATTTCTGCATTTGCGTAAGCTCCAAGACCTTCTTAATCAACACGGAATCACTTTCTTGATCTTCTTGATGCTTTAATTGAATAGTTAGGGTTCCTTTGGGAAGAATCACCACTTGGATTGTGTCAGGTATCCACCGGTACTTCACATGTAGAAACAGGGCTACAAACCTATGCAGGTCAGATGGTACGGTGCGTACATTAGTGGGTGTTAGGCAGAAGATAGGTCTTTCAGGTCAAACCTGAATAAAATTTTCGGGTTGAGTTGTCTTTGCAACATTAGGGAATGTTGTGATTATAAGTATATCAAAAGGTGTGATAAAAGAATCAGGGGTTGTTTTGCATTATAATTGCTTCGGGCCAAGCCTAAATAAGTTTTGTAAAACTTAGTTGGAATTTGAACTTGTATCAGTGTGTTTGTATTACATAGAGGAAACTGATGTATCGAAATGAACCAGGTCCCTCTTAGCGTTGAAGTGAACTCTTACACACTAAGCCGTTAAAATTGAACCTGAGTAGTGAACTCAGGTCACTGAACCCCTAGTTACTGAACCAGTAACTGAAGCTGAACCTTAGCTAGTGAATCCTTCCACTGAAATGGGTCACTGAACATGGTCACTGAGACCTAAAGGATTATACAACCTGAACCTAGGCACTGAACCTCAGTCACGAACCCTTAAACTGAACCCTCAGTCCTACACTTTTTACCAATCATCTTAGGCTATTTGTATATTCAAATAGGGGGAGACTGTTGGGTCAAAAATTGACCCAACCACCCTTAACAAGGATTTGAAAATAAAATAGCCTAACTCACTAAATAAATAGTGAGTGACTCACAAATAAAGAAATCAGTGGGTGTTGGTTATTGCTCTTTACTTACTGATGCGGTGTCAGTGAGTAAAGCATATGAGCTATAAACAACACCAGTGTCACTGAGATTTGACAAATATCTCAGTGACCCTGAATACGCTATCTCTACAAGCAGAATGAAAAATATGGGCGGGTGATGCAGGTTTTACTGACCAGGTCTTAATATTTATAGTGTCTCGCTATACCTATGGTCTACCCTAATGCACTAACGGGCAGTGTACCCGGTCGTGTGTAGTGTAGTAAATGGTAAAGTCGAGGTCGTCCCAAGAGCTATGTGTGTCGGATAATTACTAAGTCTAATTGTCACAGAATATTAATGGTTTTGATAAAGATTTAATTAATTAAACTCCTAGCTTGTTATGTCTACGTCTACCTACTTCCAATTACTTCAGGTGGGGTCAAATTCGAGAGGACAACATTTGGTCAATTCGCCCAAACCTATCAGCAAAGATGCCACCACAGGAGAAATCAGGCGCACCGTCATAAGTCCTGTTGTTCCTGGTCCCCTAAGCCGAGTCATTAAGTACCGCTACATGCTAGATTCTAAATAGTGAGTGCCCGGCCGTTAGGAACTTAGACACTACACCCCCAATTCTTAAGTTCATCCAAACGATAGGTGATCAGTTGGTCAAATCGCATAAGTAGAAAGGGTCGTCAGTTGGTCATATCTTACCCTTCCCGTCTCAGTCCGCTCACCTAGGGTCAGTTGGTCATATCTCCTAGGCAATTGGCCTCTATCGCCATTCAAAACTACCGAACCAAGGGTGACTACCAAAGAACTATGCATGCATACACTTAGAAATAATTGTACGGAAGTAAAGGTAAACGCAAACAAAACAATTAAGGAATCATAATTAGGCTAGCACCAAAGGGTGCTTAGCCGCTCATATTAATCATGCACATCAATTCAATATTCAAAGGTACGAAATACATGAATTGAAAGTAAAAGAAATATAAAACGCTAAAGCTTATCGTAATTGTGTGACTTCTCCTTTGGAAACAGCTCCGTATTCTTCCTTAGACCTGCCTTGAGCTTTTTTCCACGTTCTTAGAGTGTTGTGTGTGGAATGGGATGCTTTGAAATGCTGGAATTCGTGGGGTATTTATAGGCCAGGTCTGGGTTACGGCGTAACCAATAGAGGAGTTACGCCGTAACCTTCTATTTCTTCGTAAATGCACTAGATCTGCTAGTTACGGCGTAACCTTATAAGTAGTTACGCCGTAGTCTTCAATAAACTAGGTTACGTCGTAAGTGATGCAGTAGTTACGGCGTAAGTATCAGCGGCGTGGAACCTCTTTTGACCTAATGGAGTTACGTCGTAACCTTTGGGAAGAGTTACGCCGTAACCTCTTGATAAGTTGGACTTCTGGGTCACGCAATAGTTACGGCGTAATGTGAGAGACGACTTACGCCGTAACTTCTTCAAAATAAGCATACTGTGATAAATCTTTAGTATTGTTTCCATTTTCCGCGTCTCTTAAGCTCCAATGCTCGCAATTTACCTGAAAGTGGAAAATAACGGAAAACAAGCGTAAATCCATATAAATGATATAAATAACGAGCATTATCGGGGGAAATTGACACTTAATATTCAGGACTATTTGATGTTATCAAATATCCCCCCACTTGAACTCTACTTGCATTCAAGTAGACCTTATTAGATAGATTCCTAAAAAGATATCTCCCAAAACCTGGAAAATATGAGTTTACAAATCCCTTATGCTAGAATAAAACAAAGCCGAACACCTCACGAAAGGGGAACAAACACTCAAATCTCTCAACTATTCTAAGTGTCAATTTCGGGGTGATCATTCAATCGCACAGTCATAGCATGTATTCTATCATAAGCTTGGCTGTTACACAAATTTCCACCACTAAAGTTAAGGGCTAAACAATTCTCGAAGGCAATATGGGTAGACTCGACAAAGGTTAAGGGGTGACTCGTCATTACTAACATGTCACGGCGAAGTGGACAAAATCAATGATACATTACCAAATCCATGGCCAAGACACCAAAGATTGCTCCCTGCATCACCTAGACACGCTTCATGACTAAAGGGTAGGATAAGACATGGGATATATAATTGGTGTAAAATAAAAAACAAGCAGGTAGTCTAAATCTATAACTAAGTCATCACCACTTACTGTCCGCCCAAAGTTCAAGCTTAGAAGTCTAGAGACCGGATCATGAAATGCGAGGTAGATGCGTCATTAGAGGACGTCGTGATGGGCACTCTACCTTTTCTTCTTCAGTTGGTATAACTCCAACTCCAATCTTTTAATGTGACCGAGGTGGCCGCCTCGATACTAATCAATAAAGCTCATATTATAGTGCTTATAACATCGCACTTTACAAAATCATAACTCAATCAACCTTTTTTTTTTTTTTTTTTCGAATCACATTTTTTTTTGAACATAACATAATAACATAACATCCCCCCACTTGAGATGAACAAAGGGAATTCGGGGGGTCTTCAATGATCTTCATAATTGTTGTCGATGAAAGCGTGATTTCCAAACCTTTTCACTCGAACCTTGACAATATATTGGGTTGACAAAATGAAAGGAATGGCTCAGAAGGGTGTATCTAGGGGTATTTTGCACTAAAAGGGAGTGCAACAAAAGGGTTTCACATGGGGGTCGAAAAGTCGAGGTGACTAATCGATAGACTCACAATGGTAGGCTGTTTGGGTGATAATCCTATAATATTGCCTTCTAAAACTGAAAAGTCCAAATACATCGAGCTAACTCAACATACCTCGTCTATGGTCTCGAAATGATGCAAAGGCCAAGTTCTAAAGTTTACAAGCTACCGGCACACTCATAATTTGGTGGATTTGGGGTAAAATATAGGAAACGGATAAGGCTAATCTCACCATGTAATGTCAAGGGTTGTATGTGCTCGGCTAAGGTCTAATCTAGTTAAGTTCGGAAAAACATGTCAAAATTTTAAAAATGGCATAATTTTTCAAAATAAACTAGAAAAATGAGGGCGAAATAAAGTTCAAGAGATAATTCTACTCCCGTCCCCCCACTTGAATTGTACAAAGTCCCTTTTGTACTAGGCATTAAAATAAAGGTGAAGAGAAAGGTAGAATTAGAGCGAGAACTTCCCTGAAATTTGCTCCAAAATAAAGAAGGCCCACGAGAAAGAACCGTGCCTTCGTTTAAGCGTCATGAACAAACTTCAATCCCTGAAATCACAATACCGACAAGCATAATTCTAAAAAGAAAAAATAGAATGAAAAACAAACCTAACTCACTTTCGTAGGAATCACGGTTGCATTTAGCGAATGCAACAAGCCTTTTAAACCACTTGGTGTCCCAAGTGGACGAGTGAAGTCTCGTGAGGGTTTACAGGGAACACACCCACAAAGTTCATTTAAAATACTAATACAAGGTTATTGTGTTTTAAAATGAAAGAATTAAAGCAGAGGAAGGTTACGGCGTAACTCTTATGAGGGAGTTACGCTGTAACTAGCAAAACCTGGCATAAGCTGCAAAACGAGTGGTTACGGTGTAACCACGGAGATGGTATTACGCCGTAATTATTAATGCGTCAGGAATTCTGCTGCTAAAAAGTTGGTTACGGCGTAATCACTAAGATGAGTTACGCCGTAACTCTAGTCAGATCAGCAAACTGCAGCAGCAATTACTTCCTCGTTTCCTGCAAAAATGGTTAAAAACACAAAACCCAACTATACTAATAAAATGGAAAAGAACAGATAGGCATGGGGTGCCTCTCACGAAGGGCTTGTTTTTGTTCGAGTCACGAGCTTGACTCCACCCTTATTTACTACGTAAAAGGGTGTTCATCCCCTCACTTGAAATCAAGTGTGGGTGGAAATAGCAATAAACACCATGAGGGTGAGAATTTGCAACGGGATGGGGAAATGATAAATTATGATCATACTTGAAAGGAGATGTCATTTCCCTCCATACCTTACCCGTTTTAGTTGATGGCATTGATGATTTGTTCACCTCGTGATGTGGCTGATTAATCGGCTCATATGTCTCCTTGTTAATCACTGAGGTGACCAAGATTTTGTCTTCTAATTCCTTTGCAAGATCAACTAGAATTGGTTCAGTAGTTGAAGCTACATAACCATTATCGGGTGATGTGATAGGTTGCACGATTTCGTCCATAATTTCAGCATCCTGAATAGAAAAACAAGCAAGATTGTTAGGAATAAAAGAAGAGTTAGAAGTAATACCGTTTTGTGTTGTGGTTGATTCCTCATTAGCTTGTGGCGTTGCTTCATCACTATGTAAGTTCGTTGCTTCCATTTTCTTTAATTGATCGTCGCTTGTTTCTTCTTTTCTCACAGTCTTCAAACGTCCTGGAAATGGGATAGGTGGTACATAGGGTCTGATAAAAGGTAAATCACGAGGAACCGGCTCTTTGTTGACTTCTTTCATTTTTCCCACTGTTGCTTTGATAGTTCCGACCGCATTCTTTTTACTTTCCAGGACCTTTTGATTTAATTCTTCAAGCTTAGCCTCCAAGCTTTTCCTCTTATCGTCAAGATTCTTTAAATTCAAGTTCGCGTCCTCCTTGAATTTCCTAATCATTTCGTCATTCGAGTCGTGCATCCTTTTTAGATTACCTGAGAATTTATTGACGGCTTCTTCCAATGACTCAATATACCTGACCTGCTCATATTCTTCTTGTAGAAAGTGCTCTTGTATAACATGAATGTCTTCCTTAACCATATTCATATCACATCCAAGTCTATCCAGCTGCTTGGTGATGTCGCCAATGTCATCCAAGCTGTTTCTATTTATGGCCCAAGTGGTTGTTCCATCATACCAATTTCGTGAATGGTCAGCCATCATTTCAATTGATCTAAGGGCTTGTGCAGGTGGCATTGTAGGAATAGGTCCTTGAGAGTCAAGCATTTGGCGGGACGAGATGTTTAAACCTTTGTAGAAAATAAGGACCATCTGATGGTTGCTGATATCATGCGTTGGGCATCTGTAAAGAAGGTCATTATATCTTTCCCAAGCTTCATCTAGCATTTCATCCATCTTCTGTCTGAAGCTCCTTATTTCTTCCATCATCTTAGCAATCTTTGAAGGAGGACAATATCTCCGAATGAATGCTTTCTTTAAAAGATTCCATGTATTGATCGACCCCGCAGGAAACATCTTCATCCATCTTCTGGCTGCACCTGTGAGTGTAATTGGGAACACTCTAAGCATTAATGCATCTTGAGAAACTCCCGGAGTGTGGAAAAGATCTGTGATCTCCAATACTTTTCGCACATGCAGGTGGGCATCTTCATCATTAGTTCCCGCGAAAAGCTTTTGTCTAAGTTCCCTCATGAAATGGCAGCTGATCTCAAAGTCGATGTCATCATTCAATTCGGGGCATACCACGGCCGATCTTTGGTTATCTCGAGTCAACGCAATATATTCTTCCATAGTGAGCCTGTCAAAATCTGAATCTTCCATATCCTGAAATATCAAAAACAAATAAAAAGCAGAAAAGAAGAGAAAAAGAAAACTAAAAATAAAAATAAAAGAAAAAAGACTTAAATCAATATCCTAAATAGCTCCCCGGAAGCGGCGCCAAAAACTTGATGCGGGTTTTACTGACCAGGTCTTAATATTTATAGTGGCTCGCTATACCTATGGTCTACCCTAATGCACTAACGGGCAGTGTACCCGGTCGTGTGTAGTGTAGTAAATGGTAAAGCCGAGGTCGTCCCAAGAGCTATGTGTGTCGGATAATTACTAAGTCTAATTGTCACAGAATATTAATGGTTTTGATAAAAGATTTAATTAATTAAACTACTAATGCAAAATATAAAATAAAAGCAAATAAATGTGTGAAGGGAAATCAATAGAGGAATAGTGGTGCTAACCTAGTCAATCCTCCTAGCTAGTTATGTCTACGTCTACCTACTTCCAATTACTTCAGGTGGGGTCAAATTCGAGAGGACAGCATTTGGTCAATTTGCCCTAACCTATCAGCAAAGATGCCACAACAGGAGAAATCAGGCGCACCGTCATAAGTCATGTTGTTCCTGGTCCCCTAAGCCGAGTCATTAAATACCGCTACATGCTAGATTCTAAATAGTGAGTGCCCGGTTGTTAGGAACTTAAACACTACACCCCCCAATTCTTAAGTTCATCCAAACGATAGGTGATCAGTTGGTCAAATCGCACAAGTAGAAAGGGTCGTCAGTTGGTCATATCTTACCCTTCCCGTCTCAGTCCGCTCACCTAGGGTCAGTTGGTCATATCTCCTAGGCAATTGGCCTCTATCGCCATTCAAAACTACCGAACCAAGGGTGACTACCAAAGAACTATGCATGCATACACTTAGAAATAATTGTACGGAAGTAAAGGTAAACGCAAACAAAACAATTAAGGAATCATAATTAGGCTAGCACCAAAGGGTGCTTAGCCGCTCATATTAATCATGCACATCAATTCAATATTCAAAAGTACGAAATACATGAATTGAAAGTAAAAGAAATATAAAACGCTAAAGCTTATCGTAATTGTGTGACTTCTCCTTTGGAAACAGCTCCGTATTCTTCCTTAGACCTGCCTTGAGCTTTTTTCCACGTTCTTAGAGTGTTGTGTGTGGAATGGGATGCTTTGAAATGCTGGAATTCGTGGGGAATTTATAGGCCAGGTCTGGGTTACGGCGTAACCAATAGAGGAGTTACGCCGTAACCTTCTATTTCTTCGTAAATGCACTAGATCTGCTAGTTACGGCGTAACCTTATAAGTAGTTACGCCGTAGTCTTCAATAAACTCGGTTACGTCGTAAGTGATGCAGTAGTTACGGCGTAAGTATCAGCGGCGTGGAACCTCTTTTGACCTAATGGAGTTACGTCGTAACCTTTGGGAAGAGTTATGCCGTAACCTCTTGATAAGTTGGACTTCTGGGTCACGCAATAGTTACGGCGTAATGTGAGAGACGAGTTACGCCGTAACTTCTTCAAAATAAGCATACTGTGATAAATCTTTAGTAATGTTTCCATTTTCGCGTCTCTTAAGCTCCAATGCTCGCAATTTACCTGAAAGTGGAAAACAATGGAAGACAAGCGTAAATCCATATAAATGATATAAATAACGAGCATTATCGGGGGAAATTGACACTTAATATTCAGGACTATTTGATGTTATCAGCGGGAACTTCCAAAAGAGAAGTCAGACAAAGTACAAGACATTACCATAGAAATAGGAACATTTTTATGACTCCTTCAAAAGGAAGGGTGGTGCTTGTCCAAAAAAAGAAGATGAAGAGGGACCACATTGTAACAACTCGTAAATTTCCTCCCTGTTTACGTAGCTATATATATATATATTTTTTTTCTTTTCGAACTATAATCATGTCAAGTTACGAGTTATATTTTTTATAAAATTTCTTAGTAAATGCACCAAAACCGCGAATTAAAGGCTCAAAAAATTCACCGTTGTGACCCGATCAAGTTTACCTCGACCTCGAAAATTATAAATCCTTATTTTTTATATATATATTATATAAAATATATATAATAAACTTTTATTAATTTTTTTTTTATTAATTCTCAACCGGGCCTCAAAGCCCAACCGATCCACCTTATTCCTCCCTTGGGCCTCGTCTACTCGCGATCCAAACTCAACCCATCTCTTTTTGGGCCTCTCCTCCTACTACCCAGCCCAACACACCCTTAGTAGTAGTTTTGTCACAATTGGTTGTGTAAAATTTTTGTATATGTTCTTTCCATGCTTCTGTGATGCAACGCCAAATGAACCACAAAGTAGCAACTATTACAAATTGTATTTGTTTCTTGGTTTTCTGTGCATGCAACGAAACCCCATCAAAGGTAAAACAAATTGCACCTATTTTGAGTGGTAATACAAAAGTTGACAAAGTAAACTAAGAAATTTATATGTTTCTGTGGTGACTTACGTATACAAAGCAAAATCACAACTTGGTCTTCATGTATTTCATGCGTGCGTGTGTGTGTGTTCAAAAGAAGAGACCAAAGAGCTAGTTCTAGCCACCCTACTAACAATTTAATATAGCCAAAACCCTTTGACTAGCTCTTGAATTCTTTAACCAAAGGAAACTATGTTCCCTCCATGCTTCTTTTGACAACACCACTCCAAATCATGCCCCAAAATTCTGCCACAGTCGAGCATGCTCAAGAAAGGTTACATGCCACTTTTCTTCCATCTTGGAACTAGGAGTAGCATGCTTAAATTATTAGAGAAGCCATACCTATCTTCTACTATAAAATCCTACTCTCACATACCACAACTTACATGTCTCACTCTCAACACAAACCCGTCCACTGTGGAAATTTTGTGCAAGAAAATAAGGAAAACGCAAGGGTTAGTTGATCGTAGTTGGGTGTAAGGGTCGAAGAAGTTGCTTGATCACGTTCACATCTACTTAAAATCTCGTCACCACCCTTCCTTTGGGTGTCGTAAGTTTCTTGAACTCGCTTCCATTTCATTCTTACCGTACGTATATTTGTTAATGCACCTTTAGGGTCAATCTTAAAAACACGTTATTACAAGAAAAACACATGGCAAGGCGAAAGAAACCAAGCATAGGTTAGCAAAACTCACACCATATGGCTTGAGCTATTTTACAAACCTTCGTACCATTTTTCTTAAAATCTCAAGCCATGTTGCAAACTGTTTTGAAAAAAATAAGACAACCTCACGCTGCATGAAAATTTAGAAACTTATAACAAATTGAAACGAAAGTAACAGACCATAAATACTAGGGGAATGTAAACAATAACATGAAAGTGCCTATTGGCACACTGGATGGGGCGTTAGACCTCAAACGAAGGGTCTCTAGTTCGATTCTTGAACAAGGCAGTTTTGCCACATTTTTTTTTGTTATTCTTTTACGACTTCCACAATTTGGCAACTTAAGCGCCCCCCCCCCCCCCCCCTGTTTATATCACTTGCCAATTTACTTAGAATTTTTATAAAGATGAAAACTTAATATTAAAAATTTACATTCTCAACCCCCCATCTTTAACCAATTTAACATTTCCTAAAAACTCTTATTAATTTTAAAATGTAAACTAATATTTACAACTTCAAGCCTTAAGTTTGATGCATTTGACACTTTTCATCCTAAATTTTTTATAAGTTTAGTAAACCTATATATGTTACTCCTTTCTCATTAAATAAATATGTTTTATATAACAACTTTATAAAAACGATTATTTTGACGACCTAGTGTTCATAACAAGAAGTATTACGTCAATAACTAACTAAATCCATAATAAATAATTATAAGTATATAATTATAAGAAATCATTATTCAATATCGACACACCCTAAAAAGGAATTAAATCAGACGTTATCATTATTCTGAGACTTGCCATATCATTCTTAGGTCTGGGTCGGAGCCGCTATTATATCACAATTAATCTCTTGTGCTTTATCACTATTCGCTGAGGAGAGTATTCACATCCCTCTTTTTTTTTACCGCTTTTCTTATTTGGGGTGAAATGCATGAACATAAACTTAAATTGTTTTCTTTGAACTTGTTGATATATTTTGAACCTTTGACTTATATTGAACTCTCTTTTGACTTGAATTGAACTAATTGATATATTTTGAACCCTTAGACTCTAAGACTTAATTATGAACTTATGACTTGTTTGAACCGAATGGACTGTACGTCCTTGACCTAAAGTCTCCCATGTTCGGAGCAGTGCCGAGTCTCCCATGTTCGGAGCAGTCATTAATTGATAGTATATAATAGTTGTTATGATGTACTGTTCGTACATTCGCATTGTTAGTCCCCTATTGGTTTGCCGCTCGCACTCCAATTATACATACCGTTCGTACGACTCTCTTGTGCGGAGCAGTAGGTAGTATGGATAGCGCTATTAGAGGTCGGCCAACCTCTCGTTCCCCTGTCTACGGAACGCATATTATTTATTTTAGGGGCTTTGCCTTATACTTTATTATATACGAGGCGTTATTGTTATTAATTGTCATGACCATATGTGCATTATTTATTAGACTTACTAAAAATATGGAAATGTGTGTAAACTTATATGTTACAAGTCTTGTATGGGCGGGATTTGTAACATAGTGAGTTGACAGGACATTTGCCAGGCAGACTTTCTCAAAATGGTTTTTCGGACGACATAAAACCTGTGTACTCACCAACTATTTTCATAGTTGACCCGTTTTTCTCATGCATTTCAGGTGATCGTTGGTAAGCATATTTTATGAAGATTTTAAATAAAGGAGTCGTCACAAGTTGTCCGGGTCATCATGTAGTAAAATGTTATCTTTTGGAAGTCAAACATTATGTTTCATATGCCAAGGTTGGCTAGAACCTTATTGTAATGTTACACTATTTTTTTAAATTTAAATTATGGTGTTGTACTATATCTCTTTGCGTTGTATATTGATTTCATCGCACCTCGCATTTCCGCCTCTGGCGGGGTGTGACAGATGGAGTGGATGACAACTTACACCAACCACCCCACATATGACAAGTCTTTGTATTTTACCTATATATATGTTTGTATTATAATAGAGATAGGTATGCATCCTAAACAAACACATAATACTTAGTATTAGTTGATAGGGTCATCCTCTCATTGAATCTCAAGCATAGCTTGGATCAATGAGAGTTTATTTGTCATTCAATGAGGATGATATACTGATATTATCCTCTTGAAGAAGCTGACTATGTTATCATGTAGTCAAGTTGGTTTGAGTAATCTTGTAATTATTGTTCATTATATTTAATGAAGTTCTTATTTATTTTATCAAGATTTGCTCAATTATTTGAACAAAGTCGACTTGGGAACCGACTAGAAGTCGACTTGGATCAGCTAAGGGTTTTCGAACCCTTTGATCGACTGATCGAATGAGAAGGATAGAGGGGACGGGTTTTTACGGTCTAGAGATTGAGTATGAATCCTTTAGATGGTCTTCGTATTTATAGGCTTCTAAATAATCCTATTACAAATACGAAACTCTTTAGATAACCATAACTACATAAGTTTGATAGTTTGTCAAACTTAATTCTCTAGGGGATTCGGCCGACCATCAACCTTAAGGTTATGGTTTTTCCTTTTAAGTACTTTAAATATTTATCACTGATAAATATATCAGAGTTAATTACCGTTTTACCCCTCTATGAATATATTACCATATTCTTATTTCCTCTTCATTTTATTTCATTTCATCACTCTTTTCTCATTTTCCCTTGCGTGTTCCTTTTAGTGTCCAGTGATGAGATGTAATTTCATAGGGTTTTTAGGGGTCATTTAGCCCTTGAACTCATACATATTTATCGTATATTTCCCTAAATTACTTCCTTTTGAGTTTTAGGTACTTGGGAGAGCATTTTCTGGAAAACTACAAGTCTTGGGCTCGATTGGACGAAGAACGAAGAAAAACAAAAATTTCAGCAACGTGATCGGGTACCGTGATGCCATGATCTCCACCTGACGGGTCAGGGTGTGGAGATGGCCTAATGGGATGGTGACGTGTGTTTATAGGTCTATATATTTTCTACCAAGTTTTAATATTAATATTTTTCTGAACTAGCCTATAGACTAACACTAACGGGCAGTGTACCCGATCAATGTAGCTAGTTGGGTAAGTACGAGTTGTTCGTCATGAGTGAATTTCTAATATACTAATTCTAATGGTATTCTACTCTACTAAATTAACCAAAACAAACTCAAATGGGGTTTTAGCCTTAAAGACTGGCACAAGTTTAGGTTTTCTAATAAACTATTCAAGCAAAGCAAAATAATCAATAGAAGTAATAAGACACTAAATTAGGTTACGAAGAACGTATTAACCAAGTCATTCAAATAAATGTCAGATTTGTCTATGCTTGCAATGATTGTACTACATTCTTTGGTGGTTTTCTAATGTAGGCTAGGTGGTACTTCTTCCTAAACCCTACGTTTACAATTTAAGTATTTAAACATATTAATCCTATCACAATTAATCGAAACACACATAAAGTCTCATTTCTTATTACAATCTATCCGCTATACGAAATCACAGCCAGAGGCGCTATACGAAATCACGGCTAAAGTCTAGACCATCATCACAAGGCAGCACATGAGTCAGTGTGGATGTACGGACCTCAGCTGACTAACGCATGATTGGGGGGGGGGGGACTCAGTTACTTCAAAAGTCTAGAATCATACATGACATAATACTAGACAGGGGAGACTTGATAGCGTATCATTATTAATGGCCCAAAGCCCATTAATTACACGCTCGGATCAAGCCTAAAATGGTTCACGAAGTCAACACTGACTAGAACAACATAAGCCCATGCTGAACGAGGCATGGAAAGGGGACAACTATTACAACTTTCGCTAATGGTTAAGACGTACGAGTCTGACATAGCACAATGGGGAACACACAGGGGAGCAGAGCACTCTCCTGTACGAGCCTAAGGACGCGTGACCTCTGTCCTCATTGTCTGCTCTGGGATGTTTGACACTTGGCACCCTAGCAGCCGTCGATCACTCCCAAAGGGTTTATCACAAACCTTACAATCCTCTCTATAGAAGGATAGCAACACATAACATCACACAAGTTTTCACACACTTGGGTAAATACTGCCTCACAACAGTGAAGTATGGTTCTTGTTTAAGTGTTACCAGAGATTCTTGATCTATATCAATCTCATCGGGTCTTTACCGTTCGACACGAGAAACCAACAAAAAAAACCATTCCCATCCCATCTCTAAACCGATTTACATACCATACGTAAACACGTTTTCATCCATTTCGTCCATTTTTATACGTTTTCATATGTTTTTGTCCATTTTTAAATATATAGAAACGGACGAAAAATGTGCAAAAATAAACGAAAAAGTGTAAAAACAGACAAAAACGGATGAAAACGTATAAAATGGACAAAAACGTATAAAATCAAACGAAAACGTATAAAAACAGATGAAAACGAATAAAATTAGATGAAAACGTATAAAAACGATTTAATATGTAAGAAAACATCTAAAAATGGAAGAAAACGTATAAAAACAGATGAAAACATATAAAAACGTAAGAATACGTATAAGAACGAATGAAGATATATAAAAATGGAAAAAAAAAGTAAAAAAAAGGCGAAAATTAAAAAAAAGGATGAAAACGTAAGAATACATATAATAACGAACGAAAATGTATAAAAACGGATGAAAACGTAAGAAAATAGGCGAAAACGTAAAAAAACAGACGAAAACATACAAAAATGGATGATAACGTATAGTAATGGACGATAACGTATAAAAACAGACGAAAACAGATAAAAATGGACAAAGCCGTGTGAAAACATACAAAAGTGTAAGAAAACGTACAAAAACGGACAAAGACATATAAAAAATGGATGAAAACGTATAAAAACTTACGAAAACGGACGAAAACGGATAAAAACGGACGAAAACGTATAAAAACGGACGAAAACGTAAGAAAATCAAATTTTAAGTTATTTACTAACGGCCGTTAGTATAAAGGACTAACGATGCAAGTTTAGCAGGTAACGGGTACATAAAATTGTCAAAATTCGGAAAGTCTGTGTTACAATGACCAAAAAAATAAATAAATAAATAAATAACTAACAAAAAAGGGATTGTTCGATGCATTATTTATTTATTTATTTTATTATTTTTTTTGTGATTATCCCTTTAATATATACTTAAAAAATATAACTAAAATCATTCAGACAATAATAAAAAAACAAACAACATTATTTTTTCAGATTCAAACTTTAGAACCTACGCTTAACAATAAGATGTGGTAGTCAAATTAAGACCCAAAATATTTTAATAAAATAAACACCCTCTTAGTATATCCAACATTTGGACAAATAAAAACTGTGAAATGCTCCAAAGGTATAAAAATTGTTGTAACTCTTATGGACAAATTGTAGGATCGTATATTTTATGTTGTTTAGATGATTCGGGTGGTCTAGGTAGATGATTAAACAAGAATGTCATTTTAGAGAGATGAAGAGAGGAGAGGGTGTTTCTAGAGAGAGAAATAATCAAATGTAAGGTTAGATTATGAGAAAGCACCACCCTTCCCTTAGAGGGAAGGGTATTTATAGTTACAAACTAAACAACCTCCTGACGGCCTGTGGATCAGGTATACAGTGGGTAAAGACCCGTCCTTCCTCCACGGTGTTACTCTAAACTATTCTACGCTAATGACTAACTAATTAACTACTAAATAACGTAAATAACTACAAGTCTACGAGATAACATATGCTAGACCATAATTGGGGTGACCGACACTTTCACATGGAATTTCCAATTCCTAACAATCTCCCCCTAAGGGAGGTCACCCCATGAATTACATTTTGCATCCTAGCATTCTATCTTTGTCTTTAGTTCTGAGCTCGTAGACTTCAATTCTTCAATTTCCGCAATCTTTGTGCTTTAGTAGCGATTCTTCAAAGTCCAATTATTTTGTACTTTGAGTGGAGGTCTTTGAACTGATCCACATCTTGATGATCTTCAAGCTTTCTTTGAGATCATCAACCACAACGAATCTCTGGATCACCCTTTATTGTGTTGCCATCATGTGAAGTTGTGACTTTCGGACCGACATGCTCACACTTTCTAGATCATGACATCTTTCCATCAGAGTAGCGGAAGCTTTACTGGTTCATGATATTTGCAGTAGCGTAGCAGAAGCATAGTATAAAAATATCAGAGCCAGGTTATGTAGATATGCACTAGTCATGATTTCTTCAATTAACTGTGGATGCTGTGAGCATGCGGCTTTGGATTGACTTCTCAATATCGATCAGCCGCAACCGTCCAAATGTACCTGCAAACAACAGTTAGCAATAAAACACACGAAAGTGTCTTTGACCACTTTCGTTGAATTGAGGTACACGGCCCACGGTTCCCCGTTGATCAGTACAAGTACTGCCTGTGATCAGGTATAATTCCGAAGGATCTCCTTGACAGGGTTTCGCAGCTGTTCTAGCTGTTCTCAAACCGGAACTTCTCAAAGAAGACAACATGGAGTGAGTGAACCAGCGAATTGAGATTCACTGATTGATAGAAAATTGATTTGAAAAACAATCGCGTATTGCTTAGAAGAAAGAGTTTTGCAATACGACGAAGATTTTATGAGAAAGATCAATTTTTAATCAAAAATACCTTTTATATTTGAGAGAGAATACACATTCGATGTGCTAGAGAAAAGAAGAAATTTGCACATCGAACAGTTTTTCCAAAAGTATTTTTTCAACCAGAGATACTTTTTGAGTTTGAAATATGAATACACATTCGATGTGCTATAGAAAAGAAGATACGGTTTTTCCAAAAGTATTCGTCAATTCATTTCCTGGACCAAGGTTGATTCAAGAATGAATCGCCCCATTGTTTCTATCCAGTTGTCACAAGCTTGATCTTTTTCACATGTCACCCACCAAGAGCTTGTTTTATGTTGGTTCTAGAAGGATTTCCATCTTCATCGTGAATACTTTTACGTATCACTCGGATGTTCTGGCAATACCACAAGGATAATGCGTAGGACTCTCAATATATACTTACTTTCCACATTGTGTGAAACAGCAAGTCTTCATTAATTTTGTGTCCTAATGAGATATTGTGGATGATCTCTTGGCTCTAGACTCAATTGTGCACATTTGGTTTCCTATGTTGGAGACTAGGGAGAGGGTCTCTGTTGGGAATAATCTGTTACCACTGATAGCTGTGGAAGACACTGCTAAGTATTGCACTAGCATTGGAAACGTATTACCACTGCTGGCACATTATTACCACTGCTATTAGTTAATTGTTAGGAAAACGTGTTTAGATAAGTATAGAAAAGATCTTGTGTATATTCTATATTGTTAGCTTTATACTTATCTTGTAAAGGACTCCTTGTACTATAAAGGAGGTCCTAGGTCATTGTCTTAGGTACACGAACTTACATACGTATTATTCATATTAGCTTCAAGGTGTGGCCCTAGTGATAAGCAAGATCACTCGTATTATTCATTAATAATATTGGAGCTTAGTTTTGTGTTTAATCTGTGTTCACTTACAATACATCATATAATCTGTCTTCTAAGTATTACTAAGTAAATTCTGCCTGCTTATTAATATAATACAAAATATCACTGACACAAGGTGTGTGTCCAGATCCATCAAGTAGTATCAGAGCCAGGTTCTGATATTTTGTTTTAGAAGATCCAAGGAATAAGCTTAACCTACTCACTCAAATCAATGGAGATGGAAAACAACCAGTCCAACGCTTCTACTCCAAGACTTCCTAAGCTCAAACTTAATGATTTTGAGATGTGGAGGATAATGATTGAGCAATACTTTCTCATTCAAGACTATGCTCTATGAGAGATCATCTTAACTGGTGATTCTTTCAAGCCCGTGACTAGTACTCAGAAGGTTGGTGACACAGATGTTGTGACAGTTTCTGTGCCTGAGACTAATATTGAAAAAGCACTGAAGAAGAATGATCTAAAGGCTAGAAGTTTGTTGCTGATGACTCTTCCTAGAGACCAGATCATAGCATTCAGCAAGTTCAAGACAGCTAAAGAACTTTTTGAAGAGATTTGCTCAGTGTTTGGTGGTAATGATGCTACAAAGAAGACTCAAAAGACATTGTTGAAGCAAAGTTATGAAAACTTCTCTGCTTCAAGCAGTGATTCTCTTGATAGCATCTTCACCAAACTCCAGAAGATTGTTACACAACTGACTGTGTTTGGCATTGAGGTAGAAAAGGAAGACCTCAATTTAAAGTTTCTAAGAAGTTTGCCTTCAGAGTTTCATACTAATGTTACAGTCTGAGAAAATAAACCAGATATTGAAACTATGAAGCTCAATGATCTTTACAACAACTTCAAACTAATTGAACAAAGATTCAAGAAGGCTGGGAAACTTGGTACAAGCTCAAGCAGCTTGGCTTTGATGTCAACCTCTGTTGACAGTGATGATTCTGAAGATGACTGTGATGATATTGCCACTGCTGGTTCTACTGTTTCCACTGGTAATGTTAGTGTTCCCACTGCAGGTTCAAAGAAAAAGATTGCTGGTATTGGAGATCTTACCTTTTATGCTTTTATCTCCACTCAAGTTAATGGCTCTATATTAACTCATGAAGACATAGAGCAAATTGATGAAGATGACTTGGAGGAGATGTATATTAAATGGCAAATAGCTCTTCTTAGCATGAGGGCTAGGAAATTCTACAAGAAGACTGGCAAGCCTATTCACATCAATGGTGGTGAAACTGCAGGCTTTGACAAAAAGAAAGTAGAGTGTTTCAATTGTCACAAGTTGGGGCATTTTGCTAGGGAATGCAGAAGACCAAGGATGAAGGACAACAGGTCTACTTGGTATAAGCAAAAGAAAGAACCAACTGTGGAAGAACCAAAGGCAATGTTGGCAATTAATGGTGTGAGCTATGATTGGAGTTTCATGGCTGATGAACAAGAGGAAGAACCTTCAGATGCTGCTCTTGTATCTACTGAATTTGCTCTCATGGCTTTCTTTGACACTGAGGTACAAAACTTTGAAAGTTGTTCTAAAACATGTAGGGCTGCTAGAGAAGTTGAAAGGCTTAATGATCTATATTCTAATGAAAGACAAGAGTTGTATACTGCTAATTATACTGTGTCAAACCTTAGGAGAGCTATAGCTGTATTAGAAAAACAACTAGAGCACTATAGAGAAAATGAGTCAAAATATAATGATGATATGATTCTTCTTAGAAGAGAGGTAGATCATAAGACAGCTGTGAATGAGGCATACCAAGAAGAGCTTGAAAAACTTAAAAAGATAAATGAAAATGTCAATTTAACTGTAGACACCTGTTATTATCAGTCTAAGTCAATTGATAAAATTTAGAATGCTCAAATTATAAGTAAAGCTAAGTCAGGTATGGGATATCATACTGTTCCACCACCACTAAGAGGTGTTCCATCACCTCCAGGCATAGATTTAGCTCATACAGGTTTAGAATATTTTCAGGAACTTCAACGTGAATATGGTCCTCTAAATGACACATTTGTGAAAAGTGAGGAAAAGGTTAAGAATGAAACTGATGTTTTTGAAAGTGCTAGTGACTCATCAGTTGTTGATGAGAATGTTAAAAAGAATGTAGAGGCTTCTATCCCAAAAGTTGTTAATACTGTTACAGAGGAACCTAGGAAACAAGCTAATAAACCTAGATCACCTGTAAGGTATGCTGAGATGTATAGAAACAAGCCATCAACTCCTAGGGGTAACCAGAGGAGTTGGAATCATGTTAAATCTCAACAACTAGGTAGTGATTTTGTGATGTACAATAAAGCATGCTATATCTATGGTAGTTTTGATCATTTACATGCTTATTGTGACTATCATGTTGGGAGAAGGGAAGTCCATGGGAACAAAAGGGTGGAGTCTAACAAATTTCAAAATAATTTGCACCCTAATCCACACAGCAAAATGGTCCCAAGAGCAGTTCAATTAAGAAGTGGTCTTAAAACTTTTGCCACTGCAAAAACTATTAACACTGCTCACCCTAAATCACCTATTGCAAGTGCAAAACCCAAAACAACTTTTGCAAGATCTGCATAAAAAGGTAAAAGGTCTTTTTATAATAAAAAGGTTCATTATAACCAACAGTGGGTACCTAAAACCAAACCAGCAGTTTTCACTGCTCATTCAAAAGTTCCCACTGCAAGGGTTGTAAACAAGAAAAGGGGGGACATGGGAAATGCTGTGAAGGCCTCAGCACGTTGGGAATGGAAACCTAAAGGAATAACCTCATCAACCAATCCCAATGGTGTATCAATGACCTTTGATAGATTTAACTATATTGATACACGAAGCAGATCCAAGTCAATCATGGCTTGGGTCCCCAAAAGAAACTAACTCTTTACTTTTATGTGCAGGAACATCCAAGGACAAAAAGATCAGATCAAGGCTACACAGATAGTGGATGTTCAAGGCACATGACTGGCAACAAGTCCTATCTCTAAGATTTTGAACATTATGATGGACAGTTTGTCAGCTTTGGAGTAAAATGTTAAACACAACCAGAATGATGCAAGGAATTTAAATTAAAAGACATGGATTGTTATTCATGTTTAACAAATCTGCACTTTGAGTGCAGAGGTTACATCCATTGGGTTCATACTACAAGCATCATTACATAAACTGAAAACAACACACTACAACCTACAACAGACACAAGCTTCACATCTTACCTACACCCCACTACCCCAACCAAACCACCATCAACCACCTATGGCTTCTGTGGGAAGGCCCACTCTGGCATCACTTTAGGAGCTCCTCGCTTATCAATCTCCTTGTACACATTGGGGCATGCTAGCCCCATCACCACTACTCCAACAGGTGGTGAGGATGATGAAGGTCCCTCTTGTGGTGGTGCTGTTAACAGTGGTGGAAAAGGTGGTGCCTGCAGCTCTCCTGGAGGAAGGATTGCAGCAAGGGGAGGCACACTCAGGACTCTTGCAGATGTTTCATCATATGTGCCTTCATATGGAGAAATGTAGCTTGAAATAGAATCTGAGTTATCCTCTTTGATGATGGCATCCTGAGGCATTGGTTGGAGAGATGAAGGACCAACAACAAAAGGATTTGAAAGAACACTTAAATGTCTTCTTTTTCTTGAAACAACCTTCTCATACTCTTCTTTCTCAACTCTCCCAGGGTTATTTAAAACAAAGTCATCCCAGGAACTATCAGATGAACTGCTAGATGAAAGGTTGATTGGGCTGGAATGACTCATGATGATATTTGGAGAGAAGTAAGTTTGTGTGATAGAAATGTTTTTGGAGTATGTGTGATATGAGTGGTTAATGTGCTAAAGGTTCTTATATAAAGCTTAAGTGCTATCAGGAAGTTAATGTGTGGAAGGTGTAAGTGGTTGAGGAGTAAATGAAGTCTTTTGACCTTGGAAAATGTTTCAGTGACTAGGAGTTGACTTTATTGACTCTAGCCACTGCTAAGTTCATTCCTTGATATTCACTAACCACTGATAAACTTAACAATGCTTTTAGTATGTGGTTTATGTTTGTGTTATACAGGTTTAAAGGATTCTACATTGGAGTTATTGTTGTTTAGTGCTTGTATTTTTAGTTGTCCACTAATTTTTATGCAGAGTTTGAGGCTAACTGTGGAAACTATAATGCAAGCAGTGGTAAAAGTGACTCTCACAGTGGAATAAGTTAAACAAGAAACTTTGTTCCATTTATGAAGAAGATTCATTACATTCAAAGAGGGAGTGCTAACAACCACAATCAACACAAAAGACAACAATCTAACACATCCTTCATTCCTACACTCTACACCAGCTACTCCATTGGCTTCTTGACCTTGCCCTGAATGTCATGCTTGTTCTTCTGTGCTCTCTTCCTCTTGTTCTCAAAGGTTGACTGCATTCTTGGACAAGCAAGACCAAGAACTTGTGGAGGAGGCCTTGGTAGTCTTGCAGGTTTCTCTGGTATGGAGATTTTCTTCATATTGGAGATAGTTGTTCCCAAAGCCTTTGACAGAGAACTTGACAATTTCTTGGACAAGGCATAGGTTTCATCATCATCATCTGATGAGCTGGAGTAGAACTCAAGATAAGGTGCACGCTTGGCAACAGGCTTCACAGTCTTCTTAGTTGGCTCCTTGGAAGAAGAACTAGTGGAATAGCATGGAATGTATTCCCACTCGGATATCTCTGTGTCAGAAGAGGAATCTGATGAGATGTCAATGATGTCTGGAAGATTGCTCATTGCGATTTTTAGGGTTCTTGTGCTGGTATGAATGTGTTTTGGTACAAATTGTGCAGATTCAAATCACTTTATATAGACAAAGTCAATCAAAAGGTTTAATTTACGAAGATATTTACTTTTACCTATTTTGGTAAGTAAATATAGATAATATTGGGTTGACTTTGGGAAGATATTGTATTAAAATAAGTCAGTTATGCATATTCTTTGTATTATACTAACACTTGTAGGTTCATAACCAAGCATAGATGGGAGTTGATCTTAAAAGGTGTATAACTGAGATACACAACAAATGGTTATTGATTCACCATGTCTAACCCACATAAGAATCAACTAGTCCAGAGCAAACGGCTACTGGTAAAGACTTGACAAATCCATTTATGGATGATAGTTTACCAAAAACTATATGGTTATCAACTCACCATATTCTTTATGATTAAGAGTTGGCTAGTCCATAGCAAACGGCTCATGGTAAAGACATATCAAATCCGTTGATAGCTGGTAGTTTACTAAAAACTATGATAAGGGGCAGTCCAATTTTTAAATGTTTTTCTTTACCACTGCTCTTTGAAAAATCTTTGTGAAAAATTCCCACTGCTAGTTCACAGTTTCCACTGACAGTGTTATTTTTACCACTGTTGATCTAGCCGTTACAACTGTTGTGTCTGTAACAAAATATTTACTAGCCGTTGAGAGTTAATTACTTTCCATATATAAATAGGGTAAATTTTTAGAGATTATCTACTTTCCTACTTATAATTTATCTTCTTAAGATAAATCTTTTCATTAGATAATCTTTCTTGCGCAAAACTTTAAAACCCTAACTGTTTATATATTTTCTCTCAATTGGCGAGTTCTTTATACAATTCATACTGACACAATCCATTTTTCATCAAAAGATTCTATGGCACCTATCACTTTTGCAGATGAGCACAACCAAGTGGCCTACTTACTAAAGTCAAACGAGAAGAGTGGCCCTGTTTTTCACCAGATTGTGGACTTTCTTAATACTACCCATATAAGGTATGCTTTACTTCTTAATCCCATAATCTATATCTCTCAAATCAAACAGTTTTGGACTTCTGCTCAGTCCATAACCATTGAACATAGAGATACACATGAAACAGTGGATGCTCTTAGAGCCACCGTGGAAGGGGTAACCATTGATGTTACTGAGGCATCCTTGAGGAGAATTCTCCAATTGGATGATCTCAATGGTATCATCACATTACCCATGCCCGAAATTCATACACATCTTTCATCCATGGGGTATGATACCACTAACAAAAAGGCTACTTTCAAAAAGAGTGGTTTTTGTCCCCATTGAAGATTTTTGATACATACTATTTTGCATTGCCTAAGTCCTAAGAAAACTTCTTATGAACAATTCAGTTCAACTATGGCTTACCCTTTGGTTTGTCTAGCTTTAGATAGGACTTTTAATTGGTCAAAATATATTTTTCAAAGTATGCAAGGCAATGTAAAGAGTTCAACAAAAATTTTGATGTATCCAAGGTTTGTGCAAGCAGTGTTAAATGAGTTTCAACTGCAACCCCACACTAGAGTTTATAAAATCCGTTGCCTTAAGCCTAAAGTTTTTCAAAACATGAACAAAGATGGCAATAGGATTATTACACCTCTTTTTCCTCAAATACTTGCAAAGATTTCACAAGTACAAACTACACCCATAATCATTGTTCCACACATTGATTATGCTCCACCAGTTTTTCACACCTATGAGAGGAGGTCAAAACAGTCAACTTCTCTCATTACAACACAGCATGTCCCTAATCCTTCTGGTTTAGGAACAAGCGGTGGTGGTTCTAGACTTCAACCTAGTCCAACTATGGAGGAATCTGAGCCATTGCCCCATGATTCACCTCTCCCAACAGGTCACACAGTTGGAAGTGTTGAGGGCAGTGGGCAACAAAAGGAATTGATGGATTTGTGTACCAAATTAGCCAAGCAGGTTGAATCTCTACAACAAAATCTAGCACAAGTTAAGAAGCACCATGCCAAGGACATTACACACTTAAAAGAGGAGATTTAGACCTTGAAAGAAGAGTTGCAGGGGTTGAAAAAGTAAAGGAAAACTGCAAAGCTTGTGACATCATCTTCATCCTCACCTAATGATGGTGATTCAGCTGTTTTTAATCAAGGTTTGGGAAATTCTCCCAAATAGGGGAGGAAAACAGATGCTGGAACTCAGGGGAGGAGAATTGATTTTGAAGATGAAGGTGTTTCTAGTAAAGGTGCAGAGGGAGCTGATACTCAAGAAGAGCAACTGGATCAAGACATTTTCAAATTTCCACTGCAGAGCCAAATATTCCCACTGCTAGACATGATATTGCCACTGCAAGTGAAGAAATTGATAAACTGAAGGAAGACAAAGGTAAAGCTGTTATGCAAAGCAAGGAGCAAACAAGAAGAAAGGTTTCAAAGAAAGTACAAATTCAGATTGCTCATGATGCTGAAGTTGCAAGAAAGATCAATGAAGATGAAGTTGCTGAGAAGAAAAAGCTTGAAGAATTGGAGATTGCAAGCTTTATGGAGGCTAAAAGGCTGGATAGAATGGAAGATCCACTTTCCACTTTTTAACCTACAATATTCAGAGAGAAGACTCCAGAGTTTAGCTATGTACCTACTGAAGAAGAAATTGAGTTCTTGATTGCAAATGATCCAGTGATCAAGAAGAAAGCAATTGACCTAGTTACAGATAAGTCTTTAACTGAAGAACAAAGAAAAGCTCAGTTAAAGGACTTTATTCTGATGAAGAATAATCAAGCACTTCAAGAGGTAATTGGTTCAGTCAGAGAAGGTCAAAAGAAACCAAGGCAACCAACTAAAGCACAAGTTATTGTATACATGAAGACTTATTGTTGCAATGTTGGTGGCTGGAAAAGACATCAATTCAAAGGAATGCCTGATGATAAAGAGTATCTACTACAGAGTTCAAAGACAAGATAAAGATTTCATTCCAATGAAATCTGAAGAAGAAGCAAGAAGGTATCCTAATTTGAAGAGAAAGGCCAAAGACAGTGATTCTCAGACTGTTAAGAAGATAAAGTTTGCTGAAGAACAAGAAGTTCCAACTGAGAAGTTCACTGAAGAACAGCTGACTGATATGATTGTGATTGAAGAAGAAGATTTCTACCCTGAACCACTGCAAGTCAGACATCCTATCATTGACTGGGAAGTGTTTACTGCTAGCAACTTTGCTTCAACATGGAAGATTACAAGGCTAGGTGGTGAAACTTCATCATTTATTCAGTTTGAAGATCTCATCAAAGCTTTTGATAGAGATGATCTTGATACACTATGGATGTTAGTTCAAGAAAGGTTTAATGCTGAAGATCTCAAAGATATGAAGGAGATGCTGTAGCCACCTGAAAAATTTCACTATTTTAAACCTTTATATTTATGAACTAGACTGTTTATCAAAAGTTATTTGATCTAAGTTAAGCGTTTAGCATGTACATTTTAGCTTTTCTTGCATAAATATTTGGCATATCCGAGTAGTCTTATTTATTATGCCAAAAATTTACTGATTCCTAAATCAGTCTCACAAGAAAGATTTTCTTATCTTACGAGTCCGCACGCGTACCAATATAATTAAAGAAAACGCGAGAAAATAAAAGCAAACAAATAAAAATCAAGAATTACATTATCATGACAGTTTATTTATAATGTGTCCGGAAAGACAAGCATTATATTTTTCACGATAAGAATTATACTTCTACAAGATAAACAGCGGGACGCGAAATACATTTAATACTCAAAACAACCAAATAAATCTAAATGCAATAGTTACAAAATACTGAAAAATTAAAATAATCATCCCCTAACCTACACACACCCACGTGATAATATTTTTATCATTTATCTGTTTCCCTTAAAAACCTGCGCCTCACTCTCATCCTCATCTCCTTCTTCTGGCAAACTTTCAACCAACTTTCTCTATCTCAAAAACCCCATCACCTCCCTTCGAATAAGCCGCGGACTGGCACCATCACGAGGTCAAACAAGAAGAATGCCCCATCATTTTCTTAACTACTCACCTCCCAACGCAAGAGGTCACAAGATACCATAGGAATCAAAACTTGAAAGAGAGTTTTCCTTGGAAGAGAAATTCGCAGCCACCAAGAGAAGAAGGAGGGTTGGTTCTATTCCACAAATTTGCCTATTTAAACCATGACTCGACCACAAGGAAACCATACCCCAAACAAAGTTTCATCACACAGAAAGGAAGCAAGAGAAGAGTCTTGGTGATTGGTTTCCTGGTGGCTCGAGCCTGCTGTCGTCGCTTGAACTATTCTTCTCACCCCGAGCGATTCTCTTGTATTTGTAAGGATTCATTCTGTTTATTGTTAATATAGTAATTAGGAGTTAGGTTAATTTACTTGTTAAGGAATCGATATAAATGTTGTTTTGATTCACCGATTAATATACAAGTTTTGGAAATCAGTTTAATTGTTATTAATATTAGTGTCTTGTGTGATGAGATTTTTGGCTGTGGAGGTGTTGCTTTTCGCCGTAGTATGGTCGTGTCATCGAGTCACACGAGATCCATTGTGGACTTAGTCGACACTAGAATGGGAGGTTTGGTTGGGACTTATCGACGCTAGGGGCTAGGGGTTGATTTTGACCTGTTTGTTATGGTGGTACTAGAAGCCTTAGTCGACATCTTGCTCATCCCCATGACTTGCTTGTGTCTTGTTACGGCCGTGGTTAAGTTCTCACATCGAGAGTGTTATGTGCTCACTTGATTTTCGCTCGTGGTAGTCATTGAGTTGTTTTTGAGACATAGAAAATGGTAGCAACAACTAAATAAATGATGAGTTAAAAATCCTTGGTGAATATTTAAGTTGTGGTTGAGTCTTGATGTCAAAATGATTGTTGTTTCTCTTTGTTGTTGTCATCGTAAAAGTACCCCTCGAGAGCTTTTCGTGTTGTGTTTTGGACCTGATTTTCCAGCCCTTGATAGGTGTGTTGGTTGCTGCGAATCAGCCCACAACGGGGTGTTTGTTTCGGCTTATTTTCAGCCCAACAAAGGGCGTTCATTCCACTATTGCGCAGCCACCCAAAGGGTGTGTAACCGCTGCAACGCAGCCACCCCAAAGGGGTGTCTAGCTGCTATAACGCAGCCACTCGAAGGGTATTTCCCTTCCTCCTACCTGTCTTGATCCAACCGTACAGCCCTTAACATTCTTAGAAGCAGATACCTTTTCTTATTTTTTCTTTCTATTCCCTTTCAAAATAGGGTGCGTTTGATTTTCGGCTGGGTTCTGGGCTACGAGGCCCATGCCAATCTCATGAGTTTGAATTAAATTCTGTAAGGCCAGCCCATCTAGCTCGAAGTCCATTCAGTTTACATCGAGCCCAACTCACTTTTTCCCCCTCCTCGCCACACTAGTCGCGCCTACATCGAGTCGCCAAGCGGAAATCAAACTTGCTAAACATGTATGAAAACCATTAAGATTTTGAAAACAAAAACTCTATAACCTTACAAAATATAAACAAAGCATTTTCTTTTAATCACAACTTATGTTTTTGATAAACAACAACTATTTCGAAATGAAAATCTTTATAAAGTAAACTACAACAACTAGTATATACGACACAAATAATTCCGATACTTATATATATAAATATACATGTATACTCATATAAACAAAGGGTATTTTCACAATAATGTCATTTTCGCAAAAACCATACGTTAAGATATATAAACGAACTATACCCGTTCTTCTAAAAGACTATTACCACTTATAAACGGAATATATTTATTTTAGCAATTATAGTAAAGATTGTCTCCTTATATATATATGTACTCGTACTCCTAAGCGACGTCTTTATAATTTAAATACGTTTACTATTTGTCTGCGATATCTTTCGTATATCATCTTCCGGTTACAACGAACCCAAGCCTCGACCGTTTCAATACTTTTGTGGTGTCTAAGCACTTCCATGAGCCAAAGTCAATCATGTTCAATAATAAACGACACATAAATAACTTGAACTTTTGGTGTATATAAATATTAGCAAGTCAAAATACAAAGGTATTAATTAAAGTATTGGTATACAAATTATAGGTCGCGTGACGGTACTCGGTGCATCATTTACTTGGCTTCTTTACTACTCGGATACTACTTTGCTAAGGTGAGTTCATAGCCTCGCCTTTACTTATTTATTTCAAACCCCGCGAGGGAGATGCATGCTATAAACTAGAATACAAGTCTTTTCTTAAACTGTATGCTGCCTGATCATTATTATTATAGCCTAAGTTGCCTGCCATAACTCCCTTACATCATGAACCATTAATCACTTGCTAGTGAACGCGAATATTGTGGATAGTACTATGGGAATTAACGACCCCGACTCGGTTATCGGAAATGACCGGGGCGCACTATATTTGGTTAACTATGGAATTGGCAATTCCATCTCTGAGGGCAATATTATTACTTACACCAGTAATTAGGTATATGCAGTTAGTTTGGTGTCATGAGCTTAGCGCATAATAATAATCTATGTTTTCCATGGTGATTGTATTTGAAGCAATTATCATCTCTTACTTGTGTTCAACTAATTATTTAAACCTATGGATATCACTCAACATTTTTGTTGATCTTTTTAAGCATGCTTATCTCAGGTACTAATTAGAATATCATGAAGGCGTGGAGTGGACGTTATGGGACGCTAGAAGTGGTGTTGTTTTCAATTAAAGTTATCATTTCGTAAACATTTAAACTATCTTTTATGTAACTTCGAAACATGTGGTATTTCCTTTTGTGTTTCCAAAACACTGAGTTTTATGAAATGGTAACAACCTTTATTAAAAACGTCTCTTTAGAGTCGTTTTCCGTAACTTATGACTATGATCCTCTAAGTAATACTCCAAATAGTCTTTCGCTGTCACTTTGTGATTTTGGGGGTGTTACAGATTGGCATCAGAGCCTAGGTTGGTCCTACATGATGCCGCTCATTAGTTGTGTTTGGTACCTCTGAGCCGGGAGTCCATAGGAGGGTCGATGCTAGACGTTGGTCCTACATGATGCCGCTCATTAGTCGATGGAGGTCGGAGGAGGGTGCACCTAGCGCTATGGAGCTTGGAGAGCACCTGTTTGCTGCTGCTGAGACTCTCCCTGTTACGGGAGAACCCCTTCATCATACCATTCCATTGTTAGCTGCCCGAGTGCTGCGAGCTGAGGATCAGCTTGAGGATGTTGTGGCATTCGTTGATGAGGTTCCGTTAGTGCGTATCGAGAACATTGAGGACGAGGTTGGAGAGCTCCTTAACGGGAGGACCACGATGGAGAGAGTGCTTGATAGGATTGGTGCCCAGAGTGAGAGAGCTAGTGGAGCAGTTACAGTGTTGGAGAGGAGGATGGAGTCAGATAGATTAGGACTGCTGGACAGAGTTGAGATGTTGGAGGGAGTTGTGCGACGACAGTCTGAGAGGATGATGATCATGGAGACTCGTGCTACTGCTTTGGAGCAGAGGTTGGAGGCACGAGATAGAGAGGTGGACGATCTGGAAGAGCTAGTCCGTGACCTACAACGCCGATTGAGGGGCACACCCGACAGCCTCTAGATTGGTGATTCATCTATTTAGTTTTCTGGTACTTTAGCCTGCCGCATGTGGCACTAATAAAGGCTTTGTATTCGCATGTTTTGTAAACTATCGAACAAGATATTTATGTGACATTGTATGGTATTGTATCACCATGTATGGATGGTGAACCTATGGCATTATGGTTGTTGTTTCTTGATATTCTTATGTATGATGATCTTTCTTATTTATCGGTTGTGTGAATCGAAGTGATCATTTTATATATTCTCTTGTGTGGTTCTAACATATTGTGATTCTTTCTTATGATGATTATACGCTATTGATATAATGTGATGATCTTGACTATTATGAAACCATTTTTATAATAATTCACAATTATGTTGAATGATTATGAAATCTGAGTGTATGTCTTTAGAAAAATGGCAAGAACAAGAACTACCTCTACCCCTACTCAAACTCCCGAGATGACCCCGGAAGCAATTCGGAGGCTGGTTACTAATGAAATTGGTGCTGCTTTTGCTGCAAGACCTGCGGAGGCAGCTCGAACAAATGAAGCCCCAAATCAAGCCAACCGGAATGAAGTTGTGGTGAATCGCAAATGTGGATATAAGGAGTTCATGAATTGCAAACCTACCTTCTTCAAGGGAACTGAAGGCGCTGTTGGCCTTATCCATTGGTTTGAAAGATCTGAAACTGTGTTTCTTCTAATTGATTGCTCGGAAGATTGCAAGGTGAAATTTGCTACTGGTACTCTGCTGGAAGATGCATTGTCTTGGTGGAAGGCTTATGCCCAACCTATTGGCATGGAAGAAGCCTACAAAACCACTTGGACTGAACTAAAGCAATTGATGATGAAGCAATACTGTCCAAGGACCGAGATCAAGAAACTGGAAGATGAGTTCTATCATCTAACTACTAAGGGCAATGATCTCAAGACCTACTTCAAGCGTTTCCAAGAATTGAAAGCTCTATGTCCATCCATGGTTTCTGATGAGGTTAAGTTGCTGGAAAATATCATTGGGGGATTACCCCGAAACATTGAGGGCAACGTTACTGCATCAAAGCCCAAAACCGTGGAAGAAGTGATCACAATTTCCTACCAACTCATGGATCAAGTCTTGAAACATGGATCCATGCAAGGCAATAATGACAACAAAAGGAAATTTGATGACCGTCGAGGCAACACTTCAAACAACCACCATCACAACAACTCTTTCCATAACAAAAATAACCGTAACAACAACAACCAAGGCCGCAACAATCACAATCAACACCGCAACAACAATCCCAACCCATACCACCATAACCGAAACAACCACCACAATCAACAAAACCGTAGGCAAGAAGTTGCGAGGGCTTATGCTGCTACCCCCGCCACTGGAAGAGGCTATGCTGGACCACACCCTTTGTGCACTCGATGCAACCTACATCATGTGGGACGTTGTACTATTAAGTGTGGAAAGTGTAACAAGGTGGGCCATACCCACAAGGATTGCCGAAGCCCTGCTACTGGAAGTAACCTTCAACCCATTGGAATAACTTGCTTTGGATGTGGAGAAGCTGGACATGTCAAGAGTAGATGCCCAAAGCTGTACGGGAACAACAATAACAATAACAACAACAACCCTGCTAGAGCAAGAGCTTATGTGCTAGGAGATGGAGATGCACAAGAGAACCCGGACGTCATTACGGGGTACGTTTTCACTCAACCATCATTTAGCTAAAGTGTTATTTGATTCTGGAGCCGACAAAAGCTTTGTGTCTTCTAAGTTTGCACCCTTGTTAAAAGTCACCCCAACTGCCCTAGATACCACTTATGAAGTAGAGCTAGCCGATGGAAAAATAGTAGGAACTAACACTATCCTTCGAGGTTGCAACCTATCCTTATCAAATCACCCATTCGATATAGACCTTATGCCTATCCAACTTGGTAGCTTCGATGTTGTCATTGGCATGGATTGGCTATCCAAGAATCGTGCAAGAATCATCTGTGACGAGAAAGTCGTTCACATTCCTCTCGATGGCGAAACTCTGATCATTCGGGGTGCTCGTAGTAAGACCCGATTGAATATCATCTCGTGCGTTAAAACTGCAAAGTACATAGAAAAAGGATGCCACATTTTTCTAGCACAAGTAACGGAGAAGAAGGAAGCGGGTGAGAAACAGCTAAAAGACGTCCCCGTGGCTAGGGACTTTCCCGAAGTATTTCCTGAAGACTTGCCTGGCCTTCCTCCTGTTCGGCAAGTAGAATTCCAAATCGAGCTAGTGCCGGGAGCGGCACCCGTGGCACGAGCACCTTATAGATTGGCACCTTCCAAACTACAAGAATTGTCTGACCAACTTCAAGAAATGTCTGAAAAAGGATTCATTCGACCGAGTTCTTCGCCTTGGGGAGCTCCGGTCTTATTTGTCAAGAAGAAGGACGGATCTTTCCGTATGTGTATTGATTACCGAGAATTGAACAAACTAACGGTGAAAAATCGCTATCCATTGCCTAGGATTGACGATCTGTTTGACCAACTACAATGGTCAAGCGTCTATTCAAAGATTGATCTAAGGTCCGGGTATCATCAACTGAGAGTTAGAGAGGAGGATATTCCGAAAACTGCTTTTCGAACACGATACGGCCACTACGAGTTCCAGGTGATGCCATTTGGTTTGACAAATGCACCGGCGGTGTTTTTGGACCTGATGAACCGAGTGTGTAAACCTTACTTGGACAAATTTGTGATTGTGTTCATTGACGACATTCTCATCTATTCCCGCAACAAGGAAGAGCATGCGGAACACTTGAAAGCAATCCTAGAGCTGCTCAAGAAAGAAGAACTGTATACTAAGTTTTCCAAGTGCGACTTCTGGATTTAAAAAGTTCAATTCCTTGGTCACGTGATAGATAGTAATGGTCTTCATGTAGATCCTTCAAAAATCGAAGCTGTCAAAGATTGGTCATCCCCTACTACCCCTACCGAAATACGCCAATTTTTGGGTCTTGCGGGTTATTATCGAAGATTTATCGAAGGATTCTCGAAAATCGCTAAACCTCTAACGGAGCTAACCCAGAAAAAGAAGAATTTTGACTGGGGTGAGAAACAAGAGTTAGCCTTTCAACTCTTGAAACAAAAGCTTTATGAAGCTCCTATCTTAGCCTTACCCGATGGAGTGGAAGATTTTGTGGTCTACTGCGATGCATCACACCTAGGGTTAGGTGCGGTATTGATGCAAAGAAACAAGGTGATTGCTTATGCTTCGCGACAACTCAAAACTCATGAGAAGAACTACACTACCCATGACTTGGAATTGGGAGCCGTGGTTTTCGCTCTCAAAATATGGAGACATTACCTATATGGAACCAAGTGTACGGTGTTTACCGACCATAAAAGTCTCCAACACATTCTCGATCAAAAGGAGCTAAACATGCGACAACACCGATGGCTAGAATTGCTTAGTGATTACGACTGTGAAATCCGTTATCACCCGGGAAAAGCAAATGTCGTAGCTGATGCTCTTAGTCGAAAGGATCGACCTAAACCTCTTCGAGTAAGATCCTTGGGAATGACAATTAAGTCACCCCTTCCATCAAAAATCCTTGAAGCTCAAGCTGAAGCCCTCAAACCTGAAAACCGTCCCAATGAGAGAATCTTTGGAATGCCGGAAAATGAGAACGGCTTTGTGCAAAGATCGGATGGAACCTTATGTTTTGGCGATAGAAGTTGGATACCACTTTATGGAGGAATACGGGAACTCATCATGCATGAGTCTCACAAGTATAAATATTCCATTCATCCGGGATCCGACAAAATGTACCAAGATCTCAAGAAGCTTTATTGGTGGCCGAACATGAAGGCTGAAATTGCAACGTACGTTGGGAAATGTCTCACCTGTTCTCGAGTCAAAGCCGAATGTCAAAAACCTTCCGGATTGTTAACTCAACCTGAACTCCCAGTTTGGAAGTGGGAGAGAATCACCATGGACTTCATAACCAAACTACCAAAGACTGCTAGAGGTTACGACACCATTTGGGTCATCATTGATCGCCTCACCAAATCTGCTCATTTCCTACCTATCAAGGAAAATGATGAAATGGAAACCCTTGCTCAACTATACCTGAAGGAAATTGTATCCCGTCATGGAGTACCAATTTCCATCATTTCTGATCGTGACAGTCGTTTTACTTCACACTTCTGGAAATCTCTTCAAAAGGCTTTAGGTACTCGTTTGGATATGAGTACCGCATATCATCCTCAAACCGATGGCCAAAGTGAAAGGACTATCCAAACCTTGGAAGACATGCTTCGAGCATGCGTGATCGACTTTGGAAAGGGTTGGGATAAACACTTACCTTTGGCGGAATTCTCCTACAACAATAGTTACCACGCGAGCATCAAGGCAGCTCCATTCGAGGCACTTTATGGTCGAAAGTGTCGATCACCCGTTTGTTGGGCTGAAGTTGGAAATGCCCAACTCACTGGACCTGAACTGGTCCAAGAAACAACCGAGAAGATTGTGCAAATTCGTCAACGACTTCAAGCTGCTAGAGATCGACAAAAGAGTTACGCCGACGTTAGAAGGAAGCCCATGGAATTTCAGGTTGGTGATCGAGTTATGTTGAAAGTATCGCCTTGGAAAGGAAAGGTTCGATTCGGAAAACAAGGAAAACTACATCCTCGATACATTGGCCCTTTCAAGATTCTCGGAAGAATTGGCCCGGTTGCTTACAAGCTTGATCTCCCGGAAGAACTTAGTAGAGTACACCCTACCTTTCACGTCTCAAATCTAAAGAAATGCTTGTCGGATGAATCTCTTGTTGTTTCACTAAAAGAGATTAAGCTCGATGACAAGCTTAACTTTGTCGAGGAACCAATTGAAATCATGGATAGGGAAGTCAAGCGACTTAAGCAAAGTCGCATCCCTATCGTCAAGATTAGATGGAACTCCAAGAGAGGACCGGAGTACACGTGGGAGCGCGAAGACACCATGCGTGTTAAGTACCCACATCTGTTCACGAATCCAACTCCGACAACCACCGTAAACTAGAATTCCGGGACGGAATCCTCTTAAGGGGTAGGTACTGTAGCCACCTGAAAATTTTCACTATTTTAAACCTTTATATTTATGAACTAGACTGTTTATCAAAAGTTATTTGATCTAAGTTAAGCGTTTAGCATGTACATTTCAGCTTTTCTTGCATAAATATTTGGCATATCCGAGTAGTCTTATTTATAATGCCAAAAATTTACTGATTCCTAAATCAGTCTCACAAGAAAGATTTTCTTGTCTTACGAGTCCGCACGCGTACCAATATAATAAAAGAAAACGCGAGAAAATAAAAGCAAACAAATAAAAATCAAGAATTACATTATCATGACAGTTTATTTATAACGTGTCCGGAAAGACAAGCATTATATTTTTCACGATAAGAATTATACTTCTAAAAGATAAACAGCGGGACGCGAAATACATTTAATACTCAAAACAACCAAATAAATCTAAATGCAATAGTTACAAAATACTGAAAAATTAAAATAATCATCCCCTAACCTACACACACCCACGTGATAATATTTTTATCATTTATTTGTTTCCCTTAAAAACCTGCGCCTCACTCTCATCCTCATCTCCTTCTTCTGGAAAACTTTCAACCAACTTTCTCTATCTCTAAAACCCCATCACCTCCCTTCGAATAAGCCGCAGACTGGCACCATCACGAGGTCAAACAAGAAGAATGCCCCATCATTTTCTTAACTACTCACCTCCCAACGCAAGAGGTCATAAGATACCATAGGAATCAAAACTTGAAAGAGAGTTTTCCTTGGAAGAGAAATTCGCAGCCACCAAGAGAAGAAGGAGGGTTGGTTCTATTCCACAAATTCGCCTATTTAAACCATGACTCGACCACAAGGAAACCATACCCCAAACAAAGTTTCATCACACAGAAAGGAAGCAAGAGAAGAGTCTTGGTGATTGGTTTCCTGGTGGCTCGAGCCTGCTGTCGTCGCTTGAACTATTCTTCTCACCCCGAGCGATTCTCTTGTATTTGTAAGGATTCATTCTGTTTATTGTTAATATAGTAATTAGGAGTTAGGTTAATTTACTTGTTAAGGAATCGATATAAATGTTGTTTTGATTCACCGATTAATATACAAGTTTTGGAAATCAGTTTAATTGTTATTAATATTAGTGTCTTGTGTGATGAGATTTTTGGCTGTGGAGGTGTTGCTTTTCGCCGTAGTATGGTCGTGTCATCGAGTCACACGAGATCCATTGTGGACTTAGTCGACACTAGAATGGGAGGTTTGGTTGGGACTTATCGACGCTAGGGGCTAGGGGTTGATTTTGACCTGTTTGTTATGGTGGTACTAGAAGCCTTAGTCGACTTACTTGTTAGTATACTCGACTTACCATCTTGCTCATCCCCATGACTTGCTTGTGTCTTGTTACGGCCGTGGTTAAGTTCTCACATCGAGAGTGTTATGTGCTCACTTGATTTTCGCTCGTGGTAGTCATTGAGTTGTTTTTGAGACATAGAAAATGGTAGCAACAACTAAATAAATGATGAGTTAAAAATCCTTGGTGAATATTTAAGTTGTGGTTGAGTCTTGATGTCAAAATGATTGTTGTTTCTCTTTGTTGTTGTCATCGCAAAAGTACCCCTCGAGAGCTTTTCGTGTTGTGTTTTGGACCTGATTTTCCAGCCCTTGATAGGTGTGTTGGTTGCTGCGAATCAGCCCACAACGGGGTGTTTGTTTCGGCTTATTTTCAGCCCAACAAAGGGCGTTCATTCCACTATTGCGCAGCCACCCAAAGGGTGTGTAACCGCTGCAACGCAGCCACCCCAAAGGGGTGTCTAGCTGCTGTAACGCAGCCACTCGAAGGGTATTTCCCTTCCTCCTACCTGTCTTGATCCAACCGTACAGCCCTTAACATTCTTAGAAGCAGATACCTTTTCTTTTTTTTTTTCTTTCTGTTCCCTTTCAAAATAGGGTGCGTTTGATTTTCGGCTGGGTTCTGGGCCACGAGGCCCATGCCAATCTCATGAGTTTGAATTAAATTCTGTAAGGCCAGCCCAACTAGCTCGAAGTCCATTCAGTTTACATCGAGCCCAACTCACTTTTTCCCCCTCCTCGCCACACTAGTCGCGCCTACCTCGAGTCGCCAAGCGGAAATCAAACTTGCTAAACATGTATGAAAACCATTAAGATTTTGAAAACAAAAACTCTATAACCTTACAAAATATAAACAAAGCATTTTCTTTTAATCACAACTTATGTTTTTGATAAACAACAACTATTTCGAAATGAAAATCTTTATAAAGTAAACTACAACAACTAGTATATACGACACAAATAATTCCGATACTTATATATATAAATATACATGTATACTCATATAAACAAAGGGTATTTTCACAATAATGTCATTTTCGCAAAAACCATACGTTAAGATATATAAACGAACTATTCCCGTTCTTCTAAAAGACTATTACCACTTTAAACGGAATATATTTATTTTAGCAATTATAGTAAAGATTGTCTCCTTATATATATATATATATATATATATATATATATATGTACTCGTACTCCTAAGCGACGTCTTTATAATTTAAATACGTTTACTATTTGTCTGCGATATCTTCTGTATATCATCTTCCGGTTACAACGAACCTAAGCCTCGACCGTTTCAATACTTTTGTGGTGTCTAAGCACTTCCATGAGCCAAAGTCAATCATGTTCAATAATAAACGACACATAAATAATTAAAGTATTGGTATACAAATTATAGGTCGCGTGACGGTACTCGGTGCATCATTTACTTGACTTCTTTACTACTCGGATACTACTTTGCTAAGGTGAGTTCATAGCCTCGCCTTTACTTATTTATTTCAAACCCCGCGAGGGAGATGCATGCTATAAACTAGAACACAAGTCTTTTCTTAAACTGTATGCTGCCTGATCATTATTATTATAGCCTAAGTTGCCTGCCATAACTCCCTTACATCATGAACCATTAATCACTTGCTAGTGAACGCGAATATTGTGGATAGTACTATGGGAATTAACGACCCCGACTCGGTTATCGGAAATAACCGGGGCGCACTATATTTGGTTAACTATGGAATTGGCAATTCCATCTCTGAGGGCAATATTATTACTTACACCAGTAATTAGGTGTATGCAGTTAGTTTGGTGTCATGAGCTTAGCGCATAATAATAATCTATGTTTTCCATGGTGATTGTATTTGAAGCAATTATCATCTCTTACTTGTGTTCAACTAATTATTTAAACCTATGGATATCACTCAACATTTTTGTTGATCTTTTTAAGCATGCTTATCTCAGGTACTAATTAGAATATCATGAAGGCGTGGAGTGGACGTTATGGGACGCTAGAAGTGGTGTTGTTTTCAATTAAAGTTATCATTTCGTAAACATTTAAACTATCTTTTATGTAACTTCGAAACATGTGGTATTTCCTTTTGTGTTTCCAAAACACTGAGTTTTATGAAATGGTAACAACCTTTATTAAAAACGTCTCTTTAGAGTCGTTTTCTGTAACTTATGACTATGATCCTCTAAGTAATACCCCAAATAGTCTTCCGCTGTCACTTTGTGATTTTGGGGGTGTTACAAATGCAGTTATGGGTTAATCTTAGAAGGCTATATGAACCAGATGTTAATGATGATTTCTGGAAATTCTCATGTTCATGTCCTGGTACTAAATGGTTCTACTATGATTCATGTGAAGTTCATCATGTTTCTACAGCAAATGGAGTAGATGCATTCATCCTTTTTTCATCATACCTACGGACTCTACACTATCTAGTGGATTGTCCCTGGGTAGATCCCTCCGGCTCTGGCGGGATCGTGGGAACGAATACCTAACCTAACCATCCTTATAACACCATGCATAAAGTAAATTGATCGGTCTTTTGGTATTGTTCTTTCCTTCTTAAAACAATTGATAAATCATTTGGAAAATCAACCAAGGTACTTGTGATATAATATCAAAGCTTTTGGTACCTTAATTGTTTTGATCATTTTAGAAATGCTCCCCCTCAACATGTGCATATGATTTTGAACTTGTTTAGCACATGGAGGCAAGAGTTCTTTGAAATAATTTCTTGATCACAATTTCCTTAGAAAAAGCTATTTGATTTTCTTGGTAAATTCTCCCCCTCAGTATGTGCGCTGGATATTTGAAAATCATTTTGCACATAGAGGCAAGAGGTTTTTGAAGTACTTTTCACGATTGCCAATAGAAACCATTCGCTCCCCCTCAATATGTGCATCGATATATGAACGAGTTTAGCACATATTAGAGAGAAATTGCACTTTGAATCAAAACAATCATCTTTTATCAAATTTCATATTAAATCACAAATTCTCCCCCGATCAAAAATATCAAACCCTTTGAGATTTTGGATCCCAAGTGATTTAATAAGGTTTAGAAAACATTGGAGAATATGTGGCCTTGTTTAAATACTCTTCTGGTTTTTAGTTAAATGATCCTCCACAATCATGTGCATAATGTATTTGAAATCGTTTGGCACATGAAGGAAGGAGTGATTTTGAAACAATCACCCTTTAAAACCGATTCGAGATTTAAATCACGATCTCTTCACCGATCAAAAATTTCAAACCAATTGAGATTTTGGATCCCGATTGATTAAAATCATTTAGAAAAATTTGGGGAAAGACGTGGCAAAATTTAATTTTGAAAAATGACTGATAAGGATCAATTTAAGACATTAAAGATTGTTAGTGTCAGGTATGATAGTTTTTTTAAGAGATCTTTAATTAAAATAAAACAATTTCACAATCAAACAAGAACAGAAAAAATTTCATTTTGTAAGATCTTTGAGTTTTAAAGAAAATCATACCATGACATAACATTAAATCTTTAGATCACCACTTATTATTGTACAAACCGAAACTTTTATGAAGAAATATCGTTTGAAAATATTTTAATTTAAATCACTCTCCCCCTCAATCGATGACCGTAGTCGTTGATTGAGTGACTTAAGTTTTGATAAAATGAAGTCCGGTGATTTCCAAAATTTAGTCCAATTTATTTTCAAAACAATATTTTTCCATTTTCAAAACAACATTTTCAAAATTGTTTAAAAAATGGTATCATTCACTACTTTTCCTGCACAAGATACGTTAGGTGGTTGAGCTGCTTCTGTTGTTGCTGTAAGGTATAAAGAAAACCATCTGCAAATGCAGTGAGACCTCTGAAGTTGCATATGTCGTGCCAACTATCCATAGAGAGATCTAATTATGCTCCGTTTCTTCTTTTGTCGACCCAAGAAATAGTTGCCCTTTCCTTTCGGCATCCAATCATCATCATTTGTGAGATCCGGAATGGGAACATTCTTATATACCATGTAATATGCATATGTTAGTAGAAACAGATAGACATGTATGGTGGTCGACAACACCCAAACAGCAATCGACTAATAAAAGTCAATTCAACATATCAATCAGTTCATATAAGGCATGGGATTTATGTGTTTATCAAACTCTAATCATCTAATCCTAAGAATCATATCCTAGGCACCTAGTCCTTCAACGTAGGTTAACATCATTTTTCAGTTAAGCATTTAGGATAATTAGATAAGCCCGATAGATGATATAAATTTGAAACACATTCTCCCCCTCAATCAATGACTCTTTCTCTTGAAAAGTTTTTAAAAGCGCTGAAGTCGTTGATTGAGTTTTTGCAAGTTTATGAAAACTTGATTCTGATTGATTTTCAAGCAACTCATTTACCACCATTTTGTTCAAACAAATATTTTTCTGAAGAATATTAGAAGGAAAAATATTTGAGTAGTAACAGCAGTCCTTCGACATACTTTCCTCATATTGTTTTAGGATAAGTGCACAAAATATTTGAAAATTGGTTTAGCGCAGCACTTTCCTTTCTTGAAGAACGGGTTGCTATCAGAAATAATAGCAAGCCATAATTTTAGCACGGGTTACAGTATGAAGTAACTGCAAGCAATGGTTTAAGCCCGAGTTACAGTCTGAAATAACTGTAAGCCATAGTTTGTGACATGTTTTGAAAAGAAATATTTATACCTTCTGCTCGAACTTCATCTATGGTCTCGTGCCATTGTTGAATGACATTTCTAAGACCGTAGATGTTATCGATACCAGAAGACATGTCTTGAGAAAAACATATTTTTGGTATTTTTAAATTTTCTGATTTTTATGGGTTTTTTGAAGGTTTTATATTTTTTGTATTTTCTTTTTGTTGGTTTTATATTTTTGTATTTTGATTTTCTGATAAATATTTACAGATAGAGTAGATGATATAGTTTAAGAAGATGATGATACGAGTACCGAGATAAGGATATCAAACAACCCCGTTGTAGAAGATAGAAATCGTCATCTCTTAAACTTTCACCACCAAAGCTTCTGAGGCTCTTGAGAAGACGGAATTGAGCCTTTAAGAATGCAAGACTTAGGCAGCTTCCCCCCAAACCGAAATTCCTTTTGTTGAGCAGATTCAAAGCAATATTAAAAGCTTGCTTTAGCCAGGTGCACACAGACGCACACCATTATCATCGATCTTGCTGCTTCTTTTAAGAATGATCACGGTGATTCTTCGTTCGAGGTTATATCATCAAGTAGAACAACAACGTATCATCCCACGTTTAAATAATCTTCTCAAATTCCTTTTCCACTGAAGTCTGAATCGATCCATTCCAAAAGGTGTTAAGAGAACAATTCCCCCAAGTAGATGAATTGATGCAGTCAGTCTCTTAGACTAGAGCTCACGAACCCCGAATACACATATACCCGAAGACAGAGAAACTTATACCATCGAAGTAGCAGATTAAGTCCAATAGCCAAAGAATAACCCCGATGTATACTTTTCTCTCCCCCTGAAGAAAGTGTATGAAGCTCAAGAACCCGAAGTACCCGAATGCCCAAAGAGAGAATAACCGATAACTTTGAAGAAGCAGGCCGAATCACTGATTATCTCTGCGGATGACTATATCTGCGGATGTCAACTCCGGAATAAGTGATTATATTACTGAATCACTGATTAAGCCCTCAAGTGAAACAGCTGAGCGCCCCCAATGTACACAATACTCTCTCCCCTGATGATTGCGATAACATCGAAATCATCACACACTTGTGTACCTCTTTTATCTTCAGAAACTAACTCTTCCATCTCTTCCCCCACATAGTTGGAATAAGAACACTAAACGCCATGAGTCAAACATTGAGTTTCTCTGCGGTAATGACATTTGTCTTCCCGGGATATCTTCAATCACTTAGAAGTATTAAGTTCATCAATGTTTACTCGTGTTTAGGTGCGTGTCTCCTTCCCCCTTGCTGGTTTTGATGCTTCAGAATTAGCAAAACATAATAAGCCCGTATACTAGAAATATGTTGAGAAGAACACTTAAACTCTTGTGAGAATCAATTTGCTGAACAATATGAGCAAGTCTAATTGGGATTGAATCTGATTTCACTCTCCCCCAATTAGTGCTCTCCCCTAAACCGACAATCTGTTTGATAGCATCCCAGATTAAGAAGAAGTCTTTAGATCGTTAAATGCAACTCGTCTTTAGTCTTCTAACATGCAGCGGAAAATGTAGAACAGACTGTAGACTCGACCTTCTTCTAGATTGCCGTTTGGGGATCAGAAAGTTAACATCTTCTTCTCACCACATGCATTCTCGTTAACTTGTATATAGCAAATCCCCTTAAATCAAATCCCTCCCAATCAAACAAGAACAGAAAGATGTTCATCAAGTAAATCAGCCCCGCAACTGGAAGCACTTTGTCGTTAAACTCATCAGTCCGTGAGAAGATGTCAACTAATGGATCATAGAAGAAACTCCATGTAAAGATGACCCGATAAGAAGAAGCTCGGTTCTTACATGAGTTAGGAACCGTATGACCATATATTCTCATATGTCAATCAGCCATGCAGAATTATCACACTTCTTCTCCCCCTCAAGAATTGCATACGGAGATGCCATTATTGATTAAGCAAGTGAATATCTTCATAATGTAGTCTCTTCACACTTCTCCCCTTCAAAGGTAGCATATGATGTCGCCATCGTCATTTTAATTGAGTAAGTGGAATAAGAAAAACAATCAACGGTAGCCCGGTTCACTTGATAATTGAAAGCGCATGAAGCATGTTGATGAGAATGGTCATAATAAGAAGATTTATCTTCTTCAGAAGATAAAGCGCACTGAAACGTATACTTTTCTTTTCTTTGAGGTACGAGGCTTGAACTGTTGTGTTCAAACGTCATTAGAAGATTTCTCTTCTTTCGAAGATAAAGCGCATTGAGACGTACACTTTTCTTTTCTTTAGAGAACGAGGCTTGAACTGTTGTGTTCAAACGTCATAATCTCTCTCTTTTCAGCATCTCTTGGCAAAACTTGTAATCACTCAATTATCATTCAGTAGGCTCTTTGTCGTGACAGCTGATGGAGAAAACCCAGTATGATGAATTTGACCCTGAAGTAAACTAACCCGAACTCGTGACTTAAACTTGCACATATGTAACAAAGAGCGGTGCCGAGAATTCATCCTCCATTGAATCTCTAAGTACTCTATACTCTTCATCCAACCAACCATCAAGTATAAGACGTACATCACCTCTTGAAAATCCACAATTGAATGTGACACTGAGCACTACAACGTAACTCCTTAAAGTGATAGTTATTTTGTGGTGATAAGAGCCCAATTCCCCCAAGTGGTAAAAGAAAAAGGAAAAAGTCACCCAACAATAACTAGATTTCCAAGTCTTCGTTTTTTATAATAACTCGAACAAGGATCTTGAAGAATCTTCATCCAACCATCCCCGATACCTTCAGATACTAAGTACTCTCGCCCGTGATTTTTCACTTCAACCTCAAATAAATAATAGTGAATTAACGCCGTTGTCGCATCTTCTGGTTAAAAGCTCTACTCTAGCCTCCTTAGACGTTTTAAGTGAACTCGGATAATGGTTTCATCCCGACCATGGTTAAAAAGCACATAACCCCGTAAAACCATGTAATAACCAAACTGCCATGACGAATATCCAAACACATATCCAATTCATGAAGTACACCCTTTTATCTCTTCTTCGAAACAGAAACCGTAGCACCAACATCAAATAAGATCCCGAAATACACTTTCCTTTCTCCAGGATGGTTCCATCATTACAGGATTTTACAACTCTATGGTTTAAACCGAGAAATAGTTTCTTTCGGGGGATTTTACAAAACCAAGAATAAACTGTAAGATAGATCCGGAAATGCACTTTACAATTACCAGGATGTTTCCATTGTCACGGGATTTTACAAGTATATGATTTAAACCGAGAAATAGATTCTTTCGCGGGATTTTACAAAATCAAGACAAAACCATAAACAATGTCAGCTTGAATGTGTTATGACAACTTTGGTTTCAGTGAATATCTGTTTTAGGGGAACATGCAGCGGTTCATTATCCAACATCAACAGTATCATCAACCATCCAATAAACACTTTGGTAAACACATCATTCACGCATTATGTCGGCTATTGCAGTGACAACATGGTGAAATAAACCCGATATGCCAAACTTGATCATGAAGTAAAATTCCCTAGATTTGTTACTTAAACTTGTACTAATCCTTGTGAAGAAGAAACGGTGTACCCAATGTACAAAACCTCTTGACGTATCCTCAACTGCATGAGACACCGAAGTGATAGTTACGTTGTGGGTTAAGCGAGAAAGAATCACAACAGTAACTAAATAGCCAAGTCTTTATCACATTCAATAAACGCCCAAACAAGTCATCTTCGCGGAAGGGTAGAAAGAAGACGAAACAAGTAAATGCGCCCGGAAAACCTCACTGCAAATCCAAATATGAAATACCGTATAAACAACCCCGTAGTCAACTTTGTCCAATTTTCAATTCAAGCCGTGACGTAATATCCTTCGTGGAGATATATATACCAAAGTACCAAACATCATAACCCATCGACTCACATTAAATCACATCGACAAATCTTTTCATCAAATCTCATCAAATCTCATCAAAACACATGATCAAGTCTCATAACCCAACAAGTCTCATTAGATCGCATGATATCAAATTTCACATTACTATGAAAAGCATACCAACACCCCATGAATACTCAATCTCGGTCCATCTCAAAAATCATTTATAGCAATAAATCCGACCATGCCTGCAACTTCAAGACCCAAATCAATTATAAAAGGATAATACCCGGTCCAAGGTGCAAACCACACACTGGAATCAAGCCCATTATCAAGAAGCTCACCATGAAATTCAACTCACTAGGTCCAACTCTCATATATCACATATAGCAAAAATCTCAATATTACCACAATATCACATAATACCACACGCCCCTTTGATATTCATATATAATGTTAAAATTAGGATAACCGGCCATGTGAATCAAATTATACACAATACCACACGGCCCACGATCCATTCCAACTTGAATTCTCATGAGGCCCAAGACACACATTCAGCCCACAATGATATTAGATCCGTTCCTCTCATTGCCCTAATTCAACGGGTATATATCACTCCTCTTATCTCAATCTTTTACCCTAATTTCACTACCTTACATAACACACGCCTCCCACTAGTTACCATCTGATGAAAACGCAGCAACCCAAAACATCATTAATCATATCCTAATCTTAATCAAAAGGTGATCCGCCCCTCACACCACAAATCAGCTTCAGACCCTAGTATGTCTTCCATTTATCACGATAAGCATACCTTCTTGCTCGCCATAGGGTTGGCTGGAGCATGGACATCAACGCCACAAGGATGGTGAAGGGTTTTGATGGAGACCTAATTAACCAAGGTATAGTACACGATTGATGTAGATAATCAGTTTTTGATTTGATTGACAGGAACGAATCAAAGGATGTTTATAACAATTATTGTTATAAAACCTTCTTTAAATTTGAATATATATATTAGAACTGAGATCAATGAAGATTATCCTTGGGGTTGAAGGGATCTGAAAAGGTCTTTGTTTCAACATAAACCCATTATAAAATCAGAGATCTTTAAAAACCTTTTTATTTTCTATCAAAAACCGAATATATTATGAAAGGTTTTAACACAAGTTGTTAATTAACTTTCAAAAAAATATTCGAATATTATCCAGAAATTTTTGATTCTTTGAGTTTGGATTGATGATGATAATTTCACTCGAATACAGACTTTTATAAGTCTTGATATGTCTTTGATTAGTACAAACGAGATGAAATGAATCTGAGGTCTTATATGATTATGTGGATTAGGAATGATGTACAACTAGGATTAGATGTAGATGGAATAAATGATGTGACGAGACAGCTTCATGAAACCATATGACATCTTGAAATTAATTCATGAATGAAAGATGATTTCTGTTGTGATATGTTGTAGATGATGAAATAATGTGATGATGTTTATGTTTGTATTGAAGAAGTTTATATCAGTTTTGATTGATGGTTGAATTGATAATGAAAATGATGTATGTTGATGTTATAGTGGTAGATAAATTATGACTGTTGACTACTTGATCTTTATGAATGTTGTGATTCATGGTTAGATGTTGTTGTGGTTGAGTTTCTAATAATCAAACTGCTTAACAACCCTCTTGACAAAACGCATGTTGTTACAAACTGCTTTTGATTAACACTTGAGTCAAAACGCTAAGTGAATTCCATGACCAGTCGCATCTTTTAGCAAATTAGACAAGACGCTTTAGACCATTCTTTGAATTTGGACATGTGTCTCAAACCGCTTTTGAATTTTAGCTAAATGCAGCTGACCAGAGTCAAGCTGCATAAAAGACAAATCGCTTAAGAAAAAAAATGTGTCAAAACGCATTTTTTAACTGACAAATCGCTTATTGTAACACACAAACCGCATATTCAAGATATTACAGGTACAACGAATCTGAACAGACTTAAAAAATGACAAATCGCATCAATATTAAGACCTGACAAATCGCATACACAGATTCGATGAATCTGGACCAAATAATCAGCACAAACCGCATTCAAGAACTGCCTTCAAACCGCATCAAAGAACTCAACTTTTCAGGCATAAAAAACAGTTAACACACGCCCTAACACAGATTCAATACGTGAGTTTGATATCATAACAGTTAACATTTTCATATTCAATCATAGCATAAAAACAGTTTGGTAGCTTAAGAAAATGTGACCACACCATAAAAAGAAACCAGTAAACAGATTCACACATCATCACGACCACAACAAACCGCATACAAGAACCCAACAAACCGCATCCACAAACACACAACCCGCATAACAAAAACCATGTAAAACCATTCGAATCACCAAGAACAACAAAACCTAGGCTCTGATACCATTTGTAGGATCGTATATTTTATGTTGTTTAGATGATTCGGGTGGTCTAGGTAGATGATTAAACAAGAATGCCATTTTAGAGAGATGAAGAGAGGATAGGGTGTTTCTAGAGAGAGAAATAATCAAATGTAAGGTTAGATTATGAGAAAAGCACCACCCTTCCCTTAGAGGGAAGGGTATTTATAGTTACAAACTAAACGACCTCCTGACGGCCTGTGGATCAGGTATACAGTGGGCAAAGACCCGTCCTTCCTCCACGGTGTTACTCTAAACTATTCTACGCTACTCAGTAACTAATTAACTACTAAATAACGTAAATAACTACAAGTCTACGAGCTAACATACGCTAGACCATAATTGGGGTGAGCGACACTTTCACACGGAATTTCCAATTCCTAACACAAATCAATTGTCAAACAAATTGAGGCTAAGGATAGAATGACCAAGGTATATAACAAACTTACATCTAGTTGAAAAGGATATGTATAAACACTTTTCATATTTAAACGGTTTTCATCAAAGCTTTATATGTATTTGATGTTGAATTCTATATGTTCTAGAGGTGTTTGGTAAGCCGAGTTAATGCATAATTGTTTTGGGTTGTAAAACGGTTTAATTTGGCAGTTGAACCGGTTGTATAAGTGACCCAGTTATAAGAATTATGTGATCAGATAATTATATATTTGAATATATAATTTAATATGCTTGGTTGTTTTGTTATATTTCTTACGGAGTATTTGTTTTATTTCCTAACAAATACTAAGAAATTGAAAATTTATTTTTATTTTAAATAATGATATATTTAATTTTTATTTTTATGAATTAGTTGGTTTAAAAAAATGAAAAAATAAATAAATAAAGTAGTTGGTCAAATGGCATGTGATGACATGTTATGAGGGAGAGTAATTTTTTGTTGTGTGAGTGAAAAAATCGTTTTGTGACACAAAAACTGACCTAACATCTAAAGGTAAATTATGTCATACCTTTTGCATACCATGACACACCTAATGCTCTAAGAGCATGCCCATCGACTAACGCCCCAACCGGCGTTATTGGGCGTTGGAGCCCGTTACCCGGCGTTAGCCATTGGACTTCTGGCGTTAAAGTCGCGTTATCCGTGTAACACCCCCGAAAATCTTAATGACAGCGGAAGACTAATTCGGGTGTTACTTGAATGGAGATCATAGTCAATAATTATAGAAAACGACTCGAAAGAGACGTTTTGTTAAAACAGTTATCATTCATCGAAAACTCACTGTTTGTTACAAAATATTGTAAATAGATAAAGTGTTTTTCCCAAAAGAAAGATCACGAGTTTGAAAGAAATGACAACTTTTATGTTTTACACCACCAGATAAGCCTTGCCATGCCCCATTCCATGCCTTGGTCAACATCTTCACTGATTACCTGAGATAACATGCTTAAAAAGGTCAACAAAAATTGTTGAGTGAAATTCATAGGTTTAAAATAAGTTGAACACAAGTATAAGATCATGATCATTGTAAATTAACAATATCATAAGAAAAATCACAGATTATTATGCGCTAAGCTCATGAAACCAAAACTCAACTGCATACACCGAATTACCAGTGTATGTAAGTATGCCCCAAAGGAGGTAATAGCCAATTACCTAAAGAAATTCAATATGGTGCGCCCCGGTTATTTCTCTATAACCGAAACGGGGTCGTTAATCCCCATAGTACTATTCACAATATCTACGTTCACTCGCGGTGACTAATGGTTCATGATCAGGGGACTTGTGGCTAAATACTTAGGCAGTACCAATAATCAAGAAGATAGAGCATTTATGAAAAACCTTGTGTTCTAGTTTAGAGCATGTATCTCCCTCGCGGGGTTTGTAAAATAAAGTAAAAGCGAGGCTATGAACTCACCTTGATGATAATGAACACGCAAAAATAGATCAAGCACAATGTAGCGAAGGTTCCAACCCGAAACCTAAAATGATGAGATGGCGAGTCTGAGTAAAATGAGCATTTTGGTTCGCGACCAAAATAATAGAGTATTGAATATTCTTATTCAATAGATCATTGGATTATCCAATCCAATAGTGTGCGTGCGTGCTTAACGGTTTAAGTTAAGTTGGCGTGCTACATTGCCTTAGTTAATGATCCTCACTTACGCATAAGTGAAATATTTTCCCCCGTTGTGATCTTAATAGATTTCTTGAGTATTTTAACGTATTTAGATTCCCCGTGTGTTTTATCGGATTTATATATATAATTATAATCTTATAAATATATATATATATATACGTAATACGTTTAACGTTATCCGGAAATAAAATACTCATATGATCAAAATACTCGTTTTTACGAAGTTATGATGGTTTATAAGTTTTTCTAAACTTTTCCCGAATTTACACTTTTTACCCTCAAGTTATAAAAAGTACGAGTTTAGTCCCTCTAGTTTGAGAAGTTTACACTTTTCACCCGAAATACATTTTATACCAAAACTTCCAGAATTGACACCTCCAACCCTTGGTAAAATTGAATTTACGAAAACAGCCCCTTTAGTTAGCTTTATACATTCAAATCCTTTACTTTTCACACTTGTCACATTTAGCCCAAAAAGTTTATTAATACAAGTTTAGGTAATTTACAGGATCGGTCCTTGTGGTTTACATGCACACACATGCATGCGTATAGTACCCCTTTTATTTTTGAAATGGACATTTGAGCCCCTAGACTTTCATGAAATACTCATTTCATATATAAAATGACCCTTTCACTCTTTATAGATCACGGTTTTAACCCCTAGTTTAACATATTTTGCAACTTAAGTCCGAAACATAGTTTTACACATGAAAAATTTGTAAAAACATTTTTAACTTATTTGTAGCTTATAACTAGCGCTTATCGACTTATTTTAAACTCATTGGGCCGGGTTGGATCCTCATTGGTTTTTATTTGGGCTTATTGGGCTCTTGGTTTGGGCTTCAGACCCGTTGTCATTTTCGTGAGATTTTTCAAGCGTACGAGGGGTTGAAAACATTTTGTAGCTCCTTGCCATTAAGATTTCAAGTTGTTTTAAGTTTTTGTTTTAGTCAAAGTGTGAGTGAGTGTGCCGTTTTAAGGTGTCACTAGATGTGACAACTCGTATTTTCAGGACATTTCATATAGACTAAGTTAGTCTACATTTCATTAACATCATTGTCATCTTATTAGTTCATGCATGGCTTTGCATTTTTCATTAAAACGGATAATTTCATATTAAATAAACGCTATCGCGTAAGTTATTATTTTGAACGTTTAATCCGATACTTCCAAAAATTATCCCGATATATTTTTATACTTACATTAAGTTTATAAAAATAATATTATGAGTTTACCCAGTGTTTTAAATTTAATTTGTATATAAATTGTTAAATTTATATTATTACGACGGTTTTCTTAAAAACTACACGATAATTATTATTTCACTCAAATTTTACAAGAAAGGTATTTTTACAATTTTTATGACCTCAATATATTTTACTTTGATCCCTTAAAATTTATTTTTAGCCAACTCTACCCTAAATACTCAAATGTATATACAAGTTACAAGTTATATTTACTTAAATTATTTTACTTACACAATTATATACATAAAAAAAAAAAAAAAAAAAAAAAAAAAAAAAAAAAAAAACTAGCCAACCCATCAACTCCCCTAAAATTTAGGATCTTGTCTAGAGATATTTTCAAACTTTTACCAACTTATTATATTATAACATATTTCACTTCATTTCATTTCATTTATCTCATTTTCACAAAAGCAAGACCAATATATCCATCTCTTTTCTCTCTATAATTTCGGCAGCCAAGGGATCAAAGGAAGAGTCATCCCAAGTTTACAAGTCAAGTTTATTTAAACACTAGTATCATTTGTTACAAAGGTTTTGTAATACAAACCTCAAGTGATTAGGAAAAACCATTGTGTCCATAAACCTCATCATATAACTAGTAAGCATATCATCTTCATTTTTCATACTTCATTATTATTTCATACTCATCTCATCATTTTTGAGCAAAGCATGCAATACTTATGGATGTTTATACCATTTTTACTTTGTTTTAAGGGTTACATATATATAAGTCATCCTATAATTTATCCCTTGTTATATATTAGTCTTGATGATGTTTAGGAACCCATGACACCCTAAGAAGGTGTATGGTAGGATTAGAATAGCTTCGGAGTTGTTTTGAATGGGTTAGAATAGGTTTGGCGCGAGAAAAACTCTTTTCGACTAGTTATAAAAAGGGTCTGATCTTATTTTGTAATTCTGGAAAATCCGACAGTAGACATAAATTTTTGGCCTAGATATTTAGAAAATATACTTTAAAACGAAACCGTGGCCGCTTGAACGGATTAAAACGGAGCTATAACGAAGAAGTTATGAATTTTTCAAGTTTGACGACGAAATATATATATCCTGAAAATTTCAGCAAATTGTTTTTGTTTTGTACGAGTCAAAAACGAGTCTTAAGCTTTATAAATTATTTCGACTTATCAAAAATATATTAGTATACTTTGATACGAAGCTAAGGACGTATAATACGTAGAAAACGGATTTGTAACGACTAAAATATACACGTTTTCACAACATTGCCGTAACTTTATTAGTTAAGAAAAACTATATTATTTTTATTTGACAAGTGTTACGGATAAACAAGTGACCATGTTGAAGGCTATTTTTAACGTTGACGTAGAACTTTTTGTAACGAGATGTCTTCTAATAAAAGTGAGATCATCAAGCATATTTTCCAAAATGACTAACCGTTTGTATAGCGGAGTTGTAATGAATTAACTACGGTTGCTTAAACTTTGCCGAAATTCACTTTTAAACTACATTTTGGACAAAATCACCCTACTTAACCTATGTTTTTCCTTATGAACGAGACCTCTAGGATAAAAACTTAAATGCCAAAACTTCGAGATTATGATACAAGCTTTCCAAAACCGTTGAGTTCGTTTCCTAACGTTCGACGTACACCATTTTACGACTAGCTTTTCGAGGCAATTTTAGTCACTTTCATGAAATTTCCAACGACATTATTTTACGACGAAAAGTTATAATTTCGCAATAAATCATTAAGAAACTATTGTAGGATGACATTTTGACGTAAATACTTGTAAAGTAATTTAAAAATGGTCAAGACGTCAAAAGAGTATTTTTCGACGATAAGTATTATTTTCAAAACTCACAAATGGTATAAATAACATCCGAAATGCATGCATAACATTACATCATAACTTATTATGTATCATATCATTCATAATAGGTCAAGTTTAGTGATTCACGCTACATTTCGGTGTACTCACTTTTGCCATCGCATCATTGTCCAAGTGAGTTTTCATAGCCCCATTTTCAATTGTTTTGAACTATTTTGGGGGAGATACATGCTTAACTATTTTTCACAAGTACTTTATCTTTTTAAGGATAACTTCTATCATGATCATCATTGTTTCAAACTGAATGTTGTACTATATTAGTTGTTCTTGTTTGTTTGGTATAGTTCTACGTCGTATAAAGTTCTATGTCAGTTGACTACTGATACATCGTCGTATAAAGTTCTATGTCAGTTGACTACTGATACATCGTCGTATAAAGTTCTATGTCAGTTGACTACTGATACATCGTCGTATAAAGTTCTATGTCAGTTGACTACTGATACATCGTCGTATAATGTTCTAAATCAGTTGACTACTGATACATTGAGTCTAGTCCTATTGATTAAGTGCTATTGTTCTACGTCGAGTTAGGTACTATTGTGAATTCATTTGACATCAAGTGTTTGAACATAAACTATACACATTTTGGCAGTGGGTTGTGAACACACAGGTTGCAAGTTTTGTATGGGCGGAACTTGGAACTGAGTGGATTTACAATGCCTTTGCTGCATAAACGATTTTGAAAGTCTTTACATTTCAACACAAACTCTATGAACTCACTCAACCTTTGTGTTGACACTTTTTAGCATGTTTTATCTCAGGTATCTAAGGCATTCACCTCATGGCATGCATGTGGACATATCATAGAGTCGCGGTGACGACGCGTCTCACTTGGGTTTTATGAACTCGTTTGACTTGTACCAAACTTACTTTCCGCACATAGTAACTTTCATTTGGGACCTATCTTTGTAACTCTGAATGTTTTTATTAAATCAAGCGATGTATTTTTCAAACGACACTTTAGGTCGTTCAATATAACTGTGATTGTGATGCTATGACAGTCAATCCCCAGGAATTCCATTCCGCTGCAAAACAGGTAAATTTGGGGGTGTGACACTAGACATATATGATCGACACTAAGACATTAGGGTGCGTTTAACTTATTCGAACTTGTGATATAACTATGTAAATAAGAAGACGAGTTGGAAAGACTTACTACACTCACAAGGAGTGGTGAAGATGAGTGAACGTGTAGAATGAACTCGAGTACTCCTTGTTCTCCTTATAACTTATTACCCGTATTCCTATTTTTCCCAAATCTCCTATTTTCCCTTGCAACGTTTTCTTTTCCTTGTTCGACTTCCACAGTGGACGATTTCTACTTATGAGTGTGTAAGAGTTTGAGTGAGTTAGGGATGTGTGTATTTGTGATATTCTTGGTCAAGTCTTGGTGTAGTTTATAAAGTAAACATTAGCATGGCCATCCCATTATTTAATCTCCTAGTTCTAGTCTTATTAGTCATGTGTTTCTTTGAATGTGGCCATGTTTGTGGAATGGTGCTAGACGTGGGATTTGAGTTCTAAGCATGCCATGGCTTGTCAAGTCATTAGAAACATAACATCCAATGGATCTTGGGGTCAAAGTGTGGTCAAGTTGTATTTAGGTTATTTAAATATTTGTTTAGGGTGGCCTAATGGGTGGTTTTTGTCTCCTCTTGTTCACTCTCACACGACAAACACAAAGATCAAAGGGAAGTGTTTTGATTTTAGTTTGGTTAGTTTGTTGTTCGACCAGTTATGGTTCAAGGATTTGCATAACCTTTGCTATAGTAACTTTGAAGTAGGAACACTTAGGCTTGTTTGTTTTCGTTTCACGTCCGGTTACAAAAGAAAGAACACAAAACATATTAACCTCAAATTTCTAATACATGATCATGGGCTAGGGGTTATGAACGAGGCCCAAAGCAAAATATGGGTGGGTTGGGCTCTTATGTTTATTCGTGTACCAAGGTTAGGCCCGAAATGGTTTTCAAGAGTGTTGGGTTTAGGTTAGCTAGCGAGGCCCAATTAAAAATAGTGTGAGTTTGGTCCGGTTGTAAGGCCCATTAACGAGTTGGGTTGGTTTACGAGGTGGTATCAAGTCCAATGAGTTCCGAGGCCCAATACGAATTTTAATATATTTTTGCTATAATTAAATTCGTATTTTTACTAATTTATACGTATTCCTTACGTATTTTTAGATTATCAGGATCGTGGGGAATTTTATTCTGATCACAACGGTATATTTATGAACGCTCAAGCTGCGTTGATCATGCATATGCCAAATGATATGCAAATGTGACATTTATAAAATTTCATGACGAAATAGATCATGTTTAATTTCTGATTAAAGCGTTAAGTACATTGAAATTTTCCAGGAGCTTACAATCCGTCCAGCGTTAAAGCCCCAACGGGCGTTAGCGGCTAAAAAAAAAATACAAAACACCCCCTTAACGGCTAGTTACCATTGGGGTTTAAAAAATTTACATTTTAGCCCCTAAACGGCTAGTTTTTAAAAAAAAATCAAAAAATCAAAAACATTTTCTTAGCACTATAAATACCCAACTAAAACAACATTTTTTTTTCACACTTCCACTACTCAATCCTCTCAATCTTATACTTTCATTCACTGAAAAAAAAATGTCGGGAGGCAACGATGATACATTCTTCAATCTTCTCGGTAGTGGGTGGAATACCTCAAACCCGGGTTCATCATCAAACCCGAACGCGGGTTCATCTTCAAACCCCAACTTGTCTTTTGCCAACCCACTAGGCTTGTCGAGCCAAGAAATGTGGCAATAACATCAACAATATATGTATTGGCAACAAAGCCAACAAAGCACCTTAAACACCAACTTTCAAAATCTATAATTCTCACAACATTCACAAACTGAAACACATGATGTTCCTGAGACACCCACGTCTCCTCCAAAAATTTCCAAATGTCGTGTTAAACGAAAGTAAAAAAAATACAAAGACCCCGAGCCCGAACCAATCGATGATGATGAAGAAGAATTCGCTACTGGGCGTTGGCAACCAGCAGAGGAAAAATTACTTGCCATGAGTTACATAGCTGTTACGGAGGATCCGAAAGTTGGGCGTACACAACCCAAAGATACGTTTTGGTATCGGGTCACAAATGAGTTCAATAGACTCAACTTTCAACGGCACAACAAGGATATGATGTCCAGCAAGTGGAAAACGTTGAACCACTATTGCACAAAGTTCAACGCTTTTTACAAACGTGCGCAACGAGAACAGAGAAGCGGGGAAAGTGAGATGGATATCATGAAACGGGCGAAACAATGGTATCGTGAGGAGCACAAAGCAACACCGTTTGCTCTCGATGAAGCTTGGGAGGTTTTGCGTCAGCATAAGAAATGGGACACGCCGAAACCGGTTGATTTTAACCGGCGATGTCCCAAGCCAAATAAACGAGGCTTTGTTTGGTCATGATGAACAACCTCGCCCCATGGGAAAGAAACGTGCTTCCAAAAAAGCAAGATCCGAGAGCACGACAAATACTGGGGGAGCGAGCACCGGAGGAACGAGCTCGTTAAGTTATTTCACCGAAACTATGGCAAACGAGTATCGTATCAAACGTGAAATCGCCCAAGCGGCGTATCGGGCCCAACAAGAAAAAGATGAAACAATAACAAGGTTGGAAGAGATAAAGTTTTTGATGGTTGATACTGAAGGCAAAGATCCAAATGTCGTGGCTTGGATCAATGACGAAAAAAACCGAATCATCAAAAAATATAACTTGTAACCTCGTCACTAGATTGTATTCTCGTCATTTCCTTCATGCTGTAACGTTTAATTTGCAGTGTGTTTTTTTTATTTCGTTGTAACTTTTTTTTTTAATTTCGTATTGTAATATGTTTTCAAATTTAATGATATGTTTAGTTTAATAAATGAAGTGTTTGTTTTAGTTTAGGGGTTGAAATTGAAAATATCAAATGTTAAAGTTTAACTTGGGATGTTATTGTTGTGGGTGTTTTTTGAGGATGTTAAGGTGAAATGTTAAAGCTGATGTGGCGCTGACGTGACAGATGTTAAAGTTTAACTTATGTTATTGTTGGAGATGCTCTAAGGAGAGCTTTTAGCCAACTCTTTCAACAAAGTAACTTTTGCTTCCTACTCAAATCTCGCACACATTTTGAGATTTAGGTGTTTTATTTAACTTTCTAATTTTGTTCACGTATCATCCACATGATGACACAAAAACATGTTATATTTTCACTTAATATCATAAGTAAAGACACAAAAACAATATGTTTATGTCTTCACTTAAAAACGAAACAGTAGACACTGAACCAAAAACTCAAGAAACTAAAACTGCAAAACCGCATATTCTATTAGCACAACAGAAGCCAACTTATATAATTTGCAAGCCTCGGATGGAGGCATGTTCCCCCACTATTACTAAGGTGGCTCCGCCTCTGCCTCATCACCTTTGTAAATCGAACAAAATCACCAAATGGTAGTGGTAAAGGTAATACTTGCTCTTTTCAATAAATTGTTTAACCTGGTTGAAAACAATAAGGGCCTGGGTGTAACTTCCAATCGAAAAAACAAAAAATAATCAGAAAAATGCTTTCATTGAGAGTCGAACTCAAGACCTCCCGCTTACTAAACGGGTGCTCTAACCAACTGAGCTATGAAAGCTTTTTGATTCTTATTTTCAATTTCAGCTATTTAATAGGTGATAATTTCTTAATAATACTTGAGGCTAAAATCAAAAAATTTGTGCGTTAAGAAGAAGCAGGTGAAGACCTGAGAGAGCATTTTCTGCGTCTCAAAACCCCTTTTTATCAAACTCTTCAAAGGTAAGTTAAAGTTATTATAATTTTGACTTTTGATAAAGTTTTAATTTGTGGGTCTTGTTTATTTTATTCATTTATTATATAAAGTTTTCATCTTTTGATATATGCTATTGTAAAGCATGAATTTATATAGTTATGGATATCAGCTGTTATTGTTATATTATTACACTAGTAATAGATTGGTTTTTGATGAACCGATTAGTGCTTTGTTTTTTTATTAATAAGTTCTCCTGTTTTGAACGAGAACCCTAAGTTCTTATTTTAGGAATTTGTATCCTTATAGGTTGTTTGGGATTGCTTATTTTAAGTTCTTGTTTTAGAGTAGAACAAGCAGATAAGCTGTTCTATCCAAATACTTTTAAGTGCTTACTGTTCAAAGCTAAGCAGAGAAGCACTTTAATAAGCAGATTAAGAGAGTTGGGTTTATTGCAAGAAGAAGTGTGGGTATCGATTGGTTTGTACGCAAAGAAAGTTATTGTCGCATTTGTGATTTATAAGCAACTAATTAAAATCAAAATGAGGGGTTTATGGGACTAAGGTAGAACATTAAAGTTTGTCTTTTGCCCCCAAAATCGCAAGGCGTAAGTTATGGAAATAACTTTGTTTTGCACGTGTAATGGTTTAATGTTAGATTGTTATTAGAGGGTATTTGGAATTGCTTATCAAAACTGCTTATTTCTTTTGCAGATAAGGCGTTTGGATTAAGTAATCGAGTAAATTCCAAATTGCTTATTCGTAACTGTTTATTTCACTTACAAATGATCACATAAACAGTTTGGGTAAACACTCTACTAGTTGCTTATCCGTTGTATCAAAACGCAATAAGTAATTTCAATATTTATCCTAAACACCCCCTTAGTACATTAAACAAAAAATAGTGTAGTATAGTCTTAAGCTTCAGGGCATGCCCATTTTATATTTTTGACATATGATGCGTGATCTATACTGTTTCTTATTCATCTATTTGTTTAGATTTTAGATTCACCAGACTGTTAACATCTATCATTACATATTTACGTGTAAATGTAACAGGCTTGAAATACAATGGGAAAGGATGCAAAGGGTGGAAAGGGAAAGGCAAAAGCCAGTGGTAGTGAGGAAGGTGCTGCAAAAGGCAAAGGAAAAAGTGGAAAGGCTGCTGATGGCCTTGGCACCTGTACATATGTAAAAGGTTTCTTTTTCAACTGACCCTTTTTTCGTGTAGAAAGAATATGTCTTTTATTTTATGTGACTTATTAATTGTGTAATTTCATTTTGGTTTCAGCAAGGCACATCTTATGCGAAAAGCAAGGTAAAATTAATGAAGCATACAAGAAGCTGCAAGATGGGTGGCTTAGCAACGGAGATAAGGTCCCTCCAGCTGAGTTCGCAAAGGTAACCTCTTCATTCAATGAGTGTCATTCCTTCTTCTCTTTGTCATATTTGAATAGTAGTATTTCAGATATATTACATGATCAATAAGATGGCCTCATCACAGATAGAATGTTGGGGTTACTAGGTGGACATATAAGGTGTAGGCACTGAAAGTGTATGAATAATTCCGGGTGCTATTTACATAACATGTAAAATCTGAAATTAGGCTTGCGTTTAGTCTTCTACTGTTTTACCAAGTCATATACACATGAGGGCGTGGTGTGGACCATATCCCTTAACTAATTATCATGCTACTATACTTGGCAATGTTCCCAAAATGAATGAAGAGCTCGAAATTTCTGGATTATTAGTAGAGAAACTAATAATTATATATTTGAAGATTAAACTAAAATTGTGTGCCCAGGTGACATTAAAGGAGGTAAGACAAGTCAAGAAAATTCTTCTTGATAGCTTAGGTGGTGTTTGGACTTGTATTTAGGAAGTGATTATGTAATTTGAGGAATCAGAAAAAGATAACCGGTTGTAATAGATGATTGTAGGAGATACTGTCTAGATATACTGTTGTGTATGAAATTGTGATAATCAGATACTTAGTTGTTCAAGTGTTTGGCAAAATTGATTGTTTAAGAAATGAATAAGAAAAATCACCAAAAAATTCATTATTGTGAACACAGGATAAGTCTCGTGGGATATGGGAGTAAATATATCTGAAATTGGGTTAAAAGTAGCTACGTAATAATGCCCATTGATAAAGCAGTTTGCATGAAATTGTCAGATAATCAGATGGAGAATACGCTTTTCCAAACTTGTAAAATACTTATTTTTGTTACAAGTCCCAATACCAAATCCAAAACACTCCGATAAACAAATATTAACACTTCATAACCAATCTTATGAATTAGAGGATCTTTCGCTTCTTGCAAGACTTCTAGTTTTTCCATTATGTTTGATGATTCTCTCTAAATAGAAAAGCCTATCTCATTTACATAAATATCCTTCTCACTTTTATAATTACATCAATGTCCTTCTCAAACTTTTGTAATTACATCAATATCTTTCCCGAATTTTAAATTCTCACATATATCCAGAAATCAATTAAATTATAATTATATTGATTTCAATTCAAAAACTATTATTTATCTCTAATATTCATCATAATTATAATGTTTATATATATTTTTTGGCCACGATTGATGAAAGAATATGATGACGTAATTACAAAAGTTTGGATGCATATATATGAAAGAACTTATTGTTCGTATTTATTTATTTGTTCATATATACTATTTAGCCTCGAGTGATGAAAGAATATGTTGATTTTGGGATATATACGAGAATTTAAAAGTTTGAGAAGGATATTGATGTAATTAAAAAAGTTTGAGAAGGATATTGACGTAATTACAAAAGTGAGAAGGATATTGATGTAATTAAAAAAGTTTGAGAAGGATATTGACGTAATTACAAAAGTGAGAAGGACATTGATGCAATATTGAACTTTAGTAAGGATATACTGTAATTGCCCCTTTTTTATTTATATTATTGCAAGTGCACACGTTACTGTGATACATTATATACAAGTTCTGCTACTTTTGTGTGTGTAACTTTGCCATGATGCAGCCTAGTTAAGTGGTTATAGGCTAAACAATGCACAATGACTTCTCTGAGACTAAATTTGTCAATGATTTTGCTCATCCTGTTCTCGTGTTTATGTTTTTGCAGATAGCGGCTGAGTATTCAGAATGCCCATCAGGAAAGAAAGGTGGAGACTTGGGATGGTTTCCACGCGGGAAGATGGCCGGACCATTTCAAGAGGTTGCTTTTAATACGGTTGTTGGTGCTACCAGTCCACCATTTAAATCCACGTGAGCTTACATACAACTCTCCTATTTCATTTACTTTGAACATAACTTTTAGGTTCACCACTAGTTGTTCGATTTCTGTTTTTCTTTTTATTACATAACCAACTTCATTATGGCTGTAAATCATGCAGACATGGATATCACATCATCTTGGCTGAAGGACGGAAGAATTAAGATACCAAAAACACCTTAACCTTGAAGTTGTGGTAATCAAATAAAGTTGAAATGGTGAATGAACTTTTTATTGTATTTTGTCTCTTGAACATATAGAACACTTTCAGATCGTGTATTATGTTGCAAGAATGCGTCTTTATTTGATCAATGGTCTCATGAAAGAGACATTTGGTGCTTTTATCTTTTTTGGGATTTATGTGCAAATTTCGATTGCTACAAATGGCTTCCTCATTATCAGGGAAACCTCAAGCTGATCAACTGTATAAAAGGTGTGATTTTGTGTTCTTGATGGGGTATTGACGCGTTGTATTGTTTTTTTTTAGTTGTGGAGCATTAACTAAACTCAACACTAATATTGATATCGGTCATATACAGGAGTATATCACTAACAAATAGCAACCGTTATGTGGGAGATGATATTTAAGTAATATGACTAATAAAAGTAGTCTTTCATGTTATGACGTAGGGATGAGCATCGGTCTAAGACCATTGGACCGGCAAAAACCGGACTAAGACCGAATTAGACCAAAATCACGGATCGTGGATTGGACCGAATGTGTTCGGTTTGGTCTGGTCAGTTTGTATGTAAGACCAAACCAAACCAAAACCGGAAAAAAAAAAAAAAAAAAAAAAAAACAACAACAGAGACCGAAATGGTTGCGGTCTTTGTAAACAAGAAAAACATATGATAATATTAGGATTGAAGTTTGAAAAGCATGATTAAAACTTTAGATAAAGGTGACAAGTCTGGTAACCCTTTTTTTCATCCATACGTTATATGGCGAGGATCAAAATATTATTTTTAAACGAGAAATGTTTCTTAAACGATAAAGGGTTTTTCGCACTCTCAAGCGATTGTACTTTTGAAAAATGTTTATATAGGTTACTTTACTAATTTTTTGTATATTCACAAGTCATTGTACTTAGCAACTACTTTAACAACTTATGATTCCTGACGTGAACGGCCGCTTTCTTGGAACCGTATTTATTTTTACAAAGAAACTTAACTTTACAAAAGCGTATATTTAAGTCATTTCTAATATTTGACAATAATTTGAACTAAAATTAAGACAAAAGTACACCGTTGGTTCCTAAACTTATTCAAAAACATCATTTGGAGTCGTACAATGACCTCGGTGTCATCGTGAGTCCATTCTTCATGTTAGTTGCATCAAACAAGTCCTTTGACCCGTTTTATTTTGGTCAATACCATTTTACTTTTTGGAAAGAGGACATAATAGACATTTCCACTAACACTACTACCACCAATACCACCATCTCAGTCACCTCCACCGCAATCCACCACCACCAACCAAGGCTTATAAAATCTCAGGTAATTAGTTGTCTCGATATGTGGCAAGCGTCTAATATGATTACAAGCATATACATTTTCCAGGTTCCATTTCACTTTCCAGACATCACGGAATTAACACACATCAACAAATTTTCATTTATAAACAAAAAGAATCAACAAGAAAGCATGTAAGAAGTTTTACGATTTTGGTCGATTTTACTTCCTTTGTGTGATTATCACTAGGTTCTGACTTGTCAACTGATACTACAGATTCTTGGTTGTCAGCTACACCGACAATAAACTCGGACACATCAACTGAAACTTCACTTTTATCTTCCTTAACCGGATTTCACACGTTTCTGACCTATTGGCTGTAACTTGACTTTCCAAATCTTCATACGGCTTACCAGACTCGTCAACTGTCACTTGACCTTCTTCTTCGTTAACTGGATTTCCAGCTAATTCTGAGACACCGGCTTTTACTTTAACTTCCTCCACGGATGGCTCTGCAACTGTAACTTGACATTTTACTGACTCGTTAATCAAAGTGGTGGTAGTACACTCGAGGTCATCATTTTCAATAACTTGAAAACCTGTATTCTCAACTGCATCTGGGCTAGTGAGTAGGTTATATTTTGTTGCAACAGCATCAGGTGCTACTTGAACTTGTAAATCTTCATATGACTTTTTGTCTCGTCATTAGCCACTTCATCGTCTGTAGTCCTAACTAGATTGGGTGTAGAAACGCTCGTCTGTTGTTGTATCAACCACCTCAGGTGAACTCTCTGCAATTGACTTTTAGTCAACAATAACCTCAGATTCAACATCTTCCATTTTAGCTTCCACATCAGCAATCCCATTGGTATTCACTACTTGATCGACACTCTTAACAACTTCCTCGCCTGTGATCTTCCCAACATGACCATTCTCATTAACACTCTTTGATCCATTTTCAACAACAACAAATCCATTTTCGACAATCTCATCGTCTCTAACACCATTAACCTCACCATCCTTCACCTCCACAAATCTATTTTCAACAACTCCATTGTCCCTACCTAGCTTATTCTCCTCCTCAACTAAATGGATTTCATCCTCAGTAGCAGGATCAGATTTGGGCGAAACAATAACACTCCACTAACAAACACATAGTCACCGTCATCCTTCCGATCCACATTTCCATTACCGTTACAACCACCGACATTATCATCACACGCATTATTACACCTACGCAGGGGCGGATTTAGAGTGTAGCACATTCCCTAAAATTTGACGGGTTAGTGTAAAAAAAATAAAAATAATAATAATATACATAAGGTGCATACCCTTCGAGAATACTGAAAAAAAAGTGTATACCCTATGTTGAAATCCTAGTTCCGCCACTGCACCTACGAACAACTAACTCACTACCAACCGTCATTATCAATCACAAAAGTAACTCACTATCGGCCGTCATTACCAAAAATTGACATTTAGTACTTCAATCAGATCAAAGAATTAAACTTTGTAAATAAAACACATCAAAACATTCAAAAATCACAAAATCAATAAAAATCAATACTTTGAATCATTAAAATATAAAACCTTTAGATATTGCAAAATCCAAGATACCCAAACCGAACCACTATAAATCATCGAGTCCGGTTTGCGCTTTCTTTACTTATCTCTTTATGTTTATTTTTGCATTTATCGCTTTACATTTATATTTGCATTATGTTTATGTTTGTGTGGCTTATTGCTTATATTGTGTTGATTATGCTTGTGTCATGGCATGGTATTTATAGTGTGTATATGTTTGTGTTATGGTGACTTGCTACACTTATTGCGTTCTAGTATCTCTAGTTGTTGTAAGACTATTGTTAACACTTTTCATATTACGTCACACTTGATCGGTTATGTGATACAAAAGATTTAAATTTTTAAAGTTATTTAATACGAAAGATTTAAGTTTTTAAACGACAACGTATTCATCCCCTCTTCGTTTTTCACAGTAGCTTTAAAAGTGTGTGAAGCAATTAGAGAAGACGAACCAAGGAAGTTAAACCTTTGTAAATATTGAATTTATAATTTATACCCCTAAATTTTGAAAAATATACATAACTAGTATAAATAAATTATAAACAAAGTGCAAATTTAATATAAGTTTAGTGTAATTCTTATTTATGTTATTATGTAAGATCGTTTTAAATAACATATTTTTATTTTTAGTGAATGAAAAATTAGTTGTTTTAAAAGAATAAAAATAAAAATAAAATAGTGGGCCTCAAAAGGGTTTTATGGCTTGAGTTATAAAGGAGGGTGATTTTAGGTATGTGTGTTATGGGGTTGTGTTAAAGCAATAAAGCTAATGTAGCATGACGTAACACGAGAAAAGGGTTTGGCTTTGAGCCATTCCACCGGTTACTCTTAGAGTTTGTGGCGGATTCAATGACAAATGTACAAAGGCCATTTCATTAAACTAAAACAACATAAGCAAGGGTGGTCGGATGTCGACATGAAAGCAGTCTCTTTACTTTTGGGTTTATTCTGGTGGTAGGGGTAGAATATGTCTACATTTCATCTCCCATTACCCCGCTCTGTCAGGATTGGGTTCGGTGTTGTTGTTGAACGTGAGAAAGTAACTCAAGCCAAACCTTATTTTTGGAGTCACGTCATTCCACATATATGTTTTTTTCTCATTTAACTCAAACCCTTAACTCACACACCGAAAATCACACTCTCTTATAACTCAAGCCATAACACCTCTTGAAACCATTATTTATTTTATCTTTTCATTATTTGCAGCAAATAATTTTTCATTCATTAAAAATATAATAAGAAATTACGAAAAATAAAATAAACATGAAAAGCAAAAAATAACAAATTAAGTACAAGAAATAGAAAGTTATATAAGCAAAACCCGATAGAGGGACCAAATATGTTAAATTATATTTTCATTGTCTAAAATTAGAAATTTAATTATTAACAACATAAAAAAAAAAGAAAAAGTCGTCTTCTTCTTACCTCCTGCACGCTTGTACACAAACACAAAACACATAGACTTCACATAAACCTTAAACAAAAACACACACACCAAACACAAACACTACACGAATACAACATAAACCCATAAATTAAAACAATAATAATAATAAATAAATAGGCCATGCGGGTGACGCACATTATAACACCAATGTTTGACATCATGGTCGGTGTCGTGGCGCTACACTAGCGTTGTCCACCTCAGGGTCGATGCAACGTTATTGCTCCGGTGCAATGTTGATCATGTGAACTTTTAATAACTATTTTAAGTCCGCCTTTGATACCTTGATTGTCAACATTGATAATCTAGGATTGGCCATTATATAAAAACTCTCGCTAACATTAGTGGTAATAACAACCAAACAACTAACTTTATCATCAGTTTAGTGTAATAACACAATGAACATCACTATCAAAACATACTCCGTTTAAACACAAATATACCTCAAAAAAACCAATTTGTTTGTCTAAGTGACCTAGTCCTTCCATAGTCATAACACACGTTTTCGAAATGAAAGTAATAAGAAAAGACGCATCTTTGAGGCACCACATAGGCATAGAACGCGTCTTCGACTTCTTATTACTACTAGTCTAACATCGATTAAGGCCAGTTTGAGGTTTTTGTTTCGAGGTTTTTTTTTTCATGACGTGGTAAATAAGCAAGTTATACTTACATAATTACATGCAAGTCAAATGTCACAAAAGCTCATATGGTGTTATCGATGTTGATGATCTAACCACCGTGGAATTATTTTTTTAAAATTGGTTCTTTAATCATAACTTTTTTGTTGGTTTCACATCGACCTAATTGTATTGTTTTATTGGTTTTCTCTTATTTTAATTAGAAAGTCAAAGACCACCATCAGAGATATAAGCCAACTCCATTTTGTTGACATTGATACCAAATTTTTTGCAAATTTACTTTTAAACCGTATAATTTAAGATAAGCTTGCCATTTTCTTCATACAGGTACATCTAAAAGTTATCAAACACATTAAAATATATATTTTTGCTGATATTACAGTATTCATTTATAAATCATCTATCTTAATATCAATTTGCGAAGAAAAATTTGAATGGTCTTTTCTTCATTCCGCTAACTTTTCTTTTCTTAATTTTTACAATTACTACACATGCCTTCTCTATTTTTTGCAAAGTCATTCTCTATGAGCATCGAGAAAAACTTAGTTTGTGTCAGCTTTATTACTATTAGAAGATAAATAGGCACAAATCAGGCTTAGGCCTATTTATCCTTTACTAATTACTAGCGAAATCAATATCAATGGTATTGTATTATTTTTAAATTTGAGTGATCTCTTTCTATTGTTTTGGTGACTTTTCGTACGGTGTCTTAAAGCGGTTGTCTTTAACCTGTTTGATGAGCTTGTGTGCTTATTAAAATTTTAATAAGTTCAAAGCTTACTTTTGACAATTTGAACTTATAATTTCTAGAGTTAATTGCATTTTTGGTTCTTGTAGTTTGGCCAAATTGCAGGTTTGGTATCCAAAACTTTGAAAATGCAGCGATAGTCCCCATTTTGAAGTTTGGATTGCATTTTTGGTCCCTGAATAAAGTTAAATGACTAAAATACCCTTTGTTTTCTTCAGAAAAAGACAATGGTAATTTGGTCATTTCACACCAATAAGGACAAAAAATGCAACCCAAACTTTAAAATGAGGACTATCGTTGCACTTTGAAAGTTTTAGGGACCAAACCTGCAATTTGACCAAACCACAAGGACCAAAAATGCAATTAACACTAATTTCTATAACTTGAGAAGTTCAATCGATTACTTAACAAGGTTAAAAATGTTAGTTTATTAGCATATAAAATTTTGAGTAAACTCCAAAATACATCCCTGTGGTTTACCCTGTTTCGCACCATACATCCCTCTCGCAAAAGTTTCAACAGATACATCACTCCGTTAGTAAAAGTTAACCTATATACATCCCTCAGTTAAAATAAGGACTAACGGTGCAAATTATTTCTCCGTTATCTCCTAACGAGATATAATATATTTACACTGTTAGTCCTCTGGGTTAACGGTATTTGCACCGTTAGTCCTTTTTAATGTTTTCGTCCATTTTTTTTTACGTTTTTGTCCCTTTTTTTACGTTTTCGTCCGCTTTTTCACGTTTTACTTTTATATGTTTTTGTCCTTTTTTTTACGTTTTCGACCGTTTATTAACGTTTTTGCCCGTTTTTTTACTTTTTCGTCCGTTTTTTACGTTTTCGTTCGTTTTTTTATGTTTTCGTTCGTTTTTTACGTTTTCGTCCGTTTTTTTACATTTTCGTCCGTTTTTTTACATTTTCCTCTATCTTTTTACGTTTTTCGTCTGTTTTTTTTATGTTTTCGTATGTTTTTTTACGTTTTTGTTTATTTTTTTCACTTTTTTATCTGTTTTCATACACTTTTATTCGTTTTCATCGATTATTCTCATGTTTTTATCCGTTTTTATTCATTTCATACATATAATACGTATGAAAACGGATAAAATGTATAAAAATGGATCAAAACGTATGAAAATGGAAAAAAATGTTTCTTTATCGATTTTAAATCACGATTTTGACCCCTTTTCTAACAGAAATCGTGATTTAAAATCAATAAAGAAACGTTTTTATCTATTTTCATACGTTTTTATCTAATTTCATACATTTTTATCCATTTTCATACATATTATATGTATGAAACGGATAAAAACGGATAAAAACGTAAGAAAAATGGATGAAAACGCGGAATAATCGAGGAAAACGAATAAAAGTGTATGAAAACAGATAAAAAGGTGAAAAACAGACAAAAACGTAAAAAAAACATACGAAAGCATAAAAAAACAGAAGAAAAACGTAAAAAGATAGAAGAAAATGTAAAAAAAATGGACGAAAACATAAAAAAACAGGCGAAAACGTAAAAAAACGGACGAAAACATAAAAAAACAGAAGAAAACGTAAAAAAATGGACGAAAACGTAAAAAAACAGGCAAAAACGTAAATAAACGGACAAAAACGTAAAAAAAACGGACGAAAACGTAAAAAACGGACAAAAACGTAAAAAAGTAGACGAAAATGTAAAAAAACGAGCGAAAACGTAAAAAAAGAGAAGAAAACGTAAAATAAAAGGACGAAAAAGTAAAAAAAATGGACGAAAACATAAAAAATTGACGAAAACGTAAAAAAAAGGGGGAAAAACGTAAATAAACGGACGAAAACGTAAAAAAAACGTACGAAAACGTAAAAATGGAAGAAAACGTAAAAAAAAACGGACAAAAACGACAGAAAACGTACAAAAAACAGACGAAAACGTAAAAAAACGTAAAAAACGTAAAAAAAACAGACAAAAACGGATGAAAACATTAAAAAGGACTAACGGTGCAAATACCATTAACCCAGAGGACTAACGGTGTAAATATTTTATATCTCGTTAGGAGATAACGGAGAAATAATTTGCACCGTTAGTCCTTATTTTAACTGAGGGATGTATGTAGGTTAACTTTTACTAACGGAGTGATGTATGTGTTGAAACTTTTGCGAGAGGGATGTATGGTGCGAAACAGGGTAAACCACAGGGATGTATTTTGGAGTTTACTCTAAAATTATTAATAAGCTCATGAATGAATCACTTAACCTAAGACAAGGGCAAGTTTTTAACAGCTTAAACTAGAGTTAAAGGTGGAGATGGAGCGAGGTTGCAGCAAAAGCTAAAAACTAAAGCTTGTTTTTGTAAACTATCAAAAGTTAAATTCTGATTTTAAGAATTTATGAGATATTCTTCTAAGCTTATTTTTCTAAAACTTATATAAGTATCTTATTAATTAAAGAAACAATCTTAATCTTGTAATCTTGTAATCTTGTGCTTAAATACGCTCAAACTTCTTTTTGTTTCTTTTCATAAAAAAAAAATGTCTAAAAACTTAAAAGTATGCTTAGCAAAATTAGTTGGAATTGAATGAAAGAAATGAAGCACAACCGGAAATTAGAATTTATCTATAAATTTGTTGAAGTAGGCTTTTTTTTTAACAAATTTTTTTTATTTTGTTTTACATAGAGGTGAAAGGTGCACGAGTAACAAGTTGCGTTGCTAGCCTTTTTTGGATTGCAAAACCGATTTTTTTGAAAACAACATTTGTAGAATTAAGTGTTATAACATTATTATGCATAACTCGTTGGGCTTTTTTGAAGAGCTCCATTGGCTCATGTGCCATGAAACTAAAAATATCAAACGCGAAAGAAATAAAAACATGTTGATTTTTAATGCATGATTTTTCGTCTTTTGTCACTTTGTACGCAAGCAGTCTATCCTACTGTAAAACTACGGCTACTCAAAGTCAGAAGATGAGAAACCTCGGTTAAATCCATCCACACATATTTCCCTGCAGCTTATCCACAAACCAAAACGTTTACTGATATAAGTGTATAAAATTTGTACATAATATAAAACTTTGCAAAGCATTGTTTTAAAACGTTTTTGTATGTTTTTGTGGCTAAACAAAAGTTATGTCCTACGGCTATGTTTGGCGCGGAGTTTTTTAAAGTTTTTTGGAGCGATGAGCGGTGGGCAATGAGTTTTTTGATTTTTATTGTTCATTTGGCAAAAGAGCGATGAGTTTTGCTACTTTTTTAAAAATGCTCATTTTTCAAATGCTTCTTTAAGAAGCTGTGAGCGATGAGCTGTAAGCTGTAGCTACTGCTCACAGCTCATGCTACTTTTACCACCGAACAACTTACTTATTAAAAAAATTAGTTGAATATTACAATAATCTTATTTTGCAACCAAATTATTATTACCCTTTTCAACCAATGAAAAATAACACCCAAAGCCAAAGTGTTTCATGACTTTTATCTTGGTCAAACTCTCTTCTTCAAATTACGGTTGTAAGAAAAGAACCAAACCCATGAGGCCATGTTGACCAACCATTTCAGATAAGCCACCCTTTTCCTATCCGACACATGTCAATCACATAATCTTTCGAAAACATTCTTATACCCAAACAAAAATCTTCCTTCATTTTTGAGCATCTTTTTTAATTTAAAATTTTAAACCCACCCACCAACTGTTTGATAAAAAAAAGAATGGCTTCTTTGAGCTCATCAACTCTTGTTCAATCACAGATTAATGGGTTTGGCAAGGTGTTAAAGCCATGTGTTCCTCAACCAACTTCTGTTACTTACACAAGGTAAAATTTCCTTCTTTTAAGTTTTATAAATTTATCACCCAATTGCATATAGCAGAATAGGAATTTGCAATCCCAAACACTCCCTTTAGATAGTCTTTTTGTTTTCTTGTGGGGTATTATTTTGGTTGGCTTATCAGCTTATTGTAATATGGAAAAGCCCATAAGCTCATTTTGCTCGGATTATGAGCTTATTATATTGTGCTTATGATAATCCAAACAGCCCCTAAGTATATATGAAGTTTGTTAATCTGTTTTAGCAGTTAGATAAATGTATTTCCCAGGCGTGTTGTAGTTTAGAACTTGAAATATAAGTAATTCTTTAATTTAGTATTCTAAATGTTAAAATATGTGAAATTAGGAGAGCTATCAGAACCCTTGTGAAGGCTTCTCGGGTTGATAAATTCTCAAAGAGTGATATTATTGTTTCTCCATCAATTCTTTCTGCAAACTTTTCAAAGTTGGGAGAACAGGTACTATACGCTGTTTATTGATTTTGTTACGAATGATAAGTTTATGCAGCTGTTTAAGAGCTAAATGTGAATGATTTTAACATTCTTCAAAACCCATATGGTTATTTATAGGTCAAAGCCGTTGAGTTGGCAGGGTGTGATTGGATTCATGTTGATGTCATGGATGGTCGTTTTGTTCCTAATATCACAATTGGACCTCTTGTTGTCGATGCATTGAGGCCAGTGACAGACCTCCCACTGGATGTGCATCTGGTATTTCTCGTCTAATGTGTTAAAAAAAAAGCCGGCTTTCATTTATTATGTTAGATGTAATTTTTTGCTAATAATGAAGTATGGCAGATGATTGTTGAACCTGAGCAAAGAGTGCCCGACTTCATTAAAGCTGGAGCAGACATTGTCAGCGTTCATTGTGAACAATCATCTACTATCCACTTACACCGTACAGTTAATCAAGTACGAGTTTCCATCTGTAATATTTGATAACTTTTTGTATTTCTGGGTTGCAAAATATTTAATATTCTTTGCTGTTTAGATCAAAAGTCTTGGAGCCAAAGCTGGAGTTGTTCTGAACCCTGCTACGCCGTTATCCACAATTGAATATGTCCTCGATGGTAAGTTGTTATATTTCTTCTAGTCATTTCATATCTCATATGAAGTACTTATAAGTTTCTGAGAAGTATACATGCTATGAGCTTGACATGATAGTAACTGAACAAGATCCTTGTAGCAACTAGTGTAAGGATTTTGATCTCGGAGATAAGAAGCTTCCATCTGTGATCATATATCCTTCCTCATATATAACTTTGGCTTGATCAAACTCTTGTAAAGATCCATTCACCCTACATATTACCGGCTTCATTTTGTGAGAATTAAAAAACTTCCACGTTGAGGCATCGACAATCCCTCTAATTTTGTGATAGTCTCCTTCGGAGTTTTTCACATGAACTAAATTAGCTGCTTTTTATAGCACTGTGCATTATTGAAGTTAGTGCATTTAGTCCAAAAGATTGTCTATCATGGGTATATAATTAATATCTGAACTGTTTAAATCTCATCTAAATTCAACAGTGGTCGATCTAGTCCTGATCATGTCTGTAAATCCTGGATTTGGTGGCCAAAGTTTCATTGAGAGCCAAGTGAAGAAGATCTCCGACTTGAGGAGAATGTGTGTGGAGAAGGTATTTGTTCTCATTCATATGTCCCAAGACTTTAAAGTTGCTACATGATTACATAAATGACTTTTTATTTATTTATTCGCATTACAGGGTGTGAACCCATGGATTGAAGTAGATGGTGGAGTTACCCCTGCCAACGCATACAAGGTATATCTTCTTGATGAGCACTTGCCTTCTCTTACTAGTAACTTGTGAATTTGGACGAGAAGTAATACAGATTTCATGTATGTAGAAATTATAATTGTCATTTTCGACCCATTACCTTATGAGTCGGTCAATCTGGTTTGTGTTTTATCTTGCCTGGTAAAATCTAAAAAGTTAGCTACAAGGAGAAAGGGTTATACTGGCTGAACGGTCAAACAGGGTAAAAGTTGCCACCTATGTCATATTTTAAAATCGATACAACCACCTATGTCATATTTTCAATAATTTAGATTATACTGCAACTCATATTATTTTAGAAATTATAATTAACACATCGGTTATTTATAAAGTAAAAAATTAACAAGTGTTTGTGGGTCAACAAAACGCGATCCACATAAAAAAAAAAAGAAAAAGAAAAAAGAAGAAGACGTGTTTCAACCTGGACTTGTTTTAACCCTTTACCCAATTGCCCGTTTGCCATCTTTACTGGAAAACCGTAGTAGGAACTCAGCTAACTTGATGTTTTGCTGGCAGGTTATAGAGGCTGGGGCGAATGCCTTGGTTGCTGGTTCTGCTGTTTTTGGAGCTAAAGATTACGCTGAAGGTAACTTGAAAATGAAAATGCAAATCTTTTTTAGTTTTTCTTACCCTTATTACAATGCAATTCGTGTTCTACAGCAATAAAAGGTATCAAAGCCAGCACAAGACCAGTGGCGGTTCCTGCATAGAATGTTTCAAGTACAGATGTTATTTCAGCCTTCTTATTATCTCTGTAAGAAACTTCGTTTTCTAACACTGAAACTTTTTTGGCATTTTTATATATGAATTCATATAGTCTGATTGAGGTTTTGAGTGTGCCCACTGAAATGCTAAAGAATAGGGAGATGTGTTATTACATCAAAACAGACTAATAAACTTATATTTTTCAATCTGCGCACAAAGCTTATTTAGCTCTAAAGGTGGCATTTCTGACTCATTTATGTATGAATGGGTCAGTTTGGGTCATGTTTTTATCTTTGACGGGTCAAACGGGTTAAAGCAAAAAAATTGCTTACAATGAAACTGTTTGATATTGGCGCAAACTCACGAAGTGTATCTTTATTCTTTACTACACAAAACCTCATAAAATCCATTAAGCAAGATTGTTTTAGAAATAAAATGATTTTCACTTTCATATTTGACTCGTTAATTATTCATATAAGTCTAGTCATGGACAAAAATAGTCTTGGGTCAACGAGCCGACCCGTTTGATCCCTGCGCATATTACCACCTATACTCACCCAAAGCAACCAGAACAGCTCTTCGGCCAAAGCTGCACATGTTGCCTTAGGGAAAACTCTAGGAGTTTAGGTCTTTTATTTGGGTGTGCTTTTTTGTGGTGATCATTTAAATTCTCAAAAACAAGTTAAGTAATCAGTTGATCAAAGTTAGGGTAATCTGGTAACTTTACAGTCACAGTAATCAGTTTGTTTGTGTTACTTTTACAGTTTTACCTGCTTGTCCAATTATGATAACCTTGGCGATAGCATATTAGACAATCAGAGCTTTCATCATTTTTCGCCAAACACATAAAACAGATTAGCCAATAACCCCTCTACACCACGTCCAAACATGACTATTGTTCCATAAGGATAAAGGTTGATCATAGATCTGTTTCTAGTTGAGTCGGGTAATTTTCTTAGATCTCGATACTTGCACAAATCCCTATTGTATGCCATCTTTCTGAACCCATTTGTCGTAAATTTCTTAACACCTTTTAAGTTATAAAATTCACATAAACCCATGATTTTTTTTATTTTTTTTTTTAATCTAGAAAACTATTTTCTGATAATTTCAAACGTGTATCTGCAGACAACAGGAGGAATTTCATGGCCGATATTTTGTCATTTCTTGCTGTTGTAACAATTCATCACTTGCTGAACAACGATGTACAAATAAGGTCCATTTGTAACTGACAGAAAGGTATCTGTGTAGCATTGTCTTCATATAGAAGAGTATATAAGTTTTGTCATGTTGTAACAATTCGCCCTACCAGTTGATGCTTGTTTTACAGAGCATTGCATCATTTATGTTAGCAGCATACTCAAAAATGAAGAAAAAAAAAAGTAATCTTTCAATCTGCATATCAGGACTCAATAGTATGGTTATGGTAACCCATAGTGGTTGCGTTATTGTATGTGAAAACTTAATAGTTTATATTGCATATCTGGTATTTCGTTATTGATTTGATTTCCGGATGTGTCCAGTTCTCATCAAGCTTTATACTCGAGACATACCTCACAGAAATCAATCTTGCTATCAAACACAAACAAACTGTTTTTTATTTTACTTTCAAAAGTCGTGAAGTAGAAAAATATCTACTGCGTATTAATGACATTTTAGAATTGACACATTTGTCTAAAAAGATCAAATATTGATATCGGATGAATGACTAGTGACGTTAGCCATATAAATTATTTCTCTAACATAAAAGAAAGATGTCAATGGCACAAAAAAGTTACATACTTTAGGTTAAATAGATGTGTTGAAGTTAATTTTTTGTGCGATGTAAGATTCTGGGCTATTCGCGCGAAAGAACAATACACGGCACATTGATTGATTAGCTATTTCAATGGCTACCTAAAATAAGCATTGAACTCATAGTTGTCAGGATCCCGATCCTGATCTTAGGATCTTACGATTTTACGATACTGCAAAGCAAAAACGATCCGGATCCTACGTAGGATCTTTGCAGGCTTAAGATCTTATAGGATCCCGATCTTTACCATACGATCTTACGATCTAATCCGACCCGATCTTACTTTTCTCGGATTACAAACTAAAAAACTACAAATTTATGGGTTGTTAGTTTGTAGAATTCGAAAAACAACATGTTAATCTTTTTAAACATTTTATAATCATAATTTATGACAACATTTATGTGAAACATTCATAGTATTTTATGGTTATAATATATTAGAATTTGTAGATTTGTATAAAATTACATAAACTATTAATAAATAACATTAGAGTAGGATCTTAAGATCCCGATCCGATCTTACGATCACGATCTTGCAAAGACGAAAACGATCCTGGGTAAGATCCCGATCTTGACAACCTTTTTGAACTCATTTAAATTTCAAATCTGAAGTGAAACGAAATTGATGGGAAGGAACATACATAAGTACATAGTAACATATAACCCAACATGTTCTCCTTTTGTGAAACCTTGAAACCAGGTGATAACTCGAATAAGCAACCATTTCTCAAATGGATATTAGATTGTCTAACAACAATCTAATATATTTGACAAGAATATTGATGACAACAACTCGGGTGTGAAAGGAGCTATAGAGAAACCTTGGCTAACTTGCTTAAATACCCTACGCTGAATCGATAGCCATGATTGGTCTTGGAGGAAACCAAAATAATAAGATTTAGTCTGACCTCGCCCTTTCAGCTTGATTCAGTGTTGTTTTGATCACCAAAAGTGCAAAACATCGTTAGAGAGAGTGAGACACGAGCCTCCAGAAACTGAAAAAATACCATTTACCATAATCAGGATGATAACCGGTGGGTATATTAATCCTTGGTACATCCTTGATGAAAAAAAGCTAAGGAACCCAAACACTATGAACAACGTATTCAGTCCCAAAATCCCTCAACATGATGCTATGAATCAAAAGCACGGGAGGATCTGCATGTGAATTACAAGGAGATGATGCCTAGAATAGACATTACACTTGTTCGAGCACATTATATGTGCCTCAGAGCAAGAAACAGAACATTAATAACATATTTATGAATTTTTTTCTGGGCTCCGCCACTGCTCACAAGTCGCAACGATCAATACTGCAAACATAACCTCTCATATTCCTTATCAAGTTGTCAATAACCTCAAAAGTTATGCAAGCAAACGGGTGATCACGATCTCCAGCTACAAACTTAATGATTTCACTTCCAACCTCAATTGAACTACAGCCAGGAACTCTTCTCTCATTACTCCGATTTCTTGTGATCTCCTTCTTATCCCATATTCCTCGCGAAGCATAAATATTTCCCATAATCACATCATCACCCACTAAATCCTCATCATATTCAAGCAATCGCCCATGAGTTTCTTCAGCAAGATCTATATCCCCAATAATACTACAAGCACTAAGCAATGTCCTCCAAAGAACCGCATTTGGCTTCATGGGCATATCTAAAATGAAATCTTTAGCTTTTTCTAACAATCCTGCTCGACATAGAAGATCAACCATGCAACCAAAGTGAGAAAGTCTAGGCTTTACCCCATAATCATTAACCATAATCTTGAAATATCGTTTCCCATCATCCACCATAGCTACATGACTACACGCCATTAGAACCCCAATGAACGTAACATCATTAGGAACAATTTTACTATCCATCATAGCTGTAAAAAGTGCAAGTGCTTCATTAGCTCGACCATGTATAGCATATCCAGTAATCATGGAAGTCCAAGTCGTGACATCCTTATTCTCAATACTATCAAACACTACTTTTGCAGTTTCAACATCTCCACATTTCGTATACATATTCAATAACGAATTATACAAAGACAGGTCCTTATCAAGCTTCACACTCCTACAAATAAACTTATGCACCCACTTTCCCATATCCAACGCACCCAAATCCGCACACGCAGACAACGTAACAGTCAAAGTAACTTGATCAGGGTCAACATTTTCCCTCAGCATCTCCCTAAACAGTTCAATCGCGGCCTGCGGTTTCTCATTATCAACATAAGCCGATATCAGCGCAGTCCAACAAACAACGTTTTTGGTCTGTATTTCATCAAACACAAGGTGTGCATCTGCAACATGGCCCACTGCAGAATAGTACTGAACTAATGATGTTTGGATAAAAATAACGGTTTCATACCCGAGTTTTACGACAAGGGTATGAAACTGTCGATTTTCATGTTGTGCCGATTTTCGTGTGCATGTTTTGATTATGTACAATAGTGAGAAACTGTCAATGTATGTAGTGTTTTTTCGTATTAAGTCGCGAAATAAATGTGATGATTTAAATGTGTTGTTGGTTTTTAAGTAGTGTTTAAGTAGTTCATTTGGTCTTGGTTTTTTAAGTTTGGGATGGTTATGGGTTTGATAAAGTTTTGTTTGGGTAAATTTGGTGAAAAGTGAAGCCTTCAAAAATCTCATTGGTGTTAAAAGATGTATACATTTACTAAAATATGGAAAAGATGATATGTAGTCTAGTAATGTACAGTATTTGTGGTTTCATTAGATAGAAGTTTTAATAGACCAAAAAGTGTTAAGGGATCGAATTAAAGAATACCAATTCTTCAAGATATGGAATGTGATTGGACTTGTGACTTATGAGGGCATGTTGTGATATGTTGGGAACTTGGGATAGTGACTCCAAGAAAAGCTCTTATGAACCCTAATTGGCTAATTTATTAGTTTTTACAAAATCTACGACTTTTTGCGCACAAAATAATGTTTACTATCAGTTTCAGACTTCGGTCATGACAAGTTATGATCAAATTTTGATTTGAGTTATATACCTCTGCGTAACGATAATTAAGTCAAAATGCATCAAATTTGACATAAAATTCTTTAGTATGTATCTGATTTTTATTTTGGGTAAATTGCAATTATGATTCCTAAAGCTACACGAAAACACAAGAAATACACCGAGACGAATTTTGTTGCAAAAAAACATTAATGTTTACGTTTTTGGCAAAACAACCATCAAGAGGTACTACTCACTAACTCTCGTTATTTTCTCGTTAATTGGCACGTGAAATGACTAATATACCCTCTTCTTCTTCCCCACTTTTAGGGACATAATTTGCAATTTACCCACTTTGATTTTTATTTTATTTTTATCCGAAGCTTTGATATTTTCCCACCACATCACAAACACAACCACCACCACCATCACCCTCTACCACCACACAACCAACATCACCACCCTCTATTTCACAGCCATTGTAGAAGGTATTCTGGTATGGTACCTGGTCAATCTCATACACTATCGTCCCAACTAGATCGACTGTTCCAGGCTGCAATAAAAACAAATTTGTTAGTTTTGTAATTTAACGTTGTTGACAGAGTCAAGAACACTACTCTTATCAATTTGAGGATCCTTCTAGAATCATTATACGCTAATTTTATAATAAGACATTGTGCACAAATCAAATTACAAAATCACTTCACTCCTTTCAAGATAACTGAACCATGTTTATCAAGATTATTTACTGAAAAAGTCAAACCTAATGTAACAAATACACCCATTTGACACACAAGTCAAAATTTTGATTAACATATATTGCAAGATACTGTTAGTCACGCTAAAAATGCTTATTTGTATTTCTGAGATATTTGATCTCAAAACTTAGATTTTACTGGGATAGCTAACTAAATGATGGAGATGAAAGTATTTGTCAATTTGTCTAATGTTATAAGAACTGTTGAAATTTGTCAATTTGTTCTAACCGGTCTCTACAACTGTCCTAAAATCAGCAATATTGGTTCTCAGACACCCTGAATACTAAACTACCATTTATGTAAAATTTGTAGAGATGTAAACAGCTTTCTACCTGCAAGAATTTGCTGACGACAAAAACGTAGCTTGAACTGAAGCAGGAACTGATGCCTTGTTGAAATCCTGGCAACGTAAACAAACATAAGTCATATAAGATTCTTGTCAAATTAATATTTCTACCGTAGCAAAAAAGATCGATTTCCTTTTTTGGATCCATTATATAACCAAATATGTCAGCTTGACATAGCACAATAACAATATAATTGGTATTAGCGGTAGATAAAGATATATTACCACAGTAGAGAGGTTCTAGACCAACATGCGGAGATCATAAGGAAGATGAACACTAGAATGAATTGCAAGGACCTTTAAATTCTGCTCCCCTGTAAATCAACCAAATTAAGTAAGACCATTTCGCCATACACAAACATGAAACTAAAACACTAGCGAAAACATAATGTTACCCTCATTTTTCATCTCAATTAGAACTTCGGTCTCTTGTCCTTTTACAACCACTACAAAAACAAACAAATAAAAAACACGTCATTAAGAAGCTAAGCCTGATAACAAGAACTCTGAGAAACAAGCAAATGACTGAAAGTTCACTTTCATTTTCCTATGTTCTTAGGGAAAACACAAACGGTCTCCACCCCAGGAGCCGGATTATAATTCTCAACACCGAAATCCTGAGCTTCATCACAACATTCCCAAATCCTCCTTTCTCAATTGTTTCGGCAACAAGTTCAGCGTTATCTGAGTCTGGATCAGACTGAGACCTACAACTACATCACAAAACCACTAATTAAGTTTTGCAATTTAAGTTTTCCAATTTTAGATTGAGTAACTTACCATAAACTATAGTAAATAACATTAAGAAAAATGATACTCTTCACTTTCTTGGAAGCAAAGAATATCCTCCGCCACAACGCTCGTCTTCCAAATAACGATTTCAACTTCACATCAAGCAACTTGTTATGCTTGTTTTTTTTCTTTGGTAAATTCGCAAAGAATTTACCAACTGTAACTAAATTTTCACCGCCCGTAACTTTTTTCACTGATATCTGTTTTGCATTATGTACCACAGCACAACGTACTATAATGAACATGAGGAAAAGTATAGCTAGTGAATAAAGCTCGTTTTCAGTTGGCAAATATTAACGGATGAACAGAGATCGAAGAACATGATGATCTGATTATTAATGGTGATGACGACGAATATTGCCATGGTGATGTGGTAGACATGATCAAGTTTCAAGTTAAGTTACTGGTTACAGTTATAACTTGTTTATTTATTAATTTATATTATTTTTTGAAAATTAATTACGAGTGTGAAATAACGTTATTGTGGTGGGTAATGTTATGTTTCTCTCATTTGCACGTTTATTTTGTTTTTAAAACAAATTCAAATGTACAAGAAGGTTGCGTGTTACATCGGTGGTACATAATTTTTTATGAATAGTATTTTAGATGTCGATCAAAATGTAAATTGAAATTCTTAAAAGGAATGGCTCATAAACAATAGCACCCCAACAAATTTTCTAAAATTGCCTCTTAACATTGAAAAAAAAGAAAAGTATTTGATGGTGGTGGTTGTGTGGTGGTAGAGGGTGGTGGTGGTGGTGGTGGAGGGTGGTGGCGCTGGTTGTGTGGTGGTAGACGGTGGTGGTGATGAAGGATAGTGCAGGGACATTATTTGCACATTAAAAATAGTAATTGTGACATATACATGAGGATATATTCGTCATTTCACTGCGTTTGACCTTGACTTAACGAGAAAACTAACGCTCGTTAGCAAAAAGTGGTTGTTTTGCAAAAAACGTAAACATTAATGTTTTCTTGCAACAAAAGTCGTCTCGATGTAATCCTTGCGTTTTTGTGTAACTTTAAGGACCAAATTTGCAATTTACCCTTATATTTTTATATTAGATGTACAAAACTTGCTAATCCTCATATTTTGTGTACTAAAAACCGGGTCAACAACAGAATGATGACATGTCAGTGATTAACGAGTAATTAGATATTACTTAGTTAACTGGAGTGAATGTTTGGTAATGTGTTTTAAAAACTAAGTAAAATTATATAAATTATTGGTTAGCTACGTCACTCTTCTGTCATCGTTATCTTGTTAATTCAATGCACATAATAGATAAATTAACAAGTTTTATACACTAAATAAGAAGAGTATAATCTAGATACATCACAAAAACTTTAGTGGAAAGACACATTTTAAACTAGTTATCCCTTATAGATGAGGTCTACTTTTGGATTCTCAAAACTCCAAAATCGCCAATATAGAATGTCTAAAGTATGACTAATCCACGGTCAACTCGTAGCACATTTAGTGGCGGATCTAGAATATTGAAACAGGGTGTGCAATATGGATATTTTAACAGGTCATGTAGTAGTTCATAAAGAATTCGGGTCGGGTCGAAATCTTTTCTTACTATTCAGCTTTATTTTATGAGACTTTACTTAGTATAAAGATTGAAAAAGGTAATAATTATATTAATTTAGTTTTCTAGGCCCGCTAGAAACACCACCGAATGAACATCCATCACAACTATCTAACCTATTAATTTAACCAAAATCTTAAAAAACAACACACTTACTATGACGTATACAATTTATACTACTAAATAGTGTTAGGCTACACGCAGTAACACGAATCCCTTGTCGATCGTGTGTCGATCGAGCACCAAGGGCGATCGATCCCCTTGGTGTGGGTTGTATCGATCGTGCAAAAAAAAACATGTATCGTTCGTGTGAACGATCGACAAGAACAAAGGAAGAAAGTAGCTAGCCGTTGAGGTGCACACTATGAGTTTTAATTCTTACGAGCTATTCATTGCCGATTCGTCATCGGATGATGAAAATGAAGTTAGTACCGAGTTTATGATGTTTGCGGAAGACTGTTGGGAGGCTTTTCAAGCATCACAAAAGGTCTCACGAACCCAAGTTATTAGGGATCGTGTGGGTGCTCATAACCGTTTAGTGGATGCTTACTTCAGCGAGAACCCAAGATACGGCTATCAAGCATTCCATGATCGTTTTCGTATGAACCGAAGACTATTCACACGAATTGTCCGAGATATAACCGATCATTCACCTTATTTCCAACAAACTCCTAATTGTACAGGCGTACTAGGTATTTCTCCATTGATGAAGTGTACTTCGTCAATCCATCAATTGGCATACGGAGTCAATGCTGATGCTCTAGACGAATACGTGCAAATGGGTGCGTCAACAATTCGTGAGTGTCTCGAAAAATTTTGTGAGGTCATAATGGAGTTATATGGTGCAGAGTATTTGCGAAAGCCGACGGTTAGTGACGTTGACAAACTCTATGCTCATCACTACGAAACTCATGGGTTTCCAGGGATGATAGGTAGCATCGATTGCACAGATTGGCCGTGGGCGAATTGCCCACATGCTTTAAAAGCTCAATTTTGTAGGGGTGATCACGGGCAGGATCCTTTCATTTTATTGGAAGCGATCGCCTCCCAAGATTTATGGATTTGGCATGCGTTCTTTGGTGTTGCCGGGATGAATAACGACGTAAATGTTTTACGTGCATCACCTCTTTTCAATGATCTCAAAACAGGGAGAGCTCCGGATGTGGAATTCGTTGCTAACGGCGTGCCTTATAAACGCGGATATTATCTTGCTGATGGGATATATCCGGAATGGTCGGTTATTATGAAGTCCATTAAAAATCCAGGGACGAATGATGACAAACGAATATTGTATAAGACGATGCACGAAGCAGCAAGAAAAGATGTGGAACGTGCTTTTGGTGTACTAAAGAAGAAGTGGCTAATGATTAAATATCCGGCTAGAGGGTTTGACAAAGAGCGTCTATCGCATATAATGTACACATGTATCATATTACATAATATGATAATTCAGGACGAACAAGCGGCGATATCTCCCGTATTCTTTCCAGCAGAGCAGCACCGTTCTTATGATCCCATTAGAACGCATGTGGAATCGTTGGAAATTACCAGGGAGATATGCGACAAAACAACTCATCTTAGCCTCAAAGCCGATTTGGTTGAAGACATTTGGCATCGTCAGAATCAAAACTAGTTTAGTCGTTGTATTGTCGTAATGTTTTAATTTTATTTGAATTATTATGTAACGTTTTAATTATTAATGAAATTTTATTTTGTGTTAAAATTGTTAAAAAAAAAAAAAAAAAAAAAAAAAAAAAAAAAATTATCCAATCGCCCCTACTGGGGCACCTAATCGCCTGCAGGTCGCTGGAGAGAGAAAGCTGACGTGACAGTGAAAAGTAGGGGGATCGAATCCCCCTACTGTGGGCAGCCTTAGAAGCTTTAGGAAATAACATTTAAAATAATATTAATATCTAAATTCTAATTGGTAGAGGAGACAAGTGGGGCGGTGGGTTATACCCTATATACTCCTATAGGAACCAACGAGTTGTTTATGCAACCTAGAGCTAAACAAAGGTCAACATTTATTATAAATATGTATATGAGTTGAGATCCATATAAAACTTATATTTGTCATAGAACCAATGGACCAATCATAGCCATCCATTTTTTATCTAAATCATTTTTCACTTTTTTTTTAAAACAACATATCTTGCAAACAGTAAATCTTCAAGCTACAAAAAATACACCATCATGACGAGAATTAAATTATCTTTTTATAGATATGCATTGTTATATACTTTCGACGAAGTTTTTTTTTTTAAATTTCGCCCAGAAAAATCACATGTGATTCTTCTGGACGAAATTTAAAAAAAAAAGTTCGTCGAAAGTATATAACAATGCATATCTATAGAAAGATAATTTAATTCTCGTCGACATGGTATGATTTTTTTGGCGTAACGATTAACGGTTTGTGAGATATTTAATTTTTAAAAAAAGGGTGAATATATTTTAATAAAAGAAATGAGGGGCTATGATTGGTTAATTGGTTCTATGACATATATGAGTTCTATATTGAACTTTTCTCATATGTATATTCTTAAACTTTTTTTTTTTGGACGGTGACTTTCATTTTTTGGGCTAGAGTCACACCTACCACACGGTAGGCCCTCATCCGCCACATACCCAGACTATGTTGTCTTAACTTGGTCCACGCTGGCGCAATGAGGATTATTGGCGGCGTCTGTTCGGAAACCGTACCGCCTCCACACGATTATAAATCGCTGGAGTAACGGCCGGATGAAAACCGGGGCCGGCTTGGATTTGAACCTGCGCAACTAATGGCTCACAGGCTCTCCTCTTCATTGCCTATATTCTTAACCTTTGATTTTGCTCTAATGGTTGAGGATTCTCTAACTTGACTCGAGTTGTCCCAAGTCTCAACAACTTGAGAGGATCCTCACCCTATCAAATGACCATCTTCTCAACTTTCCTTCATCTTCTTGGAGAGAGAAGAGAAACAAAGGATGAGAAACATATGAACATGGTGGATTCTTACAACTGGTTGGTTTCTACAAATAGTACAAGGTGGTTGATTCCTGAAGGATGTATACATTGTTTCTTTTTATCTTTTTATTATTAGTTTCAACACTGTAACAACAACTAGAACACAAATGGGCATGCATTCTCTTTTTTGCTACTTTTGTTGGGTGTGCACTCAATAGAAAAGATGCCTACACAAAGGAACATCAGAAAATTTTATACTACAAAGAGCTTTTACATGGTATGCACGTGCATACCTTGTCATGGCTGCAGATCCTCCCCTGAAGGAAACATCAAAAAAATTTATACTACGAAAAGCTTTCACAGGGTATACACATGCATACCCTGTCATGGCTGCAGATCCGCCCTTGGGGATACTAGTACATAATAAAAACATTCGTACACTATTACTATATAAAGAACCCATATATCTAAGGAAAATCGAAATATGTTGGCCTAATTAGTACTTGGGCTATGTAGAAGCTATAGTGTCAATATCATTAGAGTGTTTGGTGTGCTAGAGATGGATAATATATTATTCGTCTGCCACCTCAATGCCAACTCGTCAGATTCCCAATAACACATCAACAACTAAAATACCTTCCCAACAAAAACCCAATAACATGTTATTGGTACCACAAAATACCCCACTAAAAATACCCACTCACTTACAAGAAAAAAATCAAATGGGACGAATGACGCTAGTGATTGCACCAACGTAGTGTACCAATAACAGATGAATGGCATGATACTCGGTGTAGTATAACGTGTTGTTCGTCCGTTGTTGGTACCAATGGCGAACCAAAAAAATACCACACCGAGCTCTCTTACAAGTTAAACATTTTTAGTTGTACAGGGTGTTAAAGAGTTATATATCTAAGTTGAAAGCATCTGATCCATGTGAAGACTCACCCATTATTAACGTATGAATCAAATAAATAAGTTAGTAGTTATAAAACAATGATCGTAAATGATAGCGTATAGGGCCTTCAACCTACTATACTAAGGCCCATACACTCTAGACTCGGCCCAAACATAAGCCTGATAAGGCTGATACAAGACCTGGGGAAATACTCCCCCAGGTAACACCAAGGCAGAACTCGCCTGAAGAATCTGTCCATGCATACTGTACGCCTGGAAAACTCGCCAGGACCGTTAAGTCAAGCACCATGTGCTCCCCTCACTCCCCCTCTTAATAATTGCCTTTACTGGTTCTCGCAACCATAAAGGACTCTCTATAAATACTAGGCAATTTCCTCGATTTGGCCTAAGCTAACTCTTAGCAAGCTTTGCCAGGCCATATCTGGCAAACTCTTCAACTAGTCGATTTCTTTCTCGAGTAATTGACACATACCACCAAGTCGACTCATGAGTGATATCCTAACTCGTGACTTCAGTCACCTTCTTGGGTCTTTACCGAACGTGGGAAACCAAACGATTGACCACCCTGAAGCCCCAATACGTACCTTACGTAAACATGGTGCCATCAGTGCTAAACGATACGAATAGCCGCAATTTTTCCTTTTTTCGGTTAGCCGAAATAAGTTATTTTGGCCGAAAAACTAAAAAACACACAGTGTTTAAGTTTTCTGGCAATCGAAAACAAGGTTTTTGATAAACTCGCCGCCGAAAAACCAAGCGAAATGATGTTCGTTTCTGCTTCCTGGCGTCGGAAAACCCAAAAAACCCAAAATCAAACTTTTCCGTCGTCGAAAAGTCGTCCTCGACCGGAAACGAATGATTTCACAACAAAATCTTGTCTCATGGAAACAAGCCGCAACCTATTTTTCGTCATAAAACACGAAAAACGTCACATCTTACAAAAAAATAAAAAACGACCACCACTTCCACCAACAAAAATCATCGGAAAAACTTTCCGATTCACCAGAAAACACAAAACACCACGAAGTCTGATTCAGTTAAAACCGTATACAAAGCACTCCAACTAACAAAATGGCACTACAACAATCACCACGAAATATCCTGAATAATGGCTCAATAAAACCTTAAACACAGCCTGGAGCAACTCCAGGTAACAAAACCTCAACTAAATGTCAGTCCCAAGTGGCCTGAGATCATCCTCCAAAACCAACACAACTGTCCTGGAACCCCAAGTCCGAGACACATCCATAAAACATCTCTAAAAAACTCTCATACAAAGATAAAAACAATCCTGGAAACCTGATCCCATTTAATACCTCAAAACAAAACCCCAACCAAAACATTCAATGTCACAAAGAAGTGACATTATGACATTGAATAAAACAGAGCATTCAAAGGCTAAAGCTCATTGCCTGATAAAACAACAAAAACACTACCCTGAAATACGACTCTCTAAAACCAGGCGGCAAAAGCCACATGACACAGCCAAAACATCATCAGGCCCGAAGGCCATTTTATCAGGCCCAGGCGCCACCATCCACAACAAAGGACGAGAAGTCAGCAAAGAGGCAGACAAAGGATACGCAAAAATAACCAGGGAAAAGACCTATGACGGTCAGGTAGATAAAAAAGTGTTACAACCCACGTACAGGTATGACAAGGGGTCGCTATCCTGGAACGCGATCAAACCAAGGAAAAGCAACCTCTAGGTGTACACTATAAATTCACTATTTCAATTATTTTAATTCATTTAAATTTAACATGGAAACAATGTAAAAGCATTCAAGTCGAAGATACTTAATGTAAAGTCTCCACGTTACTCTTATATCACTGGTTGCATGTTCAACTCCGCCAAAAAGGCCTTTTTACTAAGACAAATTGTAAAAGTTATTGTCAAATTCTTTGGAACTTAGGAAGTACAAAATGATTCATGATAAACCTGATAAAATTAATTACTTTGAAAGAAGCATAAAATTACGTCATGAACAACCTTCTTTGAATAAAAAATAACATACATCAGGCTCATATGCCATCAGGCTCATGCGCCATGACTTTCTCATTTAAACTTCAAAACCATGACTGAACTCGCTCGACATAAGTTAGTTGATGGTCTTCCAAGATTCCGATATACCAAATATCACTTATGTTCGGCTTGTGAACAAGGAAAAAGCAAGAGATCTAACTTTCCCTCAAAACCAAAACCAAGTTCTCAACATGTTCTTCACTTGCTTCATATGGATTTATGCAGTCCCATTCGTATACAAAGTATGAATGGCAAATGCTACATTCTGGTTATTGTTGATGATTATTCATGATGGACTTGGGTCTATTTTCATCGCACTAAAGATCAAGCTCCAACAATGATTATTGCGTTTCTCACAAAGATTCAGGTTCAGCTTAAAAACACTGTCCGAACTGTCAGAACAGACAATGGAACTGAATTCAAGAATCAAACACTACGTGCATATTATGAGAAAGTTGGAATCACACATCAGACATATGTTGCTCGTACTCCTGAACAAAATGGTTGTAGTTGAAAGATGAAACCGAACGTTAGTGGAAGCTGCTCGTATGATAAGGATTTAAAACGTACACTTTTAAGGGGTCATTTAAGCCTTTAATCACCCACTTTTATATCCGTTACTGCTTAATTTCGTTCCTTTTCACTTTTTAGGTCTCTTGGAAGCAAAATGCTGGAATGATGCATATTTGGACCAAAAGGAGTGAATATATGAAGAAAATGGCAAAGTCAAGATCGAAGACACTCAAGCTGCTGAAACTGAAGCTGACGGCGTCCCAACTAAAGGGCGACGCCATCCTTCTCTACGGATTTAATTAAAATACACCTGACAACTCAGTAGACTTTTTGCTAAAATACACCTGACGGCGTCAGGCTTTGAAGAGGAAGGGCGTCACTAAGACTTTTCATCTCAGACGGCCCAGATCTAGAATCAGACGACGTCCCTGCTGAAGCCCGACGACATCACAACTACAACGTTACGTCGTCCCAACGATAACTTGGCCTAGACGAAAACCCTAATGACGGCGATCTGACGGCGTCCCACCTATAAGGAGACACCGTCGCAAGTGTAAATCTATATATAGAATTCGATTTTTCAGTTTTTAAAGAGGTAGACTTGTGGAGTAAAAACCCTAAACGTTTGTAGTCCGACTTGGACAGTATCTTAGGGTCTCAAACCCTATTTTACACATCAAGATAAGTGTTTTATTCCATTAATTTCATTATGTCTTCCATTGAATGTGTGTATGCTTGCTTGTTTAACATGTCCGGCTAAATTTCTTGTGTGTTTGCTTAGATCTATGAAACCTAGTTGTTAATTATTGATTGGTTGTCTCTTATCTTAATTGTAAATGGCTTAGGAATGCACTAGGCTATCGTTGTGTTTAAATGATTGAGTAATCTTTGTGAACATTAGTTTATGAATCACTTAGAGGATTTCGTAGTCTAAATATCCAAAGATAACCTTTAGGTTAGTTTATGAAACATCTAGCGGATTTTGTAGGCAATAACCTTAAGGTATTCTCAAAGAGTTAGGGCATAAGCATTCCCTACGACCTTAGAAAACACAACGCGTTAAGAATAAGGACGTGACAATTCAACCACCAATAAAAGATGACTAGGGAGTAATAGTATCTACGTAAACACATTTTTAATCATCATACGAGCACACATAAAAAAGACATAGACTACCCGTAGTAATAGATAATAGATAGTAGAAGTAATCGGTAGAAGTACCACCCCCAAATCCATTGCCCCGAGATTTTACCCTTAGCTTTCTAAAAAATATAAAAAAGATAAAAAAATAATCATCCTCAATCCCAACCTTAGCGTAGTACACTTCTTGCAAGCATTCCTATTCCCATAGAGAACGATATCAATACCCGAGGCTTACCCAATACTACACTACAACGATTAGGTTCACTGCCTAGGGTGTTGAAAAACTTGCTCGACGAAAAGGAAGTTCCTTTGACCCCGAACGCGCCTTGTACGCGCATCAAGTTTTTTGCGCCACTGCCGGAGAATAGAATAGCTAGTTATGTTTCTATCTCGTTTAGGTTCCCTTGCTTGATTCCTATCAAGTAAGATTTTTTCTCATATTTAGCTTCCTTGTAGTCTATCCCCCTTCTTCGTGAATTTGTTCGTAGCCCCATCACTTTTCATCATGAAAGGTGATAACCCACCACCACATCACCCAATTCCCATCGACCCACCACCAATTGACCCGTGTAACCACTGGTAAATTTCATCTCGTATTAAACTAATATAATATTCTAACGAAAGAATACTTATCCATTTTCTACGTCCAAATTTTTTTTTAAGAAACGATATCCATTTATTTGATCACAACAACTAGCCAATGTGATGAACCTCACATCTTTAATAAACCTAAACATCTTTATATGTAAAACTATAAAGGTTTTCAACGTTTATTTACCACTTTACGTTATTACGTTAACGTACAATTATTAAACTTTCGAACTAAACGTTAGCCATTTATTAGAGTTTTCACGAAGCCCTAATTTATTTTAACTATGATTTTACTAAATCATTAATACTAAAGTACAACATTTTACAAGTCTCTAAAGCATAGAAGCCTTAACTATAATTTAAATTATATCATAAATCTTAGTGTATCTACTTTAAAGCACACCTTACAAGACATAATGCATTAACCTTAAACTTGATTTTCTCATAATATACTATAAGCCTAATATACAAGTATATAATGTATAAACTCAAAAATATAATTCTTTCATTTTTATTTTGAATCTTGCAACCAAGTAACCAAACAAGGATTGCATCTCGCATATTTCAGGTCTATTTCTAAATATTAATACCAATTATTATTACATTTTTATTAAATGATAGTACTTTTAGTAATAATCATAAAAGTTTAATCGTGTGAATTTTACTTACGACCAACACAAAAGTAGATAAGTTTATATGTTCAAAATACTCAAATTCATCAATAGTCATACTTCATATGAACTATTACCACTTGTTGTTTTTTTTACATTATACTCTCTACATAATACAAGTCCTCAAACTTACGTTATTATGTTTTATCAATGTATACGCCCTCCGTTAAACTTATCACACGTCTAATATACTAAGTTGGGGTATGATGATAAATTTTGACATTTTTATAAGTATTAAATTTTTATGTTATCCAGTTTTAAGTTTCGTGACTTAAGGACTTAACGCTAGTAATTATCGGGATCAAACTATACCCTTTAAACCTTAAACTAATAATAAATCTAAAGATTGTCACCAAAAACTTCTATCCATTTCCTAATTAAGGCCACGTCAACATCATGTTTACAAATACCAAATGTATGTCCCATAATCATACAACATAACAAATTTTAAAATGCCATACGTGTTACAATTTGCATCATGCATGTAAAAATAAGAAATGTGTATTATCATGCTAGTTTCTTCCATTTTGTATCATGTATTTAAGCAACACATCACTTGCTTGCTTGCTTCTTCCATTTCATAAGAACACACACGAATAAAATACCACACTTCAAATATTTTTCTAAGTCTTTTCCACCTTGGTGTAAATTAAACGAGAAAAATGGTAAAGGATTTATGGGATTTAGAACGTGTACAAGTCGACTAGTAGTTGGTCTTGACTCATGGTTGAGTCCACAAACAAGCCATGTTTTCCTTTCACCAAATCCTAGTCCGTAGCATGATGTTCTTTCCACCATTCTTGGTGAGGTAAGCTTATGTTCATACGTACTTTTGTTTATATGTTACGAATTATCTTATTATTCTATCATGCTCTACATAGTTTTGGCCTTGTCTCATTGTGCTCTCGTAATACATTTTTGATAGACAAGATCAAACCAAGACCGTAGCAATTTTAATCACTTAAAACGATTACACGAGTCAAAAGATACGACCAAAAGAAGTTATCGAAAAGCTGTCCAAAACTTTCTGTAACAGGAAGATCGGGCACGCGAAACGAGGCATTTCTGGTCCGTTTCATGAAAAAGTTAAAACACGAAAGTTGTCCGGAACGACGTTTTCTTCAAAAACTCAGGAGCACGGGTCTAGAAAACACATAACGAAGCCAGAATTTAATAAAAATCCCAACAGCTGTTATGTATAAGTTACAAAAACAGCCAACACCCCCCTACTTGCCCCGCGTTTATCCACTTCATGTTAGAGGTACTAGGGTCATCCAAGGTACCGTTGTAAAGACCACCTGGGATACTACAAAAAGCTTCCATAACCCGGTTAAAAAGCCTAGTCGTTATCTTTAAAAACAGCCATCATTTTGGTCAAAAGTCCTAAATGCCAAAAAGCTTTTTACAATAAATACATGGGAAAACATGGGACTTTTGATAAATTTGGTTAGGAACTGTATTAGAAACATTGGAAATGGGTAAAACAATATTTCACAAGGTCGCATGCAAAAGATATAGCTTAAAACTGAAATTTTCATAAAACGCGTCGTGGCCAAGTGGCCATATTCGTGGTCTTGTATCTTTCTAACCAAAGACGACTAGGACATGAGACTTATACCATTTAAAAGAGCTTACAGCATAGTGTTTTAAGGGTCAAATGCGACGTAGAGACACTAGCTTGCCTCGTGTAAAATCTGCCCTCTTTTAGCCCGTTATTGCCCAAAAACAACAAAAAGCACATAACCCCCTTACTTTGTTAAATCATTGCGACCAAACCGTAAGATCTTAAGACCTCTAGTTTGAGCCATTAGAAATACCACCAGAAAAACTCTTGAAAGGAACAAGAACGTAGTATAAACCTATCAAGGCCTCGTTTTTATTCACCCGCACTTTTGTCCATTTATGCCAAAAACTAGTAAATTTCTCTTATAGAATTTTAAGCATAAAAATTGTAAATTTTGTAAAATAAAGTTCCTTGGGACTAAAAATGTAATTTCTGTGAAGTTAGTCATATAAGGGCTGATTTTGTCAATAACCCATAGTTGAGGGTTTAAAGTGTCATTTTTGAAAGTGCAAGGGTAAAAACCGTAAATATTTAAAATTGTAAATTATGACATTCTGGAAACATATCATATTTAACAACTTGAATTTCGATAAAAATTTATTAACAATCATTCGAGCCATAAAGATAAATACGATAAGTATTATTAATTTTTGAAGAGACTTCATGTTATCTAATTATCGATAAAGCATTAACATTGCATAAACTTGAACTCGAATACTAAAAACATGACATACTAACTCAGGTCACAAGTCGGAGAAGTTTATTCACATTACTTAATTTGTTTTCCATCCAGACTACTGTAACATCGAGGTGAGTTCGTAGCCCTGTTTTTATACTTGTTTATTAATGCTTTGGGGGAGATACATGCTCAATTACCTGTTTTTACTTTTATAAGTACTCTAAAAACTTTTACATATTACTGTGAGTTCATAGTCCCACTTTTACATATTTGTTTTCTAAACTCGTGGGGAGATACATGCTACAAAAACCGAACACAAGTATTTTTCTGTATGCTATCCTGATTGATATTGCCTAAGTTACCTATTGTTGCCTCTGAAAGTCCCTCATATCATGAACCATTAATCACTTGCGAGTGAACGCGAATATCGTGAATAGATCTATTGGCAGTTGACGCCCCATTTGTGTTAGCCGGATAGGTAACCAAATGCACGTTATTTGAGAATACTAGGAGAATGGCAAACTCCTACCAGAGGGCATTGTTGCTCACGTCATCTTTATGATGTCAGTAACTTACATCATTAGTTCATTACTATGATGCCGTACTGTTAAGGTTTGCGTTTCATGAGACTTAAGGCAATATACACTATGTTGCAATGATACAAATGCTGCAACTACTGAATGTACTGTACTGCAATATTACTGCTTTTACTACTACTTATCTTGTGTTCAACCGATTACATTACAAACACTATGGATTCACTCAACCTTTGTGTTGACTTTTTAGCATGTTTATCTCAGGTTCATAATTTACGAGGATGGCATGGAAGGGCACGGATACTCAAGAAGGCTATATTATCATTCGATAACTTATTTAATAAACTGTAAAACCACTGGGACCTCATTTTGTAAACTCTGATATTTTCGAATGATAAATCTTTTAAAATGATACAATTAGAGTTCGTTTTCTGTTATTGTAACTGTTGAGCCATGAAGTAACACCCAGTTTGAATTCCGCTGCGTATCACGAAATTGGGGGTGTTACAACCCGCCAAGAGGCCGTACTCTTGGTGAATACTCTAGACCGAGCCATCAAGGCTATAGGAACACCATTGAGCTCCCCGATCAAGCTCAAACTACGGCCTTGCGATCCGACACCATCCGGTTGGTGCAAAACAGATGTGTATTCGAAGGACTTTGTTCTGAAGATCCTAATCAGCATCTCAAGGACTTCCTTAAAATCGTTGACTCCATCGACCTTGATGCTACCACACGGGAGACCACGCGCTTGCGTCTCTTCCAATTCTCTCTATGGGACCAAGCTAGTAATTGGCTTGAGCGACTTCCCGCCGTATCCATCTCAAGTTGGGATGATCTCACCACTTGTTTCCTTGCCCAATTTTTTCCACCTGGGAGAACTACCAAACTTAACAATAAAATCTTGATGTTCCAACAACGTCAAAGTGAATCTCTCTACGAGGCATGGACTCGATTCAAGGACTTGCTCCATAAAGTCCCTCATCACGGCATCGATATTTGGCTTCTAGTCCAAATCTTTTATGATCATGTCAACTTCTCAACTAAACAATCTATCGACCAAGCGTCTGGTGGCAAACTTAGTGATCTTACCACGGAAGAATCGTGGGGTACAATAGAGGACCTTGCCCTCTATGACAACGAAAGTTGGAATGAACCCCGTGAGTTTCCCAAAACCGTCAAGGCAATCTTCTTGCCTCCCATTGACTCACAAACTTCCAATCATAGAATGCTCGATCTTGAAGATCAAGTCAAATTCTTAATGAGCTCCTACGAGAATCCTAAGTCTTCACGCCAAGTGAACAAAGTCTCTTCCTTGTGTGAGCTATGTAGTGGTCCCCATGACACTCGTACTTGCACGAGACTCCCCGAACAAGCTTCTGTTGACTATGCTTCCTCGCGTACCAATGGAATGGGAGGGAGATTCCCCACAACACCCAGACCTAGGATTTTTAATGATGCCCAAGAAGCATGGAGGGGAAAACCCGACTACAATTGGGGACAAACCAAGGAATTTGTGAAAACGTAGAGGGGGGGTGAATACGTTACCGTTTAAAAACGTTAGATCTTTAGTATCAAATCGTTTATGAAGCTTGTTATAATATGAAAGTATCAATTATTGTTTGTAACTAATATAAAGCATAGTAAACCAAGTTGTCACACAAGCATAGACATCAAACCACATCACAAGCAATTATAAAAGTAAAGAGATAAAGAAAGGAAAGTGCAAACCGAACACGAGGATTTATAGTGGTTCGGTCACGGATCTCCTTTCCGCCCTACTCCACTCCCCGAGTACCCAACTCGAGAGTTACTTCACTAAATCAACAAGCTCCCTTCTCGGCGGAGAAAACCTTACAATCGTCGCTTACACTTTTTCCGGTACAAAGCTAAATACCGGGTTCTAGTTCGAGGTAGAACCAACCTAACGTCGCCTATACAATATTTCCGACACTAAGCTAGATGTCGAGTTCTTTTCAAGGGTACAACCACTCCCACTATGTTTTATGGCCCAACATAACAAACCTTGTGTTTTATGGTACAAACACATAAACCATCTAATCTAGTTTGGTGAAAGTGTTGTGATGATGCAATGATGTTTACAATGATGATCCATGACATAAATGTCTAATGGATATGAATGACTAATCTAAATGATCTTCTTAAATAAGAAGTCTTCAATCAATGAGGATATCAAGAGATCTTGAATCTTCATGTGTTGATATGCTTTGGTGAATGAGGATGGCTAGATCTCCAAGCTTTCCTTGGTTGATCAAAATGTAAAGTATGCTTACAACAAAGATGAATGTTAGAAGCATTATGATCATGTGATGATGAGGGTGATCTATGTTACTACATGGTTATCTATAGATCTAAAAGATGAAAGAAAGATAGAAAGAATGTGTGTTGTTGGAAGGGATGAAGATATGAGAAAACCATGGGATGGTATTTATAACCAAAAGTGGTAATCAAAATATAATAATTTACTAGATTTGATATCTTAGAATATCTTCCAAAATCTTTCCAAAATCTTTTAAAGATTTAGATGACACTATGCATGAGGTAATAAAAGAGTGTTTTCCTTTTTATGAAAAATACATTTAAACAAATGTATATACTTATTAAAAAGGTAAGTTACTTGTAAATAAAATGTAAGTAACCTTTTATAAAATAAAATATCTAGTTGAGTGCTTGTCAAAATAAAATATATTTTGTCAAGTGTAAGTAAACTTTAATACTTGTATGAATATTATAGTTAGTTTACTTGTACAAATAAAAGTATATATTTGTTAGACATTTTACAAAAGATGTATTTGTATAAAATACTTGTGAATGCAAAATGTAAAATGAGGTTCGAAATAGAATGGTTAACCTATTAAAATACTTAGTGACTCTAAACGTATTATAAACATTCTAAATGATTTGTTAATGGGTTTGATCATAATGCCACATAACAAACATGTACGAACCTGTGTTGTAACATACGAGGACTTGAGACATCGAGAGGTGCTGAATGTATGTTGAGACAAATGTAATTACAAGTAACTTGTACATTTTACGTTATGTATTACAAGTTACATGTTTGTCATCAATCAAAACAAACGAGACTGTAAAGATTAAATATCGTAATATTTGCACTAACAGAATTCACTTCTAATGATTCCCCATGGTCCCATGGACCTAGCCAACAAAACATAGAAGGGATGTTGCAACACCTAGTTACATCCCAAGAAGCTCAAATAGCCAAGCTTTCGGATCGCTTTAACCAACAACAAGCCGAGATGGATAGGAAGATAGATAACCTTTTGAAAGCCATGACCACTAGTGATAGGAAGACCACCGAAAAGGTTAATGCCATCTCGACTCACTCTCCCGAAGCTTCCGGTGTAAAAATTAAGGACCCAAGTAAGTACTTTGAAACTAGGGATCCCTCGTCATCCAAGCACGTTCAATTCGTCAATGGCATCACTTTAGTGAAACCAAATAGGAATAGTGACGAAGCTAACCATGAGACGATGCTTGAGGTTAGTGAAACTCATAAGGAAGAATCGACCAATGAAGTAGACGAAGTAGGTGATGAATACTTCAATAAGTTTCCTATGGAAGAAGAACTTTCACGCCACCCACACTTAGTACGTGACCTTCGTCACATGTATGTTAGGAGAAGCCCTATAATCGTCTTCGGAAATCCTTGGAATCTCAACATACCATGTTGCATAGGACATCTTTTCGTGGCAAAGGCCTACATTGATCGCAAGCCCCCAATAAACAACATGACTAGCACCTACTATAATTGGGTGATGAAGAAACCTATCCCAAATAGGCAAGACCCCGATGATCCTAGAGTTAGTTGTAATTTTCTTGGTAGAGTTAAGGGATTGCCCGTCTATGTAGGTAGTTTCACATACCTTACGGATTTCATAATTGTGGATGATATTAGTACGGCCATAGATCCCAGCTTGTCCTACGTGATTCTAGGAAAGCCTTTCATAGAAAATATCGGGATGACTTATGATCCGTCGTTAGGAATAGTTAGATTCAAGGATGAGACCGATGACGTAGCTTACCAAATGCCATTCAAGATTGAGAATTTTTCATCACTATCCAATGATGAAAAAGAACTTAAGCTATCGGTCTGCTATAGGAATGAGGAGGATAAGGAGAAAGGAGTAGATTATGTGATGAATAAGATTTTTGGGTTCTATAAGGATTGTTTGAAATTAGGACCGGAATATAGAACCGATTGGGGGGAAAATGAATTTTTAGAAAGATGCATAATAGGGCATTACTATAACATGGAAAACCCCAATAGAGATCGTCATGAGGAAGAAGGTGACGGAAATGAAGTCACGTAGGAGCACGACTTCGAGTCTAGCTACAAGACTCATAAATAAAGAAAAGCGCTTCGTGGGAAGCAACCCATGCTTAATTGTTTGCTTGTTTGTGTGTCATATATCTTTTTCATTGTTGTTTATTCTCATGTTTGAATTTGTGAAAATGCTTTATTTTGTCTTTAACCTCGTCTTAATTACATATAAAGGTATTTTACAATAAGATAAGTGTAGGGAAGATTACATACGTTTTCAAAAGAACGTGAACATGGGAATTACAATTATTGAAATTTATGTAAATGTGTGTTTGTTAGAGTCAAATGCTTGTATCGAGTCATAATGGATGTTTTGCAGGAATTTTCCCAGATTCTAAAAGTGTAATTTTTCCAGGAAAACGCAGCAGACCAATTTTTGTCATGACAACCTGACGGTGTCAGGATTAAAGCCTGACGACGTCAAGCAGAAACAAATTACAATTTTTTCTTTTCTGTGCTACTTATAAATTTTTGGAAATTCTCAGGTCTTAATTTTCCAGAAAATCTGCAAACATCCATTCCACAAGCATTATATCCTAGTGTAGTTGTGTCATATATAGTTTTACCGCCAATTTTACGCGAAGGTTTCGTTTGTTTTCTTAAGTGTGCAGGTTATATTTGGCAAGAAGAAGAAAAACAACATTGGATGGAGCTTATCACGTAATGCATTCTTCTTGGAAAAGAATTTAACCACTACTTCACACGGATCCTACCGAGCTAATCAGGGGAGTACTAGTTTCTTTCTCTTTTAATTACCTTCCTTTATAATAACTTTGATACTTTCGGGGAACATTGGGGACAATGTTCAGTTTAAGTGTAGGGAGGGAGAATAAAATGGGAACTTTGAAACTGTGCTTATCCTTGATTATTTGTCTTAACCTAGTTCATTTGTGTAATAATCTATGAGAAATATTTGTTAGGGAAATTCTAGCACCAAATTTAAATTTTTTTATGACATGTACGAGCAAAAACTTTAGTCTTAATAAAGCATCTCATGGGTAGGAGTTATATGACTAGCACAAAAACCGTTTACCACTCAAATTCCACCCCAAAAATGTGAGGTTCGCTCCTAGATCTTTAGGAATAAAGCATTCACCTTTAATGCTTAGAGAGTGTACCGATAGTATAATAGATTCTAGAACTTGTTTTGTGATGCATCCCGAGATCGCTAGTGAGACTACACTTGTGTAGTTAGGAATGATTAAATGATAAGAGACATTAGGATAACCCTTGTTTGAAACCCGTATTATAATTACTTCTTCCACATCGGTCGAGTAATTACCCCACACCCTTGCGATGTACTCATCTTTAGTACACGATACCCCTAGTTAACCCCTCAGATCCTATCCTTTTCGCGGTTCTCGTGATGTTTCGGTTTTCCGGAATATCAATGAAGAGCATTGTTTACAATCCACCCCCAAATGTACACCTAAATCTCCTTAGCCTATCTTGTATGCAGTCACCTTTAGTGCATTATTGTTATCATACTAAACCCTTAGTTCAATTATCTAGTTACTTGCATGGTTGCTAAGTCGAGTCATATCTTTTGTACACAGTTTTGGGATGATTGGGACTCATGGGTAAAAGTAATATTGTATGGAGTGACGAGAAAGAACGTTAAATTCAAATTCCCTTTATTTACGTAATTAAATACTCCAAGTTTTTTGATCTTTTCAAATCGGGTCAATTAGTGTTAGAGTAATAAAAACTCAAGTGTAGGGATGCTCCTATAAATCCCTTATATTTTGATGTTATCTTAGAGGATGGTAGAGTAAAAGTGTATGCAAAATAAAAAAATAAAAAAAATGAAAAAAAAATAAAGAAAAAACATACGGGCTACCATCCTACATCTATCTTTATGTTTATGTTTTTTAATTTATGAAAGTGTGTTTCAAGTTATCTAGAGTTTAGTGAGTTGAGTCTTGGCTTAGCAACGCCATTCTTTTCATGCTTGTAACATAAGATTTTTGATTTGCCACCACTAAATCGCCTATCCAACCAAACCCCTTGTTTCCCTACCGTAAGCCTAACGTTACAACAATTGAAAAGACCTCTTAGATAGTTGTTCCTATGTGCTTAAGCCAAAGCGGTGGAGGTTTGATCTAGTCTCAAGCCTATGGTAATCTATGTACTATGACCAGGTAATGAGTGTTTATCTTCCATTTCCATTTACTATATTTCATATGCACCCGAGAGATGAGAGAATCCAAACACCCTTTGTGAGGTGCTAGTATATAATTTCCGTGCTTGTTATGACTATTGCGGTGTTTTTACTTGTTGTGAATTATGTTAAACCAATGCTTCATGCCCCCTAACTTATAAATTGATTGGCCAGAAGCACATTTGCTTGAGGACAAGCAAATACCAAGTGTAGGGATATTTGATAAGGATTTAAAACGAACACTTTTAAGGGGTCATTTAAGCCCTTAATCGTCCACTTTTATATCCGTTACTGCTTAATTTCGTTCCTTTTCACTTTTTTGGTCTCTTGGAAGCAAAATGCTGGAATGATGCATATTTGGACGAAAAGGAGTGAATATATGAAGAAAATGGCAAAGTCAAGATCGAAGACACTCAAGCTGCTGAAACTGAAGCTGACGGCGTCCCAACTAAAGGGCGACGCCATCCTTCTCTACGGATTTAATTAAAATACACCTGACAACTCAGTAGACTTTTTGCTAAAATACACCTGACGGCGTCAGGCTTTGAAGAGGAAGGGCGTCACTAAGACTTTTCATCTCAGACGGCCCAGATCTAGAATCAGACGACGTCCCTGCTGAAGCCCGACGACATCACAACTACAACGTTACGTCGTCCCAACGATAACTTGGCCTAGACGAAAACCCTAATGTCACGGCGATCTGACGGCGTCCCACCTATAAGGAGACACCGTCGCAAGTGTAAATCTATATATAGAATTCGATTTTTCAGTTTTTAAAGAGGTAGACTTGTGGAGTAAAAACCCTAAACGTTTGTAGTCCGACTTGTACAGTATCTTAGGGTCTCAAACCCTATTTTACACATCAAGATAAGTGTTTTATTCCATTAATTTCATTATGTCTTCCATTGAATGTGTGTATGCTTGCTTGTTTAACATGTCCGGCTAAATTTCTTGTGTGTTTGCTTAGATCTATGAAACCTAGTTGTTAATTATTGATTGGTTGTCTCTTATCTTAATTGTAAATGGCTTAGGAATGCACTAGGCTATCGTTGTGTTTAAATGATTGAGTAATCTTTGTGAACATTAGTTTATGAATCACTTATAGGATTTCGTAGTCTAAATATCCAAAGATAACCTTTAGGTTAGTTTATGAAACATCTAGCGGATTTTGTAGGCAATAACCTTAAGGTATTCTCAAAGAGTTAGGGCATAAGCATTCCCTACGACCTTAGAAAACACAACGCGTTAAGAATAAGGACGTGACAATTCAACCACCAATAAAAGATGACTAGGGAGTAATAGTATCTACGTAAACACATTTTTAATCATCATACGAGCACATATAAAAAAGACATAGACTACCCGTAGTAATAGATAATAGATAGTAGAAGTAATCGGTAGAAGTACCACCCCCAAATCCATTGCCCCGAGATTTTACCCTTAGCTTTCTAAAAAATATAAAAAAGATAAAAAATAATCATCCTCAATCCCAACCTTAGCGTAGTACACTTCTTGCAAGCATTCCTATTCCCATAGAGAACGATATCAATACCCGAGGCTTACCCAATACTACACTACAACGATTAGGTTCACTGCCTAGGGTGTTGAAAAACTTGCTGGACGAAAAGGAAGTTCCTTTGACCCCGAACGCGCCTTGTACGCACATCATCGTACAATGTTGATCTTCTCTCAATTACCGGATTTCTTGTGGACTGAAGTCGTTTCAACTGCATGTTTTACTTAGAACCGTTCCATCATTCATAAGCGCCACAACAAAAAGCCATATGAGGTTGTTCACAACTGCAAACCAGATATCAAATACTTTCATGTATTTGGTGCACTTTGTTATCCGAAAAATGATCGTGATGATATTGGTAAACTTCAACCGAAAGCCGACATTAGAGTGTTCATTGGATACTGTGAAATTTCAAAAGGATTTCGAATTTGGAACCGCCGTACTCGACAAATCATGGAAACCGTTCATGTCAATTTTGATGAGCTTACAGCTATGGCTTCTGAGCAAAACAGCTTAGAACCCGCATACAACCGTCTAAACTTCCCTTCTTCATCAGCTGTTCCACCCATTGAACTCACTCCTCAGCAATTGGAAACTCTGTTTGCTCCTCTGTTTGCTGAGATTCCTGAAAGTCGTGCTCCAGATGTATCGAATGTTTCTGTTGCACAACCTGATAATAATCTTATACCCGATACACCTGCTCCAACAACAACAACCACTACAACCGATGCACCTCTGAATGACTCTCAAACAACAAAAGAACAAACTACATCCAACAATGACACAACTAATGATCAACAAACTCAAGAAGTACCCACACCTGCAGATTATGACATAAATGCTTTCTTCAATCCATTTGCACCGGCTCCATCTATTCCAGATATTGGCGAGCCATCTTTACGTAATTTGGATTTGTCTAATATGCATACAACATTCAATCACCACCCTTCGACAAATAAATGGACAAAAGATCATCCCTTAGTAAATGCGATTGGCAATCCCTCTAACCCAGTCATGACAAGACAACGTTTTCACACAGATGCTGAAACTTGTGTTTATGCACTCACCATTTGTCAAGACGAACGATGAAACATTAAAGAAGCTATGACATATGACAATTGGATTGAATCAGTGCAAAAAGAGTTGAATTTGTTCAAACATCTCAAAGTCTGGGAACTTGTTCCAAGAACAGATGGAATTTATGTCATTGGACTCAAATGGATCTGGAAAAACAAACTGGATGCTGAAGGCAATGTTATTCGCAACAAACCTTGTCTTGTGGCTAAAGGGTATTCTCGGGAAGAAGGAATTGATTATGAAGAATCGTTTACACCAGTAGCTAGACTTGAAGCTGTATGGATATTTCTGGCATATGCTATACACAAGAATGTCACGGTTTATCAAATGGATGTGAAAATGGCGTTTCTAAATGGTCAGCTCCGTGAAGTAGTTTATCTGCGTCAAACGGAAGGATTCGTTGATTTAGAACATCCTAACTACATGTACAAGCTCAACAAAGCACTTTATGGCCTTAAAAAGCCCAAGTGCCTGGTACGACAAACTGTCAGCATTCATTCTTGCTAATCACTTTACCAAAGGAACTGTTGATCAAACATTTTTCATACAACGTCACGTGGAAGACATTTTAATTGTTCAAATTTATGTTGATGACATCATTTTTGGTTCAACTCATAAAAAGTACTCAAATGCTTTTGCAAAATTATTGAAACAAAATTTTGAAATGTCCATGATAGGTGAACTAAAGTTTTTCTTAGGACTTAAAGTTCATCAATCTCCTCGTGGCATATTTTTAAATCAGTCTAAATATGCTCTTGAAATCTTAAAGAAACATGGAATGACCAGTTGCGATACTTATAACACCCCTATGTCTGCATCATCACCAAAGCTGGACACTGATTTACATGGGAAAGTGATTAACCCCACAAAATATCGAAGTATTATTGGGTCTCTCACGTATCTAACAGCCAGAAGACCCGACATTGTATTTGCTGTATATCTTTGCTTCCATTATCAGTCAAGACCAACTAAACGACACCTCAATGAGGCTAAAAGAATCCTTCGCTACATAAAGGGAACCATTCACTTGGGAATCTGGTACCCGAAGGATTCTGGTTTTTCACTCATAACTTTTTCAGACGCTGATCATGCAGGGTGTTTAGATACACGCAAAATTACTTCTGGTGGTGTTCAGTTTCTAGGAGACAAACTTGTGTCTTGGCAGTAAAAGAAACAAGATTTTACATCTATGTCTTCAACAGAAGCAGAATACGTTGTCATGTCAGCATGTTGTGCTCAGATAATTTGGATGAGATCACAACTGATGGACTATGGCTTTGTGTTCAACAAGATTCCGATGTACTGTGACTCCAAGAGTGCCATAACTGCCATTGCCATCTCCTGCAATACGGTTCAACATTCCAAGTCAAAGCATATCGCTCTTCGATATCAGTTCATCAAGAAACATGTTGAAAAGGGTACAATTGAATTATACTTTGTGGGTACTGAATACCAATTTGCGGATTTGTTCACCAAAGCCTTGCCACCCGCAAGATTTGCTGAGTTAATCCATTAAATTGGTGTGCGTTTTTTGACTCCCGAAGATCTGGACAATTTACTCAAAAGTTCTTAAAACGTCAAACACCAAAACATATTTCTTTGTACATATATATTTCAAAAACAAAATACAAAAAAATAAAATCTTCAAAATCCAAAAAGATTTTTCACTAACTTAATCTTAAAAAAAAAGAAAAAGAAAAAGAAAAGTGTGCAAACTTCCCATCTTCAAAATATGTTCAAAGTCAATCTCAATTTTTTTTATCAAATGCTTCAAACGGGAGCATGTTTTGAGGGGGAGAAAATTTTCTTTGATAACAAATCAAAGTTTGTACACTCTTTTCACTAAAAAATTCATCTTTTCAACTCATTTTTTTCATTCATACAAAAAGGTAAATTACAAAATTCTTTGTCAATATCATGTTTTGGACCTTAGTTGTTACGCTTTCTAACTCAAGGGGCTGTAATTGTCAAATCTATAACTTTAGTATCAATTAGGCTGAAGTAGAAAACACTCACAAATTCATGGAATATTATTGTCAAATGGTTAAACTGTCTCCTATATAAGACCTCTCTTTTTCTTCTTTCAAAACTTTATTTTTTCAAAAACCTCATTCAACTGCTGCCAAAATTTCCGATCATCTATTCCGGCCAAATATCAATTTTTCCGATTGTAAGTGGTTAAATTGTTTCATGTTCTTGTTTTCAATCATTAAAATGATATTGGCCTAATTCATCCTTATTCACAAATTCACAGCTTTAGGGTTTTACAAGGGGTTTATCACGATTGTGGTTTTTAATCTAAGTCAAGTAAGTTAAATGATTGATTAAGTGATAGTTAATGCTCGTGTATGCCTGTTATCTATGAATTGAATCTGTTTGATTAGGAATAATGTAAATTCTTGGTATAGGCTGTTGAAGTGTTACTTGAATTATTTGGGTTGTGATTTGTTCTTAGAAATTGATTAGGAACACTTAGGATCAAGTCTAGATTGTTAGATAGAAGAATCTAAGAATTCTGAGTCTGATGAATATCTGCGAGTAAGCAGCTTTTGCTTGAATTTTTTCCAGTAAGGAAGTTAATATCATGAATTTTGGCGAGTAAGGAAAAATTACACTATGAATAATTATGAGTAAGTTAACTATGTTTGAAGTTTTGCGAGCAAGCAAAATTTTGTCTCTGCTACTTAGAAAAATTCATTAAGTCTGTTGATGCAGGTTTTACTAACCAGGTTTTAATATTTATATTGTCTCGTTATACCTATGGTCTACCCTAATGCACTAACGGGCAGTGTACCCGGTCGTGTGTAGTGTATTATTCGGTAAAACCGAGGTCGTCCCAAGAGCTATGTGCGGATTTTAACTAAGTCTAGGTGTCACGTATTATAATGTTGAAATGATTAATTAATAACTAAAGACAAGAAAATAGAATAAGGAAAGCTATTAAAGGCGAGGGTTGTGATCAATAGAGGAGAAGTGTGCTAACCTAGTTAATCTTCCTATCATATTAAGTCCATGTTTAATTACTTCCAATTGCTTCAAGTGGGGGTAAAAGTCGCTAGGACAGCATTTGGTCAGTTCGTCCTAACCTATCAGCAAAGGTTTCCACCGAAGATCATCGAGTGACCCCTCGAAAGTCCAGTTATTTTAAGTCCCCTAAGCCAAGTCAATAAGTACCGCTACATGCAAGATTCATAACAATGAGTGCCCGGGCGCTAGCATCTTAAACACTCATCCCTAACTTCTTAAGTTCATCCAAACGGTAGGTGATCAGTTGGTCAAATCGCACAAGCGAAGAAGGGTCGTCAGTTGGTCAATTCTTACCCTTCCCACTCAGTCTACCTACTTAGGGTCAGTTGGTCATATCTCCTAAGTAACTAGCCACTACCGCCATTCAAAACTACCGAAACAAGGGTAGCTACCAACAAACTATGCATGCATACACTAGAAACAATTGTACGGAAGCAATGTAAACATAAACAAAACAATCAAGGAATCATAACTAGGCTAGCACCAGAGGTGCTTAGCCGCTCATATTAACTAAAACAATCGATTCAATGTTTAACATATCGAAATACATGAATTGAAAGTAAAGAAATGATAAATTGCTAATGCTTGTCGTAGGGGAGTGATTTCTCCCTTGGAGATGGCACCGTATGCTCCTCAAGATATGCCTTCAACCTTCTACCCACGTTCTCTAATTTGGTGTGTGAAGTGAATGAATAGAAATGCTGGAATTTGGGCGGTATTTATAGGCCAGATCTGGTTACGGCGTAACATAAGTTGAGAGTTACGCCGTAACATCCATTTCTTCGTAATTTGCTAATGGAAAAGCTGGTTACTGCGTAACATCAGGAATGAGTTACGCCGTATCTTCAATAAATCGTGGTTACGCCGTAATAGTGGAATTAGTTACGGCGTAGCTTGCATCGGCGCGGAACATCATTTGACCTAATTAGTTACGACGTAATCCTAGGAGGGAGTTACGCCGTAATCTTTAGTTTAGTTGGTTTTCTGAGCCACGCTTCTGTTACGGCGTAATGTGAGAGGAGAGTTACGCCGTAACATCTTGAAAATGAGCATACTATCATATATCTTCAATAAACTCTCCAAATCCGCGTCTCATTAGCTCCAATGCTCGTAATTTACCTGAAAGTGAAATATAGAGGAAAACAAGCGTAAATCCATATAAATGATATAAAGTACGAGCATTATCGGGGGGAAATTGACACTTAATATTCAGGATTATTTGATGTTATCATCTATGAGTAACAATTGGTTGGCGAGTAAGGATCATTATTTTCATACTTGATCTCTGATTTAGGAGTGTATCAAAACTGTTTCCGAGTAAGGAAATTTATGTTTTTATACTTAGAAAAATTCGTTTTCCAAAATTTTCAAAATAATTTCGAGTAAGGTTTGAATACTTGTGAGTAAGGAAATGATTCGATATTTTGCGAGTAAGAAATTTTTTTCCTAAAACTTGCGAGTAACCAAAATTTTCCTGTGACTTAGGAAATTTTTCAGACTTGTAAATTTTATCTTGCAATTTTTTTTTCAAATGTGATTTCTTGTATATGTTCATAACATTTTCCAAATGTGTTTTCTTGTCATTTTTTTGGACGTGTTTTCAACTAATCCTGCATTGAAATGGAAATATTAGCCTAACACTAACATGAGAATGCAACTCTCTCTGTATGTGTTGGTGATTGTTTTGTTTCAGGTCTATAATGTCTCAAGGATCACTAACAAGGAATGAGATGATTCCAATCGATGATGAACCAACATTGGACAGTCAAATAATCGTGTTGAGTTTGATTCCCTTCCATATCATGGCACATGTCAAGTCATTGTGGAGATACTTATAAGGCACTTCTGCAAGAACCTTTTGATTCACTCTGCAAGTGTCCCTGAGATCTACCTAAACCAGTTCTAGCACTCTTTCATCATCAGCATGAATACAAAGACTATGACTGTCAAGATTGTGAGAAAGACGATTAAGTTTGATGTCAATACTATTTGTCATGTTCTTCATCTTCCTCAAGAAGCATCAGGGAGGAACTCCACGTTCTCACCATCTCCATCTTTCTAAACAATTGTAAAGTCCCTTAAGCATCTGCGTTATGATGATTCCACCAAACCTATCACTCTCTAAGCATGGATCACGTACTCTCTAGAGTAAGGATTCACAACACCAAAAATAGAGGTTTAAGAATACCTGAATTCCTTTTGACTGAGACTGTTAAGAAAATTGAAGCCTACTAAATATATGATCAAGCTGAAAAAGGTGGGAAGGTCGGTATTACAGAAAAAGTAACTAGTGCTGGGAGAGGAAAGAAAACAATTGTTCCATGAAAGGTAACGAGAACATCAAAGAAGAAAACTATATTACGTGATGAAGAGTTAACCGAAGAGGAAAATATTGATGAAGAAGAAAACGTTGATGATCGAGATGAAGAAGATGAGTAGGCTGAAACTCAGAGACTTATCCAGATGAAACAAGAAAAGGATAGAGAACAGAAAGGAAAAACTGTTATTGTTCAGGACCAACCACTCCAAACTCCTCCAACTCAAAAAGACGAAGCATAAATCTTGAGGAAAAATTTACAAGAAAGTAAACGACATTACTTAGTTGACTTAGCAAAGCTAAAGAAGAGGGTTGAAGGGTCCGGGACTAAGGGAGAAATAGAGATTACGCATACAGTAAGGGTTGAAGCAGAAGAAAAACCTGTGAATGAAACTTATTTCTCAGAACCTGAGCATGATACTTCTGTTACACTATCCACAACAAAAGAAGGTGCTGATGATTCTGATCAGTTCATGCATACTGACTCAGAAAGTGATGAAGGGTCAGTAAATCAAGATGAAAGTTGATGACCCTGATGATTCAAAGGATGACGACTCTGATGACAATGATGATGAAGATGATAGACAACATTCAGAAGGAGACAACCGCATTCTTACACCTCCAAAACAACAAACACCTCCAGCATCATCGGATCAGCAGTTAAAGACAAAGGCTCCCTCAAAAACAAAATTCATAATCAAGCTCCCCTTCCGACAAACATCTGAAGTGGCTGAGAAAGATAAACTACAATCTATTCAAGAACAACTCAGCTCTCTTCAATCCCAAGTTTAGGCAAAACAACAACAGATCAACACACTCCAGTAATATCCTTTATCTGAGAACATAGAAGAACTAATCAAAAAGGTTCTACCCACCAAAGCAAAGGATTATTTCAGTGAGGTTCTCCCATCAGCTCTGCGGACGTATGTCAAGCATAAGCTTGAAGGTGTTGTTGCTCATCATTTCCAAAAAAACACATGTGACCATACAAACCAAACCTTTAAAACCTTTTGTTGCCGAACTTCAAAAGTCAACTTCTCGGTCAAATAATAGACCATGATGATGAAATTGAACTTTGAGATGCTTTGCTCAAATCAATGAGGAAGGCAGAAAAGAAGGATGAATCGTGTAAAGTTCTCAAGTCTCGCAAATGTCGTGCCGATGATACCGACAAGGATGACGAGACACGTCAATGAGACAAACGTTCCAAGGTCATCTTCAGGCTTTCACACTGCAACATACGACTTAGCACAAGATGATGAAATTCAACCACAATCAACCGATCAACCTCATGACGAAGATCAACCCAAAGACACTAGTGCAATACTAGAGCTACCATCAGACGTACCACAACAAGCAGTTCCCGAATGGATTGACCCCTCATCATCGAAGTTTGACTGGTTTGAAGAAATGGTTGATGCATATCCTGAAGAAGTGGCTCCAAATGAAGGTTCAATTGTAGACTTCACAAAGAATTTGAAGAAAGTCATAAAATTTCAGAAACTATAATTATCCGACATCAGCAACATTCAAAAAGCATGATTCACTCAATTCAAGACTTCTATCACTTAAAGGCTACAATTTGAATACAACCTCGAAGAAGTTTCAAGAGAATTTTCAGAATATATTACTTGGGATGCGTCGTTATCTTCTAGAGCTCCAAAAACATTCAAATACCACGACTACTCAAAAACCTTGCCACTCATGGGCCATGATCATAATCCCAAGGTACCAACACCATATTTCTTCAATCATGACTTAGTATACCTGATGTATGGCAACACAGATCTAGAGAAGAGATATGCTACATCACTATCAAAGTTTCCAGATGCCGTTTACTCTCAAGAAGGAATGGAAGAAGAAGTAGATGAATTGTTCTGTTCCTCAATCGCCAAGTATAATGATGAAGCAGTTTTTGGCATCATCCACTGGACTGATATGCGCAAATAGTTCTACAAATGGAAGCTTACATTCCCTTCTCAACACAAAGTTTTCTACAACCAGCGGATCTTATCCATCGTCAGTGCTGAAATTGAATCAAGGTATGGCTACAACTTTCTGACAGAAATCAAGGTTCGAAGAGATGATGACAAAGTATATACATTTCACGAGGCAGACTACAAGTATTTGAAACTCAACGACATTGAAGATATGTATCTCCTCAAAGTTCAAGGAAAGCTCATGCATCTTCCTAGCAACTTAAAATATGAGATCATCAACTCCATCATCATCTTTATCAGAAACCTCGTGATAAAGACAAGAGTCAAAGATGTTCATCTTGGGGTTGAAAGTTATCAAAAACATCTGAATCTCATCAAGCTAGATCTCAAACCACCAGTCATTCATGAAAGGAAATCGTATTCATTCACCGGCACACCATTTCGATTAAACTACATTAGGAACAAAGTCATTAAGTTCATGGGATACGAAGATATTCATAAGTTCAGCGATGAAACTTTGATAAAGGTTAAGGTCGAGCTTGAGAATATTCTTCGAGATTTAAAAGCAGGCCGACAGCAAGGATGGTTGCGGAACATGAAATGGAAAAGAAACGATGTCAAGCAAGCTGAAAATTTCGTCAAGTATATTGATTCGTGACTCAAGTTCCAAGTTCAAATGAGATTACTTGAAGGTTATGCCGGAGGAAGAGCTCGGGAGCCAAACATCTTGACATTTCGACGTCCAAAATAAAGTAATGAAGTTAGATTGTCTTTTGGAACATTACTGAAACATTTAACAACTGTCTGTAATAACTCAAACTCTTTATATTCATTCTTATATATATATTCATTGATTATGTTTTCTTAAAACCTTAAGCAGAATTATCACAAGCATTTTCACACATAATCTTTCTAATACGGCTCAAATTCGGATCAAGAAGACTATCTCTCAAATACATTTTTGTATTTGAGGGGGAGTAATTTTGTCAAAAGAAAACAAAATCTCATTCAACGTAAGGACCCTTTTGTACGCTTCAGTGCAATAATCCTAAATCAAGGAGCGAAAGCTTCTTAACTGTTCGAAAAACAAAATCTTTGTTCAAAATCAAATGTTCTTGATATCTGTTTCTTCCCAAATGAATTCTAAACACATCAAAAAGCATATTTTAATCAACATGTTTTCAAAAACAACATTCATATGCTATTTTTGAGGGGGAGAAATGTGATTAAAATTTTTCATCAGGAAGTTATGGAATCTCATCATGTACTCGACTCAGATATCACCAACGAATTGACAAATCTTTAAAATGTTAGTAATCTAAAGGACTTGTCCAGGATGGGTAATAATTTCAAGTTGGCCTAGCCAGTGACGTAAACGTGTCTCACAAAGGACTTGTCCAAGTAGAATGTACCATTTTGAGAATCTCTTGATAGACATGAACTTTAACGAGTCTAGTTTTCTCATTCGAGAAGTGCTTACACCTTTAAGTTAGTTATTAGGGCTAGTTATCACCTAAAAACTGATAATGGGTCCCTTTAGCTAACAAAATAAACGTGTCTCGCGGGGAATTGTCTATCAAGAGCCAATCAATTCAAAAGTGCGAACTCTTCCCTCAATGTGCACATTTAATTTAAAACAATATAAGCGCATGTGGAGGGGGAGTCTTTCTGAAAATCCAAAACTCTCAAGGTGTTAACAAAATATGCTTTATCATAAACACCTTGAGAGATTTTCAAGAAAAAGGTTTATGGAAACATAGGATAGTCATGGAGTTATAAGGTGACTAAGGATAGGAAATCGGTCCTATGATCCGCCAGATCCGGAGGGATCTACCCAAGGACTACACCAATAGTGAGAATTAGAAAGTCCTTAGGTATGATTGAAAAAAAGGAGTATTGTGAGAAAGGAGAAAGAAGGAGTTGAAGAATTAAAAAAAAAAGTTAAAGAAAAGGGTGAAAAGAAATAGCCCTCCATAATCAACTTCGGGCAGAAACCGGGTTCAATTCATATGCTACTGGTTGTCACAAAGATGATGTCGGTATTGTAGACAAGTCGTCATGGACCCAGTGACACAATGCACCTAATCTTCTAGCGGTGAACCCTGCATAATCTATCGATCTCTCTCTACGAGATGTGTTGATATTGAAATATGAGACACCGCTCCAGTCTCCGACTACTAAAACCAAAATGTATAAATCGAGTCTAGTGCCACGAGATTCATCAAAAGATCTCTTAGGAACACTAAATATTGCAACACTTGTTGTTCAACAATAAGAACACAAGTGATACATTCTAGAGTCCTACGCAGATCCTAGCAATCTGCCAGAACATTTATGAAAGGATTCACAATTGTGATCCTCAATGATTGAATGGAAACTCCTGCCAAGGTCAACATCAAACAGCCTAATAGCAGGTCACTTCGGTAATCCCTTGTGGTTTATGCTTAGTGTTCTCGGTGGCTTCAAACGGTCTACAGTCTTGGAGTGATACCTCGGTATACTCCAGTGGCTCACAACGATAGAGTGAAGATATTGAGTACGGGAAAATGCCAACAGGTATCCAATCCAAGATTCGTCAAAGATCGTGCCATCGAACTGGGATGTACTTGTACAAAATATCTGAACTCTTATGTCGGGAACTTTATTGCTAATTGTTTTAATGCATGTACTCATAAAGATCAGGAGTTCCATCACAGAACATTACCACCATCATTACCATCAACATTTCATTTTCACATGCTCATACATACATCAGAAATACATTCTCATCAAAGATCAAAGCAAAGAAAAGTTCAGAAAGATTCTACTTCAAAGTAAGAAAATCATTAAAGTCTCAAGTCAAAGATCAAAGCTAAAGAACGAGAACTTCACATGTATGAAACACAAACTTCACAAGAAGTATGAGCATGTTGGAAAAGACGTAAAAGCACCAGAAACAAAGATGTTGATAAAAGGCAGATCTCACAACTGATCACAACAACAAGAACAAAGAACAAAGATGCAAAGAATCAAATACGTCACAAGCAAAGAACGCCAAAGAAGTTCAAGACGTCAAACGACCTTAGCAAGATAACAAATGATGACCAATTCTTAGGGGGATATTGTTAGGATCATGTTATTATTATGAAGTGTCAGTCATTACATTTGTAATAGGTTTTTAGTTATTATGGTTTATAATTGTTTGTAATTAAATATCCGGCTCACTTAGTAAGCCCATGAGCCGTGATGAAATGTTCTTCTAGAATCTAGGGTAAACACCCTTACCTTTTAAACACTATAAATACCCCCTCCCTTGAAGGGAGAGGGTGTTGGTTCTTAATGAAATAATAATTCCTTAATCATTATTAAGATCCTTCCACTTATTCTCTCTAATACTTTCTCTCTCTAAAATATAAGTTGTTATGTGATAGAATGGTGACCTTACACCTGAAATAGTCAAACAGACTATATACCACATATTGGTTCTTGTACATACAAAGAGAACATGTCGTTAACATAAGTGATACTTAGTCACATTTATTTGATTACTAAATGTAGGGCTGTAAGCGAACTGAATGTTCGATTATTTCGTTCGATTGTTAGTGAGGCAATGGGATGTTAGTGCCTCCACCGACTTAAACCTATTTCAGTGTCCTTTGTGTGATTCACAACCAGACTCTCACGATAACCTTTTATTTGAATGCTCCTTTTCTTCTTAGGTTTGGCTTTATGTTCGTCGGTTAGCTTGTATAGACCTAGTTCCCCTAGCTTGCAAGACATTGTCGCATGGCTTCATCATATGGGTCATAAGCGTATGACAATTGGTGTTATTGGTCGGCCTCTCCTTGCAGCAACATGATACTACATTTGGATTGAGTGGAACAATTGGATTTTCAAGAATTCTAGAAGGTCTCCATAGGATCTTCGTGATATTATCATGGTTACTGTCCACTTAAAGCTCCACACATTCAGATTCAAGAATACTACCATGGTGAATCATTTGCTTACTCTATGGAAGATGCCTAAGACAATTAGGCTTTATGGTTGTTGATTTCTTTGTGCTTTAATGTTATATGGATCTACATCAACGTTTAGTGGTTTTGTTGGAAGTTCTTGTCAGAGTTTATGGTCCAAGATTGCAGTTCCACTTGAGATTTGTACTCTTTTTTTCTTCACCAAAGTTTTTCCATTAGGTTTTTCTTATGAAGGTTTTTAAGGAGGCAGTCTCATGTGGTATCATTATACTCCATTTTTGTGGTTGGCAAAGCATTGAGTTGGTCTACATTTTGTAGGTTGATTAATACTGTTTTTGATATTTTGTCTTTTTGCGGCATGTCACAAACGATTAGTGGTTGTTCAAGCTATGCTTGAGGTTAATGTGGTATTACTGCCACATTTCATTATTCTTAAACTTTCTGTGATTAATATACTTTACCTGGATAACCCTTTACCCAAAAAATGAAAAAAATCAATCATGACTCAAAAACATAAGGCTAATCCAATCCTGACTAAAAAACATCATGTTAATTCAACCTAACACGAAAGCATCAGGCCAAATCTATCCTGAATCGAAAGCATAAGGCCAATCTATCCTGAATCAAAAGCATAAGGCCAATATATCCTGAATCGAAAATGTAGAAAACTAGAAGGGGGGTTGAATATTTTTATCGATTAAAATTTAGTTTCAAAATAATTTATTCAAGTTTATGTGAAATCTTCCGATATGGATGTAAATAATAAATAGCAAGAATATAAACCATAATAAGGATGGTAAATAAGATGCAAAACAAATAAGTAAATAATGGAAAGATCAAACCGTGACACAAGTATTTATAGTGGTTTGGCTACGAAGACTCTTCTCCTTGCCCCACTCCATTCCACGAGTACCCAACTCGAGAATTTATAAACACTATGTCAACAAGTTGCTTAACCTGATGTGAAACCTTACAACATCGCTTACACTTTTTCCGGTACAAAGCTAAATATCGAGTTCTAGTTCGAGGTAGAACCAACCTAACGTCGCTTACACTTTATCCGGTATAAAGAGAAATACCAAGTTCTAGTTCAAGGTAGAACCAACCTAAGATCTAACCGATCTTGAATCTTAAAAGGTGTATGATAGGTGATACAATGTATGTGTATGAATATGATATACAAAGAACAACAATATGATCATGGTATGTGATGAAGACTAGCAACAAGAAGCTTGTGACTTGGAAGTCTTGTATGCAAGTGTAATGATCTTCTCTTAAACAAAAAAGTTAGTAGATAATCACTAAAATGAATATGTAAACTAAATGATGATCAGAGAACTGAATATAAGAATGTATGAAAGCTATGAGAGAAATGTGAGTGAAAAAGGCGAATTGAAATGGTGAGAAAGGGCTGCTATTTATAGGTAGTCGAGTACCAGATCACACGGATCTGACAGATCCTTTTGAAAGGGATTCGTGCTTCATAATCGAAGGGATATGTAGGTCTGCTTAACAGACCTGAATTTGGAAAGATTTTTAGTCAAAATCTCTTACACCATGTTACTAGTTTTACATAAGTCAACTCCTGATATAGTAATATTTTGATGGACCTTTCATGAAAGTCAACTATGATGATGTCATGCATGATGTCATAAATCATTTCTTATTTATTTAAATTGAAATGTAAGTATTTAAATAAAATGTGTTTTTGTGTAATTAGACTTTTTCTAGTTACTTGAAATAAAAGTGTAAGTAAACTTGCCAAAAAAAAAGTGTACATAGGACTTGAAAAAAGAGTGTAGTCACTTGTAAGAATAAACTGTGTAGTTACTTTATGTAAGTAACTTATTAAAAATGGTTTTGACACAATTATTTAAAGAGACTAAAAGCAAGTAATGTTTTTTTAAAGAAATAGTTGCAATGCAAATGGATATGTTTTAATTGATAATTACTAGAGTACTTGGTCATTCATTTATTCATACCTTTTAGGGGGCGTTTGGTTTGTTAACGGGAATCTATATGGGTATGGGAAGCACTATGGGTATGAGATTTTCCTATTTGTATGGGTTTCATACCCATATCTCAAAATAAAACCCACCAACCAAACAATTTATTAGGAATAGAATTTGTTCCTTCATTCTCATTCCCATAAACCAAATGCACCCTGAGTGATGTATGTGATGAGTTAGAAAACTTTATGTTTAAACCTTATGTATCTTAGAGTTTACTTAATATGTTAGTTTTGTTTGTTATCGACAAAACTAAAAAAGGTCGGAAAAGATAAATAAACATTTTACGTGATTATTTGTATTAACCATCTCCCCATTTTTGTTGATGGAAAAACATAAGATTAATATAAGTAAAAATAAGAAGATAAGTTTTAAAAGCGAGTTTTTACCCTTCATTCTCCCCCCTTTTGTCAAAACAAAAAGACTGTCAAAGAAAAACTAACTAGTGTATGCCCCTCCTTGACGGTTTCTCCCCTTAATGAGGGCGTCAAAGAATGGATTTTGAAGCTAAAAAATTAGTACAATGCATATTACGTCCAAAATTGGACTAAATAATATTAGCTCCAATGACACTGTATCCAAGCAATAAAGAAATAAACACATATATTAAAGAAAAAAATCATAATAAGTAGTTGGAACAACTACATATAATGCGTAAAAATAGATATGCCTTAGTCTCTAAAATGCTTCTAAAAGTTAAGAAAATAAGATAGAATGCTTAAAAATAAAAAAAATACTAGTCTAATATACTAGATGATGCTTGCACTTCCACCATTTTCTTTATATAGGTAATTTATGTGGGTGAGAGTATTTAGGTGTGTGAGAATGTGATTTAGAATAAACCGCATATCTTCATGAAGGCCATCTATAAGTAAATTGTTGTGTTGAGAACACTCACAATTGTCTTCGTGTATGGGAAGGATGCCCGCAAAGATCAATCCATACAGAAGCATCCATTTGTGGGAAGTTTGGTGGGAATGTGAAGTTTTGGAGGGTTGGATCGATGTCCATAGGTTCGGTGTAAAACATGTGTTGTGATGGTTAGGGAGCTAACACCTCAATAATGGGAAAATGTGACAATGGTGGAGGATGTGAAGGTCTTGGGAGTAAGTCTTCAAAGTCTTGGAAGAATGGATTTGGTGAAGCATGAGGTGCTAAGGTGAGTTGTAGAGCATCATTAGTTGGTGCGGTATTGCTTAGTGGTGGTGAAATGTTTTCACTTGATTGTACTAGTGAAGTGGTAGTTGGTGATGATGAAATGATTAGAAATGATGATGGAGTGGTAGTTGGTGATAGTGCTAGCGGAGGTGGTGGTATGAGTTCACTAGTTGTTGGTCATTAGTTGATCTTGGTGGTGGTGGTGAAACACTAGTAGGATAATGTTGGATATGTGGTGGTTGAGAGTTATAAGGTGACTCTTCTTGTGAAGAATACTTGGTAGTTGACTCAATATTTGTGTTGGCAATGGGTGATATGTATTGGAAGATTCATTTTAGCTCATTTAAGCTTTTAGGACAGTGGCATTGAAGTTAGATTGTTATAATGGGTATTCTGCATCAACATTTTGTTGTTGATCTATTATGTAAAACAAATCCTACGGACCCCTTTAGTGGTTAAGGGCGTATCCCTTTCAAAATTAGGCGGGGATTAATACGATTGGAGTTTTCATATATTAAAATTATAAAACTTTGAAATTATACGTATAACATAAACGAAATGCTTCAAAAACTTAAAGTACAAAGTTAAATTGTTTAATTAATTTTTAGAAACCGCTTTCCAAATTCAATTAGTGTCATAAACATACAATTGAAATAAGAAAAATGAGCATACCTTATTTTGTATAAAATCACTGCTTGGGGGTGTTTGAATGTGTGTGTCAACTGATTTTGTGGAAAATACGAGTTATTTTCAGTTTTAATTTTTTGAATAAGTTAACCTGCATTGATCGATTTATGTCTGCTTTGGGCAATTTATGCCCTACTTTGGTTGATTTTATCTGATTAATCATTATGTTGACCAATTATTTTACTTAATCCGGTTAATAAGGCCGACTAGGCTAAACTTAGGCGGTTAATCCTTGCTTAGCGCTTAGGCCGATTTATATAACATTGCTTATGTATAAAAAGCCAATGCGATTCATTATTTATTATATTTAATTACAATTTAATCCACATATCTTATCCACTCTCAGTTACCCATATTTTTTCTCTTGTTTTACATCACCATCCCGAAAAATCGTTTTACCACCAAAACTAGAAAAAACCAAAATCTGAAAAATTATCTCAAGCTAAATGAGACATAAAACTGAATTACACACATTTATCTCCACATGAACTATTTACTACTTAACTGTAGTTGCACCACTTATTTATAAAATACAAAATAAGACGCGCACACACACAAAATACAGTTGTTTTATTAAACCACACTATTAGATTCAAAATAAAGAAAATAAGAACGCACAAACTAATGCAATCGAATTTTATCAAAAACTATGCACCATCATCATACATGAATAATCATTTAAACAGAATAAACATTCTTGTGGAAATTCATATGGATAAAATTAGAAATATAATGTTTTATCATAGGGATGAGCACGGTACCTACCGAATTGGTGGTACCGTTTTTCCCTAGCATAAAAAAAGGGTACCGATACCGTACCGAGATTCGGGCACTCGAATCGGTACTTATACGGTTTTTCTCATTTTTTAGTTAAAAATCCAGATTACTTGCTAGTAACTTTTCTGTGACGACAACAAAAAAACATGAAAAAACGTGCATTTTAGAGTGATTTTGTACCACAATGTGTAAGAAAACGCAACCAACAATTGAATACACATATCAACAAGATAGTCGTTACTTACAAATGTTTCAAAACTTATAAAATTCCACCAATATCATATTAAATAGTTCAAAATAAACAAACTAAACAATTTTCAACAAAAAACAATTAATCTTGTGTAACTTCATTTCTTTTTTATTTAACGTTTTGTTTGGCAATCTCATCTTTTATATCTACACATATGACAAAAAACAATCAAGTTAATAACTTAAGAAATACTATAAATGACTTTATGTTTAGATAGTAGCTACTGTACAAATGCTTTTTTCGAATAAAGTTTTGTGATAAATAATTTTTAATTACGCAAGGAAAATGATCTTTTTAAAATTATGTTAAAAACGTAGCTATTGTACAAAAATTTTAATAACGTACAAATGTAGTTTTGGTTTCCAGGAAAATGGACATATGGTTTTCTCCACGCAAAAAAAAGGACTTTATTTTGCATGTAATGAGCCTAATGGTTATTTGGATAAGTAATTTAATTAAAAAATATGACTACTCAAAATTTGGATATTTTTTGATACTATCTCGCTTTAGTACCAGTACCGTATTAATGGTCTCTAATTTCTGTTTTGCTCAACTCATGATACCGGCCTCGTATTACACCAAAAGTCGATTCGGTACGAAACCGATATGGTTCCGTGATTCGAGTGTATATGCTCTATCTCTATTTTTATCCCCTTTATTACACATTCCATGTTCTATAAACATTGGTCCACAAGGTAGGCGAAATCCAAATCGAAATCCCCAAAGATACACAAACAAATATCTAAAATATCTCCGTCCTTTCCTCTTTCGTAAAGACTTTTTGATGACGTGGCCTCTTCTCTATCCCTAATTATTTATCCTCACGCGCTCCCTTTTTGCACTTTTTCATCCACGTCTGCCCCTAATTCTAACATGCGCCTCTCATCTAACGGATCAGATTCATCCTGCGCATTTTAGCCTCACCGGCTCACATTAAAAAAACATTTTTTTCTTCAACTAATCAAAGAAGAGAAGACCTTGTTTCTTCACACACAAACACACACTTGACGGTGATCTGTTAGGGATAGTATGTATTTTATTAGGATATGATTGATCTGATGAACTTTCTAAAAATAGAAAATTATTATGTATATATAAATAGCTAGTTAGTTAGATTATGTAATAGTGGATCTATTTTATATTTTTTTTGGTGTGTAAAATTTGTGATTGTAATATATTATTAGGAGGGATGGAACCAAATGAAATATTGAAGAGTGGTGGGGAGGGTTTTATTGATCGGAGTAAAGTCAGGATTTTGCTATGTGATAATGATATGAAGAGTTCGGTTGAGGTTTATGATCTTCTTTCTAAATGTTCATATCAAGGTATAATAAGTTTTTTTTAGCTTTTTATTCTTCTTTATATATATATATATATTGTTTTGAGTTAGCTGCTAATTAGTTGGTGTGATCTAGTTATCCGTGATGTGAAGAGAAGATCAAATAGAGACGACGTGTAAATTTGTAATTAGTTGGTTAGGCTAGTTAGCTTTTAACTTTTTTATTTTTGGTAACCATGGTTTCTGATCTTTTGGCTGACTAATCCACGGGGTTTGGGTTTGAACCGTGTAAAAACCTCTTTTTCAGAATTGAACTTGAGATATCTCACAATTTAATGATGATAGTCACAAGCTTTTTGATACTAGGCCACCCATGAGTGGTTTGTTAGACTTTCACTTCTTGATCATATCAGTTGTATTTAAAATAGAGTTACCTAATTACAGGATGAAGTACAGTCTTCTGAGTAATATACGGGCATTTCTGATTTGGCATGTTTGATCTAATCGCCGTTTAAGAGTATATTTGCTAAAGACGACTAAAAATATGTAAATTTGTATTAGGTTTATTTGGGTGGCTCTAATCTATATTCTAATTGGGAACTTGTTGATGATTCATGTATGATCATGAAAGAAGTAGTTTATTAAGATCTGCATACCTCTGATTTAGAGTATGATTGGTGTTCTACAGTGACTCCAGTAAGATCCCCGAGGCAAGTGATTGATGCCCTGAACGTGGAGGGGCCTGACATAGATATTATTCTTTCTGAAGTTGATCTTCCCATGGCTAAAGGCTTCAAGATGTTGAAATACATTATGAGGGATAAAGATCTGCGACGGATTCCTGTGATCAGTAAGACTGTTGACATTTATGTTTTTGTTACTTTTCGTTTTTCAGGATGTTTGGAGATTGTTTTATGTTCCTTGCGGGGATTTTTTTCGCAGTGATGTCTGCTCAGGATGAGGTTGCTGTTGTTGTCAAATGCTTGAGGCTTGGAGCAGCTGATTATCTTGTGAAACCCTTGCGAACGAATGAGCTCTTGAATTTGTGGACACACATGTGGAGGCGAAGACGCATGGTGTGTGTCAGTTTATTAAAAAACGACATATTTCCTTTGAATCTATTGTTACAACCCATCCTAATTATAGTATGTTGTGCTACTGCTTTATTAATTCTACTTTCAACAGCTTGGCCTGGCTGAGAAGAACATCCTGAACTGTGAATTCGATCCAATGCATTCAGACCATAGTGATGCTAATACCAACAGCACCACTCTATTTTCCGAGGATGATACAGAGGAAAAGTCACGTAGGAGTTCCAATCCAGAGATCTCTTTGTCCATTCCTCGGGAAGTTGAGGTGCGAGTCTTTTCGACTAAAAATGGGAGTTACTCGATTATGCTATAACATTAAGTTATAATTTGTATCAGCTTGCGGAAAGTTTGACCTTTTTACCTAACTAGTCAATAGGGTTGTGTTTTTATCTTATACGGATCAAATCGAAAATCTATGCTACAAAGGAACAGATCTTTTTGGCTGGGTCAAACACGTTAAAAGTTTCCTAAAGTCTATTATTAACGCGTGCAACCTCCTAACTCATTTTATTTAAAGATTTTGTTTTACAATCATAATTAACGCGTACAATTTCTAAATAAAGAGACAAAAGTATTTGTAGGTCAGCCAAACATTAACTGCCGATTTCGACTTGTACTAAAATGACATTTTTTATCCAGTTACCCAACCAGCAAGTCACCTGTACAGTTTCCTGAAGGGCATAAATTATATTCGTGAGGCTAGTTTGGTGATGATGCTTGCTTAACCAACTTATTCTTTTACAGAGTAATGTGAATATAGCTCCTGGTCTTGTGAACACACAATTTGTTAATTTATCAGATGACACGCCGAATGTGCCAGAAATTAATGAACAACGAGGTTAGCATCCCATATTTTTATTTAACTGCTCCTAATCCTATTTACACCAGTGTTTTAATCATATGAGTTGACATACTTTGTAGCTGTGTATCCAGGGAAACTTATGGTTGGTCCAAAGAAGAGTGAATTAAGGATAGGTCAGTCGTCAGCTTTCTTCACATATGTTAAATCAAGCATGTTCGCTAGTACTACACTTGGGGGAGACATAACTATCGAGGAAGCCCCTCCCCCACAATTGGACAGCAAACTAAGTTTAGGTGGTGAGCGAGTGGATAGTATAACCATTAACCTTACTAATGAAAATGCTACCCAGTATGTGCATCTCGAGGAAAAAATTAGTACATGGGGTGAACATGTTAGTGATACTCAAGTGGATGATTGTACACCGGGTCCGGAGAAATTTCATAACAATAACAGTTTCCCTGATTCAATGTCATTAGACACATCTTCTACACCCCCTTCACAGCCAGAATACTCTCCGCAAATGAACTCAAAGATTTCAGAAACACAACAATCAGGAAATAATCATCATCCTGATGTTTCGGGTTTTAATCCATATTCTGCCTATCCCTATTATCTTCCAGGACCCTTGAATCATGTTATGATGTCACCCTCATCATCAATGTACCAGCAGAACATGAATGTCCCACATTGTCCTCCTCATCACATGCCGGGAATGACATCATTCCCTTACTACCCAGTTAATCTTTGCTTACCTGGCCAGATGCCACCTGGCATGCACCCTTGGCCCCCGTATGGTGGTTCATCTTCTAATAATGTAAATGTACCTAAACTTGACCGTAGAGAAGCAGCCTTGCTCAAGTTCAGGCAGAAGAGGAAGGAACGCTGTTTTGACAAGAAAATCAGGTATGTTAATAGGAAAAAGTTAGCAGAGAGGCGTCCTCGTGTTAGAGGACAGTTTGTGAGGAAGATTAATGGGATTAACGTTGATCTTAATGGGCAACCAACTTCTAATGATTTTGATGAGGATGATGATGACGATGAGGAAGAGGAATATCAAGCTGGTAGAGATTCATCATCCCCAGAAAACAATTATGCAGCTTTCCATAGCTAAGGTTACGCCATTCATCATCATCATCTACCATGTGGGCATTATTATTTTGAGGTACTATCATGATTTTCCAAGGCATGAAAGGCTGTGGATTTGCAGGTATTATCTATCGAAGTATGTCAGCTTCTGGAGCAAGAGAATTTATGTCCCTTGCGATTTCAGAAGCGATATTCTTGCATGAATGTTTGGCTTTTTTCACGTCACCAAACTGAAAAATGACGGCATTGTGCAGATTTTGTTGGGGAGAAATGGAAAATTTCTTACCTGTTTGTAAAGTTACCATAAACAATTTAGTAGAGAACTTTGACATGATAGTTTTGTGTATCAAATGATGTTATTAGAAGCATGTTTTTACCAAAAACAGTATTATTTAGCTAGTATGCTTCAGAATGTATCGTATTACCAGTTCAATGGAATACCTTGCTTTTAAGTAACAATCGAGTTTTAAGTAAATACTGCACTTTGAGGAATAGAAAACATAATGCAATGGAGAAAGGTAACTTTTCATTCATTCATTTAATTACTGACCACAAAGAATGGTTTGCTTTCATTAGGGCAAAAAAATGTGGCAAACTGGAGCAGGGAGAAGAAAGTTGAGAGAGCTAATTGGCCAACTTGAAGTAAAGGAATAGAATGATTGCAGGAACTTAGACTGCAACAATCAACCCTATAATCCATTTGTTTCTGTTCATTCTCCTCACCATACCTGTTAGAATTTTCTTGCTCCTACCGATATTATCATCCACTCTATGGAGCTGCAGAACAAGCATCTTTATTAACTTTTGCATGATAAATCTGATTTAGGCTTATGTTCCAACTCTGATGGGTCGACCGGTTAAGTCGTATGAAGTATATGTATAAGCACAAAACCTTTTACGTCATTTTACTCGTATGGAGCATATTGTTTGACCCAATAACTTTTTATAAATAGTTTCCACAATTTTTGAAAAGGGTTTGGGGTCAACCCAACCCGACCCGACCCGCTTGTCTCGTACAAAATTTTGTGCAGTTTGACCCGTTATCCAACCTGCCTGCTTTTATACTACAACATTACTCAAATTTTACAATAGATGAATAACATAGAATGAGTTAATTTTATAGCAGTAACTGCTGTTTACAAGTAGAGTACCAAAGTGAAAGAAATGGAATCATACAATTTTATTTGCATGGTGGAGTGATTGACGTTGCTGGTGTAGATCTTGAAGAATTGAAACACCAAGTTCCTCAGTTTCCAGCATTGTTCTTGTACCTTCCTTGTTGACTTATTTAACCTCTGTCGACATCATCAATCTTCCTCTCTGATCAGCAGACACCTATTCGTTGTCAATGGTAAAGCACCGTTAGTATCCAGAGTTGAGAGAACTGAATAATAAAGCCCCACAGAAAATAAGTGTCGATTTGTTTGTCAATTCTAAGAATCGGGGGAGAGAGAACCTGCATTACGTCTGCCCTTCCTGATTCCAATAGCTCGTCTCGTTCATCTATATTAGTATTGCTTGAATGGAGTATTTTGGTTTCACTTTTCAGTATGTTGAGGTCGTTTCTATATTCGCGTATATTGGCTAGAAGCTGGGCTTTGATGCCAGGTGGCATGCTCCTAGCCTCAAGGTCCATTTTCCGCAACTAGGAGGCATATACAGCATCAGTCTTTCGGTGCAACAAATTTGTAGGATACCAGAGTCACAGCCTCGTCTAATCCTCCTGCTATTTCTGAAAGTTTCTGTCTCTTTTGCTCTGATTACAATAAATTTCAGATAATTAAGCACTGAAACGAGAAAATATGAAAGGATGACATGTCAATTGCACATAATTGAAGTTAGCATACATATAAATATAGAAAAGTCAAAAACGAAATGTCAAACTATGTATCAAGTTTCTTTTCAGTTTAATTTTAAATAGTCACCTGCTATAAGATTGCAAATTATCTGTCATCGAGCGAAAAGACTAGACAACCAAAAAAAACTAGGATTTCAAGCGATTGGACATATCTTTATGAAATCAACTTCAGCATAGTAAGATAATAGCACTCATTTGAATGAGTTGTGACGAAGATTCAAGTAACAAGATACTACAAAATTATCATGTTGCCCACTACTACATAAATTATGTCTGTAATTGTATATACAACATACACCCAAATCATCAGTAATCTAGAACAAGGGATTCTGGGAAAAGAATATCATCTAAAAGCTACGCTTATAAGAATGTAATTAGCAGAAAAGATCAGAAAATGCTGATGTTGGTGAACTGCTTCATCATGATTGTTTTTGACGATACTTGAGTGATATATTCATTTTCATAAACAACCAATATAAAAGTCCTAAGCACTCTTTAGGTTTAACATCAGATACAAAGTTCATAACCTTGGGGGACAAGAGAATAGGATTATAAAACCAACTTACATGTCAGCGCGAACCATATCACCTAACAGTCCTAACCTAAGCTACCCATATACAAGGCGAAGCCACAAAGTTATGGTCGAGGGGGCGAACTTTAATAATATATAGAAACTACACTACAAATCAGTTCGTTAGGGGGGCAAATTACAAAAATAGCCATATATTTTTAAAAAATTACACTATAATTTTTTATGGGGCACGTGCCCACCCTGCCACCCTCCTATCTCCGCCTTCGCCATATATCAAGCCGACAAACCTGCAATTATTTCACGACTTCCATATACCATACCACATTCTTTGCTCGTTTGTACTTTATATTACTAAACCTTCAACACTGAAGTTCAGATACTCGTAATTTTAGCAAGTCTTTCCAACAGTATTAAAATGAAAGGCCAGGGCCAGGAGTGACTCATCAACAAAACACCTCTAGAAATCCTTAGTACTTATGTGCTTGGAGTCATTTGTTTTTTTGAAAGAAGCTTTTTTACCCTCTTTTCACTTCTTTTGTCTGCGGGCGCGTAAAGATATTTGTTTGTGTTTTTGCAGACATAAGTGTTTCTTTTCACTTTTTACCTCTTTAAAAATTAGACATAAAATTTCACTTCTTCTCACTTCTTCAACACAAACTCATTTATTTCTCTTTCATTCTTTTCTTTCAAAAGCATATAAAACAAACGGTCTTCTTCCTTGCAGATGAAAACTTTAGATATTCCTCTTTTACGGCAGACATGGGTTGCAGATGAAGACATAAAACCTCAAATGATGTCTACAAAGTACATGAACATTTTTACTAACTTTATAGACGAACATATTTTTTCATTTTCCGTGGCCGATAAGATAAAAACGTATTCTGCTTTACCAAAAAAATTAGGTACTTTTCCTTGTTTGAGTTAACCAGGTGTTTAGGGGGGGGGGGGGGGGGGCTTCTGGAAACGACTAAAAGGAATGGTAGAGTAAGGGGTGGCCCCAAAGCGGAATGCCCTACCACCTTAGAATTAGAAGGCGACTCTTTTTCACTTGGATGTACATGGTCTAACCGAGGTATTCCATGACTAGTTCCGACCATTTTTTTGCACAAATGTGTATATAGGGATGTTTAAACCCTAGACCTTTTATAAGTAGGTCATGTGACTTACCACCATGCCATTTCTAAGTGTACGATGAAAGAAGCATAATTACTATAATTCAATAGTTACGTTATTTTGTACAAATTATAAAAAAAGATCATGCAAAATCAAACAAACCAAAATTACAAACAATGTGAGCAAAAATAGCTTCCTATATAACTTACCTCCATCGAGGACACCAGCAGAGGTACAATATTCGCGATAAACTCGCACAAGTCTCGCAATATTGACGTTCATATCCTTCAAAAACCTCACTCATCGTTCCTATCATATCATTAAAATCACGTTCATTTCGATAATAAGATTAAATATCACATATTGACACGTAAACTATAGTAACATACGAGATAATTTGAATTTATTAACATCAAAAACCTAGATTAAGATCGAACAGGTATAGAAATAATCGATTAGCTAATTATATTATTACACACATCGGTATATAGTTACCTCAAATGTAATTCCAAAATTGTCCCTTGGAGAATGATGATAAACTTTTGGTCAAAAGTTGTAACTGTAATTTCCTTACAAAAGAAGATTAAAAGAATAATTTAATTGTATTATATAATTGCGGAAATTGTAAATTTGTAATGGTAATCGAAAAAGAATTAAACCAACGTAAACCATTGGAAAAAGGAATTTTTCAATTGATCTAGCTCAAAATAGAGTCATACTATCTATTTGTTAATGAAAGTCAAAAATTTTGAATTAGTTTTGTCAAACATTTAAAAATTTTGGTGAAAACAAGAAACAAAAATACACGAACTCATTTTTTTTTTCTTAATTTCAAATTAAGTGTAAGTAAATATTATATTTTGATTGGTTAACAAAATTTATAATCAAACTATAAACTTTTAAAAAGAAATTAATCTTAAATATAATTTTATGAACTTAAGTATTAAATTCACGATTTGCATGAATTATAAACTATTTATATATTTAACAAAAAACCAATATACTTTTTACTTTTTTTTATAAACAACTAGTACTACTATCACTACACCAGAGGCGGAGCCAGTGGGAAGGGTTGGCGGGTGCTCGGCCACCCCCAACTGCTCTAACTTATCCAACTTATATTTTGACTTTCATAGCATGTTTTAAGGAGTTTTTATTTTGGCCTCTGCTAAAGGCATACTTTGTTGCAGTTACACTCATCGAAAAATGCATTGTTGAAGAACCAGAACCGGTTTTGTTTTACGATTTATTTATTTATTTATTTATTTATTATTTGTTTATGTTTTTTTTCTTTTCTTGACTACAAATTATGAAAGAAATATATGTTGGTAGAGAAACAAAAGCAAAAAATAATTACCTTTACAATAGTTATAAGTATAGATTTGGGTGTCTAAAGAAAAAAGAAAGTTTTTATCAATATTTCTTGGAGAATGAAAAGTCTAATATAAAACTTTTTTATTATTCATTATTTACTTTGATTTAAATGCTTTTCAGTTGTGTTTCTACTTTTTGTTACGTTTTTTTCTAAACGATAGCTTTTGTTATGCTAATAACTAAATTTTAGCTACGATGGATTAACTAGTTAGTTTAGAATCTTTTATGAAAATAAATTGATTTGTGATTGGTTCGAGTTTTATTATCCTTAACAAAGAAAAAATACATTACCTTTAATTTTGTAAGACTTGATCATTATGATGTTATCAACTATTTGATAAGATGAGGCACTTTATTTTGCTTACCAATAAATTCATGCTTACCAAAGGACAAATCCTCACCATCCATCTAGTTTGATCTAATGGTGGGGATTAACCTAAGAGTTAGTAGATAAACCTAAGTCCATATTTTTTTTTTCTTGTCTTTTTGTCTTTCTTTTTTATTCACTTTTTTTTTAGTTTTTTTTTTCTTATTCACGTTTTTTTCTTAATTAACGTTTTTTTTTTTTTTTTTTTTTTTTTTTTCGTGTTTTTTTCTTCGATTTCATACGTTTTCATCTGTTTTCATACGTTCTTATCCGTTTTTTACGTTTTCGCCCGTTTTCATCATTTTTCTTTCATTTTCGTCCATTTTTCATACGTTGTCATCCGTTTTCATACGTGTTTTTACTCTTTCATACGTTTTCGCCTGTTTTCATACGAATTCTTCCGTATTCTTACGTTTTCGTCCATTTTCTTAAGTTTTCGTTCGTTTTGGATTGCATTAGGTAATTGGCTATTACCTCTTTTTGGGCAAACTTACGTACACCAGTAATTCAGTGTATGCAGTTGAGTCTTGGTTGCATGAGTTTAGCGCATAATAATATGTGATTTTCTTTATGATATATTGTTTACAATTATCATGTTCATATTCTTGTGTTCAACTTTAATTTAAACCTATGGATTTCACTCAACATTTTTGTTGACCTTTTTAAGCATGTTATCTCAGGTAATCAATGAAGATTATGTTCAAGGCGCGGAGTGGGCATACCAAGACCTTTTCTTGTGGTGTAAACATAAAGTTGTCATTTCTTTCAAACTCATGCTCAGTATTTTGGGGAAACATTTGAAACAATTTGGAATATTATGTAACAACAATGAGTTTTCGATGAATGATAACTATTTTTCTTAAAAAGTCTCTTTCGAGTCATTTTCTATGATTTTTGACTGTGATCCCCATCCAAGTAACACCCCGATTAGTCTTCCGCTGTCATTATGATCACGGGGGATGTTACAGAACCACCCTAAGCCAGTTAGAAGTGTAGTCCTCTTTTTGCTATCTCCATAAAGCCATATGTCGAGTAGATAAGCAAAAGGTGGATTCGGCCATTTTGGTAACACGTGTGAAATATATATCTACCAGTTTTTTCATGAGTTTGGGAGCAGCGATCTCATATGGGTTGTCCAAAAGGTCGGTCTCCATTTTCGCATTAAAAGTATGTAGGGCATCATCAAAGGAGGATCCAGAAGTTATAATGCCAAAATGTCGGAGGAGCTTAGTCTGTAAATTGCAGATTGGAGTCTAGAAGCAAGGAAAGCATAGTTCAAGACATCGCCTGCAGAGTATATACCGAGCCCCCTGAAATCACAAGGTAGTGTGTCCAATCTCCATTGCCTGCATGTTATTAAGTATATGCACGAATTAAATATAACATAAATAAAAATTTGTATTCAATAAACTTGGATTATGTTATAATATCAAATTAAACTACTCAAACAATAAGAATATCAAACAAAATTGATCATAGTTTCAAACCCGAGCAAATATAGTTGAGATATTACTATTATTTATAGTAATTGTTCGAGCCTAATCCGCGTTTAATAACCGGTCCGTACATGGGTCTAGAATACGGATAACGATAAATAATTTAATTGTAATACCAAAAATTTGTAGATGCAGGGGATTATAAATATAAAATGAAAGCTCGATTTATAAGTACACACCAAACAAATTTAGTTAAAACATACTTTCTCCGTCCCAATATTATTTTTCAAGTTTCCTTTTTGGGATGTCCCAAATTAATTGTTCACTACTATAAATAAATAGGAAAATCTGACGTAGATTACCATATTACTTTTATTTGATATTATTATTATAAACCTTAGAGTAAACATAAATTGATTATATTTTTTAACTTTGGATGTTTTTTTTTTGTCGGGAAACAATTAATTTGAGACAGGCGGAGTAATTATTAGGGGTACTTATAGTCTAAACCCAATGCGTGTAATATCATACTTACTAAAATTATAAATAAATTTGACTCATGTGTAACCTCGTGCGTACACGTGACTCATAACTAGTATTTAAACAATAAAAGAACAAGGCCATTTAGTTTAATGGGAGAAATTACGTATATATCCCTCATAATTACATATATATCCCTCTTAAACTAAAAAGTTATCGTCTATATCCAAATAATTACATAATCATAGCTTATATCTAAAATGACGATTAAAATATGAACGGAATACAATTAAAAACGATTATGAATGGCCTAAGTCATCGTTAAGGTTTGTAGTTGTAGACGTCAATGCATATGTCGAGGGAATAAGTCGCGTATATCGTGTGAAAATACAAAGGTATAATATATAAACTATAATTATAATGTGTTTTTGGGTTTTAAATATACCCAAATCAAGTTTTGGATATATATGACAATTTTAAGATTTATGAAAAATATATATGCGATTAGAGTTTAGCTTTGATATATGCAATTTGAATATTTTGAAAGATATATATGCAATTGGACCTAATTTAATTGTTTATTCCTCCTTTTCTAATTGGAAAATGCTACACATAAATAAATATAAAATCTGACATTTTTAAATTATTTGTATTTTCAGAATAATCATTCAACTCTTAAATATAACTGTTCCCAACCAATTAAATTAACACTCTTATTGCCTGTTTTTTAATTTTAAACATAGTATCTAAGGTTACAAAGCAAAAATCATTTCTAATTATCTCAATTTAGTTTTCCACATTTTATGTTCTAAATAACATAAACTTAATAAAGTTTACAAATTATTAAATATAAACTTATTGCGTGTTTTTAAATTTTAAACATAGTATCTAAGGTTACAAAGCAAAAATCATTTCTAATTATCTCAAATTTAGTTATCCACATTTTATTTTCTAAATAACATAAACTTAATAAAGGTTATAAACTTAAAAATCATGAATGTCAATATTAAAAGTTACTAGTTATTCAGATAAATGTATCATTTCATTTTGTAAATTCATGAGCAATAAATATTATATTAATACAAAAAAACTCTTTTTCGATCAATAATGAATAATTATTTTAGGACAAAGAGAAAAGAGGGTCTAAAAATAAATTGGAAAATGATTGAGATGCTTAAAAATATGACTAAATTTATGTTTAAATTAATATGAATATGATTTATTGTTTTGTGAAATGGTAAGTCATTCTGTTATCATCAACACGCTGCCAAACAAAATTAGACACACAGTTAGACAAGTGAATCCTCAAATACATATTCCACATAGATAATGAGAGGTATCTACAATGGACTCATGATAAAGCAAGAGCCCATGTTTTGTTGGGTCAAAACCTAACATTTAAGGCCGGTGCATAACAACTTTTGGGTATATCTTTGGAGGATATAATATTACGGAAAAAGATTGTCTCAAGTTGAAAAAACAACTTGAGTTAAGTTAGACATTTGTGAGCTATTGGATTTGATCAAATGAATCAAATCAAAAAAATTCTTTTGATTTGAGTCATTAGTTCAAAACCAATGGCTCACACTTCCCCAACTTAAAGTTTTTTTACAACTTGAGACAATCTCCTTTCTAATATTACACATCCTTATACTACTAAGTGACTTTTAAAAGAAGACTGCCATATGCGTCTAATTAAACTTAAACGGTTACAAGTATATTTTATATTTTAGGCAACTCTCAACGCCAAAAACTTAACATATATTGATAATGTTCTTTTATCGGTAGTCCATTTTAATCAGATTTGATATATTTCCGGTAAAGAACAAGCTAAATAGATCAATTTTTATATAAGACTGTTGAAATTGTCAACTAGTTTGAGAAAGTTGAGTAATATTCATTGAATAATGATCAGCTTCTAGTTTACTTAGGGTGTGTTTGTTTCATTAAGATGTTTTGGGTCTGAATCTGACTACCACATCTTACTAGTAAGAGATGGCTAGAAAGTCTAAATCTGAACGAAATAATGTTGTTTGTTTTTGTATAATTGTCCGAATGATTTTAAGTGCTCGTTTTTGCAATTTGTTTATTAAACCAACGCAATGCGATAATAAGTAACTTATGTAAATATGAAACAAGACTTTTTATCATAAATATAACATAGTTAATAAACAATCAAATTTATTATATAAAGTTTACAAAACGAGTAAGAGGTAGTAAGACAAGTCCCCCACCTCTTACTCAGTAAGATGTTATATGTCTAACTGGGTCTTACTCAAAAGAAAAAAACAAACAAGCAAAACGTCTGCCCTCCTCTTACTGGTAAGAGTAAGAGGGCGAGTAAGACCTTTTTTTAAAAAACAAACACACCCTTAGTTATGTCGGAAAACATAATATTAAACATGCACTTCAAGTTGACGCATTATAAATACAAAGAAAAGTAAAGTGAAGCTCATAGCTTTAAATCATTTAAACATGCACCACGAGATTTACATTTTACATCGAGAAGTCAGGATTTTTGTGTTAAAGGGGGTGAACTTTCTTATAAAATTGTTAGGTTACATAAGTTTTGTCGTCTTATAATGTCATATAAGTAGCGTCAATGAAGTTTGAAATTACAAACGTTTTTGAAACAAATAAACAAACAATGATAAGAACTTTAAAATTACAAAGAAGTTGTCAGTTGTTTATTTTAGTTTCACCATCAAATAAAAATTACAAATTACTTTAGTGTCTAATAAATCAAGGACATCATGAAGAAAGATAATCAATTTTGTTTACTAATTTCATGTTTTAACTGTTGGAAAATGAGTATTGCAAAATGAGTTTTTGCAAATTTTGGACAATATTTAATATATGTATATGTTATATATATTTATATTTCTTGGTAGCTTTGCGTTCTCCTCGATGAGAGTTTCGCAACGAGCTAAAGTATGTCCAAATTGGAGTAGAAATGAATGAGATATCGTGTCTCAAAGTGAGGCACAAAATCTGGAAATACTAAACTATCCCACATCGCCTAGAAGAGGAAGTGGAGACTAGTTTATAAGGAAATCATACTATTGAATATCAAATTCCTTTAGTTTGGTTATGCTCCCACTCCTACGTGCGCGCGCGCAGGGGGGGGTGCAGAAAATGGGATTTCCGAGCTAAAATGAGTTCGAGGCTTCTGAACTCATGCGAGCCCGCGCGACCTGCGGACACGAATGCAGCTCCGAAATCTCACCTACGCGGGTATCTTTTTGCTGAAGTAATAAAACCGTGTAGATGGATAATTTCCAGAATATTCTGTAATCTATTTAGGAATAGATTTAGACTTTGTGCTTAAGTCTTAACAGAAATATGCATATCGTGTTTTGGAATAACAGATATGCATATATTTTTATTCCAGGTGTATATTCTGGCTTGGTGACCAAGCTAGGTATTGCCTATAAAATAAAATCTTCTCATTCAGTTTTGAAACACAGAAAAACGCAACTCCATTACTGTTTCGTTCTAGCAACCTTCGATCAGAAACACACAGGCTTCGGTGATTTTTCAGGCAAGTAAGTTTAGTCCGGCTGTACAACAGCTACGTACGTTGTACCCTGGGAAACAGACGGCGAATCTGTTTTAAGGGAATCGTATCCAATACGAGCCTCGTACAAGTCCCTTTACTGCTTTAATTTTATTAACGTTCTATAGTGTCTGTCTTCTCATTCTACCCCTTTTCTGTTTGTGTTTATTTCCTGTTTTTATTTTCTGTTATTATTAACTGTAATCTGATTTCATTATTAATAAAAGTGTGCACCGCTTCCCACAGTCTTAAAACAGATTCGGTTTAACCGAATTTATTACACTTTGTTAAAAATCGGATTAATTAATTAACAGGTTTTATAAACTGTTTTCTGCCGAAACCTTGTTGAGTTTCATTGGAAATCAGTTTCGATTTAACAGGTTTTACATACAGATTTGGTCTTACAGATCTATAACGTTTTTTTTTGTTTAAGCAGTTTATTATCAGTTTTAACGAAACCAAGATAGAGTTTCTTAGGCTGATTTATTCGATCCATCAAAACCAAGCTAGAGTTTTGTTGAATCAGATCTGGTACAAGTAGATACCAATATACAACAGCTTGTTTGACTGTTTGTGTTTGTTTTTCAGGATGACAAACACGACTACCCCTCCAGTGAATACTACTGTGAACGTACCTGGTGCGCCAGTTACCAACACAGTTGCTAATCATGCTGAGAAACCAGAGAAATTCAATGGGCAGAATTTCAAGAGGTGGCAACAGAAGATGTTTTTCTATCTGACTACTTTGAACCTTGCGCGGTTCTTAAAAGAAAACCCACCTAACGTGGAACCTCCTGCAGAAGGTCAATCCTCTAATCAACAGGCTGTTCAAGCCTTGGAAGCATGGAAACATTCAGACTTTTTGTGTCACAACTATGTTCTGAATGGTTTGGTTGATTCTTTGTACAATGTGTACTGCAAGACCAAGACTGCCAAAGAATTATGGGAGTCATTGGAGCGCAAGTACAAAACTGAAGATGCTGGTACAAAGAAGTTCGTGGTAGCTCGTTTTTTGGATTACAAGATGGTTGATTCAAAGAATGTGATAAGTCAGGTTCAAGATCTGCAGGTTCTGCTACACGACATTCATGCTGAGGGAATGACTTTGAGTGAAACTTTTCAAGTTGCTGCTATTATTGAAAAGTTACCTCCGAGCTGGGTAGAATTCAAGAACTACCTGAAGCATAAGCGAAAGGAGATGAGTGTTGAAGACTTGGTTGTTCGTCTTCGTATTGAAGAGGACAACAAGCTGGCTCAGAAAAACACGTATACGCCTGATTCTGCAAAGGCAAATATGGTTGAGCATGTTTCGTCATCTTCAAAGTCCAATGTCAAAGCTAAAGGCAAAGGAAAAGGAAAGAATGACAAAAAGGGCAAAGGGAAGTCTGAGTACCTTGCGCCTAAAGCTGCAATTGTGAAACAGAAGTTCCAAGGGGTGTGTTTCAACTGTGACCAGCCAGGTCACCGTGCTGCTAATTGTAAGATGCCGAAGCGGGTGACTCCACGCCAGGCTAATATGGTGAATGAAGATGTGGACATGATTGCTATGGTGTCTGATGTCATTGCCATGATCTCTGAAGTTAACCTGGTAGGTTCCAACAACAGGGAATGGTGGGTGGATACTGGGGCTACCCGTCATGTGTGTGCTGATAAGAGTATGTTTCACTCTTTCAGAGCGGTTGATAGTGGAGAGAAGCTGTACATGGGCAACTCTGCAACTGCTGAAATCAAGGGTGAAGGAGATGTAATCTTGAAGATGACATCCGAGAAAGAGCTCAAGTTGACTAATGTCTTGTATGTTCCAGAGATTCGCAAGAATCTTGTTTCTGGTTGGCTGTTGAACAAGTTTGGTTTTCGTCTTGTTTTTGAGTCTGATAAGTTTGTTCTTTCTAAGAATCAAGTTTATGTTGGTAGGGGATATGCCCTGAATGGTATGTTTAAGCTCAATGTAATGGTTGTTAAGAAAGATATCAATAATATGAATTCTTCTGCTTACTTGATTGAGTCTTCTAATATGTGGCATGGCCGTCTTGGACATGTAAATTTTAATTCGATGCGTCGTTTGATTAAATTTAATTGCATACCTAATTTCCATATTGACTCAAAATATAAATGTGAAACTTGTGTTGAAGCCAAACTTACAAGAGCATCTTTCAAATCGGTTGAACGAAAAACCGAACCACTTGATATGATACACACTGACATATGTGATTTGAAATCACTACCCACAAAAGGTGGCAATAAGTACTTTATCACGTTTATTGATGATTGTACAAAGTATTGCTACGTTTACTTACTGAAAAGTAAAGATGAAGCTATAGACAAGTTTGTTCTATACAAAAACGAGGTTGAGAATCAACTTAGTAAGAAAATTAAGGTGGTCCGAAGTGATAGAGGAGGTGAATATGTGTCTCCATTCGCTGATCTATGTGCGAAACATGGAATTAGACACGAGTTCACGGCTCCCTATTCACCTCAGCAGAACGGTATTGCCGAAAGGAAGAACCGTACCTTGAAAGAAATGGTTAATGCCATGTTGATAAGTTCTGGTTTAAGCCAGGACATGTGGGGGGAAGCCATTTTAACGGCTACTTATCTTTTAAATAAGATACCTCGTAAGGAAAAAGAAGAGACCCCTTATGAATTATGGATGGGAAGAAAGCCATCATATCAGTACTTACGAGTGTGGGGGTGTCTAGCAAAGGTAGCTATACCGACTCCCAAGGCCCAAAAGATTGGACCTAAATCTGTGGATTGTATATTCATTGGATATGCTAAGAATAGCAGTGCTTATCGCTTCATTGTACATGATTCGAAAAATCCGGATATACAAAAGGGTACTTTAATGGAATCAAGGAATGCTTCATTCTTTGAAACTATATTTCCTTGTTTAACTAAGGAAACTGGAAGTTCATCTAGAATAGATGAAGAAGTTGTCCAAGAGAAGAGACAACGAGATGATAATGATCTCCAAGATGAGAGACAAGATCAAACTGAGGAAGAAGAGGTTGAACCTAGAAGAAGCAAAAGGGCAAGAACCGAGAAATCGTTTGGACCTGATTTTGTTTCTTTTATGGTTGAAAACGAACCTACTTCATACCGAGAAGCGGTTACTTCCTCAGAAGGGCCTCAATGGAAAGAAGCCATTAAAAGTGAAATAGATTCTATTTTACAAAACCATACTTGGGAGCTCGTGGATTTACCTCCTGGTTGTAAACCACTAGGCTATAAATGGATCTTCAAGAAGAAGATGAAAGCAGATGGCACCATTGACAAGTATAAAGCAAGATTAGTAATCAAAGGATTTAGACAACGAGAAGGTCTTGATTACTTTGATACTTATTCGCCCGTTACGCGAATAACCTCGATTAGGATAATACTTGCTATTGCCGCTTTAAGAAATTTGGAAGTTCACCAAATGGATGTGAAAACGGCATTTCTAAACGGAGATTTAGAAGAAGAAATCTACATGAACCAACCTGAGGGTTTCATGGCTCCTGGACAAGAGAACAAAGTCTGTAGGCTTGTTAAGTCTTTATATGGCTTAAAGCAAGCTCCCAAACAATGGCATCAAAAATTTGACCACGCCATGCTAGAGAGTGGATTCAAAATTAATGAATGCGACAAATGTGTTTATGTCAAAGACACAAATAGTGGATATGTAATCTTGTGTTTATATGTTGATGATATGCTTATCGTTGGCAGTAATGACAAGATGATCAAATCTACTAAAGACATGTTGAAATCAAAGTTTGACATGAAGGATATGGGTTTGGCTGATGTGATCCTTGGAATAAAGATCATACGAACTCAACATGGACTTGTGTTAAGTCAAGCACATTATGTGGACAAAATTCTTAATACTCATAATGCGGGGGATTCCGGCCTAGCTAGAACTCCAATTGATACCAGTAAGCATCTATCTAAAAATAGAGGCTTAGGTGTTGCCCAATTAGAGTATTCAAGAATTATTGGCATGTTAATGTACTTGATGACAGGTACCCGACCTGACTTAGCATATGCTGTTAGCAGGCTAAGTAGGTATACTAGTAACCCAAGCTATGCACATTGGGCAGCTATGACTAGGGTACTTCACTATTTGAGATACAGTCGCGATTATGGACTGCATTATGATAGATATCCAGCTGTTATCGAGGGATACAGTGATGCAAATTGGATATCTGACATAAAGGATTCTAGATCGACTAGTGGATATGTGTTTACACTAGGAGGAGCAGCTATATCATGGAAGTCTTCCAAGCAAACTGTTATAGCTAAGTCCACGATGGAATCAGAATTTATCGCGTTAGATAAATGCGGACAAGAGGCGGAATGGCTACGTCAATTCGTAGAGGACATACCAAGGTGGCCTAAACCGGTAACGGCCATTAGTATACATTGTGATAGTCAATCGGCAATTGGCAGAGCTCATAGCATAATGTATAATGGAAAGTCCAGACATATCCGTCGTCGACATAATTCGATACGACAACTACTCTCAACAGGAGTTATCTCAATTGACTATGTGAAGTCAAAGGATAACATTGCGGATCCGCTTACGAAAGGCTTAAGCAGAGAGTTAGTAAGTAAGTCGTCTAGAGGAATGGGACTAAAGCCCTTGAAGGAATGAGTTTCTATGAAGGAAAACCTAACCCAGTTGAATGGAGATCCCAAGATCTGGGTTCAATAGGACAACCTAATCATAGAAATGTGGGGGAAGTCACGTCAATGTGGGGGAGTTACTAAATATTGTAACTTTCCTAGTCCATTCCTATAACAAATGTGACTTGTTGAGAGGTTAAACATATGGCTTTAATGATTTAGGATGAAATCATAAAGCATAATGATTCAAGATGAAATCACAACACATATGTTTTTAATGATTCAAGATGAAATCACCTATGTGAGAGAGAAGTGGGGTCGCTTCGAAGGGAAATGTGGGGGCGCAATTCCTAAGAGCTCTTGCAGAACCAGGCTAGTGTTCATGACCATAACGAACACGACTATGAGGACTTGACATTGTCAGGGAGAGTCTTGTGTGAAGTGTAATGTCGTCTACGTAAATGGATGATGAGTTCAAGGACATCGCGTCTACTCAGATCTAGGAGACTAAGTGCATCTCACAAGGGAAGGTTCAAAGGGTTACACCTACCTATCCTATGCAAGACTTAACCGCAGAAATTTCACCAAAACTTTCGTGTGTTTTCGACCGATTTCCATTCATGTGGGGGATTGTTGGAAAATGAGTATTGCAAAATGAGTTTTTGCAAATTTTGGACAATATTTAATATATGTATATGTTATATATATTTATATTTCTTGGTAGCTTTGCGTTCTCCTCGATGAGAGTTTCGCAACGAGCTAAAGTATGTCCAAATTGGAGTAGAAATGAATGAGATATCGTGTCTCAAAGTGAGGCACAAAATCTGGAAATACTAAACTATCCCACATCGCCTAGAAGAGGAAGTGGAGACTAGTTTATAAGGAAATCATACTATTGAATATCAAATTCCTTTAGTTTGGTTATGCTCCCACTCCTACGTGCGCGCGCGCAGGGGGGGGTGCAGAAAATGGGATTTCCGAGCTAAAATGAGTTCGAGGCTTCTGAACTCATGCGAGCCCGCGCGACCTGCGGACACGAATGCAGCTCCGAAATCTCACCTACGCGGGTATCTTTTTGCTGAGAATTATGTGAATTGATTCTACTGAAGCACATGGGATTCTGCTGAAGCGAATTATGTGATGCACAGATTCTGCTGAAGCACATTTCTGCTGAAGTTCTACTGAAGCACATGGGATTCTGCTGAAGTGAATTATGTGATGCACAGATTCTGCTGAAGCATATTTCTGCTGAAGTAATAAAACCGTGTAGATGGATAATTTCCAGAATATTCTGTAATCTATTTAGGAATAGATTTAGACTTTGTGCTTAAGTCTTAACAGAAATATGCATATCGTGTTTTGGAATAACAGATATGCATATATTTTTATTCCAGGTGTATATTCTGGCTTGGTGACCAAGCTAGGTATTGCCTATAAAATAAAATCTTCTCATTCAGTTTTGAAACACAGAAAAACGCAACTCCATTACTGTTTCGTTCTAGCAACCTTCGATCAGAAACACACAGGCTTCGGTGATTTTTCAGGCAAGTAAGTTTAGTCCGGCTGTACAACAGCTACGTACGTTGTACCCTGGGAAACAGACGGCGAATCTGTTTTAAGGGAATCGTATCCAATACGAGCCTCGTACAAGTCCCTTTACTGCTTTAATTTTATTAACGTTCTATAGTGTCTGTCTTCTCATTCTACCCCTTTTCTGTTTGTGTTTATTTCCTGTTTTTATTTTCTGTTATTATTAACTGTAATCTGATTTCATTATTAATAAAAGTGTGCACCGCTTCCCACATTAACTGGAATTTAATGGGGGTATCCAATGATATATGTCATATTTGTTTACTTAAAAATATAGATTTTGTGAAGTTCATTTGAATATGCTAAAAGAAATATTTTTTTGGGAAAAAAGACATATCATATTGATAAATATTGTGAGTAGAGTTATAAAAGCGGGCCTTCAAATTTCACTTGAAGAGGACAATTTTTTGCAAATGTTATTTGTTACTACCTTTTTCTCAGAATTATTGTTCATGTTTGATTTTTTAAGTTTTTATTTTACAAACTTGACCTTAATTATTTTACAACACAAACATTAAGTATTCTACAACATAAACAAAAATATCTAAGATCAAAATTAAAATAAAAAAAATAAAAAGACAAAATTACACGGTTGGTCCCTGTGGTTTGCTCGTATTGCAAGTTTGGTCTCTAAGTCATTTTAATTACCCCACAGATACCTATTTTTGAAACGTTACACTCTTTTAGTCCCTAATTTGGATGGCCGTTAGTGCAGTCCGTTAAGTGTTTTGCGCTGTTAGTCCTTCGTTAATAAATTTTGCACCGTTAGTTCTTATTTTTTAAAATATAGTTTTCCACAGTTAGTCCCTACGTTAATAATAGTTATCGCCCGATTTTTTTACGTTTTTGTCCGTTTTCGTTCGTTTTTTATCCATTTTTTTACGTTTTTCGTCCGTTTTCTTTCGTTTTATATAGTTCTTGTCCGTTTTTCTTACGTTTTTATCGGTTTTCATCCGTTTTTGTCCGTTTTTCTAACATTTTTCTTAAATTTTTGTCCAATTTTCTTACGTTTTGTCTGTTTTCTTTCGTTTTTGCCCGTTTTCATCCGTTTTTGTCCATTGTTCTTACGTTTTGTCCGTTTTTCGTACGTTTTTCATCCGTTTTTGTCTGTTTTTCTTACATTTTGTCCGTTTTATTTCGTTTTTGTACTATTTCAACATATTGAAACTTTTTTTCAAAAAAACAAAAAAATTTCCAAAAAAAAAATTGAAAAAAAATAAAAAAAATTTCAAATTTCAAAAAAATTTTGAATAAAAAATTTCAAAAAAAAATTTGAATAGAAAAATAATTTTCAAATTAAAAAAAAATATATATATATATATACTTTTTTCAAATATTTTTTTTTTTAAATTTTTGAATTTTTTTTTTCAAACTTTTCAATATGTCGAAATACTTTTTTTGTTTCAAAACTTTTTTTTCATTATTTTTCGAAAATTGGACATATTGTAAAAAAAATTTCCGAAAAATATTGAAAAAGAACGGACATATTTTTTTTTATTCAAAAATTTTTTTTGAAATTTTTTATTCAAATTTTTTTTTGAAATTTGAAATTTTTTTTATTTTTTTTTTCAATTTTTTTTTCGGAAATATTTTTTTTTTTGGAAATTTTTTTTCCAAATTTTTTTGTTTTTTTGGAAAAAAGTTTCAATATGTTGAAATAGTACAAAAACGAAATAAAAACGGACAAAATGTAAGAAAAACGGACAAAAACGGATGAAAACCGATAAAAACGTACGAAAAACGGACAAAACGTAAGAACAATGGACAAAAACGGATGAAAACGGACAAAAACGGATGAAAACCGATAAAAACGTAAGAAAAACGGACAAAAACTATAAAAACGAAAGAAAACGGACGAAAAACGTAAAAAACGGGGGGAAACGGATAAAAAACGAACGAAAACGGACAAAAACGTAAAAAAATTAGGCGATAACTATTATTAACGGAGGGACTAACTGTGGAAAACTATATTTTAAAAAATAAGGACTAACGGTGCAAAATTTATTAACGAAGGACTAACAGCGCAAAACACTTATCGGACTGCACTAACGGCCATCCAAATTAGGGACTAAAAGAGTGCAACGTTTCAGAAATAGGTATATGTGGGGTAATTAAAATGACTTAGAGACCAAACTTGCAATACGAGCAAACCACAAGGACCAACCGTGTAATTTTGTCAAATAAAAAAGTCAAACATGAACAATAATTCTAAAACGGAAATAGTATTAGCTAACATAACTTTTTGTGTTCAAACCAAAATGAGGGGATCTCTATCATTTATTCAATTTAGCACGATATAATTAATGAGGGACCATCGCGAAGAACTCATAGAGTCACAGCCATACATATATATATATATATATATATATATATATATATATATATATATATATATATATATATATTCTTGTCGGCCTGTTCTGGAACAAAGAATTAAGCTCTTTTATTAACATATTCGGTGGCAATGTCCGACAACTTCTCAGATATCAGGTATTAATTTTTACGATAAACTACCGAGAAGCCAAAATATTTACATGGCCACATGGGCTATTACATAGTGATTACAATTATGGTTGCCCTTGAAGCTATACAAATCGGGCTCGAGCCAGTGGGCCGATTTACACTAAAGATGTACGATAATAATATATGTCTTGTGATACGCGTATCATCTACAAACATATTATATAGGCGGCGTTTAGTTGAAAGAAAACATTTTTGTTTTCTACATAATGTTTGTACAAAATAAGGAAAATAAAGATTGAGTTCAAATTAAACTTTTCCTAACACATTTTGTACAAAACACAAAACAGGTATTTCCCAACTTAATAAGGGAAACTACAAACATATTTTTGTTGTTTTTCTTGTAACTCCCATTCTTTTCTTCAAAATAAAAAACAATGTCATATGAACGCGTTTTCTACGTTTTGTAGAAAATTTAATCCCTTCTTTTTGTACAAAACTGAAAATAAAAAAGTAATAAAATTTTACCAACTAAACGCGCTCATAGTTTTCCGGTCTTGTTCTCCACAGCTAACAGTTGTTTGAAAAATATCATAGCATGGTCATATGTATTCGATAAATTTATTAGTAATGCTATATTCTTCCATGATCACTATATACATCTTTCACGATATATGATTGCAAATCCATAGAAACCTACTTGCAATCTTGTCGATATGCTTGGGGTTTGTATTGTCGGCCTAAATAAGATCCTAATCCCGGCAGAGAAATTCAAACGTTAAATTATTTTAGCCAAAAACGACAATATATTTGTCAATCAAATAAGCGGCAAGTATTTCTCAAAAGTATTTTGGACATTGACTTAGCCAGTAAAGTCCACTATGCATTTATTTAGTTTAAACTTGTATCATCCATGTGGCCCAATGTGTGCTTGTGGCCATCCCAAAATACTTTATTAGTTCCTAGCGAAAAAACGGAAAAACCGAAAACCGAAACCGAACCGAACCGAAAATAACCGAACCGAACCGAATTTGCTAAAACCGAACCGAACCAAACTACTAATTCGGTTCTCGGGTTGGTTATTGGTTTGGCAGTTTAAACCGAAAACCGAATTCATAGAAATATATATACTTTTTATATATTTATATTGTTAGGTCACAAGTTTTACAACACAAGCTTATAAGAGAAGAGATGAAGGCGGATGAACAAGCTAAACACACATACACGCATAAACAATGATACGGTTAAGAATAAGAGTGAATGAGAGAATAACTTGAACAACCAACCCTCAAATGAGGGTTTACAATAGTTTATATAGGCAAGGAGCTAGGGCAACACTCCCTCTCCTTCCCTATTCCTTATTGGGCTTGGGCCTCAGCTTATGGGCCTTCTACATAAGCTGGACCTTAAACAAACATAAAGGCCATAATAAAGCTACCTATTACATATGAAATATAAATACTTGAAATACTGTTTAGGAGTGATTCCAACAATCTCCCCCTCAAGTATATATGAATAACGGTGAAGGCGTTGATGTAATAGTAGCTGTGACGTCTTCTGACATTCTTCTTTCTTGTGAGAGGAATTGCCTTGGTTCGAACAATCTCTCCAGTGTAGAGAGATAGTTATCTTTGTGCGGTTTTGCTTTGACGTCATCATTAACTTTGTTCTTTGATTTATTGTTCTTTGTGGTGAAGGTGATAGTATGTTGTTGTCTGCATCAGTCTGCCTCAGGTCTGCTTCGCTGCTCCAGTGTCTCCACGTCATTCTTCAACATGCTCACACGCTCTTTGACGGTGAAAATCAAAACTGATGAAGTTCTTTAAGTCTTTAACTTTGTAGATTCTTTGGTTTGACGAAGAATCATTCTGACTGTTGTGTTGCATTTGAATAGAACTTCCATTAGTGTTGATGTTGGCGTGAGCATGAGAAGAATCAGCACGATCATCCCGCTCCGGAGCCTCCATAAGAAGAAAACATTTCAAACGGTTAGTAATAAGCGGTTTCCGGCACTTACAAGTTTGAACTTCGAGAGTGTCAACAGCATAGTGTGAAGACACAACTCTAATTCTTACAAAGGCCGTTCCTGAACTGGAGTCCCACAAGTGAGATAACGCGATGTACCGAAGTACATCTACAGTTCAGATGAGTCGCTGAGGTACACCGAAGCATCACCTCACGACTGTAGACCGTTTGAGACACACTCCGCGTAATCCACGGGGAGTTACCGAAGCGACCTGCTGTCAGGGCTGTTTGATGTTGACCCTGGCAGGAGTTTCCATTCAATCACTGAGGATCACAGATGTGAACCTCTCATAAATGTTCTCGACAGATTGCTAAGATCTGTGAAGGACTCGATATGAACCATTGAATCACTGAAGATCTTATTGTTGATCAACGAGTGATTAAAATGTCAAGTGTTCCTAAGAGATCTTTTGATGAATCTCGTGGCTCTAGACTCAATAGTGCGTTTTGGTTTTCCTGAGCGGAGACTAGGGAGAGGGTCTCCTTCTTCAATACCAGCGATCTCTAAGAGAAAGCCAATAGTTTACGTAGGGTTCCCTGTGAGAATGAAACAAGCTTCTGTTGAGAGAAACTTGAGTGGCTAAGAAGGTTTAGTGCATGCGTCACTGGGTCCATGACGACTTTTAATCTTCAATACCGGTGTCACTAAGTGACAACCAGTAGCATATGAATTGAACCCGGTGTCTGCCCTAAGTTGAATAATCTGGAGGGCTATTTCTTTTCACCCTTTACTTTACATTTCTTTTTGATTCTTCAACTCCTTCTTTCTCCGATTCTCATTTTCTCCTTTTTATAATCATTCCTAAGGACTTCTAACACTAACTAATGGTAGTGTCCTTGGGTAGATCCCTCCGGCTCTGGCGGATCATAGGACGGTTATTCCTAACCTTAGTCACCTTATAACTCCATGACTAACCTATGTTTGCCATTAAAACCACTGTAAGTTAAAATATCTCTCAAAGGGTTTGTTAATGAAAAACATGTTTGAACCACTGTAAGAGATGATATTTTGCATAAATACTCCCCCTCCACATGTGCTTAATAGTTTTAAAGGTTAAATGCACAGTGAGGAAAGAGCGCGCACTTTTTGAATTGATTCACTGAAGATAGACAATCTCCCGCGAGACACGGTTACGTTGAATAGTTAAAGAGATACATTGTCAGCTTTTAGGTGACAACTAGCTCTAATAACTATCTTGAAGGTGTAGACAAACCTCGAAAGGTTGTCATACCCGTCAGAGTTCATGTCTATCAAGAGTTTCACGAATGGTACTTTCTACTTGGACAAGTCCTTTGCGAGACACGTTTACATCACTAGCGAACTAGCTTGAAATTATTACCCGTCCAGGACAAGTCTTTTCGAGTTACAGACAGTTAAGGATCGTCAATTCATTGGTTAAGTCTTTGCACACGAGAAAGCCAAGGGGCTTGCACATGTTGCTTTACAAAACATATTTCTTATCACACAATTTTCTCCCCCTCAAAAATGGCATATAAGAATGTTATTTTTGTACGGTTGAGAATAAATATGACCATTTTGAGTGTTGCGGGAAGAGTGACCACTGTGAACAATTTGTGAACAAAATTTTAATTCAAATACTCCCCCTCAACAAGTGATAAAAACGGTTGAGGTTTTAAAATCATATGGGGAAGTACTTGTCTTTTTGAGCAAAACCTTGAAATAATGAAAGGTTTGATAGGTTTTACTCAAAAATAAGAAGCTTTCGCTCCTTTTATCAGGATTGTGGCACTGATGCGTACCACAGGGTCCTTTCTTGACCATTACGGGTTGTACACTGTTATGTGTGCACAAGCCATTCACATATATAAACATTCATCCAAAATCATATGAAGGAAACACATCAAGGGGTACCAGGAAGTGCAGTGATGTCTCCGGGAGTGCACACAGGGCGTTGAAAGCCGGTGATGTTTATCCTGGGTCTACCACCAACATAGCTCTCCAGGCGTCTGAACTGATCCCTTCTGAACAACCGTTCATCAATCATGGTGATGATACGTCTCACATTCCTCCTGTCCTGAGAGTTCCAGCGCTTAGGATTCCCAACCTTCAGGCGTATATCCTTCAATCTGTACGCCAATCCATCCCTAACCATCTTCAAGGTATGATCCCCGAATTTGTTGAGCTCACTACACGCCATGAGGCAGTTTCTGCGAAGTTCACTTCGGTAAACAATGCCGAAAGGTTGGCTGATGAGCGTGAGTTGTGTGAGCTGGTTGATGTCAGGAAGATCAAGCTGTGGTGGAGTGAAGTTTACACGTTTCTGATATGATTCAACAGCCATCTGGATATCTTCAACACGTTCTTTGATCACAATGCGTCTAATGAAGATGAGAACTGACTTGATAAACTCACGTTGAACTTCAGTCGAGAATTGTCGCATACGACCCTGTACTTTGGCAAGGTACAAGTCTTCGATGTCGTTGAGGGACAAGTTCTCAAAGTCAGCCTCTGAGAATTCATAGTCCTGTTCATCTTGTCGTTTGACTATGATATTCTTCAAGAATGTGTAGTCCCACTTAGACTTGAGATCAATGTGTTTGATGGCTACGATGTTCTTTGAGCAATACACTTCATGTTGAGACTTCTGAACCAGGCAGCTTCTGTAGTAGATTCTTCGGCGTTCAGGCCAATGATGAATCCCATACAATGCATCTTGGTCATATGCTTGCACGTTGTCAGAAAACAAGTGAGTTGCACGTTCCTCAATAGCTATGCAGTTTGAGTAAATAGCCGCTGGGAATGGAAGAGTCAATGATGTAGCGTATTTTCGTGAACCATCGCCACCATGGAGAAGAAATTCCAGGTCTTTGTTGAAGAAATGTCTGAAGGGAATCCTTGGTTCATCTGGTTGGCCGATTGTTGGTAGAGGTTTGGTCCAGTCAGTGTAATATGGAGGGTTGTTCCGTTTAGTGAAGTCGATGTTTGCTTCTGGGTTGAGCCAATCCATGTTGTTAGACATGGCTCGAGCAATGTTTTCAAGGTGATATTCAACCTCGATTGCACTTTCCGAGCTGTTTTTCAAGAGAAGGAATGCATCATTTTTGATGCGCTTCAACTCGGATTTCGTCATCTTCTTCACACGGAATCTTTCTTGCAAGATTTTTGCATGCTCCAAAGTACTACCGTCTACCAATTCTTGACCTTCTTCAGGGTAGGGAGTGTCGTTAACAAGAGTAGCAAACCAATCAAATTCAGCAGTTTTATCGTCATCAAGCCATGATACGACGTCATCTAGAGTCGTTTTCTTGCTTTTAGAAGGCCTTGATGAGGATTCGGGTTTCTTCACTTGTTTGGGAGAGGAGGGTTGTTGGGGCTCAAGGACCTCTTCATCGTCACCACCCGTATACTCAAAGTGATCACCAGTTTTCTGAGTCAAGGGTGGTAACTCGGAATCGTCCCGAGGTTTATCAGTAGAAGACCGAGGTGATGGAGACTTATGTTGAGAAGAAGTCCGATGTGGAGGAGGTGGCATAGATGTAGATTGACCAGACTGCTTTTGACGTTTAGGTGCAGAGTCCTTATCCTTATCATCGACATCTCTTGGTCTTTTGGGTTGAGAGGCTGACTCCTTGCATGATGATCTGAGTTGATAGTCAAGTAGAATTTCGAAAAATTTAGCATCATCTGAAGTGAACGTTCCAGATCTCTTTGACATTTGCATCACTAGTTTAGCAATTAACTCAGATTCGGAGAGATCAGCTTCTTTTGCCATTGTATTTTTAACCAATGCAACGATGTTAGGGGTGAGTTGTCTGGAAAATACTTCTTTTGTCACACTGGGGACAGTATCGAGAAGGAACTTGTGGGTTTGTTCTCTTGCTGACTTCTCCAGTTCCGTATGGACTTTAGGAACGATATCCTGAAGGTACTTGTTAGTGTAACCTTCAATCATTTCGTTCAGTTCCTCTTGTCGATGACTCTTCATGAACGTCTGGACAAATTTCCTTTCTTTCTCCATCTTGTCTATCTCATCATTTAAGGATTGAATTTGGTCAGCAAACCAATTCATTTTTCTGTAAGTTATGTCCTTCTTTCTGATTTGTTGGACAGCTTTTACAATCTTTTTATGAGACTGAGAGATCCAAGACTTTGGTGGTTTCTTCACTGATTTGGATGATGATCTGGTTGACTTAGTTGATGGTGGTGGTGATGAATGAGATGAAGAGTCCGATGATGAGGAGACATGAGGTGACTTCATGTCCTTAGGAGTTTCTGAGGTTTTCTCCTTTGAGTGTGTTGGACTGTCTAGAAGAAACTTTGAGTAATCATCCTCGTCATCCTTAGACTTTTCTCTCTCAGGTTCCTGTTTCTCAAAATCATACTCAATGGTGTCTTCAACAGGCGGTTGTTGTTGCAGAAGATTGGTGGCACCAGATTCCTTATCGGGTTGATTAACCGCATCAGGATCTGGAGAGGAGTGGGCAGCACCACTTGATCCTCCGGGGCCACCCATCTGATCTTTAGCAAATTCAGCGGCCTTTTGAATGTGTCGGACGTTGTGAAACTTCTTCCGGTATGATTTTTCCAATTGCTCTTCTTCTTCATCTTCAGAGCTCTCAATATAAGATACAATAGCTGGAGTCTTCCCTTTTTCTTGGACAACTGGAGGACTTGGAGGTTTTGTCACTGTGGCAGGTGTTTCGGTTGCAGTAGCAGAGTAATGAACCTCTTCATCTGTCTCAGTATCTTCAGAGCTCTCGTCCCTAAGTTGTCTTTGAGGTTTAGTGGGAATAGGTTCGGCTTCCTTTACGGGAACAATCCTTATTGAAGGAGCTTTCCTTTTAGGAGCCTTCCTTTTACTCGCAGAACTTGTAGTGCTTCCTGCACTTCCTCTTCTGGTTCTCCTGACAGGTGTTCCAGAAGATTTTTCGTCAAGATAACCAACTTTGCCTTGTCTTACTGCTTCCAGATACCTGTTGTACGTTTCGAGCTTTCTGACATCTTCAGTTAGCAGGTAATCTGGTAACACCGCGCCCTGTTTCTTTGTAGACGATTCCTTCATTCTGATGGTCAGAATAGGTTCAGTCAACATGTCGTGATTGTCAGGGTCATTGAGCCTCTTGGGAATATCAGAATGTAGTCCAAGTGCTCTCTGGATCAACAATTTGGTATATCTGATGTAGGGAATCTTTGAGCCAAGTTTGTTAAGAAATGACATCATGTCATCCCAAATCAGAGCTTCAATGGCGATGTGTTTCATGTTGACAAATGCCCAAAATATTTGCAGTTCTATGAGCTTAGGATGCTCATAGCCGCTATCACGACCAGAAATAGACTTGGTGATGATCATGTAGAGCGTTCTCCAAGGTTGAGGAATACTCTTGAGCTCTACGTGAGAGTGTTTGGTGATTACTCCTGTAGCCTCATCATAACCGATATCGATTAAGAATTGGAGAGTGAGCTCTTCAGTAGGTGTGGCATAAAGTTTGTCTGGTTCGACTTCAGGAATTAAGAGAACAGCTCTTAAGTCTGCAGGTGTGATGGTGATTCTTTTGTGATTCAGAGTCACTGTCACTGCAGTCCTTCCTTTGACCCTTTCCATGGTGTTCCAGAATTGTTGGATATAGATCTCAGGAACTGTTGCAGAATGTGTGAGCATGTTCTGATATGGATGAGACCTCAGAATGTCAATAGCGATTAAGCATGAAGACTCAGAGCAAGTGAGAGTGCTGAAGTCAACTCGGAGATTATTCTTTCCAATCTTCATTGGATAGCCATGAGGATAGATATCAGCAATGGAGAGAACATTTGGTGCATCCATGTTTGGTTGAGCAGCCATGTCGTGATCTGAAATAATATTAGCCAAAAGAACCAACATATCGAAAGACATAATGTTAGTCAACAGAAGGTCTTATTGTCTAGTTATTTAATGTACAACGTCAATGATTGTTACGAGTCCTAAGTCACTTGTATGTCCAATAGTCTAATGACGTCGTGAAATGTTTCGTGAGTTAGTTAACTTTAAGTTTTAAAGCTTATGTTATCACTTATTGTTCACAACATATCAAACGTTTTGGTTTATTAGTGACATTATTGGATTCGTGACGTTATGATAAGTTTATTAACAAGTTTTGTACACGTAACAATTCATAATGAAGGTCAAAAATGGCTTAAGCGTAGGATTGACAAAGTTACGCGTAAACAGTCGTGACATACGCGTAGGTGAAAGCTTATGCGTAGGATCCTATCTTACGCGTAAGAAATGTTACGCGTAGGAAAAAAGGGACCTTACGCGTAGAGCTTACGCGTAGGCGTATATGAACCTTACGCGTAAGGCTTACTCGTAAGAGTAGACCTTATGCGTAGAGGTCACTGTTTACGCATATCCTTCACAGGATACGCGTAGTCCCACTGTAGAACCTTAAGCGTAGAAGCTACGCGTAAGACAAGTCTTACGCATAACCAGCTACGCGTAAGGTAATCCTTATGCGTAGATAATCAAATGACCTTGATTCTGAATTCTAAGCGTAGCAATCCTGAAATAAATTTATCAAATCATCAATATTAACACATACAAACATTTTATCATCAGATCATGGCAATAACATTTGTTACACAGTTATGCGTAGAATTGCATACGCGTAGACTAAACCCTAGATCTACGCGTATGGATTCTAGCCATAGATTAAGCACCATTTTAATTCTGGTAGTTCAAGAGTGTTGGTATAGTCATTAGGCCAAGTTATAACATCCAAATTGTTGTGAATCAAGAATACCCAAAGTTTATAAGCTTTAAACCCTAGTTTCGAATTGATGATCAATTCATGTTTCTGGGTGGTTATAGACTATGGAAATCATCAATTCAACAACACAAAAACATAACCCAACAGTCTTTAAGACCAAAACACATCATCATTTGAAAATACCCAAATCAACTTATGAACCCTAATTTTCAAAACTTATCAATTAGTGAATCTGGGTGGATTTTGAAGGTTAATAAAGTATCATTGATGTATTATGAACATTTAGGCACAATCATTTCACCCCAAATACTCACGTATTGATTGTGTGTTCTTACGCATAAGCGTAGAAGACAAAATCACGCGTAGAACATGTTTTAACCGTAGGATTTACTTGATATTCAAAACCATTTTTCAAAAACATGATCCAAACACAGAAACACTTACTAGATGATGATCTGAAACACGGATTTCTTGAGTTAATCTTAGGCGTAGATTTTAGGTTTAGTAATAAATGTGAGTGAAAGTTAGGTGGAGGATATATTTATTCAATATATTTTTGAGGTTTTGACAGTTTTGGTCCCTTCACCTTTTCCTTTTTTTTCATCCAAAGCTTTTTAACTTCCATTTTGGTTACCAAATGAAGATTTTTGGGAAAGAAACTTGACGACACTCCCCCTCGACTTGAGAGAATAATGAAAGGTTCTTGATTAAAGTCCGAGGAGTGTCTTTGAATCAGAAAATTTGCCACCATTTGTAAAAGAATCAACCGAGATGTGATAACATGCAAGTACACAGATGTTTTGAAACAGTTAATGGATTATTTTCTCCCCCTCAACACTTGATCGAAAAAATACTGAATTTTGAAAGATTAAAGTGTTGACGGAAGAGATGTACTTGCCATGTTGAAAGAAATATAGATTAGAAGAATGTTTTTGTTGTTTTATCTGATTTTATATTTTTGTATTTTGTTTTTGAAAGATTTTATTTATTTACAAAAGAGGTTTTGGTGTTTGACAGGTTTTTAAGACTGTTTTAAGAGGTCATCCAATTCCTCTTGAGTCAAACACCTCATACCAATTCGGTGGACCAGCTCATTAAACCTGGCGGGAGGCAAGGCTTTGGTGAGCAGATCTGCCAATTGGTATTCAGTACCCACAAAGTATAGTTCAACGGTACCCTGTTCTACGTGGTCCTTGATGAAATGATAGCGTAGATCGATGTGCTTTGATTTCGAGTGCTGAACTGAGTTGCACGAGATTGCAATGGCACTCCGATTGTCGCAGTACATCGGGATTCTGTCAAATACGTAACCATAGTCTTTGAGTTGTGTTCTCATCCAAATGACTTGAGCACAACACGCGGACATGGCTACATATTCTGCTTCAGTTGATGACAGCGATGTACAATCCTGCTTCTTTGATTGCCAAGACACCAGTTTATCACCGAGAAATTGTAGAGCTCCTGAAGTACTTTTCCTTGAGTCTAAACATCCTGCGTGATCAGCGTCTGAAAAAGCGATTAGTTCAAAACCAGAATCCTTCGGATACCAGATCCCCAAATTAATGGTTCCCTTGATGTATCGGAGGATTCTTTTAGCCTCAGAGAGGTGGGTTTCAGTTGGTCGCGACTGATAACGGGAGCATAGATAAACGGCAAAGACAATATCAGGTCTGCTAGCTGTTAGATACATGAGAGACCCAATAATACTTCGGTATTTGGTAGGGTCAACCAGTTTCCCATGTAAATCAGCATCTAATTTCTTGGTATGAGCCATTGGTGTGGCATAAGTATCACAGGTATTCATTCCAAATTTGTTTAACAATTCAAGGGCATATTTGGACTGACTCAGAAAAATACCACGGGGTGATTGATGAGCTTGCAGTCCTAGAAAGAACGTAAGTTCACCCATCATGGACATTTCAAAATTTTTCTTCATGAGTTTTGCAAAAGCGATTGAAAACTTTTTATGTGTTGACCCAAAAATGATGTCATCCACGTAAATTTGAACAATTAAGATGTGTGCCCCGTGATATTGTATGAAAAGAGTTGGGTCAACCGAGCCTTTGGTGAAATTATTGGCAATGAGGAAAGATGATAGCTTATCGTACCATGCCCGAGGGGCTTGTTTGAGACCATAAAGAGCTTTGTTGAGTTTGTAGACATGGTTCGGGAACTCAGGATCAACGAATCCATCTGGTTGGCTGACATAGACTGTTTCTTTAAGTTGTCCATTGAGAAACGCCGTTTTGACATCCATCTGATAGACCGTCATGTTCATATGAGCAGCGAACGCGAGAAATATCCGAACAGCCTCAAGACGTGCAACTGGAGCAAAAGATTCTTCAAAGTCTATCCCTTCTTCCTGACGATAACCCTTAGCAACTAGTCGTGATTTGTTTCGGATGACATTCCCTTCAGCATCCAATTTGTTTTTCCAAATCCATTTTAGACCAATGACGTAGACCCCTGTTGGTCTTTCAACCAGTTCCCATACTTCAAGACGTTTGAATTGGTTGAGTTCTTCTTGCATGGATTCAATCCAGTTGTCTTTTGTCATTGCATCCTTAATGTTTTTAGGTTCAGATTGGCAGACAGTTAGTGCATAAATGCAATGTTCACCGTCTGAGTGAAGACGTTGTCTCGTAACGACTGGTTGGTTTGGGTTGCCAATGATGTTAGCCAGAGGATGGTCTTTTGTCCATCTATGTGTAGAGGGTTGATGTTGATATACATTGTGCAGATTCTGAGGATTCAAATGGTTTGTTGAAGATTCCGCGACATCTGGTGCAGCAGTCTCATTTGCAAACGGGTTGAAGAACGCATTTGGATCAAAATCTGCGGGTGGGGGTACTTCATTCAGAATATCATCAGCTGGTTCATCATTGTTGGAAGCGGTGTGTTCAACTGTTGTGTTGGAGTCAATTGGTGTAGGTGCATCTTCAACAGTAGTTGTTGTAGCAGGTGTATCAGGTATAGGAATATTATCAGGTTGTGCAGCGGAAACAGCTGATACACCAGGAGCACGTTCATCAATATCGTCACAGAACAGAGGAGCAAATAACCTTTCCATTTGTTGACGAGTTAGCTGAGGGCTTTCTTCAGCTGATGATGGGGGTTGAGGGAAGTTTAAACGGTTGTGACCGGGTTCTAAGCTGTTATACTCAGAAGCCATTTCCGTGAGTTCATCGAAATGAGCATGAATCTTTTCCATTACCTCCTTAGTTCGACGATTCCAGATTCGGAAACCTTTAGAATTGTCACAGTATCCAATAAAGACTCCAATATCAGCTTTTGCTTTGAGCTTTCCAAAATCATCACGATCATTATTCGGATAGCAAAGGGATCCAAATACATGAAAGTGTTTGAGGTTCGGTTTATAGTTGTGGACAAGCTCAAAAGGTGTTTTGTTGTGGCGTTTAGTGATTATAGAACGGTTTTGAGTATAGCATGCAGTAGATACAGCTTCTGCCCATAAGTAATCTGGAAGTTTAGCATTGATCAACATTGTTCTTGCAGCTTCCACTAACGTTCGGTTTCGTCTTTCAACAACTCCGTTTTGTTCAGGTGTCCGTGCAATAGATGTTTGATGCTGAATTCCCACTTTCTCATAAAATTCACGAAGGGTTTTGTTAACAAATTCAGTTCCTTTGTCTGTTCTGATGATTCTTACGGTATTGCGGAGCTGAACCTGTATCTTTGTGAGAAAGGTGATGATCATTTGTGGAGCTTGGTCTTTGCTACGAAGAAAATAGACCCAAGTCCATCGAGAGTAGTCATCAACAATTACTAAGATGTAGCGTTTGCCATTGATCGTTTGCACGCGCATCGGGCCACACAAATCCATGTGAAGAAGATGAAGCACATGCTGGGAGCTGTGTTCCATCTTTGAAGGAAAATGAGCACGAGTGCTTTTCCCTTGTTCACATGCTGAGCAAAGGTGATCTTTTGAATACCGGAATCGTGGGAGTCCTTCAACTAGTTTGTGTCGAGCAAGATTGGTGATGGTTTGAAAGTTTAGATGTGAGAGACGACGGTGCCATAGCCAAGATTTTGTTGATGTTGCCTTTGAAAGTAAGCAGATGGGAGATGAAGCAACCATGTCTTTCATAGAGATAGTGTAGAGACTAGAATTACGCGAGCCAGACATAAGGTCGTTTCCTTGTAGATCACGAATGAAACAAGTTTTCTCCCTGAAAGCAACCTCCAAATCTCCATCACAAAATTGACCTACTGAAAACAGATTGTGACCGAGGCCTTCCACATAGTAAACCCTGCTGATTTCGATGTTCCCATTAACATAATCTCCGTAGCCCATGATGGCTGCGAAGTGATCGTTCCCGAATCTGACAGTGCCAATGAACTTTGCAATAAAGTTTGATAACAGTTTAAGGTTGCCTGTCATGTGTCGGGAACATCCGCTATCAACAATCCAGAGAATGATCTGTATCACCTGCATTACACACAGACGACACAGATGGAATAGAAGTAGATGTGGAACCCGAAATGTTAGAGGGTTCCGAAGCAGATATGTTAGACATACAGACATTTAGAATCTTAGGCATCCACTTAAATCCTAATGTGTTATGTATCCATTTCTGCCATCTGTAACTACTCTTTGCTTTAGTCTTAGTGAAAGCACTATGTGGTACTACATTCTTAGGAGTTGCAGCGGGAATGGTTGCCTTAGAATCTAAAGATGGTGGTTTACCAAGCACAGACTTAGAATGATTAGTTGGCCTAGAGGTATTCCAATTCTTAGGATTCCGTAATCTAGAGATTATAGCTTTAGCAACACATTTGTCATGACAATCAGAATTCATACTCTTTTGACAAATATCACAAGGTGCATCAGACTGAATATCAAAGGTACTTAACGGTTTAGCATTCGTTACATCACTATTTCTATTACATTTGCCAGACGCAACATCTATAGTGGAAGTAACGTGAGTTTTATTCAGATTCCTAGGGTGTTCTTCTACTTTAGCATTCCTTATTGATCTTTTCTTAGGTCGCAACTTCCTATTCTTCGATTGAGTGCTCCTAGGCTGTGAAGTGCGGACGTTTGGAAAAGATGCAACTATTCCTGTTTCAGTAGAGGGAAACACATTAGCAACTTGTGATTTGGCAGTGGGAATTCTAGGTTCACGATTACTAAGTGTGACTGGTGCTAATCTCTTAATCACAGTAGGCGGGAGTTGTTCATACTTTCCTAACATTTCCCGTAACTTAGAGATGGTGTGAATCAGATCTTGATTTTCAGAACGAAGATTACCAGCAAAATTCATGACATCTCTAGTGTGAGCCAGATAGTGATCAAGTTCATTAGATGCTTCATCTCGAGTCTTTTTGAGTAAATCAAATATGACACCATATTCCTGTTTAACTTTTAAAAGTTCTTGTTCATATTTTGAGATTTGACTTTTCAAAGACACGTTTTGATCATCCAGATGCTCAATTTTAGTATCAGAAGATTTTGCACTCAATTGAGCGATTTTCTTTTGAAAACTAAGTTGATGGTTGTGAATATCTTTTTCACACCAATGTAGACGTCGTTTTGCATTGTAAATTTCCGTGTGTAATCGTTTATTTTCAGCTTTTAAAGACTCGATCTGAAGCACATTATCGGTGTTCTCAACAGTTACAACAGTTTCAACAATATCAGCAGAGATATGATCAGATGCATATGGCAACGAATAGAATAGCACAACATTATGGATATCAGCACAGATAACATCTTCCAAGAGTCGATCAACATCTTTTCTCAACAGTTTCTTTTTCCGTTTTGTGTTAGTAATAGATGTTTCTGTTTTCTCGAAAACGTTTTTCATTACCCCAAGTTCCTTATGAAAATCCTTTTCCCAGGCAATTGCACAACTTTTCAAGTTTTTAACATTAGGTAAAAGATTTTTCTGAAAAATGTCTCTTTGTTCTCGCGCCAGAGGCGATTGAAAATGTTCAACTTTTATTTCAGATCGATATTCTATCTCATGTTGTAAAATTTTGAGGTCAGCCATGAAAATGTCAAAATATCGAAGAATTTTTCGATTTTCAGGTTGTGAGTTTACTTCGCTAATGGAAGGTAAAGGACCATAAGTTTGTGCAAAGACTGTTTTGGGATTAACAATAGAAGACTCGGGTGTTTTGATGATAACCCTTGGTGTGTTGGAAGAATCCGTTGGTGTGACGAAAGTGACCGCATTTTTATAATTAAACGGTTTGTTGTAAACAACATTTTTTAATTTTGATCGACTCTCGTCTTCTGCATCTAATTCCTCTTGACGATGGTATTCAACAACATTCATGACAGTATTATCAATTTTGTATTCTGCACTGGAAACTTCAGGAGTTGTGTTGGATGTTTTTAGTGAAAACTTTGGTTTGTAATCAGCTAGATTTTTGCCATATCCTTTTGGATTGGGTTTTAAGGTAAACTTTTCAATAGCTGTTACTGATTCACCATGTTTGTAAACAACTGTTTTAAACTCTTTAATTTTGTTTTGCAAACCGAGAATTTCTGCAAGAAGGTCATCTACCCGATTCGTTGAATGCTTTTTGTATGCGGAGAACTGTTTTTGACAATTTAACAACTCAGCCTTAGCTTTTTGATTTTCCAAGGTGAGAGCGTTAATTTTCTTTTTATGTTCGTGTTTCAGTTGTTCTAATTCAGATAACAAAGCATTCTTCGAGGCGGCTAGATCACGCATCTGTCTCTCTAAGTGTTTTTCGTTTTGATGAGATTTTGCAAAAGCGGCTTCAAAACCTTTTTCACGGTTTTCTTGAGTTTTGAAAAAGTTGAGTTGCATTTGTAAACATTCAAAATCCTTGGTTAACAGTGCATTTTTACTTTTTAAGGACTGATTTAATGCATAGCATTCCTCCATTTTGATTTTATGATCTTGAATTAACCGAGCAAAATCCGGATGAGGCAACAGATCATCTTGTTCAACGTGAGTCTCAACATGATCATTCTTTAGATCCTCAAGTATGACCACAGAGTCAATTTGATTATCAAAGGAAACCATAAGGTCATCTTGATCGTCAAATGTAACTACAGGGTTAACTTGAAAATCATCAGAAGAAGATGTAGAAGACTCATTTTGAACAGTCTGATCCGTGCCGGATTCAGATATTGGCGGAGATATTAGTTCAGATATGATGATGGTTTGTTCGGGTACCTGAGACAAGCCATCAGTGTCATACACTGGGCCTGAATCACTCATGTGCAGCTCATGCATATTAGCCATCAGCATAACAGCTGCATTAGCCTGCAAGTCCTCCATATCATCATCTGAGTCTGCATCTGCCATAAAGCTCTGTTCTTTGTCTGTGAGAGATCCACCAGCTTCATCCTTAAGAGCCAGAAGTAAGGCCTCTTTGAAATAAGCACTGCCCCTAGTTCTTGGCTTTGGGCATGCATTAGCCAGGTGTCCCTTCTCATTGCAGTTGTAGCATCTAAGACCATTTAACCGATTCGGAGCATTTCCTTGTTCCACCATTTGAGCTCTGTTGTTATTCCTTCCCACAGCATTAAACCCTTGACCACCGCCCATCTGACGACCATAATCACGATTCTGAACTTCAACACGTCCATTGTTCACAACAGCTTGAGTCCGAGTGTTAGATGAGGAACGAATACGATTGTTGGATTTGTTGGTGTAACGGCCAAAAGCATTAGCAATCATCACAAATCCTTGTTGCAATGCTTCGAATGGATCGATTTCCTCAGTAGCTTCACTGACATATGCTTGAGCATTGTTGCTGTATGGGACCAATTGATTTTGTTGAGGTTGAGGTTGTTGCTGTGAAGGTGTGTTGGAAGCAGTTGGTTGAGTTGCTGGTTGAGAGGGATAATTCTGTTGAGCATATAAGGCAAGTTGTTGATTGTCCGGTTGTGACTGTTTAGCAATTTGAGCACGGAGAATCCTTTCCCGATCAACTTCCTTTTCATGAGGCTTCAAGTAATCGTACAACAATCCATAAGTAGAATGATGCATGTTCTTCGCTTGACGGAGAAAAATGACATACTTTTCCCATTCTGGACCAAGACTACTCAGGAACTTAGTATTCACTGCAATCCTTGGCATGATGATGTTGTGTTTATCCAAATCATTGATGATATCTGAAAATCGATGATGATAGGACTCTAGTGTCTCTCCAGGTTCAATCATGAAGTGTTCATAAGCCAAGTAGATTTTGGATTCCAAATCCTCCTGATTGAGTACAGATCCTTCCATAAGAAGACGAATATGATCCCACATTTTTTGTGCAGTCTTTTGAGCATCAACACTACGAAGAATTGGGTTTGGTAATCCTAAGAGGATGTATTCCATTGCAAGTTCATCAGCTTCATAGTGTAGAAGTTCTGTAGCATTGAGATCTGCAACAGTAGCAATGTTGGTTTGTTCATCTCTTGGTGGAACAGCAGTTGGATCTCCGGGTACAATGACAGTAGGCATCTCAAATGGACCTTCCAAGATAACCTTCTTTAAGAACTTTCCATGTGGTTTCTTCAGATCACAGAACCTAAAGAACCTTATCACCCATTGATCGTAGTTTCCTGGAGTGAGCATTGGAGGTCTATCAAGTGATCCAGCTTCATGAATTGATTGTTGGCTGCTTAAAGCTTCACACATCTTTGCAAACCAAGTGGGTTCCTTCATAGTGCTTCGTGATGGATGTTGATTGAAATCGTTTGTGTAGGGTAGAGTTTGAAGACTTGGTGGTGGTTGAACCATTTGTGGTTGTGGAATTGCCCCAAGTTGTGGAGTATGTTGCTGATTAAATTGTTGTTGATAAATGGCTTGTTGTTGATTCCATTGTTGATGTTGTGGAGTTAATTGTTGTTGTTGTTGATGATTATAAGTGTGAGGGAAGTAGTTAGAGTATGGTGGTTGAGACATGATGATAAACTTGTGTAGTAAGAATGGATCTTTGTAGTCGAATGAACCTTTGTTGATGAAGTATCCTTAGGCGTAGAAATGACAAGAACCAAGTAGCACTTATGCGTAAAAACACCAAAAGTTACGCGTAACAAGAATAGTTACGCGTAGGATTTAGCTTACGCGTAAGCAGAAAAAAGACTAAAGTTACGCGTAAACAGTAAGTTAGGCGTAGAAAGTTAGGCGTAGGATTACCTTATGCGTAGGACTAAGTCTACGCGTAAGATGAATCTTAAGCGTAAGATTTTCTACGCGTAAGCTTTATGCTTAAGCGTAAGATTAGGGTTTTATCCCAAGTGATCTTTTACACTTCACAGTGCAAAAGATATCCAAAGTCGACGTATTTTCAGACTTATCCAAGTAAGAAAACACGGAATAAACCAGAAAATTGAAGATCAAACCAAGGAAATTCTTACGCGTAATTTTAGGGTTTTGTTACGCGTAGGATTACTCGTAACTGTGATTCTATCCAAATGTGTTTCTAAACCAGTTTTTGTGTGTTGAAATAGCTTCAATAACACCAAAATAACACAAAAGTGTGAAACTTGATGATCCAAAGCTTCTAAAACAGTTACGCGTAGGATAACACCCTCGTATAAAAACTAGCTTAAAAACAAGGAAAAACACGTAAAGTTCCAAACTTTTTGCCAAAAACCAATAGTTTAACACCTAATAACGTTGAAAGTACAAGAATCTTGGATTCAAAAGTGTAAAAAATCAGTTTTTAAGCGAACCAAAGATGGTGTTATCTTTACGCGTAAGACCCAAATCAAAACTTCAAAAACAAACGAGTACACCCAACTATTTGGCGATTGATACCACTGTTAGGTCACAAGTTTTACAACACAAGCTTATAAGAGAAGAGATGAAGGCGGATGAACAAGCTAAACACACATACACGCATAAACAATGATACGGTTAAGAATAAGAGTGAATGAGAGAATAACTTGAACAACCAACCCTCAAATGAGGGTTTACAATAGTTTATATAGGCAAGGAGCTAGGGCAACACTCCCTCTCCTTCCCTATTCCTTATTGGGCTTGGGCCTCAGCTTATGGGCCTTCTACATAAGCTGGACCTTAAACAAACATAAAGGCCATAATAAAGCTACCTATTACATATGAAATATAAATACTTGAAATACTGTTTAGGAGTGATTCCAACATATATATATATTTATATATTTTTATGTATATTTATATACAAATAAATACTACTAAAAGATTATCATAATATAATAAAACACTTTTTATGCTTGAAATATATTTTTTTGCTAAATATTTATGTAATTATTAATTTTTTTCTTAAAAAATAGTGAAATTCGGGTTATTCGGGTCAACCCAAGAACCAAACCGAATTAGAATTCAACCGAACCGAACCGAAAACCGAATTTAAATTTGGTTCGGTTCGGTTCTCGGGTTGACCTAAATTTTTTTTTAACCGAATTAACCGAACCGAAAAAACCGATAACCAAACCGATCAACACCCCTATTAGTTCCTCCATCTTAAATTTGCTGTTCATATTTCATTTTTGAGTTATCTCAAATTAATTATTTATTTTTAAAACTAGATAAAAAATTTACATCAAATTTACTATAAAAGTTATAAATTAATTAGTTAAAATAAAATTCTGTCATTATGCAACTAGAAAGAAAGAAAAAACTGTAATGAAGATGTTACTTTTAAACTATGTGATTTTTGTCGATGAACAATTATTCAGAAAGTATTAAAGTCAAATGGTTAGTATTTATTGTACAGTTTTGAAGTTACAGATATGTGGATTTAAAAGACTGATGATCAGAACATGTAGGCTAACATAACTGTGTATGAATCTCTTGAAAGTCTACTAAAGCTAATTGTGATAAGTTATTGATGCTATTATCTTTCACTCGCTTTTCATAAATTAGCCGGTTAAATGATCTAAAACCATAAGACTAAAAAGAAAATGTTTTCTTATAAGGGAACATGATTCGTGACCATGTTCCATGGTTTCCTACCATCAAATGTAAAAGCACGTCTACATTTTTGTTATCATCGCCCTAAAATAGTTCCAAATCCCAGCAGCAGAAATTCAAATGTTAAGTTATTCGAACCGAAAGAGAGCATATATTTATCTATCAAACGAACGGCATGAACCTTCCAAATAGCATCTTCGACTTTGAGTTGTTTAACTAAGTCAACCCCCCTACGTATTATATTAATCTAAACTTGGTTCATCCTTATGGCTCAATGTGTGATTGTAGCTATCCTAAATTCCCAATATACCTTATTTTTAATCTTCTGCCAAAGTACTATCCATTTGTCATTAAAAGAAAATTACATAAGCACGTGTCCATGAAGTTTAAACCGTCAACTCGTTAGAGCATCCACAATGCATCAAATCTTTAAAGACTTGATGCATTTAATGCATTAAATGCATACTACAATTAATAACTAAGACTTGGAGGAATTTGGAAGAATGACTTGAAGTTTATCAAGCTTTTGTAAAAAGCTTTTCATAAAGCTTTGAATGCAATGCTAAAAACCTTTCTATAAAAGCTTTTTAGAATAGTAAAAAGCTATTGTTAGTTTTTGCATTGGAGATGCTCTTATAGCTCATATATCTTTTGATAAAGGGTGAATTGCATATATACCTATTAAGAGGAAGGGATCCAGTAAGAAGAAAAACTAAAATGAGAAGAATAAGAAGGATTTCTAGCCACACATTTCAAATAGGAGGGAGATTTTTAAGGAGATGTGCATCTATTTTTGTAGATGCATCTGAAATATGTGGTTGTGGTTTCTTCTTATCCTTCTCATTTTAATATGACTTCTTATTTGATCCTAACTCTACCTATTAAAACTTAAAAACTTGCATATTTTCTCATAATGCAAGTTTTTAATGTATGATGTACAATGCAATTTAAGCATGATTTAGGTATATATGCAAATATACAAGTTTTAGTAGGTATATATGCAATTGACCCTTTGATAAAAACCTCTTATTTTAGGGATTACTACAACCGCTCAACTATTTTACAATTATTTGCACCAAATAAAATTTGTGCTTGAGATCCTCATGTCACGACCTCACTCTAATAGTTATAATTCCAATTTTTTTTTACCTCTGTGTGATACGCTGAACCATTTTTAACCAAAAAACCCTTTTAAGATGAAAATGAGTTCTTAATAAAAAAATATATTTTAAGTATAGTTGTTAATTGTTGCACAAACATTAAAACTAATATAAAGTATAACAACTAAGATTATACAAATAACAACTTAATGCCACATTGATCCTCAATAAGCTGCTAGTTTTATATAGATTTTTATTAAATTATTATTTTTATATTTAAGATAATTATTCATCACATTCTTTTTTTATTGATTCATTTTAACTTATATACAAAATATTTATCATGAATCATGAACGTAATAATTAATTTTATTTCAAAATTCAACTTAAATATGGAAATAACAAATTAATAAATGATTTTTAAACAATCTTTAGTAGGCATTATATAGCAAAACCCTATTTTTAATGAACAATATTACATAATTAACATTTAATAAACACGAACATTTCATAATTAACACAACTTATCATTTTTAAAATGATTAGAAGTATATCTATATCTATAATCTATATCTATAACTATCTATAATACATTTGAGACATTTATAAATAGAAGTCTTAATTTTTTAAGCTTACACATGTTGCTATATTTAGTAATTCATACAATTAAATACTACACTACACTAATTACATTATAATGTACACTAATGACACATTAAATTTTAGTATTAAAGTACATGTTACAAAGCTAAAATAATACAAATTCAAAGTTCTAAATTTTATCATATATATTCAATTTTTACTAAGTTCAAATGAATATAATTATGAAAATCTATATTTGTATTAATATATTGGATTAATTTCATATATCACCCTACTTTCATAATTAATTTCATATATACCCAAAGTGCAAGTATTGAATGCATAATGTACAATGTTTTTAATGCATGTTTGGATATATATGAAATTTCCATTTAAAAAGAGAGGAGATATGAAATTGCCCCTAATATATTTATGAAAATTTAAACACACATTTGTTTTTTAGAACTATCAAACCAGTAAACTACCGCTAAAGGATAAAGATACGACAAAAACTGCATATTTGATATCCCGGTGCTTTGCGCAGATACCATGCTAGTAATTGTAGAATATATGAGTTTATTAATTGTCACCTTTTATAAAATTAAAATGCTTAAACAAAATGTTTGGCAAATCTCTTATTTTTAAATCCTTTTTCTTATAGAATTATCTCATTCTTTTTGTTTACCTCGATATATAAGTCATAACGAAACTTTACTTTTTGACTTTTTAAATAACAATAACTCTTCCTCGAACTTATATGGAAAAGAATTTACTATAAAAACAAGACAATAAAACCAAGTTTTTGTCTAAAATCTACCAGTACTTGTATCATGGTGTTTGTTTCTTGTGGTTTGCTTGAATTTTAACGGGCGCCGTTTTTATCGAATCTAAATTGTAGACGGCCCCTTAAATCTTAGACCAGGTCATGAAACATCGACTATAGGAGTGTTTGTTTCAGCTTATATTGTTGGCTTATAACTTATTTGATTTTGTGTTTATGTTTTATAAGTAGGGATCAAAATGAGAAATATAATTAAAAAAAATAAATTATAATCACTAATTTTAGATGCATTTAAAAAATAGATGCATTTGCCAATTATCTTTTTTTTTTCTTATTTAAAATTTGTGGCTATAATCTTTTTCTCACTATTTACATTTAAATAACTATTCTAACTAGATTCATGAGAAGGAACCACAACAACCAATTTTATATGCATCCATAAAAATAGATACATCTCCAAATTATTTTTCTTTTTCTTATCTTAATTTATGGCTAGAATTGTTTTCTCAAACTTCTCATTTAAATAACTCGTCTCACAAGATCCATTCCCTATGTTCTATAAGCTCGCTTTTTGTGGTTTATTTTGAAACTTTTCGGCTTATATAAATTTATTATGACATGATAAGCTTATATAACCTGAAATGTTTCAAAATAAGCCACAAATATTAAGCTTATTATATTGTCACGACCCGCCTACTCGATGAGATCGTTTATGAGGATGTTCGGGATTTCGGATTGTTCTACACTTCTCTTGGAAGAGCTTGGATAATCTTGGAAGCCTTTAGAAGATCTTAGAAGATGTTGGAATGAGTTGGAAGCTCTAGAAGCTTATTAGAAGCTTATTGAAATCCTAGAAGCTTTTATAAACCTTGTAAAATAATGTACATAGTAGTATAAATAGTTGTAAGCTTCATTTGATGAAGGCATCCAAGAAGTTCACTTGTAATCAATCTTGTAAAGCTCTCTAGTAATACAAAGTGTTTTCTATGTTCTATTTGTTCCATTCTTTGAAGCTTTGTTGAGTTACATACAACGTTGAGTATTCGAGCAAGGCTGAGCTTAGTAGAGACTAAGTGCTGCACAGAAGAGCTTGTAGAGACAAGTTCGTGACAAGTGGTATCAGAGTGAGGTTGATTCGAGGCGATGATAAGCGAGACCGATAAGATTGGTGCTAGTGAAAGTGCGATCATTGACGAGAGGCAAGGTCGAGATGACAAGCGTCAATAACCAAAGAAGAGAGGTGCGTCTAAGGACGTTGTGTCGGATTTGGATAAGAGATTGACGGGTTTCAAGACATCCATGACGGAGTTGAAGAACCAAGTTGAGGGCTTAGAAGGTTTAGCCTCCAACTTTTCGACCATGAAGGATGACTTTAGGGTCGTCCTTAATACTCTTAGTGGCGACTTTATGTGTGAGATCCATGATCTAAAGGAGATGCTCATGGGAGAGATCTCCAACATTCTTAAGACCATCTAAGACTTGTATGCTGATGTGGTGCTATGCAAGCGATCCCTGGCTAACGGAGGTGGCAACGCTAGTCATAATGCTCCGAAGATAGATGTTCCAAAACAATCACCGTTCGTGGGAAAGCGGGAAGCTAGGGCGGTTGATGATTTCTTGTGTGAGATGGAGCAATGGATGATGACTCCAAGATCAAGATGGCGACCCGATACTTGAAGGATACCGCGACATTACGGTGGAGATGTCGATAAGGAGACATCGAGCGAGGTACATGTACTATCAATACTTGGGCTTATTTTGTTGCTGAACTTAAGAAGCAATTTTATCCGGAGAATGCTAAGAATGAAACAAAGAGTCGACTTCGTAAACTTAAGCATTTCGGAAGCAGCATTGTGCAAATCTTTTCGTATATCAGAAGATAGTGTTGCGGGTAATACAAGAAAGACTAATGGGTTTGGGGGTGACGTCGTGAAACATGTGCACAAAACATGTCCTATAACCAAGCGTCGGACATACGATATGGTTAACGGAAAATGGAAGACTATGCGTCTAACGTCTAACGAGTGAGTCGTAGTGGAGCCGAAGACGGGGATTATGTTCAACAGGCACTTGTGGAGTATAAAGTTGAATATGGAATCCCTTTTACACTTCTTCATTGCTGGGACGAATTAAAAGGTTGTGATAAATGGAGTTCTGTGGAAGTTCCAGAATTTGTAGCACAACAAAAAGAACAAAAGAACAAGAGATACAAGTCAAGCGGCTCTAGTTCGTTCAACACGAGGGAGCCACATGCGGGTAGTTTTTATTTGAATTCAAAGGCTGAGGACGAGGAAGATGAAGTGGAGGAAGTTCGTCCAAGACGTCCCATTGGGAGGGACCAAGCAAAGAGGAAAGTGAAAGGAGGTTCTTCAACATCTTTAGCATCTGGTGTTGATATGGAAGCGTTGGCTAAGTTGATGGTCAACGAATATGCAGCCGTCAACGTCCAAAAGGACCAGAACCTTACAGATTTATTAGCGATAAAAAAGATGGAGTTGGAACTAAAGGATACAGAGCTGAAAATTCGAGAAATCGATCGATGTCAAAAATACGAAACGTTCTATTTTTAGCCTATTAGTCACATGACTCCAGAAGAACGCGAACGGGTCGAGTTGCAAAAGTGGTTGATCGAGGAGAGGTGGAATTTACCAATTTAGTTTACATTTTTAATTATCGATGTAATAATTTCGTTTTTTAATTTCGTACGTAACGTTTTTAATTATTTATGTAACGCTTTTATTTTATGAATAAAAGGTTTAGTTTTTAATTTAAAAAAATGATTTGAATGGTGAGTGTGGTGAGATTGATAAGGGTGATGTAGGATACTAACTAACATAAGCACATGTGGAACTTGCGGTTTGGCCGTGAGTTTAGAGAGAGAATGTAAGAAATGGGAGACTTCTTAGAGAGATAAAGTAAGTTGGTTTAGATTTAACCAAATGAAGTTCCAACCCTCTCCCTTGGTGGGAAGAGGGTATTTATACTTATACATAAACGCCCCTACGGGCTGTAGAGCGGGCTGACAGTGGGTAAAGACCCGACCCGACTCTACGGTGATACTTAAACTAACTATTCTACGTTTAAGACTACGACTAATTTATGCTAACTAACAATTGGGGTGACCGAGTCTTTCATATGGATTTTCTAAATCCTAACAATCTCCCCCTAAGCGAGGTCACCACGGAAATTACAGTTTGAATTCTAGCACTCTGTTACTTGAGTTTAATCTTCTAGCTCGCGGTCTTTGATTTTTTAAAGTTCGCAATCTTTGTACTTCCAGTAGTGATTTTTGAATGTTCCTTGACTTGGTGATCTTTGAGCTTTCTTCAAGATCATCAGCCACAGTAAATCTCCATCTCATCCTTCGTTGTATCGTCTCCATGTGATGTTGTGACTTTTGGACCGACATGCTCACACCTTCCTGGATCATGATATTTTGCATCAGAGTTGCGGAAGCATTGTTTTATGTGTTGTTCCCGTATCACAAATAGAAAAAATAGCAATTAAGGCTAATCGTGATCCATGACTTAAGCAAAGTATTTAGAAAAATCAGTTAAACAAGTGCGAATGACTCCTCAAAGTCTATGCCTTCCTCTTGAAGATATCCCTTAGCAACAAGCCGTGCCTTATTTTTCAAAACATCACCATGCTCATCAAGCTTCACCTTATAGATCCACTTGTGGGTAATAATCATTGCACAGTCTGGAGGTGGTATTAACTCCCATACTTCAAGTCGGTCAAACTCATGTATTTCTTCTTGCATTGAATCGAACCAACAATCCTCATCAATAGCGGCCTTGAAATCTTTCGGTTCGACTTTGGATAGTAAGGAATTATAAAATCACTACAAGGCATCGGTAGCAAGTTGCTTTCGAGTGGATATCAGATGAGAAGGATTCCCAATAATGTTATCAATCGGATGATCATTGGTCCATTTTCTGAGATGTTCATGTGGTTGAGGGTAGGGAACTGACGTAGCCATTTTTAGATCCCCTGAAGAAGATGTATCAGACGGGGATTCATGGGCAAATATGTTTTCAAACGGAGCATCTTCAGGAGGAGTAAAAGAATTTACTTCTAAAGAATTTTCTACTGCAGTGCTTTGATGTACCGAAGAAGATTGAAGATATGATGATAATGGTGACTGACTTGCAGTGGGAGCATCTTGACCTATAGAGGTAGATACAGATGGACCATTGACATTGTTTGGAATAGGAGCAGCTGCAGCCAGTAGTGTTGGAGTATCACCAGTTGGTGACTCAAAATATTCATCAAACATTGGATCGAATAAGAGCTTCAAGTCATCATCTGAAGGGGGTACATAAGGAACTATAGGAGTGGGATTCTGTACAAGACCTAAACTAATTGGCCCAGGTGAAAAAAATTTTGTCGTGGAACCGGAACTGGTGTGACCAGGAGCCGGTTGCTCAGTCAGCTCATCGAATGTCACGTTAATGGTTTCCATAATTTGTCGGGTTCGTCTGTTGTAGATTCGGTATCCCTTACGATCTGGTGCATAACCAACGAAGAATCCAATGTCTGCTTTAGCCTTTAACTTTCCCAAATCTTCATTGTCATTTGTTGGGTACCATAGAGCACCAAACACACATAGAAAAGATATATTTGGTTTCCGGTTTTGTATCAGCTCATATGGAGTTTTGTTGTGCATTGTATGTATCAAGGATCGGTTTTGGGTGTAACAAGCAGTAGCAATTGCTTCCACCCAAAGATACATCGGAGCCTTAGAGAATATTAGCATGGTTCATGCAACTCCCATAAGAGTACGATTTCGTCTTTCAACAACGCCGTTCTGTTGAGGAGTACGTGGAACATTTTTCTGGTGACTGATGTCAATGCTCTCATAAAATTGAATGAGTTGTTTGTTTACAAACTCAGTTCCATTGTCTGTTCGGATGAATCTGGCGGTTTTGTTGAGTCTGACTTGTAATTGCTTGATCAGTTTGATGATAACATCTGGAGTTTAGTCCTTGGTTCTCAAAAACTTCACCCATGTGAACCAAGAATAGTCATATACCACAACAAGAACATATTTCTTCCCATATATACTCTGCACTCTCATTGGTCCGCATAGATCCATCTGAAGGGTTTAAAGAACTTTCATGATGGTGTTAACAGTTTTGGTTTTGTGAGAATACTTTTTGCTTTTGCCCAGTTGGCAAGCCGAACAAAGATGATCCTTTTTGAATTTTAATCTAGGTAGATCGCATACAAGGTCTTTTCTAGTAAGATCATTGATGGTACCAAAGTTCAAGTGATTCAAACGACGATGCCATAACCAAGATTTGTTATTTGAGGCTTTGGACAACAAGCAAATAGGGGAGGGCCGAATCATGTCTTCAATAGAGATGGTGTATAAATTTGTGCCACGAGAGCCTTTAAGAAGATCAGCTCATCGAATTCTCTGACGAAGCATGTGTGTTTTCTGAAAGTCACTTCAAGATCGGAATCACAGAATTGACCAACAGAGAACAAGTTGTGACCAATTCCTTCCATGTAGTATACCCTGGAAATTACACTTTCACCAAAAACATAGTCTCCATAACCAATAATTGCCCCAAAATGGTCATTATCGAATCTAACTATCCCGATAAACATATTTACGAAATTCTTGAGCCGTGAGCGATCTCCGGTCATATGTTTAGAGCATCCTGAATCTAAATACCAAAGGACGATTTGTACGACCTGCATTTGAAAACAGACGAAGATGGATACTGGAAACAATGGATCCCCATGTGCTGATGGGGTCCTTTTGGTTAGTGCAAATAATTTATGTATTATCAAACACTCTAGGTGCCATGATGTGACACACGGTAAATTTTCACTAAAATTTAACTGATAATTAGTAATTTATTATTACTAAGCATAAGTCATTAAGCATGCATAAGCTTTGCCTGATCATTTGAGTAGATAACTCGCATACAGTAGATAATTTCACAACTTTTTTTCATTCATATCATTTTATGAATAATTCATTTTTGTCTTATGATTTAAATTGTAAGACGAGAGGTTATCTCGTTTTCCCCAGCGACCGACACTACACGCGTACCGAAACTATGATAAGGGCTTGATAAAACAAATGACAAATGTCCGTGATTTGGAATATTACAAAGATAAAAATATTTCAGACACGTAACAATAAGATACTACGTTATAAAAGTTATCAAACAATGATACTTTGGTCACAATTTAATATCACGGGACATAAAATATCTAACACACTTTCACTTGAGCAATAACTCTTATAAGACTCAAATACAATTTATACCTAAGTGTAATGTATATACATACATTTTCACAATTTACACTATAAGTAAAATACATATATACAAACACATATTACTTAAAAGAAAACATTTATTAAAACTTTGAGGTATCTCTTTGTCTTTCTCTTCCCACACACGACAAACCCACACAAAAGCAGAGAATGAAGATACCAAATCTCCATCTTCAACCTCAAGACCTGCGCCTCCCTTGTAGGTCGAATCTCCCAAAGATGAAAAACCCAACATGTATACCCCATCATATCCTCTCCTCTCTTACCAAATCCATGAAAGTTTTTGCTTCTCAAATCTCTCCTTGATGCTCCTGCTACTACACGTACGAATCCAAGGAGAATCAAGGCAAAGATATCCAAGAGAATAATATCTTCACACCAATCTAGCTTGAGCCAAAAGTCCAAGATATCCTTAGTTTTGGAAGCTAACCAAATTCGTCTTCAAAACAAGACATAAGGAAAGAAAGATAGCCAAGCTCCTTCCCAATATACTCCTTTATCTCTAGTAGAGATGCAAACGCCCCAAACTCAGTTTCCTTATCAATTTTACCAAAAACTAGGGTTTGTGAAACTTAGGGTTTTCAAAAATTGATTTGGGGGTTTTGCAATTGGAAGTGTATTGGAGCTAAATCAAGTCTTGTTTGGTTCGAATCCAAGAAGCAATTTTCGTTCCTCACCCATCACTCTCGAGTTGAGGTTATTTACCTTTCTTGTTGTAATGTTTATATTGTTTTATGATATTAAGCTTGGAAAAATTTATCAATGAAATTGTTATACGAATTGGGTCATGTCGATTTTCTTATTGTTCTTGGTTACCATGTCAAGTTTTGAAGTTGGTCATTCATTTAGTTTATGGGTTTAAATATCTTGTCGAGAAACATGAAAAGGAAATTGTGCTATATTTGATGCATTAACAAAAATTGCTTGGTTGCTATGCTAAGTTTTACTCTAAACTTTACTTGTTTAAATAATGGTTGTCGAAAAATAAGATGTCACTTAGGTGTTGTGTTGAGTTTTCTGTCGAGGAGCAAGAACCAAGGAAAACTAGAAGTTGAGTTTTGACATTGTTTTGTTAGCCTTGTCCTGTCGAGTGGTAGAAACAAGAAAAACTAGAAAGTCAAGTGTTATAAAAGTCCACTAGGAATGCTAAGTTTTGAATCCAGGAAACTAATATTAGTTTCGACATGTTTGTCTAAGTGCTCAAATTTTTATATAAAGTTTGGTAGCTAGTGTCGGACTACGACTATACATTTAATCGAGTTAATCACATCATCCTTTGTAAGCATGATGGGTTTTGCTTCGACCGAGAACCCACTTGGGTACTCGGAGTATTCGTCATTCCATGTCTTGTCGTTGTTTCATATAGATATACATATCAAGCTAAAAGAGTCATTACCTTGTCATTGTAAGTTGGTTCGAAAACTAAGTGTGGTTGGTTAATTTAGTGAAACCGAACTTAAAATAACTTAGGTGTTGGAAGAGTGGAACCTTGATGTTTACTTGACCAACTCTTTCGTCTAGAGTACATCTAGCAATAAGAGTTGAGTTGTGTTTGAGGTAAACCGAAGGCTCACTATGGTCATCAACATTTTTCCTTTCTCTTGTGTCTCTACGTAGCAACAGGGAGCCAAGTCGAGTAGTACTCGACCCAAACACATGGTTCGTCACACAATTACTCTAATCCTCTCGTGAATGTGTCAAACTTGGGAAATATTCGGGGCATGTTAGAAACAACGAGTAGTCGAGTTTACTTTGGAACACATCAACCATGATGCCATCAGTTAGAGTTTAGCTCCAAAATATGTGTATCTTGTCATTTTAAACGAAACTTTGGCATTATTTTCTTTCTTCCTCCTGCGTATGGTTCACTTCACAAGAAATTGGCTCAAACAAATTTCCATCGAATTACTGCCTAGTGTCTTTGACATTCTGGGCCACAACCCAACTTATATTTGTTACCCAAGAAAAGTTACTTGGTTGCCTTATGGGCCATGAACCATGTCGAGTACTTCACCACTAACAACACCAGGCCGCGGCCCAATGGTGGCTCGGGGTATTCGTTTGAAGGTTTAGACGGGTCAACAAAATTATAACGTGAAACATAAACTAGAGATCAATTATAAAACCAAACTCGTAACCGCATAGTCTTCCTTCCATTTCGTATATATTGTCTTAACGTTAAAATCTTAATCCAACGAAAAATGTGTAATGATTTGACATAAACAACAAGTGTTTTAAAACATATTTCACCTAATGATGTCTACGTCAACGTTTAACCTCAATATGTAAACAAATGTATGTCAAGTGAATTTCACAATAAGAACTATTTATATATTAAGAACAAGTTTTGATGAATAACTAAAGACCACTATGTCATTTTATCATATAATTTTGGAAAGTCTTGAAATTTAACTTAAATATTTTCTAAACACAATTAGAAATTAAATCAATTATATATATATATACTTTTGACAATACCATGCTGTGTCAACTTAAATAAGTATATACATGATGAGTGTGTAAAAACTCATCATTTTAGGTCAAATCTGAACTGCAAAACATTTAAAAACACTCAGAAATGCATCAAAATACTGAAAATATCTCAAAATTGTGTTTTATATGTTTCAGATGCAAAAATATTGAAAACAAATGAAAAACGAACAAAGTTTGCTTAATCAGCAGTTTCAGTCTCCCGACTTTCAAAAATTGGCAGAAATAGTCCCTGAGCACGTATTTTAAAAGAAAAGTCACCAAAGGTCCTTTTGAAATCATAAGTTGTCATAATTAGTCCTTTGGTGAAAAAAATTTCAAAAGTTTTGAGAAATTACAAGTTTTGATCCCTGGATTTTCAGAATTGTCAAGTTTAGTCCCCGGAGTTTCAGAAAATGACAAAAATGGGCCTTATATTATTGATGATTGGCAAAACCAACCCTTGGATCATTTTTCAGAATGTACGCGAATGGTCCCTGAATTTTCAGTTTTGGCAGTTTTAGCCCCTAAAGTCTCATAAGGGTTCTAAACTAATCCTAAGTCCAAATTACCATCTCAAGCCCAATAAAACCCAACCCGGTACCAAACCCCACGACCCATATTAAAATACCCGACCCAACTTCTTCTTCTTTCCCTCTCAAAATCCCTCCCCTTTATCTGCTCCCCATAAGCCCTAGCATCTCCTTTTCCTTCTCCCCAAACACTCCACCTCCATTGCCCCTTTTACCCAGCTTCACCATACCCCAAAACCACCTTCATCTCCTTTACCCAGTCTACCCCAAATCCCAAACCCACTCCCACTGCTTCTCACCTTTCCTAGATGGCCAAGCTGGCAATCCAAGCTTCAAAAGATCCATGGACGGCTCAGATTCATGCTCACATATACCTAACATATTGATGGTCAAGATTGAAGCAGGAAAGCACAAAGCTCCATTTTAGCTGATTTCTCTCACAATAGAAGCACAAGCAAGAAGGAGTTGAAGACCTAGGATAAGTAGTATAAATTGACATTGTAGCCAGTGTATAATGGCACCCCCTAGTTTTTAGAAAATTTTCAGTTTAAGTTTTTTTTTGTAATCGTAAACTTTATTTCAATGAAAAAAGTTGTTTTGAGTTAATCTTGTTCTCTTTTGTTACTAGTTATTATTGATATATGTTATTGGTTAAATGCATTGATTTACAGAAAAGAAAAAATTGGGGTAAAAAAAAAGAAAAACCTTTGTAAAAGTGTGTTTGGATTAAGCTTATTGAATGGGTCAAAGTGGTTTTTACCCACTTTGACCAATACAGTCAAACTCGTTTTGGATGTGATTAGTTAGTTTCACAAAGTTTTCAGTTGGTTTGAAAAAGTTTGCAACATTTTAAGTTAAAAAAAAAGCTAACTGTCACACTAAAAAAAAAGAGAGCAGCCATCGCTGCTATTCTTGGTCCTTTTTCTCAGCTTATTTGAAGCTTAAAATTGATGCAAAGTTTGTTTTTATCAAGTCCTTGTATGCCCAACTTAGTTGAGTTTCAGTTTCGTATCTTAAAATTGCTTCTAGCATAGTTAAAATTGAATGTCAAAAGCCTCGTTTAACTGTCTTGTTTACTGCATCAGCACCAAAAAGGGAAAAATATTGCTGATAACAGCTTTGTTTTAAGCTGTTCCCAGCTTATTCATGCCCTATTCTTGGCTTATTTTTCATCTATCATGTGCTAACCTTGATTGTGAAGCTTGGCCCTGGCTTGGACATCACTGTTTGGCTTATAAATAAGCCTCTAAACAGCTCTCGTTAGGCTGTTTTTAGCCTGCACATCAGCCACACACAGGTCATTTTTTTTATTCATTAGCTTATCAGTAGAACCCATTAGCTCATTTAGGATTCTTATTAAATAGGTATGTTATTCTAGAATAGATAATCTTTAGCTTATTTGTGCTTATAAGTAGTTTTTCATTGCTTAGTTCCCATTTAATTAGTTTAGGATTTCCTAGTTCAAACCATTGTGCCAACTGTTGTCTGCTCTTCATGTTTCCAAACTAAGAGAATGTTTGATTTGATTGTTAAAAGTAAGTGGGAATAAGCGTATATATTGCTTACTGCTAAGTTTTCAACAAAAAGTCTTCAAGTTGATTGTTTGTGTTGTTTCCCCAAAGCAGATTTCAAAAAAATAAGCAAGAGGTGGGATTCGAACCCATGACCTCTTGCCTATTTAAGCACCAACACAACACAGCATAACCACGCGCCCTTGGGACTTTTCTTGGTTATGTTCTCCTTAATCAATTACTTAACTAGCCTTTTTTTAGTTTTAGCTTATAAACTTATTTAGCTTATTAACTGTTGAATTCTAAAAGCAGTTGTGCACTTTTTAATTTTTCTCAGATTCAATAGTGTCTAAAGTAGTTTTATTTAATTTTTCATAATTTTCAAAAATATTTTTGTATTTTTAATCATTTAATTAGTGTTAAATAGTTTTTGATTTGTAATAATTATTTTAAAAGTAAAAAAAAAAATACCCGGACTTTTTCTAAAATTATTTTTAGTCAATTAGGTTGTACTAAAATTGATTTCACACCCGTAGCCCTTAAATTGCAAAACTTTTACTTTTATGGCTCGGGTGGTTGCCTTTTTTTACGGTTTTTTTTAGCGTTAGCACCCTAGGACTTAGTGTAGTTTAGTTTTATCATTCCTTAGGCTTAGTAATAGTTTATCTGTAGTTTATTAGGGTTCCCTTGCCTTAATTACCTTCCCGTTAATTAATTCGTAGATAACGTAATTCAAACCAAACAAATCATTAAAACCAATTCAAGCTCGAATCACGAAACTCAACGATTCCTTCCATTCACACCTCGTTGGGACACGACCCGGGAAATCACTTTTCCGGTATCACTTTTATCACACCCGTAAGATTCGGCACGTTAACCCTTTTCCTAAAAGGTTAATTTGTCGGGTTTTACGGTTAATTTGATATATTGATATTGTGTTTTTCACCACTCACTTTACACGAATCAAATTTTGGCGCCGCTGCCGGGGAGGTGTGTTGCGACAATATCATGAAGTTTTTGCGATTAGTGACTTGAAGAACCTTCCTCGTGAAGTTATTGTTTTTTATAGAAATACAAAAATGCAAAAATATTTTTCTTTTCTTTGTATATATATGTAAAAGATTAAAAATACAAAAAGATTTTCCTTGTTGTTTTAAATAAATAGAAGACACAATCAATATAACATTCTCAACTGAGGTGTTATCATTATAAGTTCCCGAACAAAAGATTTAAAACTTGCCTTTGTGTCGCTCGTGTTTTGGTTTACTTTTATCGGTTTAACAAACTGTGTGAGGGGTATAAGGACGGTCTGACATTAAATTGCGGCTGAAAAGAGACGGGTTTTTAATAAGCTTCGCGCTGACCTAATAAAGTCTCTCCGCTCCTTTGTCGTTTTACTTATAGAAGTGATCATTTCACGTGGGATTATTGGTTTAAGTTCACTGTCGTTTTGCCTCGATATTGTTTTAATTGGATTTGTTATTATAAAACCCAAAAAGATTCTTCTTTCCCCATTTTCATAATTCTCTTGTTTCCTCGAGTTACGTCTAGTGCATGCGCACTCGTTCTTCTAGATCATTGAGCCCTTTTCGTGATCTAGTAGAAATTCCTAGAAGACGTTCTCATAGACGTGCTGCCCGAATAGTCGAACCCGAGATTCGTACTATTCCAAACAACAATATGGCAGACGAACGAACTATGGCGGAAATGCTCCAGGCACCCACCGAGGGTTATGGAGATGCCATCGTTTTACCACCAATCAATTCTGATCACTTTGAATTGAAGACGCATTTGATCCAACTTGTGTCTACGAATCAATTCCACGGGTTTGATCGAGAAGACCCGTATGCACACATCCGTTGGTTTAACAAGTTGACCTCAACTATCAATTACAAGGATGTGCCACAAAAAGTGATCAAACTAATGCTATTTCCGTTCTCACTTGAGGGGGCAGCCCGGATTTGGCTGGAAAAAGAACCCCCTCGATCCATCGAAACTTGGGAGGATCTTGTTCAAAAGTTTGTCAATTATTTCTTTCCTCCATCAAAGACAACTAATCTTAAAAACGAAATTTCTGGATTTCGTCAAAATTTCGATGAAAACTTTGGAGAGGCATGGGAGAGATTCAAAGATCTCCTCAGGAAATGCCCCCATCATGAATTCACGGAGCTTCAACAAGTTAATATCTTTTATAATGGGTTGAACGGTAACGATCAAGATTCTTTGAACGCAGCCGCATGTGGCAATATCTTGAATCGTAAGCCTAAAGATGTGATTGAGATTTGCGAAATAAAATCAAAAGTTCCTATTTCTCGCAACAAAGTCAATATTCCGAACACTCCTGCTTCTTCATCCGGTAACTCTTCCGAGTTAGCCGCTCCGTTAGCCGCTCTAACGGACGTCATCCGTTGTATGATGAAAGAGGTAAAGGAAATCAAAAGCGAAATTCATAAACCGGAACCAATCAAAGCCGTGAACAAGGTGTGTGAAACTTGTAGTGGTCCACACGCGTATTATGATTGTCCAGCAACCGATGCCTCTTTTTACCAAGCTCCCGTAGCTTCTGTAAACCACAATCAATACCGACCACAAGCTGATCCTCAATACCGTGCACCTAGCGGTATGACACCACCTGGTTTTCCTCCTGTGCAAAACCATGGCAATCAGAATCGTTTTGTTCCAAATCAAGGACAAAACTTCAATAACTCTCAAAATTTCAATCAGAACCGGAACAATTTCAACCAACCATATCAAGCTCCAAATCAGCAAAGTTATCAACAACCTTCTCAAGCTCCCCTACCAAATGACTTCATGAAAATTACTGAGTCAAGCATACGTTCAATGCAAACTCAGATCAATAACATGAGAGTTGAGCTAAAAAAGGAAATTGATACCACAATGTCTCGGCAGACAAATGAGTTGAAGAATATGATGAGCAGTTTCATGAACATGAATATGAACAAAGCTTCGTCATCTTCTGGAGGACTCCCAAGCAATACAGTTCCAAATCCAAATGCCGAGTTGAAAGCCGTCACCACTCGTAGTGGTAAGACGCACAATGGACCTTCGACTCCAATGCCTCCTCCGCCAGGAACAATGAGTCAAGTTACCAAGGATACAACGGACAAGGTGCATTTCTCAAGCCCACGAAGTACCGCACACGTCCCACCTTCGGTAGTCCAAACTTTAAGTCCGGAACCCGAAGTTCCGAAGACAAATTCTGAGCCAGAAATGACTTCCGTCCCGGCTCAAAAGTCTAGTCAGCTTCCTTACCCATCAAGATTGCATGATGAGAAGCTCAAAGACAAAACCAAAGAGCAAATGGAAAAATTTTTCCAAATTTTCAATGAACTGCACTTTGATATAAGCTTCGTTGATGCTCTCGTTCTAATGCCCAAATTTGCATCCACGCTTAAAGGCTTGCTGAGCAACAAAGATAAGTTATCTGAGATGGCTAAAACCCCTCTCAATGAGCAATGCTCAGCGGTCCTTCTCAAGAAGCTTGAAGACCCCGGCAGGTTTTTAATCCCATGTGATTTCTTGGGGATGGTTCAATGCTCCGCCTTGGCCGATCTTGGCGCTAGCATTAACCTCATGCCACTCTCAGTATGGAAGAAACTGTCTCTTCCTAAACTTACATCCACTTGTATGACACTTGAGCTAGCGGACCGTACCCAAACTCATATTAACACACCTTAATATCATATATAACAATAATAATGTTAATGCTATCATGCTTAATAATAAAATAATAAGTTATAATGTTATAAGTAAGAAATGTGAGTAGCTAAGGAAAGCGGATCTGGTCCATCACTCAATTCACATTCACACAGTATATGTCTCTTTCACTTATTATCCATTAACATTCACAAAAATTGAAATTAAGCGGCGATTGAAAATTAAGCGGCAGATGATAAGTGTTTAGCGGGAAATTAAGGCGCCTTTTCACATAATGAGATGATAACAATCGCAAAAAATTCGGATCTCAGTTGTTGAATAAATAGCGGCATTGATTACTTATAATTTTCATTGACTTGGTTCAATATAGTGGGTACCAAAGAATTGTAGAAGCAATATCACAAGGATTAACAACTTCTAACAAGGTATGTGCCTAATCTAATTTCGTAATAGCATATCGTTTAAATATATCAAAGGTTTCATTGTTTGTAATTTCATAATAGCATATAGTCTGCAAGTATATTCACATATGGGTAGTGATGAGAACATATGGGTAGTGATGAGAATGTATCAGTATATGGGTTTTTTTGAGTATTTAGTGCTCTAGACTTATGTTAGTCATTTGTTTTATATAATGATGTTTAAGTATATGGTTAGGCTTAGAGTTATTAGTTTAAGGTTGAATGCGACAGAAGTTTACTTGTTATTTTGTGTTGGAATTCTTATACGGTTTGTATTTGGTTGTTTTTTTAGTAATAATTATAGTGTTGTTTTTATGGGTTGGTTTGAATTGGATGCTGGTAAGGGATGGCTGGTCTCTATAATTTCTTCTTGGAGTACTAAGGATGTTGAAGGTAGTGTTTGGCATTGTTGCATTCTCAAAAGTTCAGTATTTTAGTGGTTATAGAGTACTAGAGAATGGATTTTTGGAGCTATTTTTGGGCCAGTTATTGTGTTAGTAATTATTGTGCGATGTATAGATGCTATGGAGTAACTTTTATATATTATAGTGCTATAGAAAGGGGTGTTTTTTATTGGTATTTTGTTGTCAATGGTCGTGGTCTGCTGCGTAAGGGGTGTTTGGGATAAAAATTTATGGGTTTCATTTTGTTGCTTTATATATTTGTCGGGTTTTGTCCCTTTTACCAAAAAAAAGTATATAGTTTGTTAACATAAGTGAAATGGTTATACTGTGACACATATATTATTATTGTTACTCAATCAGACTTGCGTGATGGCCTTATTGTTTGGTAAATGTTTAATCTACACTTTTGTTTACTGAATAAGAATGTGCAGTTTTAAGGTTTCTGAGTTGTGGACAGCAATTGGTTTGTTTGGTACATGGTATGCAATTTGTTTGTTTGGTTCATGGTCTATTTGGTACATGAGTTGTGGACTGCAATTGTTCAGTTTGCTCTGCATTTCATTTTGTAGTTTTTTAGGGCCATCGCCATTTTCTTCGAATTTTGAGGTATTGTATTTTCATACCCATGACTCATGACTGATTACATGCTACTCATTCTCAGTATTGGAGGTGATACTCTGGTCCCTTTAGCTAAATAATGGGATGATATTTTATTTAAGTAAAAGTAGTATCAATAGGCAAAAATAAGTAGAATGCATCTGAACTAATGGACTTTGAGTATGTTTAGGTAGTAATGTTACTAGGAAGCAACGGACAATTGTTAAATGAAATAAGTAGGAAGCAGAATATATAATTAAGCAATGGATTTTTAGTATGTTTAGGTAGTAATGAAACACATCACTAGGCAAAAAGTATGCTCCTTTTGTGTTATTTATTATTGTATATTCATAGAAATGAAGAGGCTAATACCGTTTATCAAACTTGTAAGCTTAAGAAACTTAGTTGTAGTTCTATGATACTAAATTATGTTATTGTTTGTTTAAGTAAATCTATTTCAAAAGTTTTTGTTAGTTTATGATTTTTTTCATTTTTTGTTTGCAGGAAACAACACTAAAGCGTCCACCTAATCCCTTTGAACTTTTTGTGTATACCCATACAAAAAATCATGACGAGACAACCTTTATCGATAAGAAGGCAAAAACAATCAATGTAAGTTCTGATCTAAAAATTGAATAACATTTTGATTTAGTATATAGTAACTCATTTTGACATCTATATAATAACAGGATAATGTGTTGCGATTGAGGGAAGCACGTGAGGCAAACCATGCGGAAGGTGATTCATCCCAATTGGTGAATGAATCAGCATTTTATTATGAGGCAGTCGGAGGCGTGAAGAAAAGAAATGTGTATGGTCTTGGCTCACAAGCATTTGCTTATTATCCGAATCCTGCCACTAGAACTTCAGCAACTTATGTGCCACATGAACCTTTGGAAAATAAGTATCTGGAAATGGAGGGAAAGTTGACTCGCAAGATTGGTAAGCAATAAAAAATTCTTGAGTTCTTGTGTAGTCATCTTGATATTCCTGTGCCGAGTATTGAGAGTGACACTGAAGACAACAATGAAGCAGATACTGTGGGGGGAACTCAAAACCCAAACACTAGCAACTCCGAGGAGCATGAAGTCTAGTAAGATGATAATTACAGCCTTAGGACATCGAGAAACTTTAGTTAATTTATTTTCTGTTTGTCTGGTATTTTAGGTTCAGGCCTATTTTGGTTTGCATATCTTAGGTTGATGTTTGCTTTATTTTGGATAATTTAGGTTGTTGGTTCCTTTTGGATATTTTATGTTATGTTAAGTTTAATAAAGTTGGTTTTTGTTTCTTATATTATGTGCCTAACCTATATTTTATAGCTCTTTCAAAATTTGTGACAGATGTTTTATATTAATTTCAATCAAATCGTTTATCGAAAATTCTCACACTGGTACTTTTCGTGGTTAATATTACCCACCAATTATTGTGGGTAAACTTTTAATAATACCCTTTGCTTTCATACCAATTATTGTGGGTAAACTTCTAATATTACCCTTGGCTTTTTCACACTTAAATATCCGTGGTTAAGTGTACCCATAAATTATCATGGGTAAAACGTAAATTTTTACCATTGGATATTTACACACGACTCTATCGTGGGTTATGTGTACCCTTGAATTACCCTCAAAACTTTTGTGAGTATTTTTTGTGGTAATGTAAAAAATCCCATGAAGCATTTTACCACCGATTTAATGAACACAACCACAGATTATGTGCTGGCTAAATATACCCATAGATTACCCACATGACAATTGTGGGTATTTTCGTGGTAGCTTAGAAAATCCCGTGCAACATTTACCCACAGATTGAATGAAAATGCCCACAAACAATGTCGTGGTTAACATTACCCACATGTCAAAAAATTCGTGGCTAGTCAATTACCCTCGAAGGTTTTCCCCATTAAAACAGATTCATGGATAATCCGTGGGTATTCATCAGTTACCCACGAATTTGGCCCTTTTACCCACAAAATATGTCCGTGGCTATTCGCCTGAATTCTTGTAGTGACTCTAGCAGCTCAACCAGTTATTGCACCTACTCCATCTGTACCGACTCTTACCGCCACTCCATCAGCTTTGTTGACGCGCAGGCGAAAGCCTCGCATGATCGTGAGAGTACCCGGATATAGAGAGCGGTATTCATTCATGCCTGCACTAGCCTCTCAGATGACCCGCGCTGCTTACATGGGTCCTTCTACTGATTCAGAGTCACTGACACCATCATCCACTGAGTCACCACCCCACCAGAGACTCAGGAGATCTACTGATTCCTACTCAGAGGAAGATCCGGAAGAAGATCCGGAAGAGGATCCTGAGGAAGAACTACCAGAGCCTATGCCGATTGAGAGTGTCCCTGGACATGTTAGCACAATAACAGATATGGATACACTGGGTCTGGAGATTGTCCAGAGTATTCAGGAGTTAGGACAGAGCTCTAGGATGGCTCAGAGATTGAGCGAGGACATGGACATTGATGCACCATTTGGGTTAGGACAGAGAGCTGCTTTCCTCCGCAGCCAGGAGGAGAGTGATGAGATTGCTTGGAAGGATATTAGTTGTTTGGTCAGTTCTGTACCACATATCGCAAGTCCGAGCTACAGTCCATCATCACCTTCATTCATACCATCTGCATCAGACATGGAGCGCCTTGCTCGCGCCACTAGACAGCTTGAGACCATTGAGGAAGCTGCACCGGTTGAGGCACAGTCAGTGCCAGACCTATCAGGATCTCCAGATGATGAGCTGACTCTTACAGAGAGAGTGCTTATTCAGTTAGATTCTCACGAGACCTTGCTAGGGGTCCATACTGATCAGTTGGAGAGAGTCAATCCAGTACGCTTGCAGGCTTGCGAGCAGCGTGTTGAGGGTTTAGACCGCGTCACTGATGTGTTGTTTGAGAGTATGGAGCTAGAGGGGCAGGAGAGGATTCGGTTGGGTTACAGGTTTGACGATCAGGTTGAGGACGTTAGAGAGTTGGATAGCAGGACACGGGCCTTGGGCAGAGGTCAAGCCCAGATGCACGGCCGACTTGAGGAGCTAGAGCGCATCCAGTGGATGGCTAAGGATACTGCCAGAGAAGGATGGCAGAGGACTACTGGTTTAGAGTCCATGTTAGCATCTCAGATGAGACGTATCGCGAGTTTGGAGGATACGCAGCGAGAGTTGATTGCTACCATTGAGCGACTACGTACCGAGCTTGGACATCTCTAGATATAATTTCGTGATGTATCACACTAAACTGAATTATAACAGTTAGTGTTAGTTATTACTCTTGTACTTCAGTTGTATTTCCGTTGTATTTTCGTTGTATTTCAGTTGTATTCCATCTAGTATCTCATCATGTACTTTAGGAACCTTGTAACCGAAGTTCTATCTATGTCAAGCTTATTTTCCTATCCGATTGCCTTTTCTTTCATAGATTACTCATATGATCTATCTGCGATATTTACTCTATTACTTGGCACCTACCTTGTTTAAAGGTTCTATATCTCATTACCTTTCTTACTGCAGAAATGCCGCCGAAACGAAGGTCAAACCGTACCAATCCTTGTAGAGCTTCCAATGCTCCTATTCCAACGAGAGTTACTCGCAACCAAGCTGCCAACGCTACTATTCCAAACAGAGTCACACGTGATCAGACTGCTGAAGCCACTACTCCTGTTAGGGCTACTCCAATCCAACCTACCATGAATCAAGCCATGATTGACCAACTAGTCAATGAGCGAGTGAACGCCGCTTTAGCTGCAGCGAACCACTCGTCTACTAATGCTGGAACTTCGAGACCACCCACCCATAGCCGTACTTGTACCTATCAGGACTTTCGTAAGACCATGACTGGAGGCTTTAGTGGAACCGAAGGAGCTGTCGGTCTGACTAGATGGATCGAGAAGCTTGAGACTGTGTTCCGAATTTGCAATTGTGAAGAAGAGTCTAAGGTTAAGTACGCATCATTCACTTTCACTGATGCTGCCTTGACCTGGTGGAAAAATTTTCTGAAATCTGCTAGTATCGATGTTGCCTATGCCATGCCATAGGAGAGCTTCAAGGAGATGGTACTTCGAAAGTACTGTCCACGTAATGAGATCAAAAAGCTAGAGCATGAGTTTTGGAACCTCAAATTTCAAGGCACCAATATGGCTGCTTATAATCAGCGTTTTCAATAACTAGCCTTGTTGTGCCCTGAAATGGTTCAAACTGAGACTCGATTGTTGGAGAGGTACATCGGAGGACTGCCCCAATCTATCAAGGGCAATGTCACCACTTCTAAGGCTGCTGATCTTCACGAAACCATCGAAGTAGCCAACAAACTGATGGACCAAGTGATTAAGGATTCCATGGACAAAGTGGTTGACAATAAGAGGAAATGGGATGACCACTCCCGAATCTACAACAACAATGGGTACCGTGGCAACAACAGTGGGAACAGTAGCAACAATCAAAACAAAAGGCAAAATGTTGCTAGAGCCTATGCAACTGGGATTGAAGAAAGGAAACCGTACGCAGGGACTGCACCACTGTGTAACCGATGCACACTGCATCACAAAGGACAGTGTACAGTCAAGTGCCGTAACTGTCAGAAAATCGAACACTTGACCAGAAACTGCAGGTCCAAGTCATTGGCGACGGTTCAAACAGCACCAGCTCAGGACCCAAAAGCTGCTATAACTTGCTTTGGTTGTGGTGAGAAAGGGCATTATAAGAATGAATGCCGAAAGACCAGGAACCAAGGCAATGGAGGAAATCAAGGAAACCGAGGAAATCCAGGAAGTCATGGAAATGGCAGGGTTCAGGGAAATGTTGGACAGCCAAGTAATCAGGGAAATGGCGAAGGAGCTCGTGGAAGAGTTTATGCTGTGACCAAAGTGGAAGCTCAGGAAGACCCGAATGTTGTGACGGGTACGTTCCTTATAAATAACCGTTATGCATCCATATTGTTTGATACGGGAGCCGATAGGAGTTTTGTTTCTAATACATTTAGTCCACTACTCGATATTGCCCCAACTGCATTAGGAAATGCGTACAATGTGGAACTAGCTAACGGTAACGTAGAAAGGGTAGATACCATCATAAGAGGTTGCACCCTGAATCTGTTAAACCACCCAATCAATATCGATTTGATACAAGTAGCATTGGGTAGTTTCGACGTCATCATCGGGATGGATTGGTTATCAAAATACCATGCTGCCATCATTTGTGACGAGAAGCTTGTCCAATTACCCTATGGAGATGAAGTCCTAACAATAGAAGGAGACATAAGCGACAGAAGAAACGCTTCAAGACTGCATGTCATTTCCTGTACCAAGGTGTTGAGGTGTATCGAGGAAGGATGCCACATCTTCCTAGCACAAGTCACCGGAAAGGACGAAAAAGAAAAGGAAGAAAAACATCTGGAAGACGTACCAATAGTGAGAGAATTTCCTGAAGTCTTTCCTGAAGACTTGCCAGGACTCCCGCCAACCCGCCAGGTTGAATTTCAGATCGATTTAGTACCTGGTGTCGCACCAGTGGCAAGAGCACCTTATCGATTAGCTCCAACGGAACTCCAGGAGTTATCAAACCAGTTGTCGGAACTTGTAGAAAAAGGGTTCATTAGACCAAGCTCATCACCCTGGGGAGCACCAGTCCTATTCGTCAAGAAGAAAGACGGAACTTTTAGGATGTGCATTGACTATCGTGAGTTGAATAAACTAACCATTAAGAACCGTTACCCACTCCCGAGAATCGATGACTTATTCGATCAACTTCAAGGTTCAAGCGTTTATTCAAAAATCGACTTAAGGTCCGGATATCATCAACTAAGAGTTCGGGAAGAAGACATTCCCAAAACTGCCTTCAGAACTCGTTATGGACATTACGAGTTTCAAGTCATGCCTTTTGGGTTAACCAATGCACCAGCTGTGTTCATGGACCTCATGAACCGAGTGTGTAAACCCTACCTGGATAAATTTGTGATCGTATTCATTGACGATATCCTAATTTACTCCAAGAGTATGAAGGATCACGAGGAGCATCTTAGAATGATCTTGGAATTATTGAAGAAGGAAGAACTGTATGCAAAGTTCTCGAAGTGTGAGTTTTGGATATCGACTGTGCAATTCCTAGGTCATGTAATTGACAGCCAGGGTATTCATGTGGATCCCGCTAAGATCGAGTCAATAAAGGATTGGGCGACACCCACAACTCCTACTGAAATACGCCAATTCTTAGGACTCGCTGGATACTACAGAAGATTCATTGAAGGTTTCTCAAAGATTACCAAATCTTTAACCAAGCTAACCCAGAAAAACACCAAGTTTGACTAGGGAGAAAAAAAAGAAGAAGCTTTTCAACTCCTTAAAGAAAAGTTGTGTAGTGCACCTATTCTGGCCTTACCTGAAGGTAGTGAAGACTTTGTTGTTTATTGCGACGCTTCACATAAGGGGCTAGGAGCGGTGTTAATGCAAAGGGAGAAGGTGATAGCATACGCCTCTCGCTAGTTGAAAACTCATGAGAAAAACTACACGACGCACGATTTGGAGTTAGGATCAGTTGTGTTCGCACTCAGAATTTGGAGACATTATTTATATGGCACGAAGTGTGTCGTATACACCGATCACAAAAGTCTACAACACATTTTAGGTCAGAAAGAACTAAACATGAGACAACGCCGATGGTTGGAATTACTCAGTGATTACGACTGCGAGATTCGTTACCATCCAGGTAATGCGAATGTAGTTGCTGATGCTCTGAGTAGAAAAGAGCGACCAAAACCTCTTAGAGTCAGATCCTTGGGTATGACAATTAGTTCACCTCTTCCATCCAAGATTCTTGAGGCTCAATTGGAAGCACTCAAGGAAGAAAATCGTCCGAATGAGAACCTTTACGGAATGCTAGAAAGCGAAAATGGATTCGTGAAAAGGTCGGATGGAATTTTATGTTTCAAAGAGCGAAGTTGGATACCACTCTACGGGGGAGTTCGCGATATCATTATGCACGAATCCCACAAGTCTAAATACTCCATCCACCCAGGATCCGACAAGATGTATCTCGATCTGAAGAAATTGTACTGGTGGCCAAACATGAAAGCCGACATTGCAACATATGTCAGCCGATGTTTAACCTGTTTAAAAGTCAAAGCAGAACATCAGAGACCCTTAGGTCTACTAGTACAACTCGAAATTCCCAAATGGAAATGGGAACGTATAACAATGGACTTTATCACAAAGCTACCTAAAACCTCTAGGGGCTACGACACCATTTGGGTGATAGTTGACCGTCTCACCAAGTCAGCACATTTTCTACCGATGAAAGAAAATGATGGAATGGACAAACTCGCACAACTATACCTGAAGGAAATCATCGCGCGTCATAGTGTACCAATCTCCATCATCTCAGACAGAGATAGCCGTTTCACCTCAAATTTCTGGAAATCGCTTCAAGATGCTTTAGGATCTAACCTCGACATGAGCACCGCTTACCATCCTCAGACCGATCGGCAAAGCGAGAGAACCATTCAAACTCCGGAGGATATGCTAAGAGCGTGTGTGATAGACTTCGAAAATGGCTGGGATAAGCACTTGCCATTAGCCGAGTTCTCTTACAATAACAGCTATCACACAAGTATCAAAGCCGCACCATATGAAGCACTCTATGGTCGGAAGTGTAGATCACCTGTGTGTTGGGCCGAAGTTGGAGAAAGTCAACTTACTGGTCCGGAGTTAATTCAAGAAACTACTGAGAAGATTGTACAAATCAAAAACCGACTGCAAGCAGCTCGTGACCGTCAAAAGAGCTACGCGGATAAAAGGAGGAAACAACTTGAGTTTCAAGTGGGAGATAAAGTTATGCTCAAAGTTGCGCCATGGAAAGGCGTAATCCGTTTCGGAAAACGTGGGAAGTTAAATCCTCGTTACATTGGACCTTTCAAAATCCTCGCAAGAATCGGACCGGTAGCATACCGACTCGAATTACCACAAGAACTTAGCTCTGTGCACAACATATTTCACGTGTGCAACTTGAAGAAATGTCTTTCTGACGAAACTCTTGCTATTCCTTTGGAAGAAATCCAAGTTGACGAAAGATTGAACTTTGTCGAGGAACCCATTGAAATTATGGATAGAGATATCAAACGGCTTAAGCAAAGCCGCATTCCTATCGTCAAAGTCCGTTGGAACTCTCAAAGAGGTCCAGAATACACGTGGGAACGTGAAGACCAATTCAAGCGTAAATACCCACACCTTTTCTCTACTTCAGCAAGTAATCCTAACTGAAAACCGAGGACGGTTTTCTCTTCTAAGGCGGGGAGGATGTGACACACGGTAAATTTTCACTAAAATTTAACTGATAATTAGTAATTTATTATTACTAAGCATAAGTCATTAAGCATGCATAAGCTTTGCCTGATCATTTGAGTAGATAAATCGCATACAGTAGATAATTTCACCACTTTTTTTCATTCATATCATTTTATGAATAATTCATTTTTGTCTTATGATTTAAATTGTAAGACGAGAGGTTATCTCGTTTTCCCCAGTGATCGACACTGCACGCGTACCGACACTATGATAAGGGCTTGATAAAACAAATGACAAATGTCCGTGTTTGGAATATTACAAAGATAAAAATATTTCAGACACGTAACAATAAGATACTACGTTATAAAAGTTATCAAACAATGATACTTTGGTCACAATTTAATATCACGGGACACAAAATATCTAACACACTTTCACTTGAGCAATAACTCTTATAAGACTCAAATACAATTTATACCTAAGTGTAATGTATATACATACATTTTCACAATTTACACTATAAGTAAAATACATATATACAAACACATATTACATAAAAGAAAACATTTATTAAAACTTTGAGGTATCTATTTGTCTTTCTCTTCCCACACACGACAAACCCACACAAAAGCAGAGAATGAAGATATCAAATCTCCATCTTCAACCTCAAGACCTGCGCCTCCCTTGTAGGTCGAATCGCCCAAAGAGGAAAAACCCAACATGTCTACCCCATCATATCCTCTTCTCTCTTACCAAATCCATGAAAGTTTTTGCTTCTCAAATCTCTCCTTGATGCTCCTGCTACTACACGTACGAATCCAAGGAGAATCAAGGCAAAGTCATCCAAGAGAATAATATCTTCACACCAATCTAGCTTGAGCCAAAATTCCAAGATATCCTTAGTTTTGGAAGCTAACCAAATTCGGCTTCAAAACAAGACATAAGGAAAGAAAGATAGCCAAGCTCCTTCCCAATATACTCCTTTATCTCTAGTAGAGATGCAAACGCCCCAAACTCAGTTTCCTTATCAATTTTACCAAAAACTAGGGTTTGTGAAACTTAGGGTTTTCAAAAATTGATTTGGGGGTTTTGCAATTGGAAGTGTATTGGAGCTAATTCAAGTCTTGTTTGGTTCGAATCCAAGAAGCAATTTTCGTTCCTCACCCATCACTCTCGAGTTGAGGTTATTTACCTTTCTTATTGTAATGTTTATATTGTTTTATGATATTAAGCTTGGAAAAATTTATCAATGAAATTGTTATACGAATTGGGTCATGTCGATTTTCTTATTGTTCTTGGTTACCATGTCAAGTTTTAAAGTTGGTCATTCATTTAGTTTATGGGTTTAAATATCTTGTCGAGAAACATGAAAAGGAAATTGTGCTATATTTGATGCATTAACAAAAATTGCTTGGTTGCTATGCTAAGTTTTACTCTAAATTTTACTTGTTTAAATAATGGTTGTCGAAAAATAAGATGTCACTTAGGTGTTGTGTTGAGTTTTCTGTCGAGGAGCAAGAACCAAGGAAAACTAGAAGTTGAGTTTTGACATTGTTTTGTTAGCCTTGTCCTGTCGAGTGGTAGAAACAAGAAAAACTAGAAAGTCAAGTGTTATAAAAGTCCACTAGGAATGCTAAGTTTTGAATCCAGGAAACTAATATTAGTTTCGACATGTTTGTCTAAGTGCTCAAATTTTTATATAAACTTTGGTAGCTAGTGTCGGACTGCGACTATACATTTAATCGAGTTAATCACATCATCCTTTGTAAGCATGATGGGTTTTGCTTCGACCGAGAACCCACTTGGGTACTCGGAGTATTCGTCATTCCATGTCTTGTCGTTGTTTCATATAGATATACATCTCAAGCTAAAAGAGTCATTACCTTGTCATTGTAAGTTGGTTCGAAAACTAAGTGTGGTTGGTTAATTTAGTGAGACCGAACTTAAAATAACTTAGGTGTTGGAAGAGTGGAACCTTGATGTTTACTTGACCAACTCTTTCGTCTAGAGTACATCTAGCAATAAGAGTTGAGTTGTGTTTGAGGTAAACCGAAGGCTCACTATGGTCATCAACATTTTTCCTTTCTCTTGTGTCTCTACGTAGCAACAGGGAGCCAAGTCGAGTAGTACTCGACCCAAACACATGGTTCGTAACACAGTCACTCTAATCCTCTCGTGAATGTGTCAAACTTGGGAAATATTCGGGGCATGTTAGAAACAACGAGTAGTCGAGTTTACTTTGGAACACATCAACCATGATACCATCAGTTAGAGTTTAGCTCCAAAATATTTGTATCTTGTCATTTTAAACGAAACTTTGGCATTATTTTCTTTCTTCCTCCTGCGTATGGTTCACTTCACAAGAAATTGGCTCAAACAAATTTCCATCAAATTACTGCCTAATGTCTTTGACATTCTGGGCCACAGCCCAACTTGTATTTGTTACCCAAGAAAAGTTACTTGGTTGCCTTATGGGCCATGACCCATGTCGAGTACTTCACCACTAACAACACCAGGCCGCGGCCCAATGGTGGCTCGGGGTGTTCGTTTGAAGGTTTAGACGGGTCAACAAAATTATAACGTGAAACATAAACTAGAGATCAATTATAAAACCAAACTCGTAACCGCATAGTCTTCCTTCCATTTCGTATATATTGTCTTAACGTTAAAATCTTAATCCAACGAAAAATGTGTAATGATTTGACATAAACAACAAGTGTTTTAAAACATATTTCACCTAATGATGTCTACGTCAACGTTTAACGTCAATATGTAAACAAATGTATGTCAAGTGAATTTCACAATAAGAACTATATATATATTAAGAACAAGTTTTGATGAATAACTAAAGACCACTATATCATTTTATCATATAATTTTGGAAAGTCTTGAAATTTAACTTAAATATTTTCTAAACACAATTAGAAATTAAATCAATTATATATATATATATATACTTTTGACAATACCATGTTGTGTCAACTTAAATAAGTATATACACATTTATATACTTACTAGTGGAATATTGTAATTATTTTTCATTTCAAACTTTGGATATTAAAATCATATTAATGACAATATGAAAAGTATATAAACACTCATATGCTTACTAGTAAAATCATTTTAATAATTTTTACAAACTAAAGCTTAGTTTTATTACAATTAAACTATTTTGAGTAAATGATACTTAAAACAATGAACTAAAACATTGCCCTCCTTATCTAGGTCGCGTGTCGGTGCCGCTTCACAACAATCACTAATCCCGCTTTTGGATTGCACATTTGCTAAGGTGAGTTTCCATAGCCCCTCTTTTACTTGATAAATTTTTTTATACATTTTGGGGTGAGAAATATGCAAAACCTTTTATGGACCTAAACTATTACATGATTACTATTACGTGGTTTAGCCTAAGCCCTTATGTCCCTAGAGAATGCCCTTTTTCATGAACCGTCAATTCCCCATTGGGAAACGCGAATGTTATAAATAGATCTATTGAGGGTAACTCCTCCGTTCGGTTGGCCATGCTTAGGCCAAGGCGAAACGTATACCATGTCGGAATCGAGTGTTGAGGGACAAAACACTCGCTATGGGCCCCTATATTGTATGACATCTTTTAGCATACAGAAACTGTCGTAGTATCGGTTGCATGAACTTAGAGCTAACGTAATAGACACTCATCCATATATCATTATATTCGTTGTAATGACTATATGACTTTGCTTATGGTCCAAACTTACTATTTTGACTTAAACCTATGAACTCACCAGCTTTTAGCTGACCTTTTTAGCATATTTTCTCAGGTGCTTAGTTGTGATCATGGATGCAAGGCAAGAGGCGGATAAATAGTCGTAGTAATTTCTAAAGAAGTGTTTTTACACAAAAACGATGTTTTACATTGGGACCACTAAAATTATGGGATGTGCCCATTTATCAAATCAATGTTGTAAGATAATATTTTAAAATATTTTTATGAAATTAAACGGAGTATGTATTCCATTCTTTATTACTTGTGTTGTGATTCACCCATTCCGTAACGCTCCCAAATAACACGTATGCTTCCGCTAAACCCGATTTGGGGGTGTTACACATGATGTTAACAATGGGGGCATCACTAGTAGACACACACGACCTAGTCAATTGGCATTGTGTTACTATAGGGATAATTCTACCAGTTGGCTTCCATTCCTTAACAGGCCTTACTCTAGGTATGGTGGTTCTAGCTAAGGGGAATAGTTCTCCTAGAGCGAACATTCGACCTGTTGGATTCCACTGAAAGCCCACATTAGTAAACATTTTCCATGTAGGTTTCCAAGACTGCTTAGTTTGTTTTGCTTTTCCAACTATCTCAACTGGGATTGTTTTGATGACATAAAAAATGACACAACACATTGATCATGATTACTAGAAATTAAACAGTCATTACATGTTTTGCACACAACATTAGAATTCAAATCAATTACAGTATGCTTATAGCTAATAATAGAATCAACACGATTCTTTTTGTTCAAATCAAACTTGTGATTCCTACGATGGTCTTCTACTTCTTCATGGTGAACATTTTTATCTTGCGTAGTCCTATTATTCTTTGTATTGCCTCTAGCCTTTGACCCGCTAGCTTTAGAGTCACTTTTTACTCCTGTAGAAGTAACGATGAGAACATTAGTTTGTTTCACTGCTATTTTCTTTTCTGGTTTTGATGTGCTGGGTTCAGATGTTATCATGGGTTCATCAAAGGTAACATGCTTGATCTTAGGCATTGAAGAAGGTGCAACAAATCTATCTCGTTTGGTACCGGTTTTAGGACATGTTCCAATGACATATTCTAAGAGTTCCTGAGATCGTTTAGCATACATACAAGCATAAGAAACAACACTATCTAGTGGTTTCTCTATTCTGTCATCCTCTACGATCTCACGAAGACTATCTATGCTATCCTTAAGGTAAGTCAGATATGCTTGATATGAAATCTTATTGTTCCTAAGAGGAAGGGGAATATACATCACTTCAATAACATAATTCTTACAAGCAGAAACCTTTGGAGCAACATATTTACATGTGGGAATTGGCATTTTCCCTTTCACCCGAGTCTTTAGATTCTCAATCTCGTTAACCAAAGAAGTTATCTTTTCGTTGTGTTTGTCATGAGTGACCTTAATTGAATCATATAACTCTTTGTATTACGATTTAACTTTTGAATTTTTAGCTTGAAAACATTCATTTTCTTGTTGCAATTTATTGATGATGTTTTGATATTGAAAACTCTGAGAATCTAGAGACGATGGGACATGGGAGCCTACCATTTCACTCATATTTCCTTTCAATTGAGAAATCTGAGCCTTCAACTTTCGGATCGTGTTACAGTGAGCTTGAATCCGTTCATCTCGATTATTTATTTCAAAATATGCATCAAATTCAGGAGCATCCAAAGATATTTTGGCATTTAAGGTTTTAATTCTTTCTTATAGATGTTGACATTTTAATTGTAAATTAACATTATCAACCTCTACTTTAGAAAAATGCCTGACCATGTTATCATGATCATCGTTTTGGATTTTCTCAAGCAATCTAAAATTCTCGGCTTCAAGCTCATTGACACGAGTCTGAACAACTTTAAATGCAAGTGACAAATCATGAAATTGAGAGGCAGTTAAAGCGATATCAATAGCAGTATAATACATATATTGGGCAATACATCTAGCAATCAAATTTTCATTAGTGATGTGAATATTCTTCCTCTCAATCTCATTAGTTTTAAGTTCAACTGCATTTTGTTTTACCATGGTTTCCATGTCTTTGAACACATCTTTCATTTCTTTAACTTCAGTTTCTAGGGCCTTTTGAGTGTTCTCAAAATGTTCTTTGACTAGTTCAAAGAATGGCATAACCTCAGTAAGATAACACATTTTTGTTTCCTCAAACCCCCTCTCCCCTTCAGTAATAACTGATGGTGTGATTCTCTTCTTACATGTTTTCTCGAAATCAGCAAATAGTTGATAGATTACATAAATGCTAATCAATGTTTTACATTATGTAGGAATATTTCTGGAAACTAAGTGCATGGGGGTATTCGATGGGTACACCGTTGAAACCGGTAATCTCATTAAGGGATGATTTTTTATTACAAGATCTTTGGCCTTTTTCTTTTCCATGTCTAACTTTCGAAATACTTGTTCAGGGGTCAACTGAATTTGAGGCTTGAAAGTAGCTAAAAAGTTCTCCTTAGATTAATTGGGAGGTTTGTGATTGACCCGGATTTTCACACTCACAGGGTCATTCATTTTCTTAGCCATTTTATCTCTAGATATTTCTTCTAACTCTCTATCCTCTTCAGATAGTGGTTCACTAGCAAGGATATGACCAAGCTTAATGATTTCACTTCCATCATATAAGGCAAGTTGGGCCACTTTAGCTTTAGCTTTCCTAAGGTAAGCAGGATTTGGGTCATCTATAGTTTTCACACTATGTTCATCACCTAATTTCATATGATTTAACATCATGTGAGCAGTTTGTATGGATTGGTCTTGTGCTTACAACTTGTTTTCAATTTTATTCTTTAATGTTTTGAGTTTGGAAAAATCATTCAAGAGTTTTGTTTCCTTTTCTTTGAAACTCTGTTTAAGCATTGTTTCATTATCTTGTATTTCTTATTTTTGCTTAACAGTTTGATTAAGTTTTACTTTTAAAGATTGCAACTACTGTTTTAACTTTTCTTCCCTTGAATTACGTTCAATGATCAGTATACGCATTTGACTATCATTTTCTGCTCACGTTCAGTCAGTTCAAACTTTGCACGCTGTTCATATATGGCAACTTGTTCCTTATATAAGTTAAGTGTAGAGGTCAATGAGTCATCAGGGATGAATGTAGTATACTCATGCAACATATAATCATCATCTAGAATAAAAGATGCACTACTAGGTACAACTTGACCTTCGTTGTGTTTCACATACTGCTCATATGGGATAACATTGCTATTTCCCATATTCGCAGTATCTGACACAAAAAAATTTGTCTGTTGTACTTCATTGGGAATCTTTTGTTCAACAACCATATCGTATAGTTTGAGTACCTCAGAGATAACTGATGCATTGGACAGACCAACTTGTTGAGGTGAGAAGACCATTGGAGATATGTTTGCCATGAATATGGTTTGAGCAGTGGGTTCATCATCAACATCTGAGTCGAAGGCATCACACTCATCGAATTGAAAGATATTGGGATCATTCGTGGCCATATCATATACTTGTTGGTCATCAACATCAGCATCAAAAGTATTTGCCCCTTGTCCAGCCAAAAACAATAGCTCTTCCACATCCAATGTAGCACCATTCTCTTGAGCTTGCATCAACATCATCACATCCTTAAAATAATCTGATTTCTGTGGACGCTTTGGCTGAGTGCAGTTTCTAGCAATGTGTCCAACGCCACCACAGTTGTAACACTTGATTTGCTTTGCTTGTCCTGGCATACAATCCCATATATGTTCTGTGCACCACCAACACCAGCCGCACCATTTCCCCTAACAACATTTCTTTGGATCATGTTCTGTCGCCTTTGAACATTCTGAACCACAACCATTTCATCCTCCACAGTAGGTTGATTGTGTGGATTTGATGAAGTACGAAGTTGGTTGTTGGTTTGAGGTAGGGCTGCTCTGAATTGTTGAGCAAGTAATGCGACTTGGTTGGAGAGATTTTCAATCATATTATCAGTTGGAGTATATCCTGAATCAGGCAGAAGTGTCTGATTCTGTGAAGAGAATGGGTACTGATAACCTTGAGATTGTGATGATTGAGTGACAGGCTGAACATTCGAAATGAGCGCAAGAGGATCATTCATTGTTGTTGGATTGAACCTTTCCATGATCAGACGATCATATGTAGCATGCTTTTGATGTTGTTGTAAGTATGCATATAGTTGTTCATAATTTGTGTTTCTCAAACCTTTGTTAAGCTTCACTGCAGTTACAAACCTATCCCACTCGGGTGTCATGTTATTCACAAACTTGGAGTTGAGTTGAATGTTTGGCATAGTCATCTTGATAATTCTCATGTCATTGACGAGTTTGTGAAATCTAATAAAGTACTCATTGATATTCTCACCCGGTTTCATCTGGAAGTGTTCAAACTCATCATATAACTGTGATTCTCGATCTTCTTTAGTCAATTCAGATCCAGCAAAAAGCATTTTAACATTATCCCAAACTGCTTTGGCTGTAGTGTTGTAGTTAATAAGTTTGAAAATGTCCTTGGGAAGCACTTGAAGCACAATGTTGGAAGCTCGTATATCTGCATCTTACCGCTTCTTTTCTGTCTCATCGAGATCATTGTAGGTACATGGTCTGTCCATTCCAAGAGTGACAGTTCCATCATCAGCAGTAGAGATTGTGTCTCTGGTAGTGCCCAACTGATACGGTCCTTCATCAATAGATCGAAGAATGTTGATGCCATTTTCCTTACCCAAACAATACAATCGAATTCGTTGTACCCATGATTCATAATCCGTCCTATCTAGCATAGGAGGGTGGGTATCGGACCCGACAGCTTGAATGCCATCAGAACTGTAGACATGATGTGAACCTTACACGGGATTTTACCAATCAATGATATAAACCGAGAAATAGAATCTTTCGCGGGATTTTACAAAATCAAAGATAAACCGTGAGACAGAATTTTGGCAGCACAACGTTTAGTTAATCAAGAAAAATGGTCTTCAGATGCCAAACCGCAACCCCAAATTGCAGGGTCAAATCGCAGTCTACCAAACCGCAACAAAGCTCAACTTGCCAAATCGCAACACTCAAACCGCAACCTGCAAAATAACTCAAACCGCAACACTAAAACGCAACACTCAAACCGCAATATTCTTGAGCAAAACGCAATGTCAAACCGCAACTCTTAAAACGCAGTCTTCAAATCACAACCTTCAAACCGCAAGCACAAATCGCAATTTGTTGAAAAACCGCAAGACTTCAAACAACAAATGCCAAATCGCAGATCTCCTCTTAAAACGCAGTTTTCAAATCGCAACCCTCAAACCGCAAGCACAAACCGCAATATTTTGACAAACCGCAAGACTTCAAACCGCAAATGTTAAATCGCAGATCTTCTTGTCAAAACGCAGAACAAAAAGACAAATCTCAGAGTCACTTTCGAACAAGTACAAGTGTCACTTTCACCCAGTTTTGTCTTAATATCCCTTTTTGGCTTAAAATCAAAACGCAACACTAATATCTGACCAAACCGCAATCTCCTTATACTCGTTTAATCACAAACCGCAGTTTAGCTACTTCAAATCGCAGGTAAGAACAAGCCAAACCGCAAGTAGGAAATACCAAACCGCAAGGAAGAACAAGTTAACTAAGACCTTCGAATGCACTCAAAACACACCACAAACGTATGAAATATGCTATTAAATCACTCAACAAGGCTCATACAACAATCCTAACTACAAAAGTACAGGCTTTTAATGATTCTAACCATAAAAAAAGAACAAACTATGGTATTTCCAATAAAACAATTCGAACCACACTAAACCACAAAGACCAAGCTACAAATCCGAGTACCCACAATCTAAAAGATCAAACCTGGCTCTGATACCAATTGTAGGATACTAACTAACATAAACATATGTGGAACTTGCGGTTTGGCCGTGAGGTTAGAGAGAGAAAGTAAGAGATGGGAGACTTCTTAGAGAGAGAAAGTAAGTTGGTTTAGATTTAACCAAATGAAGTTCCAACCCTCTCCCTTGGTGGGAAGGGGGTATATATACTTACACATAAACGCCCCTATGTGATGTAGAGCGGGCTGACAGTGGGTAAAGACCCGACCCGACTCCACGGTGATACTTAAAATAACTATTCTACGTTTAAGACTACGAACTAATTTGTGCTAACTAACAGTCGGGGTGACCGAGTCTTTCATATGGATTTTCTAAATCCTAACAAGTGAATGGTGAGTGAAAAGTTGAAAAGAGAAAGCTGATATATCACTGAAATGAAAAGTGTCTAAGTGTGTTTTCTAATGACGAATAAGGGTAGTCTTACGAATAAGTTACAATGTGTCAATCAGTAGTTGATCTTTGCAAATCAATTAATAAACGAAGCTACATTACAAACTCTTAAGGGGGTGGCAATGGCTTCGGGGTGGCCATCGGTATGACCCAAACCGATCGGTAACACCGATGCCACCTATTCGGTGTGGTGTGGGTGTGCTTCAAATCGGAAAAGTTCACCGTATTGGTGTGGGAGAGGGATTCCAAAAGAAAGCCGTTGAACGGCTAAAAATATTACCGTTGGGAGCTTTTTAAAAATAATGTTGGTGCGAATTGATAGCTTGACAACATGGGTTAGATCGCAAGATTATAAATGGTGGTTTCATTGGATGTTTTTGTGTGTTTCTCTTTATGTGCCGATGGGGTTGATAATATATTCAGTATGGGGTTGAATTTTGTTGAACACTAATGTTGAGAATATGATATTGGTAATGGGGTTGAAGATGGTGGTGTTGGGTTGGTGGAGTGCATGTGTGAGAAATGGATCTTTGAGGTTGAAGATGGTGGTTGTTGGGTTGGTGGAGTGCATATTGGTAATTTTGTTGAACACTAATGTTGAGAATCGGAAAAGTTCACCGAATTGGTGTGGGAGAGGGATTCCAAAAGAAAGCCGTTGAACGGCTAAAAATATTACCGTTGGGAGCTTTTTAAAAATAATGTTGGTGCGAATTGATAGCTTGACAACATGGGTTAGATCGCAAGATTATAAATGGTGGTTTCATTGGATGTTTTTGTGTGTTTCTCTTTATGTGCCGATGGGGTTGATAATATATTCAGTATGGGGTTGAATTTTGTTGAACACTAATGTTGAGAATATGATATTGGTAATGGGGTTGAAGATGGTGGTGTTGGGTTGGTGGAGTGCATGTGTGAGAAATGGATCTTTGAGGTTGAAGATGGTGGTTGTTGGGTTGGTGGAGTGCATATTGGTAATTTTGTTGAACACTAATGTTGAGAATCGGAAAAGTTCACCGAATTGGTGTGGGAGAGGGATTCCAAAAGAAAGCCGTTGAACGGCTAAAAATATTACCGTTGGGAGCTTTTTAAAAATAATGTTGGTGCGAATTGATAGCTTGACAACATGGGTTAGATCGCAAGATTATAAATGGTGGTTTCATTGGATGTTTTTGTGTGTTTCTCTTTATGTGCCGATGGGGTTGATAATATATTCAGTATGGGGTTGAATTTTGTTGAACACTAATGTTGAGAATCTGATATTGGTAATGGGGTTGAAGATGGTGGTGTTGGGTTGGTGGAGTGCATGTGTGAGAAATGGATCTTTGAGGTTGAAGATGGTGGTTGTTGGGTTGGTGGAGTGCATATTGGTAATTTTGTTGAACACTAATGTTGAGAATCTGATATTGTTTAATATAAGTATAAATATAAAAAAATAAAAATAAAATTAGATTAGGTATGAGTTAGGCATGATTGCCACTAAAAATCTATGGTTAGGTATGAGATAGGTGTGAGATGAAATGGAAGGATATTATTGGTGAAGGATTAGGTATGAGATAGGTATGGTGGCATGACTGCCACCCCATAAGGCTAGTCCCAGTCGTGACCTGGGACAACCTGGGTCATCCAGCGCCACGTCAGCTTTCTCTCTCCAGCGACCTGGGACAACCTGGATGCCCCAGTCGACGACCCAAGCTTTTTTTTTTTTTTTTTTTTTTTTTTTTTTTTTTTTAATTCAAACATTTTTAACATTAAATTTAAATTTCATTCAAATTAAAAAAAACATTACATTACGAAATTAAAAAAAACAAAACATTACACTACGAATTTAAAAAAAAAAAAAAAAACATTACCATACGAAATTCAAATAACGTTAAAACATTACAAAAACTCTTCATCGTCTTCGTCATCGTCACTATCGACTTGATTCACTGCTTCGACATGATGTCGACGATTTCTCCAAATGTGTTCGACCAAATCAGATTTTAAGTTTTGATGAGTTGATGAGTCCATTAGCTCCTGAGTAACCACCAACGATTCTTCATGCGTTCTTAAGGGATCATGATCTTGGTGTCCCTCATCTTCAAACCATGTAGGACATATCGCCCGCTGCTTGTGTCGGATGATCATATTATGTAATATGATACATGTATACATAATATCTTGGATATCATTTCTAAAAAACCCTCGAGCAGGAACTTTAAGCATTTTCCACTTTTTCTTCAACACACCAAAAGCCCGTTCCACATCTTTCCTTGCTGCTTCGTGCCTCCTCTTGTACAAACATCTTTTACGATCACCCGTGGGAGGATTTGAAATAGACTTCATAAGAACGGACCATTGTGGATATATCCCATCAGTAAGATAATATCCCCTTTTATAAGCCACATCGTTAGCCTCAAATTCAAGGTCTGGTGCTCTCCCAGATTTGATATCATTGAAAACAGGTGAACGACGTAAAACGTTTACGTCGTTATTCATTCCGGAGACACCAAAGAACGCATGCCAAATCCATAAATCTTGGGAAGCGACCGCTTCCAACAAAATGAATGGATGTGGCCCGTGATCACCCCTACAATGTTGAGCTCTCTCACTATTCGGGCAATTCTCCCACTCCCAACTTGTACAATCAATGCTTCCCATCATCCCAGGAAAGCCATGCTTATGCTCGTGATGAGCATATATTCTTTCAAGGTCAGAATACGTGGGCCTTCGCAAATACTCACGACCATATAACTCCATGATAACCTCGCAAAACTTACGAAGACATTCACGGGCTGTGGATGCACCAAGTGCCAGACTCTCGTCAAGAGAATCAGGAACGGCCGCGTATCCCAATTGACGAATGGCCGCAGTACACTTAACCAATGGGCTAATACTAGGTACGCCCCTAGCATCAAGAGTTTGTCGAAAATAAGTAGAGTGGTCGGTTATCTCTCGAACAATTTCTGTGAATAGCTTTCGGCTCATACGGAACCGCCGAGAGAATGTTCTTGCGTCGAACTGCGGGTTTTCGGAGAAGTATGCCGCCACTAAACGATGATGAGCACCCTCATGATCCCTACGTATGTACCTTCGTCGGGTTTTTGGCTGTGATGCTTTGTAAGCCTTCCAAGCAAAATCCGCAAACTCCACAAACTCACTAAAAACTTCTTCCTCGTCGGAAGACGAAGAAGAACCGAATAAATGCTCGAATGACGACATATTAAAAATTGTGTTTCGTGGGTATTTCGTTAGAATGGTTGATTGAATATAGATGAGAAATGGTGAGTGGTGAATTGTGTTTGAGGAGAAGTTGGTATTTATAGAGTGGTAAATTTGGTTTTAAAAAAAGTTTTTTTTTTTTTTTTTTTAAATGACAAACGGTCATATTTTTGAAATTAATAGTGAATAAATATGCAAAAATAGTAGACGTTTACATCGGTCTTATTTTCACTCGATGTGTGCAAATTTGATGCCACGACCGATGTGGCAACCTTCTCCCACAATCGAGCCAACCGATCTTCAATTCGGTCGAGGGTGTAAAATATTGATGCCCAACCGATATTTTTGGAACGAATACGTCCAGCCTAAAAGAATCAATCCATCAACCAAGACAAAAACCAGCTGTCCAAACCTTAACTCCCCTATACCACAGCATATATAAATACCCTATAGTATGACGTAAAAAAATTCGTACTTTTTTTTTCTTTCCATCAAATCCAACTTTTCTATTTCCTGAGAACGAAAGCTCTAAAACCCAAGTTGTACTTCATGTATAAAAACCTGTACAAACAGTAGTATGTCTTTTTTTGAAAAAAAAAGAGTTGAACACGTAAATGAATGTCGTCCATGTGTCAAGTGAAGGATGCACCGAAGAACACGATACTACTATTTTTTACCACCGTTTTTTCATCACCATAATATTCTTTTGATCGTTTTTTCATTCTTTATATAATTTTTATACAAAAAATAGTGTTGGACTGTTTTTTTTTGAAGTGTTTGTATTAAAAAATGGATGTTGATAGAGATGAATTATCATCGTCATCTGTGTTAAGGTTGGAAGGAGTTGACGATGTTGAAGATTTTGTTTGGGTGAGTTACATATTTTTTTTTAAGGTTTTTGTTTTTGATTGTTTTTTTATGATGGTTAAAATGTTGTATATATCATTAGTTTCTCTTTTTTAAGGTTTTTGCTCTTATGTTTTTTTAAGGTTTTTGTTTTTGTTTTTGATTGCTTTTATTATGGTCAAAATGTTGTAAGTATCATTAGTTTTGGCAAATGATGAGTTAGTTAAGATAAATATTGTATAAGCCGGCTTGTTTGTGATTTGTTTCTGGTTTTTCTAAAGTTTATTGTTTGTGAATTAAATAATCTGAGTTAGGTGTTAACTCCAAAGTTTATATGGATTTTTAAGTTGTCGATGAAGAAATAAAAAATGTGACATTAAACGATATAGTAGCTGAATAATTTTGAGGGTGTCTGCAAGACTGCAATTGGTTATTTAAACTGGTTGTATGATTAGATGCAAATGAAATAAGCTCTTTTGAATATATTTAACTTTAACATAGTAGCTTATCGGAAAGCAAGAACCGGGAAGTTCGAGATTTTACGTATTCCTTTTTTTGGACTTCTGGAGTTTTAAATGAAATGTGTTGTTGGGAATAATGCAGGGGGATCAAGTAGAGTCAGCTTCGATGTCGTTAGGGAGATTTAGTCATGTTTATGATCTGATGGATATGGGCAACAAAGCATTTAGAGAAAACCGATTCGAAGAGGTAATATTATATAACATTGGTTTATTTATGTTGACGTATTGAATTCAAAGTTACCGACTTGCCACTGGCTTCGTTTCTGCCAAGTGATCATGTTTGGACATATATTGCAAGACATAATGATTTTGTTGTAAACTTGCATTGACGCATACCTGGTATTTGGAGTATGCTGAATTTAGAACAGGGCGCACACGACCCTGAAGTATAGTGTCTATTAGTTTTAAAAGTTTGGTACATAGAAGTGTTAATTTGTCATGGTGGTTGTTTTTATGTTACTCTTAACAGATTATTGCAAACATCAGAGTTAGTTTACTTCTATGCTAACAATATTTCTTATCAATCAGGCAGTCAATTGTTTCTCGAGAGCTCATAGTATAAAACCTGATGATCCTATTATTCTTAACAACCGATGTGCTGCTTATCTCAGGTAAAATCCTTAACAGTCACCATGTGCTCTTCTGGTCGTTATGTCTATTTGTGAAATTACTAATAAAGGCACGTGTTTCCTTTACATTGACAATATCATCTCCTTGATTTGGTATCCAGGATCAGTCAATTCCTGAAAAACAGGCCACCTTCTGCATCGGAACATAGACCATTAAGTGGGCTTGATCCTACAATCCATGCTGGCGTATGTGAAATTTCTTTATTTTGTATGATCGAGCTCATCCTTTTGTTGCTTCTTAATTTAGTAAATCGCTGGGAATTACCTCTTTATATTTCAACTTCCTTTTTTAGCTTGCATTGAAGGATGCTGAGCAATTTCTGAACGTGCGAAGTCAATCAGTAACTCCCTACATATTGAAGGCTGATGCACTCATTTTGGTGAGATCCCCTTACTTATAATGAATCTTTGTTTGGCAGCACAAGTCATTTGATAAAAGATAGTAGATTCCATAGGAACATCGTTTGTTTTCTTGAGTCACTTAGTTACCTTTCCATACATGTCACCTTTCCATACACGTCACCTTTTTTGATTATAAAATGTTGGCAGTTAGAGAGGTTCGAGCTAGCGCGTGATGCAATTGTTTCCGGTCTCCGGCTTGATGCTTCAAGGTAATATAGTACATTATACTTGGCCACTTAAGTGTTTCGCCGTACATGTTTTATGATCTTTTGAACAGTTATGTCTTGTATTCTTTTTCAGTTTTACGTTCATAATTGTAAATTTAGTGTATGCCTATGTCTTGTCACTTTTTCTCCTAGTATGAAGTCAAACACATAATAATATGACTTTTTGCGTGTTTCTGGTGCGACACAGCATTGCTTTACGGAACTTAGAAAGGATCACAACCAACATATTTGGGAGGAGACAGCATGGGAGACCAGCACGTACAGATGATTTTGATTGCACACTTTGCTTAAAATTACTATATGAGCCAGTTACAACTCCGTGTGGGCACACTTTTTGTCGCTCTTGCCTTTTCCAGTCTATGGATCGAGGTTGGTCTCGTCTCTTATCTTATTTATAATTATATTCCCATTTCGTTTGAGTCACTAATTCCTTTCTGAACGTTGGATGAATGCTAGGGAACAGATGCCCTTTGTGCCGAATGGTTCTGTTCATTAGTCCTAGAACCTGTGCAATAAGGTGAGCTTATTTTCTACTTTAATGACTGCGACCAGTTCATCGATTGTTTATTTCTATGTGAGTTTAAAATGCCGATGGACTGATCTAGCTTGTTTATTCTGTGGTTTCAGTGTGACGCTGAATAGCATAATAGAAAGAAACTTTCCACAAGAATATGCAGAAAGGAAGTTGGAGCATGAGACTTTGACAAACATGGGTCCTGATTTATTACCTCTTTTTGTCATGGATGTTGTAATGCCTTGCCAGAAGTTACACCTAAACATTTTTGAAGCTCGTTACAGACTTATGGTGAGCTTTAACAGATCTTATATTCCTGACCTGCTTGTAATACGGCCAAAATGGTATTATTGTTGAAAATAAAATGGGATACAAACGAAGCATGGAATTAGACTAGTGATGCTTAGCTTAGTTATCGATCAATAAACAAATCAAGCATTTAATCTGTTATATGCTTATGTCTTGTATATAAAGGTAATTCATTATGCTGAAACTCTAGTTGCTACTTTTCTCTTATACGAGTACCACATAAATAATGTGGTACTATGGTTATGATATAGATATATGTATGGTCAATTACTTATTGAAATATGTCTAAGTAGATATGGGAATACTAAACTTACTATGGGAATACTAGTCAGCTGTTATAGAGCACATAGAGTGTCACTAAAATTATCATGTTGGCATCAATTGATGTGCAGATAGACGTATTTAGAAGTTTTTATGTTGTACATTCTGGATTCGTAAGACTGGATACGCATTTGTATCGATGATAAAAATTTCTTTTATCTTTAAAGTAAATCATAAATGACCTAGATTCAATAGCTAGCGTTGGTGATGTCTGTTACTATATTAATCATGTTCAACCTTTGTGGTAAATAACAGGTGAGGAGGATTATGGAAGGAAATCACCGAATGGGAATGGTAGATATAATCTTACGTTTTGTTAAGATAGGTTGGTATACCAGCTACGCCTCACTGTTATTGAGTGTGGTGTTTGTTTAAATATGTGTAGGTTGCACTTGACCCTGCCACAGGATCTGTAGCTGATTTTGCTTGCGAAGTGGAAATTACAGAGTATGCTTTGGTTTTTGTCTTGATTAAATTTGTAGCTGAGGCACACGAGTTTATGTTGTTAAATTTAATGTGGTTAATTATTCTTTTTCTTTTCTTGCAGCTGTGAGCCTCTTGCTGATGGGCGTTTCTTCCTGGAGGTGATTAGTTTCAGATTTTCTTGCTCGTATCTTTTGTATGAAAAATGATAGAAGTGGTAGAATGGGTTGGTAACGGGTCCAAATGGGTGGTTTTATAGTACCAAAAAGTCGGTCGTGTCATGTTGACCCAGAAGACCTGTGTGCTCTATTTGTTTTCCTCATGAATTGTATTAGTATAGTTTTAAATATGATTACTAATAGTAAAATCCGACCAAAATGCTCTAGTTCTCTAAATAAAGATAATTAGGAGGTTCTTGTAGATAGTTCCACTCATTTTAATAGATCAAACTAATGCAGGTTGTGGGTCGGCGGAGATGTCGCATCCTTAGAAACTGGGATCAAGATGGGTTAGTAACATTATTGAATCATTTGTCATAACTGGTTCATGAAGTTGTTTATAAAATTTTGTATTTGTGTATTTTTTCTATGAAGGTACCGGGTGGCTGAGGTTGAATGGGTCCAAGATATCTCTCCACTTGGAGGAACAAAAGAAGAATATGACGTAAGTATACTTGGATCCTGACTTTTTTAATTAAATGCCTTTGGATCTTGATTTATATCTTGAGCCTGCTATTCTATTCGTAATTATTAACAAAAAGAATGTCAGTCTGAATTTGCGTTATTTGATCAGTTTTTTCGTTTCTTTTTATCTGATATACAAAGTTTCATTGTTGTGATGTTTGTTGAAACATACTTTACTGGTTTAATCCACTTTCTAAGCCTGGTACCTGTGGTGTGGATGTGAAAATTTCGACTCATTTACTTGTGAATTAGTTGATTTGGTTTTTGTGCTTATCTCAAACAATTCAAAAAAGAGAACGGGTTCAATCGGTCGAATGGGTCAAATGTCACCCAAAGTTTATTTTAATGATACGAGACAACCACTTGAATGGATTTAGGAAGGTTTAATATTATTATTGTAATATAATTGTTTTGTAATCATACTTGACGCGTTATAAACTTCTTTTATATGGAAAAAAGTTTTTGCAACCCGACCAGGCCCATACCAGAATTGACCCGTTCCAACCCGTAAACAATTGGAATGTTTACGCAACCCGCCCATTTTTTCACCTGATAGTGGTGCTGTACACCAGTGTAACCACTTAGTTCTATAACCATATTTTATTTACATGGAAGTACTATTTTAATTCCAAGTGATTGTCATTGCATACAGTTGCAGGATATGACTGGTAAAGTAGCAGCATATGCTCGATCATGGATGAAGGTGGCTCAAGAGGCTTCACAAACAGGTTACTTAATTTATTATGTTGTTAGTAAAATTGTCACTTTGAAAGAGTACATTTGTAATGGGTTCAATTATGAATGCATTTGACTATGACAATATGATCATGTGAATCTCGATTTATCTAGGGGCGTACTTTTGAATTGCATTAGTATTTTACATGCAGATCAAACAAGACTTACGGAACTGCATCGAGCAGAAGGTCTGAGGCCTTCACCAAGCGATCCTGAATCCTTCAGTTTTTGGGTATGTTATCCTGCATGCCGTCTTCTTATCTTTCTAATTCTTATTAAGAACCAATTTTTGACCTTTTAGAACACATTGTGCAGCTTGCCACACTCACAAATGTGAGACCACTGGACAGGCTATCTCTCCTTCGCCTTAGAGATACAAGAGAGGTAAAACTTGTTACTAAACGTAATTATGACACTAATATTTATAAATGGGTCAATGCCGGTTTATGTTAAGAGCCAAAAATTTAAATGGGTTAGAAATCATCTACAATGTATATAATTTCTTGAAAAATCAAATACATATTCTCAGTTTAAAGACAAAGTTATATGTAATTTTTGTCAGTTAAAAAAGGTGCAATGAATTTTTTCCATAATATAGTTTTTGTAATCGTATATAGTTTTTTTTTTTTTTTTTTTTAGAAAATAGATAGAACTGCGTTTAAACAATAGTTGTATTGACATGTTGCACAACCTGCCCAAGCTAATTTGCATCTCTATGATCGATCATATTCCACAGCATCCCATATGAATTTGATTTAGTTAATAAATTCACTCTTTGTGCTACAATGGAAATTTTGTTCACATAAATGAGCATAGATTTCAATTTGCAAGAAATCGTCACCATGCTGTGTTAAATTTACTATATATGATAAATTATGTTTGATACTTGACCATAATGATGCAACATAGTCGTAAACATTCAAGTTAAATGTCTATTAAGGGTGACGATCCATTATCCAACTCTTACTAGATTCCATGTTAACTCTGATCTCTGTCTCTAGCTAACATGTAATTCTTGGTTGCAGAGGTTAAGAAGAGGGTACCTCTTCATGAAAAGAGAGGAACGATGATGTGGATTTTGATGAACATAAAGATATGATTATATTCATTAATTCATGCAGTATAGTTTTATTTTGGTGGCAATTCAATATTCTTTTATTCTGATATAGAGGCTCCAATGGCGGATAAATGCACAAATAGTGAAGAAATAGCACAATCAATTTTCTTTTTTTCCTTTCCTTTTTAAGTTTTGGTTGTAAAGCAAAAGCTGGCTCCTATACTTGCCCGCTAGTAAGCTTAACAAATCTTTGGCCTCTTGTTGAGGAAAATCTTTTGGATGACTTTTTATCTGAGCTAGCATGTCGTTTCATGGTCTGTTTGTAGGCTCCATGAGGTGGTTGTATGCCATGGTTTGGTTGATATGATGATGCTCTTTACAGGAATTTGTCGGTATGAGACTGCTTTTAGCCTTACTCGGGGAGAGCTGACTGTAAACTTGGTGTTGGGGCATCATGCTACAATTGTTATCGTGTACAAGTGTACAACCGGAATGGAAAGATTGCGGTCACTTAGATTTTGAGTCCCTGCAACTTTAGACTCTAGATAAAATAAAGACGCACGAGGTGCATGACGGGTTTTGGCGTTTATTCTGAAGATTTGGAAGCAACGATAGGTAACTTATGTTTTATAAAACGAAATGTATAGAAACATAGAACAAGAGGATCGACATGCATTTATATGAGAAACGAGACAGACATGAAGGCTTATGAATCGCCCAAACAACTAAGAATTAGCAGATTCAGTGGATGATGGGTAAGGCGGATGTAGACACCTAAGTAGATTTCCTATCACGTATGGTGAATGCAGTTTTGCTGAATGTCAGCATCATAAGAAGTCACTAAACTAACTTACACCTAGTTATTTATCGCATAAGTATAAAATTAGCAAATCCTCTGGAAGTGATTGCACCATCCTAAATCACAGCATACCAACCTGTTGATCCAGTGACCTCTAAAAGTGACTCTGGGACAAGCTTTGTTCTGGTAGTCACTTAACGGGGTGTTACATCCAGTCTATATCTTGCGCATTCATCATTGGCTCATTGCCCCTGTGCCAAATTCGCCTTTCGTGATTGCCCTGCACACCTTCAAATATTTCTTATGATGGGTTAAGTGGATCGGATTTAGTTTTCCATGCCCACTTCAGTTTGAGTTCAGTAATCTCATTTGGTTGCCATTCACAGAGTTTTCTTTTCTTACCCACTTACTATGTGTGGCTGTCGCAAGCCTCATGCAATTACCACTACTAATTGGCCAAGTGGTTTCTCTTCAACACTTCTAACATATCTACTTGTAGCTCAAGCAACCAGGAGCTGAAGTTCTTCTGATCAAGTTAGTGTGAGCTGACTTTGCAAGATGTCAATAGCACAAATAGGTGTTAAAACAGCCTAGTTAATGTACTCAACTAACTACGATTTGTTTTTGTTAGTTGAGGATGGCTTCTGTACCCCAATTATGAGGATGTCTTCGTAGCTCCTTTCTTCTTGTGTACCCCAGCTTTGCTCTTTTCTACATGTAAACAAAACGATGTAGTGATGTCTAATTGGGTTTTACTCCCCCCAATTAGTGTGCCCTTTTTCTTTTTGGTATTTTCTATTATTCTTAAAAGTGTTACAAAATAGAATAGAAACAAAATGAAAGTTATGTGAAGTAAGATAGAATATACAACTCTCTCTCAAAATGACAACCCTTCATGTAGACTTGAAACTTAATGTTGTAGAAGTATCTTTTGTCTTTGTCTTATTATGCCCAACGGATAATGTAGAAGACACAATAAACCACATAATGCAAGCTTATATGTCTGTTGTGTTGACGACGATGACTGTCGTTTGGGGGACATGATATGAACGATATCTTCTCACTTTTTTAATACTTCAAAATAACCATTCATACACCTAGAAATGATAATACCCGAAACGAATCCACCCAACTAATGATCATTGATCCGATAAATCTCCTACAAGTACACGTTTCTCCCCTATGATGGTTACGATTATTAGAATAATCATAAATCCGTATACATCCCAAAACAAGATCAACTAGAAGCATCATAAATCCGTGTAAGCATACACACTAACCCGTGAGAAGATGTTGATAAACATATACTCTCTTTAAGTTCCCCCTCAAACCTATCTCTTGCAGACCTCCGTATCAATTCACCGGCTAACTACAGTGACCACTTGTGGAGAAAACTGAGTAGACTAACTTGAGAATGAAGTAGATTACCAAAACTTGTGAATTAAGCTTGTACTATTCTTCTGACTAAGAACGGTGATGTGACTTTCCATAGAAGCTACACGAGTAACTTAATACTATATAATATATATCAAGCATCAAAAGTATATTTATCTTGAACTATCTTCAACTACGTGAGACATTGAGCACTACAACGTAACTCCTTAAAGTGATAGTTATACTTTGTGAACACTACAGCGTAATTCCTTAAACAAAAATAACTAGATAGTCAAGTCCTAATCACGGTCAATGAAAGCCAAATAAGTATCTTGAGACATACAACCAGCCAACTAGCTTAAATCTAAGATAAATAAGTACACACACCAGTGAAATGCTACTTCAATCCCAAATAGGCAATAAAGAATAAACCCCACGGTCACAAAGTATTTAATACCAAATATATCCTTGTGGAGTGAAATAAATGAATCTTGATAATGGATCGATCATATGAGGTTGTTAAAGTGTTCGTATTGGTTGTAGTTCGGTTTAAGCTTTATAAGTTTACTCGGTTATGTCTTGGAAAAGTTCTCAGTTTTGTCCAAAAAACCCTAAATCTCGGTAGAATTAAGGGTGTGAAACTCGGTGGTTTGTGGTGTAATCTCGGTGAGATTAGGAGCCCTAGAATCTAGGGTTATGAATCATGGTGGTTTTTGGTGTTATCTCGGTGAACATAAAAATCCTAGAGTATCTCGGTTGTGTCATTAGAACTGGATCTCGGTAGAGCCTTGAAACACATAATCATAGAAAGTTAAGAGCCCTAGAATCTCGGTAGAACAAACCTTAATGTATCTCGGTGGATGGGGTGGAGGTATCTCGATGAACTAGGGTTTGTAGGATCTAGGTGGATATGGATAAGAGGGGACTGAGATTTTCCGTTTGACTGAGATTTGAGTGTATGACCGAGTTTGTATATGATGCAGGATATCCGACCAGTATTTAAATTTCTAAGGTCTCGTCTACCTAAGGTCTACCTATTGCACGAGCAGTGAACCCGATCGTGCGTAGTATAGAAGGTGGTAAAGCCGAGGTCGTTCCCAAGAGCTATGTTGACGAGGATCCTAATTAAGTCTAGTGTCACGGTTTTTAAAAGGTTTAAGTTGAAATGATTAATTAAACTAAAAAGTGATAAATAAAATGCTGAAAATAAACGAGGTTGTGAACAATGGAGAGAAAGTGTGCTAACCTAATTATTCATCCTATCATGTTATGTCTATGTTTTCTAATTACTTCCTATTGCTTCAAGTGGGGGTTCAATTCGCTAGACATCCTTTGGTCAATTCGTCATAGCCTATCAACAAAGGTTCCTACCCGACGTCAAATGCCTCCCCAAATGAGGGTCTCAACCAACCTAAGCCAAGTCATTAAGTACCCTAGATGCAAGATTCGAAACAATGTGTGCCCGAGCGCTAACATCTTAGACACATATCCCTAACTTCTTAAGTTCCTCCTTCCGAACGATGATCCTTTGGTCAATTCACACAAGAGGGATTGGTAGTCCTTTGGTCATTCTTACCACCCCTCTCTACCTACTTCCCTAGGGTCCTTTGGTCAATTCTCTTAAGCAAGTAAATACGACCGCAACTCAGAACTACCGAAGCTAGGGTGACTACCAACGAACTATGCATGCATACACTAGAAACAATTATAGAAGAATGAAAACATAAACAACACAATCAAGGAATCATAACTAGGCTAGAACCAAAGGTGCTTAGCCAATCATATTAAAAGAAACAATCAATTCGATGTTTAACATAATGAATGAAGACATGAATTAAAGTTTAATAAAATAGTAATTGCTAAAGCTTATCGGTGATATGGTGTGATTTCTTTCTTGGAAATAGTTCCGTATGCTGAATATGATTTGCCTTTGGAACCCTCTTCACGTTCTCTGCTTTTGTGTGGTGAGTGAATGATGAAAAATGCAGATTTTAGGGCTTGTATTTATAGGCCCGATCATAGTTACGGCGTAACCTATTAATGTGGTTGCGCCGTAACTTAATTATCCTCCAAACTCAACTCTCGTAATGGAGATTACGGCTTAACTTAATATAGGATTATATCGTAACTTAATTATCCTCCAAACTCAAGTCTCGCAGTGCTGGTTACGTCGTAATGCATGTTTGGAGGTTACGGCATAGTTGATGGAGGCGCGAAATTCCACATGACCCAGATGGTTACGGCGTAACTTAAGTTGAGAGTTACGCCGTAACTGTTGTTGACTTTGTCTTCATAACGTAATCCTAGCTATGGCGTAATTAAGAGTAGGAGTTGCATCGTAGCTTCATCAATAAGAGCATACTAAGGTGAAAACTATTAAGAAAATCTCCAAATCTGCGTCTCTAAGCTCCAATGATCATATATTACCTTGAAACAAAATATAAAGGAATAAGAGTATAAATCCAAATAAACAACATAAAATAAGAGCATAAACGGGGGAAATTGACACTTAAAAATAAAGATTATTTGATGTTATCAAATATCCCCCCACTTGAACTCTACTTGCTCTCAAGTAGACCTTATTAGAATGATTTCTAAAAGATATCTCCCAAATTACCTGGAAGATATGAGATTAAAAATTTCTTATGCTAGAATAAATCAAAGCGGAACACCTCAGGAAATGGGAACAAACACTCATACTCTCTCTAATCTAAGTGTTAATTTCGAGGTGATCACTCATTGCACAATCATAGCATGTATTCTGTCATAAGCTTGGTGGTTACACAAATCTCCACCACTAGAGTTAAGGACTAAACAATCTTGAAGGCAATACGGGTGAACACAATATAAGGTTAAGGGTGAAATGTCATTACTAACTTGTTCGCTTCATCACCTAGACACGCTTCATGACTAAAGGGTAGGATAAGACACGGGAAATAAATGGTGTAAAATGAAATATAACAAAAAAAAAAAAAATAGTCTTAACCTATAACCAAGTTGTCACCGCTCACCGTCCATCCAAAGTTCAAGCTTCAAGATAAAGAAACCGGATCATGATGTATCAAGTAAATGTGCCATTAGCGGACGTCATGATGAACACATTACTTGTTCTTCAAACTGTTGGTGTAAATAACGTCACCAACTCAAATCTTCAAATGTGACAGAGGTGGCCTCCTTGATGCTAATATCTAATAAGCTCATAGCATAGTGCTTATAATATTGCACTTTTTAATAACAAAACTAATAAACAATAATATCTTTTTTGAGTCATAATTATTACAATGAAAAGATAAACATCTCCCAACTTGAGATGAACATATATGGAGAATATGGGGGTATTTAATGATCTTCAAATGTAAGTCTTTGACGCAGGCGTGATTCCCGAACCTTTCTACTCAAACCTCGAACTTGGGCAAACAGCCTGACAATAAATTAAGACTACACGGTAGGCTAAGGTGAATGGGTGTAACGACACAAACATAATAAGGGTTTGAAATGAAAAGAATGGCTCTGAAGGGTGTATCTAGGGGTATCTTTCACTAAAGATGAGTGCAACGAAAGGGTTTAACATGTGGGTCGAATAGTCGAGGTGACTAATCGATAAACACACATATATAGGCTATTTGGGTGATTATCCTAAAATATTGCCTTCTCGAATTGATTATTTCATATATAGCAAGCTAACTCGACACACCTCGTTTATGGTCTCGAAATGATGCAAAGGTCAAGTTCTAAAGTTTACAAGCTACTGACACACTCATAATTTGGTGGATTTGGGTAAATAATTAGAAACGGATTAGGCTAAATCTCACCATGGAATATCAAAGGTTATAGTATGCTCGGCTAAGGTCTAATCTAGTTAGGTTAAGAACACATGTCAAAATTTTAAAAATGGCATAATTTTTCAAAATAAACTAGAAAAACGAGGGCAAATAAGTTCAAGTAATAATTCTACTTCCGTCCCCCCATTTGAGATGTACAAAGTCCCTTTTGTACTAAACATGAAATAAAGGTGAAGAGAAAGTAGAATTAGAGAGAGAACTTCCCTGAAATTTGCTCCTAAAAAGAGATAAGGCCTACGTTGAATATCGTGCCTTCATCAAGTATCCATAAGCAAACTTCAATCCCTGAAATCACAACTTACCGACAAGCATAATTCTAAAAATAAAAAGGAAAAATGAAACCAAATAAAACCTAACTTACTTTCGTAGGAATCACGGTTGCATTTAGCATATGCAACAAGCCTTTTAAACCACTTGGTGTCATAAGTGGACGAGTGTAGTTTTGTGAGGGCTTACAACGAACATACCCACAAAGTTCATTTAGAACTTATGCAAGGTTATTGAGCAAATGTTAAAAATAAATTTAAACTGCAGGATGAATTACGGCGTAACCAAATTAATGAGTTACGCCGTAAATGGTTTGAACCTGGAAAGCTGCTATACTGAAGACAAATAGATGGAAGTTACGCCGTAACTGGTTGAAAACCTGGAGTGAACTACGACTGTAGAATGGTTACGGCTTAACCTAAGAGAAAGTTACGCCGGCCGTAACTTGCTAACGGGACAGAATCGAAGTCTCCATTAAACGCCATAGATTCAACTAAATTCCTGCAAAAATATCAAAAGCACAAAACCCAACAATACAAAATAAAATAGAAAAAGGAAAGGGATAATTCGGGTTGTCTCCCGAAAGAGTACTTTTGTTTATTAACGAGTCTTTAAGTTAGACTCAAAGCCATAGGGCTTTATGGAAGCCTTCGGACTTGACCAACTTCATCCATTTCCATCATCAAATTATGTCTAACCCATGCGACGTTAAGAGCGGTGCGAAGAAACTCTTTCCTTTTAATTTTCCGAACCTTGGAAAAATTTTCATCTAGCTCCAAGTGATAATTTGTAACTTCAAATGTTTCAGCTACAATAGGTGGGGGTCTCTGAAGGATCGTAAATATTATTGTGTGGATGATTCGGGTGGTCTTGGATGATGGAAATACATGTTAGCCATTTGAGAGAGAAAGAGATGAGAGGGTGTTTCTTGTTAGAGACTTGCTTTACAAATAATGAAAGGTTAGATTATTAGAAGCACCACCCCTTCCAAGGATGGAAGGGGTATTTATACTTACAGACTACACGACCTCCTGACGGCCTGTGGATCAGGTATACAGTGGGTAAAGACCCTTCCTTCCTCCACGGTGTTACACTAAACTAATCTACGCTACTAATTAACTAGTTAACTACTAAACAACGTAAATAACTACAAGTCTACGAGCTAACATATGCTAGACCATAATTGGGGTGACCGACACTTTAACATGGAATTTACAACTCCTAACAACCTCCCCCTAAGGGAGGTCACCCCATGAAATACATTTTGCATCATAGCATTCTTTCTTTGTCTTTAGTTCTCGAGCTCATAGACTTCAATTCTTTAAGTTCCGCAATCTTTGTGCATTAGTAGCGAATCTTTAAAGTCCGCATAGTTTTGTACTTTGAGTGGAGGTATTTGAACTGATCCACATCTTGATGATATTTGAGCTTTCATTGAGATCATCAGTCACAGAAAATCTTTGGATCACCCTTTGTTGTGTTGCCATCATGTGATGTTGTGACTTTTGGACCGACATGCTCACACTTTCTGGATCATGACATCTTTTCATCAGAGTAGCGGAAGCTTTACTGGTTCATGATATTTGCAGCTATCAGAGCCAGGTTATGTAGATAAGCACTTGTCATTGGATGCTGTGAGCATGCGACTTTGGATTGACTTCTCAATTCTGATCAGCTGCAACCGTCCAAATGTACCTACAAACAACAGTTAGCAATAAAACCCATAAAAGTGTCTTTGATCACTTTCGTTGAATTGAGGTACATGGCCCACGGTTCCCCGTTGATCAGTACAAGTACTGCCTTTGATCAAGTATAATTCCAAAGAATCTCCTTGACAGGGTTTCGCAGCTGTTCTCAAACCGGAGCGTCTCAAAGAAGACAACATGGAGTGAGTGAACCAACGAATTGAGATTCACTGATTGATGAAAAATTGATTTGAAAACAATCGCGTATTGCTTAGAAGAAAGAGTTTTGCAATACGACGAAGGTTTTATGAGAAAGATCAATTTTCAATCAAAAATACTTTTTGTATTTGAAAAGAGTACACATTCGATGTGCTAGAGAAAAGAAGATATTTGCACATCGAATGGTTTTTCCAAAAGTATTTTTTTCAATCAGAGATACTTTTTGTGTTTGAAATATGAATACACATTCGACGTGCTAGAGAAAAGAAGGTTTGCACATCGAACAGTTTTTCCAAAAGTATTCGTCAATTCATTTCCTGGACCAAGGTTGATTCACGAATGAATCGCCCCATCGTTTCTATCCAATTGTCACAAGCTTGATCTTTTGAAAAAGATCTCACATGTCACCCACCAAGAGCTTGTTTGATGTTGGCTCTAGAAGGATTTCCATCTTCATCGTGAATACTTTACATATCACTCGGATGTTCTGGCAATACCACAAAGATAATGCGTAGGACTCTTAAGATATATTCTCACTTTCCACATTGTGTGAAACAGTGAGTCTTCATTAATTTAGTGTCCTAATGAGATATTGTAGATGATCTCTTGGCTCTAGACTTAATTGTGCACATTTGGTTCCTATGCCGGAGACTAGGGAGAGGGTCTCCTTCTTCAATATCAACAATCTTTAAGAGAAAGTCGATAGATTATGTCGGTTCCCCGTGAGAATGAAACAAGCCCTTTTAAGAGGAACTTAAGTAGTTTGGGAAGTTAGGTGCAGTGCGTCACTGGGTCCATGACGTCTTGTCTTCAATACCAGTGTTACTTTAGTAACCACCAGTAGCATATGTATTGAACCCGGTTTCTGCCCTAATGTTGAATTATTGGAGGGCTATTTCTTTTCACCCTTTTCTCATTCAATTCTTTTTCATTCTTCAACCCCTTCAATGCTTACCGAGACTTCATTACTAGAACCTTGGGTTTATTCCAGTTCTAGCTCTATCTCAGTCCGCACTCTTCCCATATCTCACTTTTCTCCTTTTTTCAACATTCCTAAGGACTCTACACTATCTAGTGGATTGTCCCTGGGAAGATCCCTCCGGTTCTGGCGGATCGTGGGAACTAATACCTAACCTCACCATCCTTATAACTCCATGCATAAAGTAAAATGGTCGGTCTTTTGGTACAGTTCATTCTTCCTTGAAACCAATTGAAAAATCATTTGGAAAATCAATCAAGGTACTTGTGATATAAAATCAAAGCATTTTGCACCTTAACTGTTTTTGATCTTTTAGAAATGCTCCCCTCAATATGTGCATATGATTTTGAAATTGTTTCGCACATGGAGGCAAGAGTTCTTTGAAATATATTCTTGATCACAATTTCCATGGAAAAAGCCATTTGATTTTTTTTGGTAAATTCTCCCCCTCAATATGTGCATAGGATATTTTAAATCATTTTATCACATAGAGGAAAGAGTTCTTTTTGAAGCACATTCACGATCACAAAAGCCATCAAGAAACCATTTAGAAAATCAATCAAGGTACTTTATGTTAAAACATAAAAGCTTTTGTACCTTGAAAGTTTGTTTTCTTTTTGAAATGCTCCCCACAATATGTGCTTCGAGATTCGAAAGCGTTTAGCACGTATGGGAGAGCAGTATGCACACTTGAATCAAAACGATCATCTTTTATCAAATTTCATTATTAAATCACAAATTCTCCCCCGATCAAAAATATCAAACCCTTTGAGATTTTGGATCCCAACTGATTTAATAAGGTTTAGAAAACATGGGAGAAAATGTGACTGATTTAAAAACTCATCTAGTTTTTTTGGATAAATGCTCCCCCTCAACATGTGCATTATGTATATTGAAATCGTTTGACACATGGAGGCAGGAGTGCCTTTGAAGGACTAAAACAAATTCCATTAAAACAGATTTGAGATTTAAATCACGATCTCTCCCCCGATCAAAAATTTCAAACCAATTGAGATTTGTGATCCCAATTGATTTAAATCATTTAGAAAATTTTGGGGAAAGACGTGGCAAGATTTGATTTTGAAAAATGACAGATAAGGACCATTTTAAGACATTAAAGATTGTTAGTGTCAGGTATGATTGTTTTAAGAGATCTTTTAGGTAAAATAAAACAATTTCACAATCAAACAAGAACAGAAAAAAATTCATTTTGAAAGATCTTTGAGTTTTAAAGAAAATCATACCATGACATAACATTAAATCTTTAGATCACCACTTTATTTTGTACAAATCGGAACTTTTGTGAAAAAATATCGTTTGAAAAGATTTTATTTTAAATCACTCTCCCCCTCAATCGATGACCGTAGTCGATGATTGAGTGACTTAAGTTTTGATAAAATGAAGTCCGGTGATTTTCAAAATTAAGTCCAATTTGTTTTCAAAACCAATATTTTTTCCATTTTTCAAAAAAATATTATTTAAAATTGTTTTAAAAAATGTTATCATCCACTACTTGTCCTGCACAAAGATACGTTAGGTGGTTGAGAAGCTTCTGTTGTTGTTGCTAGAGGTTTGGAAGAAAACCATCTGCTGATGCAGTGAGACTTCTTACGTTGCATTTTTATGTCAACTGAGGTCAAATTACGCTATGTTTCTTCATTTGATGATGAAGAAAACTATCTGCTGATGCAGTGAGACCTCTTACGTTGCATTTTTTCATGCCAACTCTCCATAGAAGTCAAATTAAGCTCCGTTTCTTCATTTGTCAACCCAAGATATAGTTACCCTTTCCTTTCGGCATCCAATCATCATCTATTGTGGGATCCGGATCGGGAACATTCTTATATACCAATATACATGCATACGTTAGTGAACACACATACAGGCATATGGTGGTCGACATCACCCAAACAGCAATCGACTAATAAAAGTCAATCCAACATAACAATCAGTTCATATAAGGTATGGGATTTATGTGTTAGTCAAACTCTAATCATCTAATCCTAACAATCATATCCTAAATTCCTAGTCCTTCGACATAGGCAAATATCATTTTTAATTAAGCACGTAGGATAATTAAGAAAGCCCGTTAGATGATATAGATTTGAAAACATTCCCCCCCTCAATCAATGACTCATTTTCTGAAAATTTTAAAAGCGCTGAAGTCATTGATTGAGTTTTCAATTTTTACGAAAACTATGAAACTGATTGATTTACAAGCAACTCATTTACCACCATTTTTGAAAACAACAAATATTTTTCTGAAGAATTTTAGAAGGAAAAATATTTGAGTAGGAACAACAGTCTTATTGATGACATGTTTTCCTTGTTTTTGTTTTAGGATAAGTGCACGAAATATTTGAAAATAGGTTTAGCGCAGCACTTTCCTTCTTTGAAGAGCGGGTTGCTATCTGAAATAATAGCAAACCATAGTTAAAGCACGGGTTACAGTCTGAAATAACTGTAAGCCATAGTTTAAGCACGGGTTACAGTCTGAAATAACTGTAAGCCATTTGATTTGTGACATGTTTTGAAAAGAAATATTTACACCTCCTGCTCGAACATCTATGGTCCCGTGCCATTATTGATGACATTTCTAAGACCGCAGATGTTATCGATACCAGAAGACATGTCTTGAGAAAACATATTTTTTCTTTTGGTCTTTTTCAAATTTTCTGATTTTTTATGGGTTTTTGTTGGTTTTATATTTTTCTATTTTCTTTTTGTTGGTTTTCTATTTTTGTATTTTGCTTTTTGATAGATATATACACAGATATAGTAGATGATATAGTTTAAGAAGATGATGATACGAGTACCGAGATAAGGATATCGAGCAGCCCCGTTGTAGAAGATAGAAGTTATCATCCCTAAAACATTCACCACCAAAGCTTCCGAGGATCTTGCATTGAAGAAATAAATTGAACCATCTGAAAGAGAGACTTTGGCAGCTTCCCCCCAAACCGAAAATCCATTAGATGAGCAGATTCGAAGCTCTATTTCAAGCTTGCCTTAGCCAGGTGCACAGAGAAGCACACCATTATCATAAATCCCGCTACTCCTTTTAAGAACGATAGTCGAGATTCTTCGTTCGGGGTTATATCATCAACAAGAACAACAACGTATCATCCCACACATAAATAACTCTTCTCAAATTTCATTCCACTGAAGTCAGAAGCAATCCATTCCAAAAGGTGTCAAGAGAACAATTCCATCAAGTAGTTGAATTGATGCAGTCAGCCTCTAGGAAAAAGCTCAAGAACCCGAATACACATAGACCCAAAGACAGAGAAACTTATAACATCGAAGTAGCAGATTAAGTCCGATATCCAAAGAATAACCCTGAAGTATACTTTTCTCTCCCCTGAAGAAAGTGTATGAAGCTCAAGAACCCAAAGTACCCAAATGCCCAAAGAAAGAATAACCGATAACACTGAAGTAGCATGCTGAATCACTAATTATCTCTGCGGATGTCATCTCCGGAATAAGTGATTATCACTGAATCACCGACTACGCTCTTAAGTGAAACAGCTGAGCATCCCCAATTAGCATGCTGAATCACTGATTATCTCTGCGGATGTGATCTCCAGAATAAGTGATTATCCTGAATCACCGACTACGCTCTCAAGTGAAATAGCTGAGCATCCCCAATGTACACAATTTCTCTCCCCTGATGATTGCGATAAGATCGAAATCATCACACACTTTTGTACTTAAACTAAATCTTCCATCTATTCCCCCACATAGTTGGAATAAGAGCACTAAACGCCATGAGTCAAACCTTGAGTTTCTCTGCGGTAATGACATTCGTCTTCCTGGGATATCTTCAATCACTTAGAAGTATTAAGTTCATCAATGTTTACTCGCGTTTAGATGCGTGTCTCCTTCCCCCTTGCTGGTTTTGATGCTTCAAAATCAGCAAAACATTATAAGCCCAAATACTTGAAATCTGTTGAGAAGATCGCTTGAAGTCTTTGTGAGAATCAACTTGCTGAAGCAGAATGTGAGCAAGTCTAATTAGGGATTAAATTTGACATATCACTCTCCCCCAATTAGTGCTCTCCCCAAAACCGACAATCTGTTTGATAAATGCCCAGATTAAGAAGAAGTCCTTAGATCGTTAAATGCAACTCGTCTTTAGTCTTCTAACATGCAACAGAAAATGTAGAACAGACTGTAGACTCGACCTTCTTCAAGATTGTCCAATTGGGGAATAGAAAGTCAACATCTTCAACTCACCAAATGCATTCCCGTTAACTTACAAATAGCAAATCCCCTTAAATCAAATCCCTCCCAATCAAACAAGAACATAAAGATGTTCATCAAGGAAATCAGCCCCGTAACTGGAAACACTTTGTCATTAATCAACTCAGCCCGTGTGAAGATGTCAACCAACGGCTCTTAGAAGAAAAAATCCATGTGAAGATGACCCGATAAGAAGAAGCTCGGTTCTTACATGAGTTTGGAGCCGTTTGACCATTTATTCTCATATAACACAACATGCAGCAGATTCATACTTCTTCTCCCCCTCAAGAATTGCATACGAAGTTGCCATTCTTGATTGAATAAGTGAAAATCATCCAAATGCATTTTATTCACACTTCTCCCCCGCAAAATTAGCACATGATGTCGCCATCGTCATTATAGTTGAGCAAGTGGAATAAGAAAACAATCAACAGTAGTTCGGTTCACTTGATGACTGATAGCGCATGGAAAAGGCATGAAGCATGTTGACGAGAATGGTCATAATAAGAAGATTTCTCTTCTTCAGAAGATAAAGCGCACTGACACGTACAATTTTCTTTTCTTTAGAAAACGAGGTTTGAACTGAAGTATTCAAACGTCATAAGAAGATTTCTCTTCTTTTGAAGATAAAGCACACTGAGACGTACACTTTTCTTTTCTTTAGAGAACGAGGCATGAACTGTTGTGTTCATACGTCATAAGAAGATTTCTTTTCTTTTGAAGATAAAGCGCACTGAGACGTACACTTTTCTTTTATTTAGAGAACGAGGCATGAACTGTTGTGTTCATACGTCATAATCTCTCTCTTTTCATCCACTCTTGGCAAACATGTGATCAACCCCATTATCATTTAGTAGGCTCTTTGTAGTGACAGCTGATGAAGAAAATCCAATATGATGAATTTGACCCTGAAGTAAACTAACCCGAACTCGTGACTTAAACTTGCACATATGTAACAAAGAGCGGTGCCGAGACTTCATCCTCCATTGAATCTCTAAGTACTCTATGCTCTTCATCCAACCAACCATCAAGTATAAGACGTACATCACCTCTTGAAAATCTACAATTGAATGTGACACTGAGGACTACAACGTAACTCCTTAAAGTGATAGTTATTTTGTGGTGGTAAGAGCCCAATTCCCCCAAGTGGTAAAAGAAAAGGAAAAAGTCACCCAACAATAACAAGATTTCCAAGTCTTCGTTTTTGATAATAAGCTCGAACAAGGATCTTGAAGAATCTTCATCCAACCATCCCCGATACCTTCAGATACTAAGTACACTCGCCCGTGATAATTCACTTCAACCTCAAATAAATAATAGTAAATTAACCCCGTTGTCACATTTTCTGGTTAAAAGTTCAAATCTAGCCTCCATTGACGTTTTAAGCGAACTATAATAATGGTTTCATCCCGACCATGGTTAAAAGCACATAACCTCGTAAAACCATGAAATAACCAAACTGCCATGACAAAAATCCAAACACACATCCAATTCATGAAGTACACCCTTTTATCCCTTCTTCAAAGCAGAAACCGTAGCACCAGCATCATATAAGATCCCGAAATACACTTTCCTTTCTCCAGGATGGTTCCATCATCACAGGATTTTACAATTCTACGGTTTAAACTGAGAAATAGTTTCTTTCGCGGGATTTTAAAAAACCAAGAATAAACCGCAAGATAGATCCAGAAATGCTCATTACTTTTACCAGGATGATTCCATTGTTACGGGATTTTACAAGTCTATGATTTAAACCGAGAAATAATTTCTTTCGCGGGATTTTACAAAATCAAGACAAAACCGTAAACAATGTCAGCTTGAATGTGTTAAGACAACTTTGGTTTCGGTGAATAACTGTTTTAGGAGAACATGCAGCGGTTCATCAACGATTCTTCTCCCCCATCAAAGTACACGTTTCTCCCCCATGATGGTTTTGAACTTTCAGAAGCATCATAACGTGTACGACCATTTGCACGAGAAGTTCTTGTCATAAGCAAACATCTTGAAAGATCATGACTGACGCTGACGAAGATTTTGCTTAGACTGTGAAGTATCTTTGACATTTTGTGGCGTCCAATATCTCATGGGGATTGCTGAAATTGAACCTCCATTGATTCATCGGCTAATAATACTGACCACTTGGTGAAGTAAACCCGATATGAAAAACTTGAAAAAGAAGTAACCATCCCAACTTTGTGACTTGCAGCTTGTACTATATTCGTGATCAATCCACAACAGCGTGTGACACTGAGTACAACAACTTCCTTAAGTGATAGTTATGCTCCAACAAGTTATGTTGAGACATGCAACCAACCAACCAACGTCTCAACGATACTGAAGTACACCCGTGAAACGTCACTTCAATTCCTCGTAAGTACTACTGTACAAAAACCCCGTGATCATTTTTTTTCAAATATTCATTCAAGCCGTGAATTTGTATCCTTCCGTGAGAATATTCAACATTTAAAAAATTGTATCCAAGAATTTTGTAGCACAATAGTTGGATAACAAAAGTTTTAAATTCATTTTACTCAAATGAAGATAACAACCGAATATGCCAAATCCAATGCAATCAGCCCACGTCCAATTCATTCCAATTGTCACCCGTCATAGTACTAAACCTGTCCAATCCGACCGTTTATATTGTAGCACATCAAACTATAATCCAAGGCCCAAACAAATGACAAGCACGGTTCAACTCAAGAAATACTCAGGCCCAAATCCAAGCAAATATCAACAACCCGATCCATACAAGATATAACCGGTTATAAAAGTAGTCAAACCCTAATATTTCTCATATTAACAAAACCTAATCCTCAACATCATCCGCCCCCATCTGGTTTTCTCATACCAACTCTACAAACCCTAGACCTCAAAAACACAGCATAACAAACATACTTAAACACATATCACATCATAAATCACCATCAATCCCTAAGCCATCTTAATCAAGTATCCGTATAAATACTAAAAAGGCTAGAGGGTCACGACCACTTCCTGGAAACAAAGCTCCTCGCCACATGGATGGCTATGAGGACACCAGCGCCACAGGGATGGCTTCGAGGAATGATTTGACACAAAGAGATGGCCTCAACGATTTAGCACGGGTAGGTTCTTTTGGTCCTTCTTGTTTTTGAGTCTTAAACGAATCAAGAAAATGATTTAACATGGTTGTTATACTCATTTCTTTATATTCGGATAGTAAACATAATTGATCAATGATGAGTTTTTTTTATATCGTGTATGTGGACTTTTGGGTTCGAATAGGCTTGTAGCACACGAAAAATAAAAAAGCTGAGATCAATATACTTATTTATCATGTCTGGTTTGATGTTTGAATGAGTTTTGGTTAGGTATAGGTTAGGATTAGTTGTGATTGGATTTGGATTCTGTCGAGTTGAAGTCTATAAACTGTTTGTGCTTTTTCATTTGAGTAAACACATGGATCGATGATGGTATAGTCTTGAGGTCATTTAGAGTTAGAGGCAATTGTGGTCTTGGTATTGTTTGAGTCAACAAGTCGCTAAAAGGTTTTGTCAAGTCGCTACCTCTTTTGCTTTTCAAACATAAGTCGCTATCAAAACAAGTCGCTATAACTTATTCAAGAACAAGTCGCTAATCTTATAAACAAAGGTCGAATCAACAAGTCGCTAACTTCAACAAGTCGCTAACTTCAACAAGTCGCTAACTTATTTCAGTTTGACTCAAAAGTCAAACCTCCACCAGATATTAGGACAAGTCGATTCATTCAGTTTTTTAAACACAACTCGCTACTTGTTAAATAACAAGTCGCTACATGAGTCCAATTCGCTAGGTTAAGTCACTAGGTCAAGTCGCTAGGTTAAGTCGCTTAAAAAAATGATTTAGACAAGTCGCTGCCTTTTTTTCGATGAGTATTCCGACCAAATTCCGACCATATTCATAGCAAACCCAGAAATATGTCATACAAACTGCTTCTTTGACCCAGTTTGACCTCTAAAACTTGACCAGATTCATTGAAACTCAGATAAGGTGCATAAAAAATGTTTCATTGACCCATTTTGACCGCTGTTTGACCACCATATTTCTCAGCTTTTGGTACCAAAAAAATGTCCTAAGATACTACTGTTTGGACAATAAAATTTGACACAAGACAGATTTGGGACCAAGAAAGCATCACGTGACATTTTTTGACCAAATGGATACAAACCATGTTTGAAACTGTTAATCATAACAATACATGGAAAACAAATTTTCTGACCATCAAAAAGTACCAAAACAGTATAACAAGAATCAAAAGACCACAATAAATCAACACACCACGATAACCATGGCTCTGGTACCAATTGAAGGATCGTAAATATTATTGTGTGGATGATTCGGGTGGTCTTGGATGATGGAAATACATGTTAGCCATTTGAGAGAGAAAGAGATGAGAGGGTGTTTCTTGTTAGAGACTTGCTTTACAAATAATAAAGGTTAGATTATTAGAAGCACCACCCCTTCCAAGGATGGAAGGGGTATTTATACTTACAGACTACACGACCTCCTGACGGCCTGTGGATCAGGTATACAGTGGGTAAAGACCTGTCCTTCCTCCACGGTGTTACACTAAACTAATTTACGCTACTAATTAACTAGTTAACTACTAAACAACGCAAATAACTACAAGTCTACGAGCTAACATATGCTAGACCATAATTGGGGTGACCGACACTTTAACATGGAATTTCCAATTCCTAACAGTCTCTTGTAGGGAATACCAAGAAGTTTACATCTCTGATTCTCGTAAGCTTCATCATCTGGGTCTGTGAACCCGTCATGACCTTGTAATTCAAGGTAATCCATGATCCCTTCTATATCATCATCATCGGATTCCGTACCCTTAAACCACTTGTCATCAAGCAAGTCTTCAACAAGTTCATGCTTACAACACTCTTTTTCTTCTCCCCATTTAGCTTTGTAATCATCTTTAATTCGTCACTCGTGTCGTTAGGATTTTATTCCTTGCTTGGGTCTTCTTTACTCATGCAACCCTTCCAAATCTTTTATTTAGTGGAAGCTTCCACGTTTTCGTACTTTATCTTGATCCAATCATCAAATCCTAACCCGTCTAACCAAGGCAATTCACTTCTCTCATCGTCGTTTGTTGAGGTCCATAAAAGATCGTCATCCCAAACTCTAGCCATGCTACTTCCCCCGTTACAATCTTCGTCAAAAGGGTTACAAGAAGCCCAAAATATTTCGCCTTCAGTTCTTATCTTTTCACACCAATGCTTCCGTTATCATGCTTTATTATGAGAATCGAGACTTAATCACTTACTTTTGATATTTTCAGTATTTATGGAGCAATATTGGAAAAGACACGAAAAATGACGATACTTGAAGCTAAATTGAAAGAATTGTACAAGTCTTGGCAAGAGAATACGGCGTATCCACATTCTGGAGATACGCCATTTCCAACTTGAGACAGTTGCACTTTTAAAATTGACAAAAAAAGAGACAAATTTCATGTTTTTCTACTTTTATATTTATGCGACTAATAGACCACGCGACTCCACTACCTTTTTACCAAGTGTCCTATTTGGTAGGTGGATGTATTTTTTGCGGCCATGATGTTATTTGTGTGACTGATGTGATATTTGGTGAATAAGTATTTTTTTGAAAAGTGTGACCATGGTTAAACTTTTTTGCTAGACCGACAGTTGTACATTTTGTGTGACTGGTGCCTGAGAAATATTTTTTGTGCGACCGGTTTGTCTTTTATGAAAAAACAAAAAAAAATCGAAAAAGATAAAAAAATTTGAAATTTTATTTTATTTTTTTCAATATTTTTTTTTGTCATATTCAAAAAATAGAAAACATTCGCACAAACTGTCAAGTCGGTTACACAAAAAAAAAATCTACACACCAAATTGGACACTTGGCAACAATATAGTGGAGTCGCATGGTCGTACAAATCTAAAATTGGAATTGGAGTCGCACATTCTATATAAAGGAATTGAACTTTTATTTGCATATTTTTTGGATTGATTTTTTTTGTATGGGTTTTGGAGTTAAACGTTTTAATGTGAATGGAAATATACCAAGAAAGATTGATAATATAAAAGAGGATAGATAATATGTTGATTATGTGTATTTGTTAAGAAAAAATTTGTAGATTTTTTAATAAGAAAAAAATATTGGAGGGTTATTTTGTAATGAATCATTTGGTAAAAAAGAAGATGAAAAAGTGTATAACAAATGAAAAAAAGAATTTATTAATTTTCATATTAAGAAAAAATTGAAAATGCAAGAACAATAAAGAGGTTGAAGATGAAGGAGATCAAAAAGTCTAAAATGCCCACACTTGATTAGCACATGACTTAACTTAACAAAAAAACTAACGATCGTTTGGTCAAAGAACTTGTCAGTTACAAAACGTCAAGTATAAGGACGACCGGGGTAATTATTGAAGTTCTAGGACTAAATGTAAAAATGTGAGCAAACCACATGGACGATTTATGAATATCTTTCAATTTTACAATCTCGCTATGCAAAAACTAGCCAATCTTTCATAGGATAAAAGGCATAAGACCTTAAGTAAGATCTCGATCTTACCTTAGGATCGTAAGATCTTGATTCGATTTGATCATAATTCCCTTAATTAACTAGCTAATAAACCATAAATGAATGAATTTTGTTAAAGTAAAACAATAAAATAAGCGTGGGCAATTATAAATGTTTTATAGAGTAAAATATATAGATATTTCGATTAAAAGATTCAACTTCCTTAATATATATTTAGTATTTTAAACCATTACGCGTTGCATTTTCACATTATTATAACTTTGAGAACTCTTTTCTTCATGATTTTTGTTTACAATTAGTTTTGAATACGAAATGCTAGACACACAAACATTTGAACATTTAAGCAGGATCTCCCGATCTCGATAAGATCTTATGATTCCGTTGTTGCAAAGATAAAAACGATTAATAGTAGGATTTCGATGTTAACAGCCTTGCCCTTAATGTTTAAGTATGTCAACAGCTGACTTGCAATAGTCAGTGGCTAAAACTTTATGTGATTGTGGTCGTTTCTCCTTTTTTTCAACGTTAGTGTCATGGCTAGTTGCAACAGTTTAAAATAATCAGTTACTGAAGTGTTGGTCAAATTTGGTCCCTTAGCTCTTATACAACCCCTATCCATTTCAACTATAACAGACTTAGCATCCTCGACATCCTCTTGAACGATCCTGTTAGGCCAGACAGTCATTACCTTGAGAATGATACTACTTTAAGGGGCTGCAAAACTAGCTTGGTTTGGCAAAAAAAACACGAACAACTATTATTATGTAATCTTCTCTTAATGCAATTTAATCTGTACTGGATGTTGTATTTATTTAGCCATTGATACATTCTGTGAACAGCTATTGGTTTCACTTGTAGGGGCCCATTAGCATACTTTTGAACAGCTATTGTGTTAGATAATGAAACAGCGTAGATGTATTGTATTATAAAGGAGACTATATTTATAAGTACAAATAACATGAAACCCGAATAAGCTCAGACATGCACAATTTTAATACACGCCACAGTCCAAATGGTGAAATATTTTAAAATGCACCGAAGAACATGATACTACTACTCTAATTCACCACCGTTTCTTCATTAACATGGTATTCTTTGCCCGTGGTTTTCACCCTCTTGGAGTTTTCAACGTTAAATCCATGTGTCATCTTTTATCGTATTTTCATATTTAGTTGTGGTATTGCTTCAATCTTGTGTCACTTTTCAGAACAACTGGTCCGCAGATTGATGAATATAATGTAAATAATCATTTCATAACCTATACCCTAATATATTTTGTTACTCTTTTAAGCTTTTTAAAAAACATTTCTCATTTGACCCTAAATCTATACAAAACATAATAACAATAGTAAACTGCAAAAAATGTCCCTGAACTTTGTCAAAATTGCAAAAGATGTCCTCGAAAAATACTTTGCAAATAATGTCCCTAAAGTTTCAATTTTTTGCGAGTTATGTCCTTTCCGCGTTACTGTAGTTGCAAATTTAGTTTTTTGACTAACGCTCATTAAGAATTCTCGTTAGTTAGTCCTCATGTGCGTTGCACGTGAGTGTATTTTAGTCTTTTCACTTTTCGCGCCATCAAATCCACCTGACAGGCCCCACTAGCACACCTAACTTTGTTTTGTGGGACATCTTTTGAAACAAAATTTTACTTCTCTCATTCTTATATAACATAATTAAGAATTCATTATTATACATCCTTGAATCAACTATTACTGCTCATCATCTTGTTCACCTAAAAAATGGTTCTTTGCGCCTGTGGTCTTCAATGTGTAGTTAGAACTTCCTGGACTAACAGGATCCTGGTAGGCGGTTCTACTCATGCCCGACATACGTAAGTTTTGCTCTTGATCAAAACAATAATAATGTTACATTTTACAAGTTGCCTATGTTTTCTTCTTTTTAATAACATTTCTTTCATTTTACAAAACTCGAGCTGTCCCTTCATCGGTTGGGTGGATCTATCGATGTGCGACTAATCTTTAGACATCATCCCTGGTTTATTTAGGACTATAGATGCTTTGGAAGATGCATTGGGGTTAGAGCAAGAGAGGGCTGACTGGGAGGAGCATAGGGCAAATGAGGAGGAGACCCGGGAAAACCAGGCAGAGCTTCTGTCAAAAATGGAGGAGGAGCGGGCTAACAAGTTGAGGAAATACCTTATCATCAGTTGGGTTTTCTTCTCTTCTTATGTTTACTTGCAAAGTTGACCGTTTGGTTTTGGCCAATGTGGGTTAGTTTTTTGGGTTTTTGGTAGTTGATGATGTTTATGTTAGGTGTATATGAACAATGTATTTTTGTTGATGGTTGGTTATTTAGTTAATGTACATTATGGTATCACAACAATGGTTCAAGTATTTTTAATTATCTAATTTGATTTATGTTATTTGTTTGTTAAGTAGGATTATGATTGTTTATAATTTGTGTAATTTTTTTTGCTAAGTAGGATTATGATTTGTGTTCAGTAAGAATAGGTGGAGTAGAAGCAATAACACTTTAGGTGATTTGATGAATGAATCTGTAATCATATGTTAAAGATTGAGTTATCATGATTTAGGTTTTGTTTTGGCGTTTTGAATGCCATGTTTGTTGTAATACTCATGCTATCAAAATGGGTAACTATGGTATTGTGATACTACCTGATGATTGAATTGAATGCCCTGTTTGTTGTAATACTGATGCTATCAAAATGCACGACTATGGTAATGTCATACTACCAGATGACTGCATTGGTATGTATATATTTGTTAGCTAATATACTTTACTCTTGTATAAATACCCATGAATGTGTACATTTACCTCGTTTAGTGTTGAGGGACATTTGTTAAGTAGGATCATGTATTTGTTAACAGGTAATAAGGCAGTTGGAATTAAAAGATCCACATATCGTTTAGGAGCAATTCCAGAGAATGAGAGTAAAGGAAAAGGGAAGGTTAAAGTTGAAGGTGGAAAAAGGCAGCTTGCCAGTAAGAAATGACATCTTTGTTAAGTATTTTGTGTTGCTTCAGTTAAGAATGAAACAGTTGATGTAATAACTTTGTGGTAGTTGAAAAAATTTTAGTTGTATGTATTATGTAATGTATTTGGATGTTAGTTAATGGTCATATGGTCTTAATCACCATTGTTTAACAAACATAACAGAACTACAGAAAAAGCAATTTTCTTATTCTAAAGACATACTAATTGTCTTCATTACTACTATTTAACAAACATAACAGAACTACAGAAATAGCAATTGTCTTGATCTAAAACTCACAAACAACAATAAAACTTAAAGAAATTGTTTATCTCACTCATACACAAAACCATTCAAATTGGTGCTTGTTTGGAAACCTTTCTGGTACTCTTTCTCCTCTGAATACCAACCTCTTGGGTTGATTGTGAATCCATTGGTTGACTTGCTCTTGCATCAGTTTCAGTTGCTTCAGTGTCTGCAACACCCTCAGATCTTGCCTTCTTCTTGCTTTTCCCCTTTGCATTCTTCTTTCTTGGACCTATACATGCTCTTTTGTTGTGACCTGCTGTACCACATTGGCTACAAGTGACAGTCTTTCCCTTTTTAAAAGCTTCCAACCCTTGACCATTTCCTTGAACACATTCTCAGCCGTCTCCTCTTTGGTTGCTCTCCTCTTCTTCCTTGGTCTGCCAACTGAAACATGATGGTGTGGGAGCAATAAGATACTAGGGATGCTGCACTTAGGCCAAAATTGACTATTAGCAACACATTCAATCTTATGGTTGTATGTCTCCTTCCATGTTTTTAGCCAATATGCTTTATGTACCCAATACTCATGTATACCTACCTCCCTACCATCATTTGCCATGCTATACATTGCTGCCACAGCATGTTTGTATGGAATACCAGTTAGCTCCCATCTCTTACATGTACATGTCCTTAACCTCATATTCACCACACATTGGTCATTCCATGGATACTGACACTGGTAACTATCTGCCCCATTCCAAATAACATCATACTCATTAGCTTCTTGCTTAATAACAGCGTAAATAGATGTTGGAGTGGGTGTTAAGGGACCTGCACACTTATCTATGACCTTTTGCACACTCACTATCCTCTTCATCAAATACTCTCTAATGTATTCCAAACACCCTATTATTGGTTTATCTCTACCATCTACCAACTTACCGTTAAGTGACTCACAAAGTTTGTTGACCAGAATTTCACACTTAGTTCTGCCTCTTTTTTAACGATTAAGGATATGTTAATGTCCACTATATACACACTTAAAGAAAAAATATAAAAAATGATATACCTAAAAAATGAGCCCTTGACCATGAGGTTGGTGGTATCTTTCTTAACCAGTCATGAGCTTTCGGGTCGTAGTCTTTCAGCTACCCCATTAGATGTTAAAACTTCAAACTGAGGCACAACAGTTGTTATTGCACACTTCCACAAAAAATCCTTGTAAAGCATTTTTTTGAAAATTTGCTTCATATTCTCATGGATGTGTCTAATACAAAATATGTGTCCAGCAGAAGGAAAAACCTCTCGAATAGCTTGAAGAATACCATGTTACAAGTAAGACATAGTGGACTAAAACATTGCTTATGTCTAACAAATTATTTTATAATTAGTGTTAATTGAATTTATTATACCTTTTGTCTATCTGAAATGAAAATGAAGTTGTTTTTTGGTTGTAAATCAAGGTCATCACCTAGATGTTTTAGGAACCACAACCAAGAACTCTTGCATTCTTCCTCAACAATAACATATGCAAGAGGGTAAATACCATTGTCACTATAAATACCAACAGCCATCAAAATTTGCCCGGTATATGGTCCTTTTATGAAAGCACCACCCAATCCCAATATCTCTCTTCTTGTAGCTATGTACATGACTTTAAGTTCACCAATACACACATAAATTATTTTGAATACCCTTGAATTAAGAGTCAGATATGTGTTGGTTTCCACTTGGATCTTGACTGTTGTGCCTGGGTTTTTTGCTCTGAGCTCCGTAGCATAATCTCTAAGTTGGGCATACTGTTGTTTGTGATCACCTGTCATCTTCTCCTCAGCAATTTCCTTTGCCCTGAAAGCTTTATCGAATGTTATGTTTATTTGTAACCTTTGTGTTAATTCAAGCTGTAATGCTTTGATTGAGATTTTGGGATTTCTATTAAGAATCTCGATGACATAAGTTGACAGAAACCTAGATGTAACACAAGTAAGATCTCTTGTTTGGATACATTTATGAGTATCAGTCAATGTTTTAACCGACCAAAATTTCTCATTGTCCCACTTTGAGATGAGTAGGTCGCATGGGCAAGGGGGTGTATGATTCTTGATTTTATATCCTTTAGTACTAACACCCTTACATTTAATGTCCTTATGCTTGTTGGTTTTCTCAGATTGGCCCCGTGTCTTTGAGGTGGATAACATATACCCTTATCTGCCTTATGTTGGATTGAAAGAACTTTCTCCAACCACAGTGTCTGACCCTATACTTATCATATATTAGAACCGAGATGGCTCTCCTAGCCTGCAAGGCATGCATCTTCACTTTTTCAGTCGCTTCTTTTCTTGTAAAAAACTCTTCTCCCACTCTAAATGCACCTTCTTTTATTTTAGACTTACCCTTATAAGACCTTATCATTACCATCAACCTTTTCCTTCCTAGACCTGCACCATGTTCAGCATCAGCTTCATCAGCACTATAAAGGTCATCCATTTCAACGGAAGGTGCAAGTACCCTTTCAGTAGACTCTTTCGAAGGAAGTTTGGCAGTATCTTTTCTCCTACTGTAGTCAATGTTTGAATCTAGCTGAAATGAGAAACCACACATGTCAACATCAGGTTCAGGTATTGGGCATCATGTTCAAAATCAATACCACCCCCTTCTGGTTCTGTTTCTTTCCTCTAGGCAAGGGCGTCTTCAAAATCAAGTTCTTCCATTTCCACAACTTCTTCATCAACCTCTTGGACAGTATTTCGAAAAATCACACCCCCATTTTCTGGATATAAGTACTCATCAATCATTTCTGCTATATCTTCTGGCCTATCATCAAAACATGTATCGTGATCCAAATTCACTGCACTATCTTGCTGAACAAGTCGTCATCAAAATATGTCTCAGCTTGTTTACGCTTCGAAGACATAAAACCAGGCATAGGGTCACAATCATTGTCTTCCATCAAGTTTAAGTAACTGAATCTACGGGTTGAGGATGGTGGCCCATTTTCACAATGCAAGAATCCTACATTATCAGCATTAACAGTACTTTCAATCAATGGACATACATTAGTGGTTGAAGCTTACGTTGGTGCCATTTCATGATGCATTGGTGTCATTTCATCATTATACCACTCTAACAACAACAATTTTTCTTTGTTCTTCTTAACAGGTGCACTGACCACATTATCCTCAATAATCTCTTCAATCACTAGACCCTTTGAGGACTGAAAACCCCTAACCAGCAAAAAATGTTTTTCTACCAAAGATACATCGGTCTCTACATAAACATCTATTTCCTTATACCTAGGTACAAATTTTAACAATATCTTGACGTCCTGATCCGACATCAATGGAACTAATCCATCATCTAAAGACAAGCCTAGGACCCTAAAATGGGTAAACAACAACTGTTTATTATCACCCCAAACACAGTTCAGCTAAGATTTTGACCATTTCGCGCATGGAGAACTTGTCACAATCAATTAGGTCTACATGATCAACCATAGCAAACTTGTACACTCTATCAGGTAGATCAGAAAACTCACCAGCATGATAGATTTGAATAGTGAAGAGCTTTGGGGTACGATTTTGGGAACATAAATCAGCGAAACAAAAAACACCCAAAATCAAAAAACATCCACAACATTATCATTAATCAAGGTAACATGCTTTACTTCCCAGATATACATTGCATGGTCATTCGAAACAAAACTACACACACATAAGAAAATCGTAACGTAAACATCAGCAAGATGGGGAATCGGTGAACTCCGACCTCTAATTTGCCAGTCGCCCATGTTAGATCTACTGTTATTGAGGTGATTTCGACAATACATAAGTTGGAAGCAAGGGTTCGATGTTATAGTTGTGTATGTGTGCTAGTGGGGCTTGTCAGGTGGATTTGATGGCGGGAAAAATGAAAAGACTAAAATACCCTCACGTGCAACGCACGTGAGGACTAACTAACGAGCGTTAGTCAAAAAAACTAAATTTGCAACTACAGTAACGCGGCAAGGACATAATTCGCAAAAAATTGAAAGTTTAAAGACATTACTTGCAGATCTTTTTCTTCGAAGACATCTTTCACAATTTTAACAAAATTCAAAGACAATTTTTGCAGTTTACTCTAATAACAAAGATATCATTACATAATTTTGATATATAACAAAACAGAAATCATCAACAAACATCGAATGCATCTATTTGCTCTTCAATGAATCGCTTAATTAGATTTTGATTATAAGTTCAAAAAAAATTAGATTTTGATTAGGAAAATACAAGTATATATCCCTTATATACCATCTTCAAATGTATGCATGTTTTAGCATGTACTTTGGTTTTTTAAAATAAGAACAATAAACTGTCGGTACAAGAAGGTGTGGATATGAAGATTAATTTAATGAAGCATGATTGATTAATACAATTATTGGATCGTACTTCAACTTCAACAGGATTTTTTGACATCGTATTATTCTCGTATTCATTTATTATATTGATTATTCTATATAAAATGACAAAGAAATTAGCATCTCTCTCTATCCATCCTTCTGTGTCTATAGCCCACACATAAACAAATATATGTGAGAACAAACTGATTTATTGAGAACTAAGAGCGGAAGGTGTCACGATGAGGCATACTCTTTTCATCAGTGTCACCCAAGGTTATAAATAGCGTGAGGCGTGGCGAGGCGGCATGACTAAGCCTCACGCCTTTGCGGATAAGGCGAAGCTTTTGCGTTTATAAAGCATAACATAAGGCGGCACAAAGTATGAAAATATTTATATATTTATATCAGAACTCATATATATCGAGTTTACAAAAATATGTGCCATAAGGCGGCGTGGCGGCATGACCAAGCCTCACGCCTTTGCGAGGCTTTTGCGGGGCCTTTGCGAGCCTTTTAGAACAGTGGTGTCACCTCAGCGCCACATCAGCATCCCACTTCCACAACTAACCACAACAAACCCCTCACTCATAACAAACCTCAACCTCTTCATTTGGGGCCCACCACTATCACTTTATTTTTTTTATTCAATTTTCATTTCCAAATAAACTAAATTCATTTAATTGAAAATAAAAATACAATACATAACACAATAATAATAAAAAAAACACGATACGGAAAAAAAAAACACGAGTAAAAAAAATACAATACATACTAATGGATCGGATCTTCGACATCCCACTTCGGGCAATTTTTCAAAATCTCCCAAACGTGAACATACTTGAACTCCTTTCCACCAAATTGTTGCTGAAAGTTTAGTTTCACATTTTCGAGATGAGTGTGGTCATTTTGAGCACTTCGATGCTGCAACTGTTTGTAAATTGCGTTGAATTTTTTGTAATCGACGCTAATCCTTGCCCATTTACCCGTGATTGAATTTTTTGTACGATGGTTATCGGTAGTCTGATTATTGAACATCTGCATAACGTCGTTCCAAAAAATATTTTCGGAACGGTTATTTTCCATATCTATAGCTTGCGAAATTTCTATCCAAACTTGCGCAAGCAACATTTCTTCAGACTTGTTACGGAATTTGAGACATTTGTGTTTTTTTTAATTGATGTAGATATGAAAAAATGGTGGTTATAAATTGTTATTTATAGGGGTGGTTTTCAAATTCAAATTCAAATTCTAAAATTCAGATTCAAAATTCAAATTCAAATTTAAAATTCAAATTCAAAACCTTATACTTTTGAGCGGGCTAATTCAAATTCAAATAGGAGCGGGCTAATTCAAATTCAAATAAGAGCGGGGTACTTTAAAATTCAAATTCAAATTTTAAATTCAAACGGTATAGTTTTGAGCCGGATTATATGAGCCTATATATACTACCCTACCAGTCACAAATTACACACACAACTCACACAATTCACACACAAAAATGTCTCGCAAAGATTTTTCTCAGCAATTTCCAAGTCCAGAAAAGCTGCCAGAAACAAGTTTTTCAACTTCACTAAAGTTTCCTCCAACTAGCTTTTCAGCTTCACCACAGTTTCCTCCAACAAGCTTTCCACCTGAACTTGAAGTTTACTCAACACCACCGGAAAATGTCTTTCCGGTGGGTTTTGAAAACATCCTATACCTCCCAATTGTTCCAACTCCACCTGTGAACAGTCCACATGTGGATTTTCAAAACCACCCCAGCGGGTTAAGTGAGGCTTCCCTCCGGCAACTAGAACAAGATGAAGAAAACGGTAAGGAGATTATGGAAGAACAAGCACGTGAAGAAGCTGCTCGCCGTGAGCAAGAAGCACGGGAAGCTGAGTACCTCCAAGACAACTACTTCGACATAATGGAGCGTCGGCTCTTTAATGTGGAGTTTGATTCCCCTTCAAGTTCTGAGGGTTGGGTCTCAGATTATTCATTTTTTTAAGTTTTAGTAGTTTTATTATGTATTTCATGTTTTTATGTTGTTTTTTTATTAGGGATATTATGTAGTTTTTTATGTTTAAGCGTATTATGTATTTCATGTTTTTAGTTAATTGTTCAAGTTTCAGTTTAAGGTTTTTATCATTATGCGTTTATGTTTGTATTTTTTTCCTCCACGAACCTTTCAATTTATGCAAAAAAACACGTCACCTTATTAAAATTCAAAACATGAAATATCACAAATATCAATTTATATAAAAAGAAAAGAGAGAAAAAAAAGTACAAGTTTCAACCTCGTCGATCAGATGACGAGGCTTCCCACGGCGACGGACAGCGAAGGAGGCCGGTGCCACGGCGAAGGACGGCGAGCGTCCAGCTCGGACGACGGCTAAGCGACACGGTGCCACGGCGAAGGACGGCGAGCGTCCAGCTCGAACGACGGCGAAGCACGGCTAAGCGACACCTTCCGCTCTAATGAGAACAATCACAGTAAATTAAAAGTACAAAGTTGTTAGATTGACAAAGAGAAAGCATTTCGAAAGTTGTTTTACATGTGCATTCCTCATCGATCCTAGCCCGTATATACAAACGGATAATGGAGGATGTTTATTTTCACTGTACGTGATGGCTGTTTAGGTAACTTGGAGAGGGCAACGGTCCAACTAAGATGTACGCGGGCAGGGTTGTTTCATTGATTTGGGTGATCCGGCGCAAAAACTATGAATAAGGCCTTTTAAATCACGAAAATCTTAACTATTATAAAAAATTCAAAATATAATATACTTAGACATGTATAAATATTAATAGGTATATATTAAATCGAAGACCTCCTCACATAATATTTAAAAAGTGCCATAAAAATTTAAGTAAGACATATATAAATATATTTAGATATGTATAAATATACTTCGACATCTATAAATACTACGCCCTCCGTTCCATAATAATTGTCCGCTTTAACTTTTTTGAGTCTTTCTTGTTCAACTTTGACCGTTAACATTTTTATTTGTGTTATATAATACTTGATAAAAATTATACCAAATGAAAATACATTTAAAACCCAATCTATTCATTTATTTTTCATCAAAGTATTATATTACACAAATAAAAATATTTATGATTAAAGTTAAGTAAAAAAGACTTAAAAAAAGTCAAAGTGGACAATTAGTATGAGACGGAGGTAGTAATAGACATACTAAATCGCAGGCCCCCTTAGAAACGGTGGCCCTGTGCGGTTGCACCGCTTGCACATGTTAACCGCTGCCACTGATACACGGTTTAACCGGAATATTCCGATGACTGTTTTTTAACCATGTTTTGGGCTACTTCAAGACGTTTACCTAGGTGGATTTGAACAGCATAATCATTTTTTTAACGATAACATCTATCTCACAATATATAAATACATTACGATGTCATTTCACATGTTTTAACCAGTATTTAAACTCACAAGCAGAAGCGGAGCTAGTGAAATAGGGTGGATGTTGAGCCTCCCACAACTGGTTTCTTGCATGGTAGGCCAATCTCATTTAGTTTATTTTTCTCTGCCAATGGTCCGTATTTGATAGTTAGAGGTGATGTTCCATTATGATTAATTTAGACATTTTATTGTGTTAAATATTTTAAGAAACATGTAATCATGAATTACTTAGTTGGCAAACAATAAATAAAATATTGATAGTGTTTTGTAATTAGCATATATTTATTTATATTACTTATAATATACGGATGCCCTTTATCTTCTAAATTTTTAAGATTTTTATATATAGATTTTAAGCAAATACAACTACTTAAGCTATATGTACAATTACTTTATGCATAAACACCTACACATATTGACTGGTCAACATTTGTAATTAATGTCATATTTAAAACACTCATTTGATAAAAAGTATAATTTATAAAACACAATGTACAAACTATTTGAAGCACATTAGGCTGCCAGCAGTGGTCGGTCGACTGGTTCGGTCGCCGCTGCGCCGACCAAGTCGCCACCATTGCAACATGAGGGTCGAACTGGGTCGGTCGGCTCCAAAATTGACGATGTGTGATTGTGCTGAAGAAAAGAATCAAGATTTTGTTTGTGGTAGCTTCGGTTAACACGAGATGAATTATTTCCGCGGTTATAACTAAAGTTATTGTTATTTGTAATTTAATTGTTTAATAAAAGTATGGCCGCATAACATTACATTGTCAGAAAATATAGTCAAAGATTACCCGCCGCCATATCACGCAGGTACCCTGATAGCTTCTAATCAAGTAAGTTAATTGAAGTTTAATACAGTTTGTAATTAGGTTATATTTTTTGTTTGAACGTTTAACAACCATGACGTCCAATAATAAATGAGTTATTTCAGAATTGAAGTCTAACTTCTTAGCCTTTTATTCTAAGCCAAAAAATTAAAAATGTTATTGAACAACAAAAATAACTAGAAGGTGATAATGGTATGGAAAATTGATTTGGCAAAGCTGATAATATTGTTTCATTTAGAAATTACTAGCAAGGTACCTGCGGAATGTGACGGCGAGTATTTTGTGACTGACTTTTAGGGTGAAAACTGAATATACGTAACAAACTTTATCAAATTAACCAATATACGTAACATACTTTTCTTATTGTCAATGTACGTAATATATTTTTAAATAATTACCAATATAGGAACATTGACAAATTAATATTTAAAATGTTATAGTTTTGGTCCCTGCCGTTTGCTTTGACTTTCACCGTTAGTCCTTTGATATTTTTTTACTTAAAAAATTACAGTAATGGTCCCTTTACATTTGCGTTGACTTCCACTGTTAGTCCCTTGACATTTTAATGCGTTTTCATCCGTTTTTCTTTACGTTTTTATCCGTCTTTATCCATTTTTATACGCTTTCATCCGTTTTCATCTATTTTTATATGTTTTCGTCCGTTTTTATACGCTTTCGATTCGTTTTCTTACATTTTTATACGTTTTAATCCGTCTTTATCCATTTTCATTCGTTTTTATACGTTTTTTTTCCATTTTTATACGTTTTCATACGTTTTTATTCATTTTTATGCGTTTTTGTATGGTTTTATACGTTTGTGTCCGTTTTATACGCTTTCATCCGTTTTCTTTAGTTCTCATACGTTTTTAACCGTTTTTATACGCTTTCGTCTGTTTTTCTTATATTTTCATACGTTTTTATCCGTTTTTATCTGTCTTTATCCGTTTTTATACGCTTTCGTTCGTTTTTCTTACATTTTCATATGTTTTATCTGTCTTTATCCGTTTTCCTCCGTTTTTATACGCTTTCCTTCGTTTTTCTTACGTTTTCATCCGTTTATATATGGTTTTGTCCACCTTTATACGTTTTTATCTGTTTTCATCCGTTGTTATCCATTTTATGCGTTTTTGTTCGTTTTCATACGTTTTTGTCCATTTTATATACTTTTGTCCATTTTTGTTACGTTTTCATATGTTTTTATCCGTTTTCGTCCATTGTTATACGTTTTCATACGGATAAAGACAGATAAAAACGGATATAACGTATAAAAACATAAGACAAACGGACGAAAGCGTATGAAAACGGATGAAAACACTTATAAAAGGACAAAAAAGGATAAAGACGTATGAAAACAAAAGAAAAACGGACGGAAGCGTATGAAAACGAACAAAACATATAAAAACAGATAAAAATGGACATAACCGCATAAGAACGGATGAAAACATATGAAAACGTATAAAAATGGACAAAAACGTATAAAACGAAAACGAAACGGATGAAAACATTTAAAAAAGACAAAAACGGATAAAAATGTAAGAAAAACAAACGAAAGCGCATAAAAACGGATGAAATCGGATAAAGAAAGATAAAAACACATGAAAACGTAAGAAAAATAGACGAAAACGTATAAAAACGGATGAAAACATATAAAATGACAAAACCGGATGAAAACGGATAAAGACGGATAAGAACAGATAAAAACGTCAGAAAAAATGGATGAAAACATATAAAAATGGATAAAAACGTAAAGAAAACCGGACGAAAGCGTATTAAAATGTCAAGGGACTAACAGTGGAAGTCAATGCAAATGTCAAGGGACAATTACTGTAATTTTTATAAGTAAAAAACTATCAAAGGACTAACGGTGAAATTCAACACAAGTGGCAGGGACCAAAACTATAACTTTTTAAATGATAATTTGTTAATGTTACGTACATTGGTAATTATTCAAAAGTATATTACGTACATCGACTGTAGGACCGTTTCTAAGGGTTGATATGGTGAATCGGGAGGTCTAGAAAGATGAAAGAACATCATCTTTAAGTTAGAGAGAGAAAGTAGAGAGAGAAGGGAAACTAGTGTGTGTTTTATTAATGAAAGATGAAAGTTACACTAAGAGTCTCACCCCTCCATGGAAGTATGGAGGGGTATTTATAGCCTAGCACATTACATCTATTACAATATGACATATTTAGTCCATGTGTTTTAGCTAACTAGGATATATAATGTAATCCTGTAAATGTCGTTCCATTTACGTGTTAGGAGCGATTCCAACAATCTTCCTCCAATGGGACGACATAAGGGATTACTTATAACATTTTCTACAAGTAATAAAACAACTAAAGAAAAGTCTTTATAAGCTCTTCAAATGCTGAGGATGATGACAGTTTACGCTCTTTGTCTTTTTCTAGTACCTCGACTTGAGAACTGTTTTCTTCACTTATAGGCAAATGATGTAATATGAATAATTTGGATTAACTTCCCCCCAATTCATGCTGCATGTCTTTAGCAGCTTCTCCGTACACTTCTTTTTGGAGAAGTTTCTGAATCAGCTTCCCCCCAAACTGACAACCGTCTTTAGCAAATTCGAATCTTTGATGTACTAGACATTTCTTCTAACTTTTGAAGTTTCCAGTACGCAGCGGAATTTGTAGATGAGCAGTAAACCACACAAGGTAAATCTGTCTTATTGCGGAAGATCCGTTCGGGGGTAACATGCAAGAAATCAACAAGATCTTCTCACGTATATAGATGCCTCACACCAAACAAAGCACGAAAGACGAAATGAAACGACTCCCCCTGAATGTTGCGGTCTATCGGAATAATAATTACCTGTGAGTATGCAATTAATCGATAAAATGACCGTGTGTGAGGCATCACAACATCCTATTTAGGTAACTTCACACACGATAACTATGTGAAAGTGGGACGATAACACCAAAGTGAGAAATTTGAACCACATATTGTCTCATTTCTTCCCTCTAATTGAAGAATTTCATGAATGGAAATGGGTTTTCGAAAAAAAGGCGATGAAGCAGAACCCCGTACATTCTCTTCCCCTCGATGTTTTCAATGAATCAGAATCATACACCACATATGTTGATGATGAATTGGAGACAACGAAACCATGTATGTCCAATTAATCGAACAATTGTGAAGTACCATAAATATCTCATGAGAATCGACTGCTGATAAGACTTCTCTGCTCGTTTAAACTCTTCTCAGCTAACTCTTTACCGACCCCATTATCATTCTGACGGCTCTTTGTAGTGACTTCTAATGGAGAAAACCCAATATGACGAACTTGAGACTGAAGTAAAATAACCCGAACTTGTGACTTAAACTTGCACTATTGTCAGACGAAGAACCCTTTTCCTTACCGGGTTGATTAACTGGATCGAAAAGGGGTAAAATTAAAGTTTCTCGGATTATCCACAGCTATTTCTGACACTTGAGCACAACAACGTAGCTCCTTAAAGGTGATAGTTATACGTTGTGAGCACAACAACGTAACTCCTTACATCAGGTATAACTAGACAACTCAAGTCTTTGTCATTCGTAATGGTTAAAGCTCTAACAAGGATCTCGAAGAATCATGCGTCCAACCAACCCCGATATCTTCTGATACTAAGTACACGCACCCGTGATATCCCACTTCAACCTCAAATAAATAATAATGAATTCTCGCCGTAATCACATCATGCAGTTAAATGCCCAAAACTTGCCTTTGTTAACTGTTTAAATGAATTTGATATTGGTTTCCCGATCTTGTCAAAATTGTATCCCCGTGAAAATTTATCATTACCAACATACCTCTCCTTTTCGCCAAAGAATTATACCAATAATTATCTCAATGTATTAAATTACATTTGAATAATTAAATTTCAGCTCAAAAAAATATTACTATAATTTTTCAGATAGAAACCTAGGCCCAGTCCAACTTGATATAGCATTACAACCCGTCCAAAAACTTGACGTCCAATAAAATTCACAAAACCTCGGCCCAAGAGATTACAAGACCAGTCCCAAAGAAATGTTAACACCCCTAATCCAAGTGATGTGCGGATAAGGCCCAAAGAAGACCAACTCACCCTATCCCTAATGATACGGGTATAAATCAATCTCTTTTAACCTAATCTCATTTTTTGTAACTCCTAACCCTAATAACATTTAGATTCGCCCCATCCTCTCAACATTTCAGTCAAACCCTAATCCCTAATCTCAAAAACAAATACGCCTCCCACTTTTCTTCTTGTGAAAAGGATTACAACGCAGCCACCACCATACGCTCCACAAACCTCTCCATCAAACGAATTCAGTTTATCTCTCGCTCTCATCAAATCATAATCGATCTTATCTAAGTCCGAATCCAGCATAACCATACCCTAATCACACCGACTCTTAAAGGATCAGAAAATATAACGTTTTTAAGATCCTATACGGGTCTAAGGTAGGTTCTACTTGCTGTTTATGTTGTTGTCTTTAGAACGAACGAAAGAAAAAAGGAGATAACATACATGTTATCAGTCTTTTCTTTAGATTCGAACAGTAAAACAAAGTGATAAGCTTCAAAGATTTGATCAATGATGAGATGGTTTTTCTCGTGTATGAATATCTTAAAGTTTCTAAATATCTCACAAGAGATACGAGTGAAAAACCAATTTGAGATCTTCTTTCTTGTAAATTTTTCAGTTACATTTTTAGATCTATGATAAGATGCTTTCTCGTGTGGTGGGACTCTTGAAGTCAGAAGTGCTATTGTAACACACGAGGATTGTATCCTGAGATCGAATGATAGTTGTTGTATATGGTTTTTGTTGTAGTGAGTAGTTGGAGATGGGATTAGAATAGTATTAGATATGGATTTGGTTTTGATAATGGTTGTTTAATAGCTGGTCTTTTTGTTCTTCATCCTATTTTTGTATTTACTTTTGATGACCAATGAAGATCGAAAAAAACAGATCTGAGGTCTTGATGTTGGTATTTGATTTGAGGTCATAGGTCAAAACATTAGTATCTTCTTCATCTTCTGATCTTATGCGTAAAATAAAAACCTTATGCGTAAAGCAAGGTCTGTTACTAGTAAACCTTTACGCGTAAGACTTAGGCGTAAGGACCATACTCGTAAAGTCTTATGCAAAAGAATCTTACTCGTAACGTTTTTTGTAGGATCGTGTATATTATTGTGTTGATGATTCGGGTGGTCTTGGATGATCAAAATACATGTTAGCCATTAGAGAGAGAAAGTTAGAGAGTTGGGTGTTTTCTTGGTAGAGAGTTACTTCACAAATTGTAGAATATTAGATTGAAAAGCACCACCCCTTCCATGGATGGAAGGGGTATTTATAGTTACAAGAAATACGACCTCCTATCGGCCTGTGGATCAGGTATACAGTGGGTAAAGACCCGTCCTTCCTCCACGGTGTTGCACTAAGCTATACTACGCTACAAACTAATAAATAAACTACTAAATAACGTAAATAACGATATGTCTACGAGCTAACTTATGCTAGATAATATTAGGGGTGACCGACTCTTCACTATGGAATTTTCTAATTCCTAACAATCTCCCCCTAAGGGAGGTCACCCCATGTTATACATTTCGAATCCTAGCATTCGATTCTTGTCTTTGTTCTTGAGCTCGTAGACTTCAATTCTTCATTTCAACAATCTTTGTGCTTTTGTAGCGATTCTTCAAAGTCCGCATTGATTTGTACTTTTAGTGGAGGCCTTTAATTGATCCACATCTTTGATGATCTTTGAGCTTTCTTTGAGATCATCAGCCACAGCAAATCTCTCTGGATCATCCATAGTTGTGTTGCCTTCATGTGATGTTGTGACTTTCGAACCGACATGCTCACACTTTTGAATCATGACATCTTTCCATCAGAGTAGCGGAAGCCTTACTGGTTCATGATATTTGCAGCAGAGAAGCAGAAGCATAGTATGAAATATCAGAGCCAGGTTATGTAGATATGCACCAGTCATGATTTCTTCAAATTAAGTGTGGATGCTGTGAGCATGCGGCTTTGGATTGACTCTTCAATTCTGATCTGCTGCAATCGTCGGGGTGTACCTGCATACGACAGTTAGCAATAAAGCGCACAAAAGTGTCTTTGATCACTTTCGTTGAATTGAGGTACACGGCCCACGGTTCCCCGTTGATCAGTACAAGTACTGCCTGTGAACAGGTAGGATTCCTAAGAATCTCCTTGACAGGGTTTCGCAGCTGTTCTAGCTGTTCTCAAACCGGAACGTCTCAAAGAAGACAACACGGAGTGAGTGAACCAGCGAATTGAGATTCACTGATTGATGAAAATGATTTGAAAACAATCGCGTATTGCTTGAAGAAAGAGTTTTGCAATACAACGAAGGTTTTATGAGAAAGATCAATTTTCAAACAAAATACTTTTTGTATTAGAGAATGAGTACACATTCGACGTGCTAGCGAAAAGAAGAGATTCGCACATCGAACGGTTTTTCCTAAAAGTATTTTTCAATCAGAGATACTTTTTGAATTTGAAAACATAAGTACACATTCGACGTGCTAGAGAAAAGAAGGTTTGCACATCGAATGGTTTTTCCAAAAGTATTCGTCAATTCCATTCCTGGACCAAGGTTGATTCAAGATTGAATCTCCCTATCGTTTCTATCCAGTTGTCACAAGTTTGATCTTACGAGAAGATCTCACATGTCACCCACCAAGAGCTTGTTTGATGTTGGCTCTAGAAGGATTTCCATCTTCATCGTGAATACTTTTCATATCACTCAGATGTTCAGGCAATACCACAAGGATAATGCGTAGGACTCTTAAAATATATTCTTACTTTCCACATTGTGTGAAAAAGCAAGTCTTCAAGAATTTAGTGTCCTAACGAGATATTGTGGATGATCTCTTGGCTCTAGACTCAATTGTGCACATTTGGTTCCTGTGTCGGAGACTAGGGAGAGGGTCTCCTTCTTCAATATCAACAATCTCTAAGAGAAAGTCGATAGATTATGTCGGTTCCCCGTGAGAATGAAACAAGCCCTTTTAAGAGGAACTTGAGTGGTTTGGGAAGTTGAAGTGCAGTGCGTCACTGGGTCCATGACGTCTTGTCTTCAATACCGATGTTACCTTAGTAAACACCAGTAGCATATGAATTTGAACCCGGTTACTGCCCTAAGGTTGAATTATTGGAGGGCTATTTCTTTTCACCCTTTTTCATATTCATTTCTTTTTCATTCTTCAACCCCTTCAGTGCTTACCGAGACTTCATTACTAGAACCTTGTGGGGTTTATTCCAGTACTAGCTCTGTCTCAGTCCGCACTCTTCCCATATTCTCATTTTTCTCCTTTTTTCAATATACCTAAGGACTCTACACTATCTAGTGGATTGTCCCTGGGTAGATCCCTCCGGTTCTGGCGGATCGTGGGAACAAATACCTAACCTAACCATCCTTATAACTCCATGCATAAAGTAAGGCAAGAGGACTTTGAAATATTTTCTTTGATCACAATTTTCATAGAAAAAGCCATTTGATTTTCTTTGGTAAATTCTCCCCCTCAATATGTGCATAGGATTTTTGAAATCATTTTTATCACATAGAGGCAAGAGTTAATTTGAAGCACATCCACAATCACAAGCGCCATTAAGAGACCATTTTAAAACTCAATCAAGGTACTTTATAAGTCTTTTTTTTAAAAAACTTTTGTACCTCGATAGTTATGCTCCCCCTCAATATGTGCTTCGAGATTCGAAAACGTTTAGCACATATGAGAGAGCAGCCTGCACAATTAAATCAAAACAATCACCTTTATCAAATTTCATTATTAAATCACAAATTCTCCCCCGATCAAAAATATCAAACCCTTTGAGATTTTGGATCCCAAGTGATTTAATAAGGTTTATAAAACATGGGAGAAAATGTGCCTGATTTAAAAACTCATCTAGTTTTTGGATAAATGCTCCCCCTCAACATGTGCATTGTGTATACTGAAATCATTTGGCACATGGAGGCAGGAGTGCCTATAAAGGACTAAAACCGATTCCATTAAAACAGATTTGAGATTTAAATCACGATCTCTCCCTTGATCAAAATTTTCAAACCAATTAGAGTTTTGGATCCCGGTTGATTTAAATCATTTAGAAAGTTTTAGGGAAAGACGTGGCAAGATTTAATTTTGAAAAATGACAGATAAGGACCAGATTTTGACATTAAAGATTGTTAGTGTCAGGTATGATAGTTTTTAAGAGATCTTTAAGTAAAATAAAACAATTTCACAATCAAACAAGAACAGAAAAAATTTCATTTTGAAAGACCTTGATTCTAAAGAAAAAATCATACCATGACATAACATTAAATCTTTAGATCACCACTTAATTTCGTATAAACGGACTTGATAGATGAAATATTGTTTGAAAATATTTAATTTGAAATCACTTAAGATATGACAAAATAAAGTCCGGTTGATTTCAAAACACTGAATCCGATTGATTTTCAACACAATATTTTTCCATTTTCAAAAACGATATTTTTCAAAGTTTTAGAGAAATGGTATCATCACGATTGTCCTGCACAAAGATACGTTAGGTGGTTGAGAAGCTTCTGTTGTTGTTATAGGGCTTGGAAGAAAAACCGTCTGCTGATGCAGTGAGACTTCTTCTAACGTTGCATTTTGAATGCCAACTGAGGTCAAATTAAGCTCCGTTTCTTCAACCAATTAGAAGAAAACCATCTGCTGATGCAGTGAGACCTCTTACGTTGCATTTATGCCAACTCTCCATAGAAGTCCAATTAAGCTCCGTTTCTTCATCTGTCAACCCAAGAAATAGTTACCCTTTCCTTTCGGCATCCAATCATCTTAATCTGTGGGATCCGGATCGGGAACATTCTTATAACCAATATACCTGCATACGTTAGTGAACACACATACAGATATATGGTGGTCGACATCACCCAAACAGTAATCGACTAATAAAAGTCAATCCAACATCTCAATCAGGTCATATAAGTGTATGGGAATAATGTGTTCATCAAACACTAATCATCTAATCCTAGCAATCATATCCTAGGCACCTAGTCCTTCAACATAGGTTAACATCATTTTTAATTAAGCATATTAGGATAATTAAGAAAGCCCGTTAGATGATGTAGATTTGAAAAACATTATCCCCCTCAATCCATGACTCATTTTATGAAAAGTTTAAAAGCGCTGAAGTCATTGATTGAGTTTTCAATTTTACAAAAACTCTGAATCTGATTGTTTTTAAAGCAACTCATTTTCCACCATTTATGAAAACAACAAATATTTTTCTGAAGAATTTTAGACGGAAAAACATTTGTGTAGGAACAGCAGTCCTTCGACATACTTTCCTCAAATAGTTTTAGGATAAGTGCATGAAATATTTGAAAATCATTTAAGCGTAGCACTTTCCTTCTTTGAAAAACGGGTTGCTATCAGAAATAATAGCAAGCCATGGTTTTAAGCACGGGTTACAGTCTGAAGTAACTGTAAGCCATTTTTGAAGTGCGGGTTACAGTCTGAAATAACTGTAAGCCATCATTTGAGACATGTTTAGAAAGAAATATTTACACCTCCTGCTCGAACTTCATCTAAAGTCCCGTGCCATTATTGAATGACATTTCTAAGACCGTAGATGTTATCGATACCGGAAGACATGTCTTGATAAAACAATATTTTTGGTATTTTTTAAGTCTTCTGATTTTTATGGATTTTTGTAGGTTTTGTATTTTTCTATTTTGTTTTGATGGTTTTATATTTTTGTATTTTGTTTTCTGAATAAATATATACAAGGATAGAGAAGATGATATAGTTTAAGAAGATGATGATACGAGTACCGAGATAAGGATATCGAGCAACACGTCGTAGAAGATAGAATTCGTCATCTCTTAAACTTCCACCACCAAAGCTTCCGAGGCTCCAGAATAGAAGATGGAACATGAGCCTTTGAGAAAGAGAGACTTTGGCAGCTTCCCCCCAAACCAAAAATCCTTATGTTGAGCAGATTCGAAGCTCTATTTCAAGCTTGCCTTAGCCAGGTGCACAGAGAAGCACACCATTATCATAAATCCCGCTGCTCCTTTCAAGAATAATCACCGTGATTCTTCGTTCGAGGTTATATCATCAACAAGAAGAACAACATCGTATCATCCCACACATAAAACAATCTTCTCAAATTTCCTTTTCAACTGACGTCTGAAGCGATCCATTCCAAAAGGTGTCAAGAGAACAATTCCCCCTAGTAGTTGAATTGATGCAGTCAGTCTCTTTGTATAATGCTCAAGAACTCTCCCGAATACACATCATGAGGGTAATGAAGAACAACTCCCCAATGTTCACATCTTTCGTCCCTGATGAATGTGTATGAAGCTCAAGAACCCGAAGTACACCAATATCCAAGAACTCTCCCGAATACACATCATGCCCGGAAGGAAAACACCTCCCCAATGTTTGAGGTAAACAATGGCTTTCTTCCCTGATGATCATGTATGAAGCTCAAGGACCCGAAGTACACACATTCCCCAAAGAGAGAACAACCGATAACATTGAAGAAGCAGGCCGAATCACTGATTATCTCTGCGGGTGACAATCTCTGCGGATGTCAACACCGGAATAAGTGATTATATCTCTGAATCACAGATTAAGCCCTCAAGTAAAACAGCTGAGCATCCCCAATGTACACAATTCTCTCTCCCCTGATGATTGCGATAACATCGAGATCATCACACACCAATGTACCTCTTATATCTTCAGAAACATTCTCTAACATCTCTTCCCCCACATAGTTGAAATAAACACAAAAAGCCATGAGTCAAACCTTGAGTTTCTCTGCGGTAATGACAATAGTCTTCCCGGGATATCTTCAATCACTTAGAAGTATTAAGCTCATCAAGATTACTTGCGTTTAGTTACGGGTCTCCTTCCCCCTTGCTAGTTTTGATACTTCAGAATCAACAACACTTTGTAAGCCCGTATACTAGAAATTTGTTGAGAAGAACACTTGAACTCTTGTGGGAATCAATTTGCTGAAGAATATGAGCAAGTCTAATTGGGGCTTAAATTCGACATATCACTCTCCCCCAATTAGTGCTCTCCCCTAAACTGACAATCTGTGTGATGAATGACCAGATTAAGAAGAAGTCTTTTGATAATCAACTGCAACTCGTCTTTTAGTCTTCTAACATGTAGCAGAAAATGTAGAACAGACTGTAGACTCGACCTTCTTCAAGATTGTCCAGTTGGGGAATAGATAGTTAACATCTTCAACTCACCAAAACAAGAACATCACCAAAAAGCATCCCAATCAACTTACATCTTGCAAATCCCCTTAACTAAAATCCCTCCCAATCAAACAAGAACAGAAAGATGTTTATCAAGGAAATCAGCAATCAGGCCGCAACGAACACACAAGATGGTAACACCAAACTACCAATCACATCAAACAAGAACAGAGAGATTGTTCGGAATCATCATGTTGATGTATACGTGAAGCATTAACCAGAAGCACTTTGTCGATAAACTCATCAATCCGAGTGAAGATGTCAACCAACGGCTCTTAGAAGAGAGAAACTCCATGTGAAGATGACCCGATAATAAGAAGCTCAGTTCTTACATGAGTTTAGAGCCGTATGACCATTTAATTCTCAAATATCAATCAACAATGCAAAAAATTCACACTTCTTCTCCCCCTCAAGAATTGCATACGGAGATGCCATTCTTGACTAAATAAGTGAAAATCATCCGAACGTTCTATTCACACTTCTCTCCCGCAAAATCAGCACATGATGTCGCCATCTTCATTATAATCGAGCAAGTGGAATGAGAAAACAATCAGTGGTAGCCCGGTTCACTTGATGACTGAAGCGCATGGAACAAGTATGAAGCATGTTGATGAGAATGGTCATAATAGAGAAGATTTCTCTTCTTCAGAAGATAAAGCGCACTGACACGTACACTTTTCTTTTCTTTAGAGAACGAGGCATGAACTGATGTGTTCATACGTCATAAGAAGATTTCTCTTCTTTCGAAGATAAAGCGCACTGAAACGTACACTTTTATTTTCTTTAGAGTACGAGGCCTGAACTGATGTGAACAGACGTCATAATCTCTCTCTTTTCAATCTCTTTTGGCAAAACATGTAATCAACCCCATTATCATTCAGTAGGCTCTTTGTAGTGACAACTGATGGAAATAATCTAATATGATGAATTTGACCCTGAAGTAAACTAACCCGAACTCGTGACTTATACTTGCACATATGTAACAAAGAGCGGTGCCGATTTCCATTAGCATCTCTAAGTACTCTCTATGTACTCTATACTCTTCAACCAACCAACCATCAAGTATAAGACGTACAATACCTCTTGAAAATCCACAATTGAATGTGACACTGAGCACTACAACGTAACTCCTTAAAGTGATAGTTATTTTGTGGTTGTATGAGCCCAATTCCCCCAAGTGGTAAAAGAAAAGGTAAAAGACACCCAACAATAACTAGATTTCCAAGTCTTCGTTTATGATAATAAGCTCGAACAAGGATCATGAAGAATCTTCATCCAACCATCCCCAATACCTTCAGATACTAAGTACACTCGCCCGTGATAATTCACTTCAACCTCAAATAAATAATACTGAATTAACGTCGTTGTCACATCTTCTGAACTGCTCAAATCTAGCCTTCTTTGATATTTAAATGAACTTTGATATTGGTTTCATCCCGATCTTGGTTAAAAGCACGTAACCCCGTAAAACCATGTAATAACCAAACTGCCATGAAGACAACCCAAACACATACCCAATTCATGAAGTACACCCTTTTATCCTTTCTTCGAAGCAGAAACCGTAGCACCAGCATCAAGTAAGATCTAGAATTACACTTTCTCTTCTCCAAGATGGTTCCATCAATACGGGATTTTACAACTCTATGGTTTAAACCGAGAAATAGTTTCTTTCGCGGGATTTTACAAAACCAAGAATAAACCGTAAGATAGATCCGGAAATGCACTTTACTATTACCAGGATGTTTCCATTGTCACGGAATTTTACAAGTCTATGATTTAAACCGAGAAATAGGTTCTTTCGCGGGATTTTACAAAATCAAGACAAAACCGTAAACAATATCAACTTGAATGTGTTATGACAGCATTGGTTTCGGTGAATATCTGTTTTAGGGGAACATGCAGCGGTTCAACAACGGTTCATAGTCCAACATCATCAAGAACATCAACCATCCAATAAACACTTTGGTAAATACATCATTCACGTATTCTGTCGGCTGTTGCTGTGACCACTTGGAGAAGTAAACCCGATATGCCAAACTTGATCATGAAGTAGAAATCCCCAGATTTGTTACTTAAACTTGTACTAATCCTCGTGAAAAAGAAACGGTGTACCCAATGTACAAAACCTCTTGACATTCTCAACTGAGTGAGACACCGAAGTGATAGCTACGTTGTGGGTTAAGCGAGAAAGAATCACACACGTAACTAAATAGCCAAGTCTTTATCACACTCCATAAATGCCCAAACAAGTCATCTTCGCGGAAGGGTAGAAAGAAAGAAGACGAAAATAAGTAAACGCGCCCGGAAGATCTCACTTCAACTCCAAATAGAAATACCGTACACACAACCCCGTAGTCAACTTTGTTCAATCATCACTTCAAGCCGAGACAGAATATACTCCGTGAAAATGCATAAGCCAAAGTATCAACCCCATGATCCATATTTTCCAATAAACACATGTGTACACCAGATTTCCAACTCTCATAACATGAAGAATCTCCAAATCTTATCATCAAGACTCATTATCACTCGCATCATCAAAACAAATCTTCAAAGCTCAAATCTCAACAAATCACTTCAACAATCATGTCTCAAATCGCATCCCATGATGATATAACTTAAGCACAACTTCATAGCACCATAACGGTCCAAGTTGATTACACGTTATGACTTGATCCAATGGATATCGTACCAAAAGTACCCCACTAACCGATCCAATCTAAGTCAATTCCCGTGATTGCCAAATTTAAGTGCACACTCCATTTGTCCAACTAAGGTACATGACCCATCATATGATAATTTAGTCGATATTGTAAAAGTCATACATAACAGTATTTTCATACAACCCAATTTGTCACTTGACTTAATTAGTAACACATACATAGCACAAATTAGTTCAAAGTGATAATAATGTTGCGTATAATAATGCTCGATCCATCATAAGAATCATGCGGCCCAAGTTCAACAACAAGCAAATTCACACGCATATCTTAAAGGCCCACGTTGCACATCCAAAATGAGTAATCAGATTCAACTTATCATAAAACCCTAAATGGTAGGACCTATAAAACACCACTACTCACCCATTAAACCCTAATTTTTCTTAAAAAAAAACGCCTCTCTTTTACTAATCAACATCTCATCCAAAATCTCAAATACATTCCGCCCCTTTTTCTGCTTCTCATTCTCGAATCTGCATCTCACCAAAACAAAACAAAACATTCAACACAAACCCTAACACAAAAATGGAAGCCTCCATCTCTCTTTGTGAATCGGTTTAAGCCAATCTCAGCCACAGGGATGGCTTTGAGGACATGAATCGTTTTAAGCCACAGGGATGGTTTAATATTCATGAATGAAGCTTCAAAATCAAACCCAGGTAGGTAATAAATATTACTCGATTTAATTTTTGTTATCTCGAAACAAGAAGATGAAATAACACTATTGTTATAGTCATCTTTTTATGTTCGAAAATTATAGGACCATATTAGCTTGATGATTCCTTATGATATTTTGATGAGAGCCATGAACGAATCATATAGAAGAGAATAACACCCTTGTTATGTCTCGTTATGATGTTCAAAAATTTATCAACAGTTAAGATCTATGATGATGTGGTGTTTAGACATCTTAGAACGATTTGAAGTAACTTATTTCGAACACCAATCTAAGATCTTGTATTAGAATGAGTCGTTTTTCTTTAATGAGTCTTGAGTCTTGATCAATGAAGAGGTATGTTTGAGTATACACGATCTATTAAGATATGTATGATTACTTAAACGAATCTGAGATCCTTGTGTATTTCTGATTTCGAATGTATGTGAGTCAAGATCAGTGATGATATCATTATTGGGGTTGTTTGGATCTAATAGAGGTCTTGAGAAATAATAACAAAACCTTGATGAAATATGAGATCTTGCTGTTAGAGGTTGAGTCATGGTATTGTTTGATTGATGATGGTAATGGTACTGAGGTCTCACGAGTCTTTTGGTTTTGATGATGGTATTTGTGTGGAGTCGTTTGGTATACGGTTCAAGTCTTTTTGTGGTCCTAGTCTTGGTTCAGTCACTCTTCTTCTTCATTTCTGTCACGAGTCGCTAGCCATCTTTTGGAGTCAAGTCGCTAGCAAAATTTCCAAAGCAAGTCGCTAGGTCTAAGATATGAGCCAAGTCGCTAGATAATGAGCCAAGTCGCTAGCATAGCCAAGTCGCTAGCATAGCCAAGTCGCTAGCATAGCCAAGTCGCTAGCATAGCCAACTCGCTAGCATAGCCAACTCGCTAGCATAGCCAACTCGCTAGCATAGCCAAGTCGCTAGCAGCGGTTGACTCAATAGTCAACTCGCTTTGAAAACATTGTATCTGGACATCTTTTAAGGACAACTCGCTAGCACTTTACCAAGTCGCTAGCATTGATAACAAGTTGCTACGAAGAACATCAGAACATCAGCAACAAACTAACACCAGCAGCAACAGATTCATAGCCCAGAAAAAAACACAATGTTTACCCGTTTTGACCACTAGACCCAGAAACGTTTAATAACAATACATCTTTTGACCCAGTTTGACCATTGTATCACCACAGCAAGAATGACCATTTGACTATCAAAAGTCACGGTATGGAACAAGACAGGTTATAGATTGATATAACCTTTTTGGACCAAATAAAGAGACAAGACAGAATCCTTAAACATTTGACCATATGACATTTTGACCAAAAGAGAATACATAAACTTGTTAAAAAAAACAGTTTTCCCAAAACGAATGAACCGACCACATAGCTACACAAAAACAGTTTCAACCAAGTATCAAAACCACAAGAAATCATCAAAACACAACAACCTTGGCTCTGGTACCAATTGTAGGATCGTGTATATTATTGTGTTGATGATTCGGGTGGTCTTGGATGATCAAAATACATGTTAGCCATTAGAGAGAGAAAGTTAGAGAGTTGGGTGTTTTCTTGGTAGAGAGTTACTTCACAAATTGTAGAATATTAGATTGAAAAGCACCACCCCTTCCATGGATGGAAGGGGTATTTATATTTACAAGAAATACGACCTCCTATCGGCCTGTGGATCAGGGATACAGTGGGTAAAGACCCGTCCTTCCTCCACGGTGTTACACTACGCTAAACTAAACTAATAACTAACAAATAAACTGATAAATAACGTAACTAACGACAAGTCTACGAGCTAACTTATGCTAGATTATATTTGGGGTGACCGACTCTTCACTATGGAATTTTCTAATTCCTAACATTTTCTTTAAGACCTAAAGCTGGACTTACGCATAAACATTTACTCGTAAAAAAAAATTACTCGTAATCCTTAGACGTAAACAACTAGATTCTTATGAGTAACTTTCCAAGTTACTCGTAAACAGATATGTAGAAGAGTCCTTAGGCGTAAAAAAGGGGTTTTGACCTTTGTTGACTTTTTCCGGCCACTTTTTCCAATAAGTATTCCGTCCATCTTCAAGATATCCAGAAACATGACATAAAGAACTCTCTTTTGACCCACTTTGACCATGAGAATAAGACTAGATAACCAAAAAAAAAAAAAAAGAAAAATCACGTTGGTACACAAAACACGTTAAAAAAGTTAATAGAAACTTTTATAAACTGTGAAAGTTACAAAACTGTTTTTTGACCAAAAAAAGATACAATAAACTTGTATAACAAACTGTTAAACACCAAAAGTATGTGAAAAGTTAACAACTTTGTTAAAAAAATAGATTTTAATACAAGATTTTGACAAGATAATGATACGCTTACGCAGCGCGTTCGGGGTCAAAGTAACTTCCTTTTCGTCGAGCAAGTTTTTCAACACCCTAGGCAGTGAACCTAATCGTTGTAGTGTAGTATTAGGGTAAGCCACGGGAATTGATATCGTTCTCTAGGGGAATAAGAATGCTAGTGAGAAGTTACTACGCTAAGGTTGGGGTTGAGGAAGATTATTTTTTATCTTTTTATGTTTTTTAGGAAATGGAAAGGTACGAATCTCGGGGTTTGGATTTGGGGGTTGGTATTTCTACCGATTACTCTAATTATCTAATTATCTAATCTAGTGGTGTATGTAGTCTATGTCTAATTATTGTGTGCTCTTATGATGATTTAAAGATGTGTTTACTTAGGTTTTATTACTCCTTAATTATCTCTATTGATGGTTGAATTGTCACGTCCTTATTCTTAATCGCGTTGTGTGTCTAAGGTCGTAGGGTATGCGTTTATCCCTAACTATTTGAAACTACCGAAGGGTGTCGCCTACAAAATCTCTAGGATTTATAAACTTTAACTCTAAGGTACTCTTCGGATGGTTTAGCCTACAACAACTCTAGGCGCTATAAACTAAGGTTCACAAAGATTAATCAAGCATTAACTACACAGCGGATGACCTATCGCATTACTAGATCATTAACAATTAAGATAAGAGACAACCAATCAATATTCAATAATTAAATTTCATATTCCCTAAGCAAACACACAAGTAAATCAGCCGGACATGGAGAACATGCAAGCATACACACAAGTAATTGAAGACATAATTAAATTAATGAAGTAAAACACTTATCTTGATGTAAGATAGGGTTTGGAACCCTAAAATACTGTACAAGACAGCCTTGGTTCGGTTTAGGTTTTTACTCCAAAAGACTACACACCGAAAACTAAAAAATTTGGATTCTATATATAAGATTACATTCGCGACGACGTCACCCTTTAATTTGTGACGCCGTCGGGTTGCCGTCATTAGGGTTTCGTCTTGGCCACGTTAGTCTTGCGACGGCGTCACCTTATGCTTGTTACGCCGTACCCTTCAGTCTCTGACGCCGTCTGAGTTGCGACGACCTACTCTTTTAAAGCCTGACACCGTCACTTGTAAATAAGCAATTTGGCTACTGAGCCGTCACAAAAGTGATGCGACGGCATCGCATATAACACCTGACGCCGTCCCCTTCAGTTCCAGCAGTCTGAGTGGCTCGATTCTTGACTTTGGCCATTTTCTTCGTGTATTCGCGCCTTTTCGTCCGAATAAGTGTCATTCCAACATTTTGCCTTCAAGATACCTAAAAAGTGAAAAGGAACGATATTAAGTAATAAAGGATACGAAAGTGATCAAATAAGGGCTTAAACGACCCCTCAAAAAGGTACATTTTAAAACCTTATCAAATATCCCTACACTTGGTATTTGCTTTTACTCAAGCAAATGTGCTTTTAGCCAATTAATTTATAAGTTAGGGGTCATGAAGCATTGGTTTAAAACCATCCACAACACATATAAGCCCCGCAAAAGTCATAACAAGCATGGAAATTATATACTAGCACCTCACATGGGGTGTTTGGATACTCACATCTCTCGGGTGTATATGAAATATAACAAGTTGGAAATGGAAGATAAACACTCATTAACCGGTCCTAGTACATAGATTACCATAGACTAGATCAAACCTCCATCGCTTTGGCGTAAGCACCTAGGAAAGACTATCAAAGAGGTCTTTTAAAGGGTTGTAATGTTAGGCTTACGGTAGGGAAACAAAGGGTTTGGTGGGATAGGCTATTTAGTGGTGGCAAGTCAAAAATCTTTTTGTTACAAGCATGCGAAGAATGGTGTTGCTAAGCCAAGACTCGACACTCTAGACTCCAGATAACTGAAACAAACAAACATAAATTAAAGATAGATGTAGGATGGTAGCCCGTTTTTTTTTTTTTTTTTTTTTTTTTTTTTTTTTTTTTTTTTTTTTGAACACTCTATTTTTTTTTTTCTTTTTCACTTTTTCTATATTTTTTTTTCATACACTTTTACTCTACCATCCTCTACGGTAACATCAAAATGATAGGGATTTATAGGCACATCCCTACACTTGAGTTTTTATTACTCTAACACTAATTTGACCCGAATTGAAAAGATCAAAACATTTGGAGTACATTATTACGCAAACAAAGGGAATTTGAATTTAACGTTCCCTTCCCGTCATTTCATAAACTTTAACTTTTTCCATGAGTCCCAATCGTCCCAAAACTGTATACAAAGGATATGACTCGACTTAGCAATTTATGCAAGCAACTAGATAATTGAACTAAGGGTTTAGTGTGATAACAATAATGCACTAAAAGTGAGTGCATACAAGGTAGGCTAAGGCGATTTGGGTGTACATTTGGGGGTGGGGTGTAAACAATGCTCTTCATTGATATTCCGGAAAACCGAAACATCACGAGAACCGCGAAAAGGATAGGCTCTGAGGGGTTAACTAGGGGTATCGTGTACTAAAGATGAGTACAACGCAAAGGTGTGGGGGAATTACTCAACCGATGTGAAAGAAGTAATTATATTACGGGTATCAAACAAGGGTTATCCTAATGCCTCTTATCATTTAGTTATTCCTAACTACACAAGTGTAGTCTTACTAGCAATCTCGGGATGCATCACAAAACAAGTTCTAGAATCTATTATACTACCGGTTCACACACTAAGCATTAAAGATGAATGCTTTAATTCCTACTAATCTAAGGGCGATCCTCACATTTTGGGTGGAATTTAAGTGGTAAAGGGTTTTTGTGCTAGTCATATAATTTCCTATCCATGAGACGCTTTATTAAGACTAATGACCCACTCCTATATGTCATGAAAAATTTTAAATTTGGTGTCAAAATTAACCTAACCGACATTTTCTCATGGTTTATTACACAAATGCAATTGGACAAAGCAAATAATCAAGGATAAGCATAGTTTCAAAGTTCTATTTTCCCTCCTTACACTTAAACTGAACATTGTCCCCAATGTTCCCCGAAAGTATCAAAGTTATGATAATGGAAGGTAATAAAAGATGAAAGAAACTAGTACTTCCCTGATTAGCTCGGTAGGATCCGTGTAAAGTGGTGGTTATATTTTTCTTCAAGAAGAACGTTTGCGTGAAAAGCTCCTTCTCATCTTATGAATCTTCTTCTTGGTAAATTAAACCTGCACACTTGAAGAAAACAAACGAAACCTTCGCGTAAAATCGGCGGTAATAATATATATAGGACTCTACTAAACTAGGATATAATGCTTGTGGAATGGATGGAAAATTCCAAAAATTTATAAGTAGCTCAGAAAACGAGAAAAAGTAATCAGTTGTTTTTGCTCCTTCCTGACGCCGTCAGGTTGCGATCCTGACGCCGTCAGGTTACGATCCTGACGCCTTCAGGTTATCCTGACAAAAACTGGTATGCGATTTTCTGGAAAAAATTCTGGAAAATTTACATCTTTAGAATCTGGAAAAATTTCCTGCAAAACATCCATATGACTCGATACAAGCATTTGACTCGAACAAACACACATGCATATCTTTTAATTAATTGAAATACTCATGTTTACGTTTCTTTTAAAAACGTGTGTAATCCTCCCTACACTTATCCCTTATGTAAAATACCTTTATATGTAATTAAGACGAGGTTAAAAACAAAATAAAGCACTTTTATAAATTTAAACATGAGAATAAGCAATCAATAAAAGATATATGACACAAACAAGCAAACAATTAAGCATGGGTTGCCTCCCACGAAGCGCTTTTCTTTATTTATGAGTCTTGTAGCTAGACTCGTAGTCGTGCCCTTACATGACTTCGTTACCGGCACCTTCTCCCTTCGCTCTCCCTTCGTCAAAAGGGCGTAGACGTTGTATGCTTACCGTGGATTCCTTGCCAACGTTGTCTATTATGGTGACGGTTTTATCCTTTAGATTGGTTTCCTTCACTGTAAAGGCTCAAACCATCTTGGTTTGTTTCTACCTTGTAATGCCCTTATCCGTGATTTGTATAGAAGTACTTTTTCTCCCTTTAGAAATTCCTTAGGGTGCCTTTGTGTCTTTGGTATCGAAGTGGGATTATTTCCTAACTTTTTATCAGGCTTCCACAATGTTGCATGCAATCCTTGAACCATAAAATCTCTAAGGCCTTTTTCCCAATCATTCATTTTCTTCTTAACCATATTGCTAGGGACTTGTGGACTCTCACCCATAATCTTTTCCATGATCTTAAGAGGATACCTTGGAACAATGGGTATCATAGCGTACCCTTTTCCGCTTTTAAGTATCATGATGTCCTCCCCGCATTTGATGGTTGCTTTGGCGGTGGCCAGAAATGATGTCCCAAGAATGAGTGGCATGTTTCTATCTTCTTCAACATCTATGATCACGAAATTCACCGGATAGACAATATTAGCCACCTCAATTAAAACATCCACCGCGGTTCCTATGGGGTAGACATAGGTGTGATTTGCTAAGGAAAGTCTAAGATTGGTCTTGGCTGGCTTCTCCCTAGTCAACTTATTATAGATTGATAATGGCATTATGTTTACATCAGACCCCTGATCAGCTAAGGCATTTATATTATCAATGTCACCTATGCTACATGATATCACGAAATTCCCTGTGGTGTCTCCTTTTTTTGTTACTGGTTTTTTAGAACCAGCTCATACAGAGGTCCCATAGGCATGGTGTCATACTCTTCTTCTGTTAGTTTTCCTTCAAGGGCTTCCCTAAGAACCTCATTGTACCTAAAGTTGTTCACTTGGTTAACAATGGTTTTTCTATTAATTTCGTTCTTAAGGTAGTACTTGATAACACTCAGATTGTGCATGTTTTTAGTAGCATTGTGTGTACTTTTATATCTGTTATTTGGTTATATTTGTGTGATTTTAGTACTTAATCGTATCTAGAGATGTTTGTCTAGTATTTATAACCAAGTGCAGGGAAATGGAGGAAAATGTGGAAATATGCAGTTAATCGAAGATTCCCGTCTCAGTAAAGCCATATCCCAAGTACCTTTGAAGACCTTAGTGATTGAAGAACCAAGTTCTACAAGTCAGAGTGAAGAGAGAAAGATCAAGTTTCATATCTCAGAAGATCCAACCGGATCCGGTTACACCTTCAGCCGGATCGGTTGGAATTTGGTCGGAATAAATGTTTTTGCCATAACCGACCGATCGGTCGCAACCCGCAACCGGATCGGTCGGTGTGTTATTATTGAAGACCAGCCGGATCGGTTGGTCGTATGACCGATCCGGTTGGAGAAGCTGCAGTTGTCAAATCTTCATCACTAAGCTTCCCCTTTGCATCCAAACGATTCTAGGTCCTTCTCTTGGTGTATTCTAGTCCCTTCTTTACTCCTTGGAGGCCAAGTCAAGCATTTAACACCCTAGGCCTTGGAATTAGTATAAATAGAGGCTAATTGTGAGCATATGAGACACACTTCAATTACAAAGCTCTCTACTCATCAAACCAAGCCTTAACCTCCTGAAATTCGTCCTTAGAAATCCAGAGAAGTTTGGAGTTCCAGAAGTTCCAACCTGAAGAATCACATAACCGGAGGTTTCCACCTTGAAGACCTTGAGGTTTGAAGAGACCTAAAGATTCCTGCTTAA